>OX439384.1:16252352-16940034 GCA_949319315.1 Zelleria hepariella
CAACTTGAAAAGGCAAGGTTATTTTGCTTTAAAATGAGAATTTTCTACTATCGATGATCTAATAGATAGCCTGTCTCCTAATGTGAAACAGTCGACAAATCCTGGTCGCACATGTTGTCACGCTAAGCTAAGCAGATATCGCTAATGACCACTCCACGAGCCATCACATCAGTCACGCTCCGCTCGCCTACAATCAGAGCAAGTTTGCGCTAATCTCAGCTTTACTAGGAACACCGCACTACGCGGAACATGACACATGATCCATTAATACATAAAGACACATCCTAGAAGTAATATTGATCAGCTTTTCAGACGAATCTCTTTGCATTATGTTTGCTAAGTAATAGCTATAATAGCTTTATCTCAATAAACGTTGGAAAAGTATTGTTTTTTGTTCGAATATCTGTATTTTCGATGAAAAGAATCCTTTTTTTTTTCGTTTCTTCGGATACAGTAATCCTGAACTTTTTAAATGGTAACAAAAGCACGAATTCTAAATTACATATTTTATTCTCTTTTAGTGCTGTTTTGACGAGGGCATAGTATGTAGCGTACGTACAACGTACGTGCGACTGATTCATTGGAATTGCTAATCGAGCAGCTCACCAGCAGCAGTCGCGGCAGTCTGTAGCGATTGACTTGCATGACCTGCAGTGGCTCTACCACGGGTTTTCACGAGCGTCTATGAAAAATAGATGGAATTTTTAACTCAACTGTAGGTTGTGCAATAAAACTACTTTACTCATCTTTTTGTTAAACGTATGATTTGGTCACAGACCTTTATACAAGCTGACTGCAAATACATATACAAATGTGGACGCTGTTTTGCATCATTTCACTAACCAAATATGTATACCTTCCTATCAGAGCGTAGCATACCAGGTGTAAGCGGCACCATCACTTCAGACACGTTCCAGAGTGAGCGAAGGTACTCGTCCGTTCATTATGCACGATTACCCGCGACGACCGGCGGCGGCGGCGGAGTTGCAATGGTCGCCACAAAAGAATTAAACGCGCTCGACGACTCAAATAGCTCTTTGACATTCCATTTTACAACGACTCTTCACGTTTTTCCAACTTTTTCTGGCTTTGTCTTTGTAATAGAATACAATTTAGCATCTAGGTACTTTAAGGGTTCTCGCCATTCCATATTTTCTGTTTATTGTTGTTACCCAATCAATGTTTTTAGTAGGCTTATTTGGCTTGATTGAACTCAGCGTTAAAGGTGAATTATTGACTGTAGTGTTGAGCCTCCACTACAGTGCTACGAGTATCACAGCGTGCGTGTGTGCGTGGAGTGCGTGTGTGCTATTAGCGCGTGTTTGCGTGTGCGTGCTCGAGTATCCATCACCGTGTGTGCATAAATATGAAAATATACAGAGGCTCTACTGACTTTTCTTCTAGAGACATCTTCTGTGGGTGGCTGGCAACCACTTGGTCGCAAAAATAAATAAACAATCTTGCTTTGGTCAACTTGTGCCCTGCCACTATTAACCGCTTGATTGGCGTAATAAAAATTCCAGTACCCTCAGGGCGTCTATGAGCCGAAGTAATACCAATTAGTTAATGATGATAGTTCCTTGGCGGTCTCGGCCTCGGCGACTCCTTTAACTCCGCTATTGTCGAACCACTACTAGTTATTTAGGTAAATGTTGGTCCGACCAGCACGTAGAATACAAGAAAACTTCATTATCGCGACACCAAATTGATGGGTAGCCCCAACCAACTTATTTTGTCAGTTGCGGGGGGTTATTACTTTTTAGCTCAGCTTTTGAACAGTTCCTCTGTAAATATTGGTACCTAATACCGCACTCACCTTTGCTCGTGCGTGTACCTTGTATCTCGACAACTCGGTAGAGGCGGCAGCACACCGCGCACGTCTAGTCAATAGACTCTCGTGAGTATGAGAGCACTCGCCACTCGCTTTGACTCGCTGCGCATAATGTCACTAATTACCGCCGCGTATCATCAACTTACCCCATCCCTTCTGTGTAACATCAGTCTATACAGGGTGGCCCAAACATAGACGTCAAGCGAGAAAATCTAGATTGCTGACACCGAGGGCTACCCGAATCACCCCCATGTATATTCAGCCATTTTTTGTCGTTAAGAAGTTATGAGGCTTTAAAGGTTTTTTTGAAAAAAAAAATACCTGTTTTGGATTTTATTTTGTAATTTTTTTTTCTTTTGACTTGTCAGAGATATTATTTATTATTTAGGGTCTCAGATAACTTATCTATCACCAAAAAAATAATGATCAGCTATGGACTTCTAGAACTTATGGCAATTTTGATCCAAAGTCCAAAAATTTTGTTTTCAAGAAAACGCCCTCGGTGTCAGCTATCTAGATTTTCTCGCTTGACGTCTATGTTTGGGCCACCCTGTATACATCAGACGTTAGAGGGCAGAATCGGTACATATTTTCACGCACTTAATTAAAGTTGACGCTGCTAGATATAAACCTACATCACAACGCCGTATATCAACGCTTTAATAATTATAATGCTGCGTTTTCATCAGTCTATGCTATACGCTTCAACTTTAGGTCCAAGACTATATGGCACTGTAATCAGCTACTCTGACTAGAAGTGAAGTGTAGTTTGTATTTTTTCTACAGCACAAAGTTGAATATAAGACCGGCACGGCACGGCTTGGTATTCTGATCTACCTGGGACGATGATTTGGCAACAGAAGATATTTTTCTCAAGCCACCGTTTAATCTCAGGATTCCTCATACATTATCTGAGATAAGTAAGTAGAAGATGCCCGCAGTGTCGCAGGCAGGCTCGTTTGCATTTAATCAGATACCGCCAGCTGTCATACCCACTGCGGCCGCACGCAACACAACTGTAACTGAACCAATACTGCCTGTCATTGAAACAATACAATAACGCGCCCTACATAGGAATATTGCAGCTCATATCCTGCTATGAGTGATGTCATATAATAAATACAACAGCGGTTGTACGTAGCGATACGAGATATTTGAGTAAAACAATACAGAGCAGCTACCATGAGGTCCACGAGTGCTTACTGTCACTGTCACTGAAAGTGATAAGTTGGATAAACAAACTTACTATTATAGGATTAGAATACATGACAGACGTCCGGCACAGCTTTTTCGCACTCGTGGTAGGTAGCTACTCTGTACTGCGATAAAAACTAAACTCTACCACAGAGCCAATTTTGTTGTTTTTATACAGAGTTTTGCGAACCCGTGCGTATTTTGTTATAGTACATGCAAGCTTCAAATCATGTACCTATCTATGCTTGTTTGTTTCACGGCTTATAATAATAGTACCTACCTTGTGAACTGTAAGCGTGATGACAATAAAGCTCGCACTCACGGTGCGATCGCTTCCTGCAGCGCACTGCAGCGTCGCGTCGCGTCGCGTCGCGTCGTCCTGCGAGACGCGGCACACAGTGACACTATCAGCCAACCACCAACCGGTGGAATCCGGTTATGTAAATACATTTATTGAGTTGTCGCCGAGTGTAGTGGCTGGCGCGGGCCAGAAGCACGCTAGACAGACATATTATCTCCGATCTCTGCATTGAGAAATTAAATTCAGCAAATACATAACTAATCATTCTGTATCTACAGATGTCACCAGAAAGAACATGATAGAACGATATAATTGGTTTGGGAACGTAACAGCTCAAGCTTATAAAATGTTGTGGTTAAAATGGCAGACCAAGTTGAATGAAACTAACCTATTGACTTACTTATTCTATTCTAGACATGCGTCATGGTCTGCAAAGAACACCAACCAAACTTTATTGTAACAAAAAGAAGCTGTCCTTTGGTAGGATTTATTTATTTATTTCGTGAAGATTAATAATGTTCACTCGCAGGCCTCTGTTGCTAAAATCACTTTAGCACGCGCGTGAATTTAATTACAAAGGTGCTCATGTACGCATCTCAACATACACAAGTATGTGCCGTCGTGTGGAGCTGAACAGGATCGTTTGAGAGAGCTGACAGCCAAGCGCACATACGACACTGCGATAGAAGGATTGTGGCTCTGAGAATACTGTGAATAATAACGATTGGTTATCTCAGGAACTGCCGTGAGCAAGAAACTTATCTATGATGGCGGATAATTTCAAAGAAAAGTAAAAGACTAAGTGACTGCCACCACCCCGTTTTAGATTCAAAACCTGATGCTGTGAGATTTTAAAGTATCATCAGAAAATAATAACGAATTATAGACTTGAGTTGTTGAGCAGACGTTAAATTTTTTTTTTTTTTGTGGCATCCTAATACTATTTTAAACGCGAAAGTATGGATGGATGGATGTTTGTTGCTCTTTCAAGCTGAAGCGGCTAAACGGATTTGGATGTTTGTAATAGCGATAGCTTACACATCAGAATAACACATAGGCTACAAATTATCACGTTTTTACACTTAGGAGCAAAGTAAAGCATATATCTTTTTTCTGTAGTCCACGCGGACGAAGTCGCGGGCATAAGCTAGTATTGAATAAAACCGTATCATGTACGGTTCTAGTACTTCTAGCGATAGTGTAGGTAAGTAGTAGGTGAGAAGGTTACCTCATCAACTCTGTGGCGGTGTGCAGCTGTAACTTCTGTACGTTTGTTGTTTGTGACGGAGCTCAGCAGATAGGGGCACTTGTAGCGTGAATTCTTGGAATGTGTTTAATAATAACTTAGTTTAATCTCGCTTGAAACTAGTTACATAATTATTATTTCGTAAATGAGTTGTTTGTTGCGTTATATTTTTTAAAATACGTAGTCTGGTATTTCCAATGCGCTATCTAAATTAAACGAAAAAACAGAATGAATTACAGAGAAAAATAATATTTTAATAACCAGTGGTGTATTATTATTGAGCTTTAATTACACCGTATGATACGAAATCTGGGTAGTAAATTATACTACCCAGATTTCGTAGCATGTATACTAGTATACCTACTTCCAACTTACTTCTCATAATGATAATAATTTATTGATTTTAAACTTTGGAAGAGTATTCAATTCAGTGATCAGCGTTCTCCTAAAAAGCGGCTTTATTATAATTTTAACTGTTTTTAGGTTTCCGGACCTCTAGAGGTAAAACGGAACCATTATAGGATCATTTCGTTGTCCGTCTGTCTGTCTGTCTGTCTGTCAAGACCTTATTCTCAAGAACGCGTGGACGTATCAGGTTGAAACTTATATAAAAATACCCAGCTCTACATTCCCTTGGAGCCTAAAAAAGAAGCCTACTATGACAAAGAAGATGAAGAGCCGGCGCTCGATAGGAAGTTGAAGAAGAAGAAGTCACGCTTGAGCCCGACACGGACTTGGCTGTTTCTTTTATTTTTCTTCCAAATAAATGCAGAGAATCGTGGTACGAAACCCTCGGAGCGCGAGACTCATTCGCACTTGGCCGGTTTTTTTTGTTACTAAATAATCTATCTCAGTCTACATTAGCCTACCATTTCGGGTGAAAAAAGGTGATTAAAAATCTATCTCAAGATTCTCAAGTCTCTCCAATGCTCAAGTGTGAACGCGTTTGAAACTAATAGGCTGTGCGAAAGTTAATAAAAGTAAGTAAGGGAAACCATTCAACAATTTATAAAATATACTTCAGATTTTCAGCAGTTTCAAGTAAAAGTGAATATAAGACTAAGCAGTTCGTTTGATCTCGTTGCCTGCGAACGTTGCTCTCACGCTTTGTACGGTCGGCGACAGTCACAGATACCCCATGGCAGCTCTTACCGCGCGCGGCATAAGGGCCCCAATCGAACAAAAAGGGGTATCCTATCGTGTGGCCGACTATACCACTCGACCGACACTACAGCACCCCGGGGCCCGCGGCGAGACGACTGTCAAATGTAATGTGATTGATGTCGCCGATCGAGATTGGTGGCCGAAATGCGATTTGAGCACAGCGCGGAGTAAATGGAACCAAACGACAGCTTTGTTGTTCTGCCGCGTTTACGTAAAACGCAATAAGTGCGATTTTTGTGAAACTGAGTTTCATACATACCTATTTGAAATCAGGAAAATGAGTCAATTTAAAATATTATGTATAAAACTCAATTTAGGAAAAAAATGCACTTAGTGCGTTTTTCGTAAGCGCGGCAGCATTGGTTTATGTGTGTGTCTTACTTAACCTGCACATAAACGATTACCTACGACGTGAGTGCGAAACCCTATTCGCTGAATGTGTTTGCATGGATGACGTATCACCGACACCACTAATAGGTACATGAAAAGCCTGTCTTTCAATAGCTTACTTGCTCGATGCTAGCAAATGTCGATAATATATCCTTAATCTGTCGATATAAATTGGATGAGCCCATGATGTCGCCCACTTTTGGGCAATGGCCACAGGCCTTGAAATATGAACTCTTTCGCTACAACTTTATAGTACATTCATACAACATACATAATTATTGTGGTCTCCGCTCCCGGTGAAGTTATTTTTCTTTTCACTCGTTACATCCACTCGTCTACTTACCCTGTATGCGATGGTGACACAGCGCGTACTCTGCGTGATGGAAACACTGCCACAAAATGAAAAGTTGTAGAAGTTACGTTTGGCTTGATATATGTTTTCAGTCCAAAATACAACATATTGTGTTGTGTATATTCAAAATGATTACAGAATCTTAAACAAATTTTAACGTGCATTAATAAATTCTACTTTGTAACTTCTCAACTCAGACCGTTTCATTTTATTTGAAGGGAATTTAACAGTAATGATAGTAGTACTTCTATTCTGTACTGTTTTTCGAATTGCGACTTCTCTCCGTAATGAGTTATTTGTATGAATACATATGATGAGTATGTTATGATGGTTTCCTCCCGAAATACGTTGTGGACATTAAAACTCTACCAATTACGCATAGTATGTCCAACGTCCATTTGTGAAAAATACAGAGCCTCGAGTTCCTTCTGTGTGCAGCAACTCGTCTCGAGTGCAGAGCGGCGCGGTTCCTAATGAGTAGTATGTCATTTTTGCACCGCGCCCGCCCCGCCGCCCCCGCCCCGCCCCGCCCCGCCGCCCCCGCCCCGCCCCGCCCCGCCCCGCTCGGCTCTGACTTAATAAACCAGGACGCAGCCAGAGTGAAATTTCGTTAGCACCAGCAAATGCAATATGAGTTTTACTATCCACGACACAAAGTCCGTTGTTGGATCTTCCACCGCCAATCTCGTTAGTGGAGGCAAGGGACCGTCTCCGTTTGCTTTTCCAATGACTCGCTGTCAGCAGGCGCCGCCGGTCCTTCCAGCGGACATTCTCTTATGGAGACATCTAGTTGGATTTTAACATCACGCATGTCAGACCATTTTTGAGCCTAATTCAAAATGCGCCACAAACGTCCAGGTTTCAACATGAAGTTTTTCTTCATTGTAAGCAAGTAGTTCTCTTACCTCGGCGTCACAATAATAGCCTCAAAGAAAGAACCCACGCCGACGTCGTCTTCATCGCGGGACGAAAGCTTTGAGTACAGTCACTGGGCCACCACTGCACGAAGTAAGAAGAACCATTGGAATTAAATTGCGCGTGTCTACGTGCACGTGTGTCTGTCTGTCCCCTCACCGGCACCGCCTCGCCATTGTCAGCGCGCGGCGTTTTTTTGTAGAGCACTCGCGCTCTAAGAATTACTTCTACGACTTGGTACATCGCCACGCCAAACTTGCACCTATTCTCTTTGCCTCAAGCTCCATCTGAACCGCAAGCGGATTTGTGCTTAGTCGAGCAACGACTCAGACGTGAAAGCTTCTCAAAATATGTGCCACTCAGCGCGGCGCTGCGGTGGTATGAATGACGCGCATATAGCTGCCGTGTGTAGCGAGCGGCTCGGAACCAGAGTATTGTTGCAAATATGCATCACACAAAATGATAATAGATATGGAATATTTTAACTCGTTCACAAAGGATATAGAGGCTAGCAGAATAACAATTGCAGCTCCTGTAAATCAATAACTGCAAAACTGAAACTGGCAGCCACTGAAAATAATGTATTTTGCCTTTTGCGAGCATTATAACTATAAGCTAACTACCGAGAGAGAGTTTGCTGAAGGTGATCACAAATGCTTTATCAATAAACTATGAATATGCGTACTAAGGTACGGCAACAGGTCGTAAAGCGAGTGAGTAGATGGTCTCTTCCAGTTCTCAGCTCAGTGGGCCCACTATAAGTAACTTCACACTCAGGTAACTCCTCACGCTTGACCGCGCTTTCGTCGGGGACTACGCAGAGCTATAGAGTTATGGTGTTAGGGCAGGTGCCAAAATATTAAAGCCAGTTTTGGAATATTGGCATTTTAGATTTTGATGATGATTTAATTGTAGCTACTAGGCCAGTGAATAGGTACTTAGTTTTCGATAGTCAGACAGACGCAGGTGACGCAGATTTCCAAACATATTTTTTCGCACTCATAATACGAAATTGCGATACAATAAGATTGCAAATTGTGGCGCAGACACGTGAAACGCAGATAATAATATGCGTCCATCCTCCGTCATGTTATTATGACGTACTATTTCTCCCTGTGCTGCGTAGAACACTGTTAGCTATGCCTCAGTATACGCTTATCCAACAACTAGTCCAATACAAGACCTCAGACAACACATTGATCAAATTGTAACAAACTTGTACCTCACGAGTTTTGAGGTCAGAATTTAATGATTGGCGGATAGTCTGACCACGACCGCTGCTTGGTTCATCTACCATTTTTTTATAACAAGTAGTAGAGGCAATTTTTTCGAGATACTATTTCGAGAAGCGGTGGGTGGCCTGCATGGTGGGTAAAACAATCAAATGGACTCGGAAGCGAGAGACCCAAGTTTGATTCCCGGTACGGGCATATACCTATGACTTTAATTAATTTCAAAGTTCATATTTATGAATTTGTAGTAGCAATACCACTCGCTGACCGTGAATGAGGCTCCTGAGCGTATGAGGCATTATACCCTCAACGCAAAAATCGCCAACCCGCATTGAGCACGCGTGGTGATTAACTAAGCTCAAACTCTGGCTTTTGCCCAGCTAGTGGGACATGTACAATAATAATTGTACAGGCTACATCTTAGTTTTCTTAGAGGCTATTTAACGCCACCATAAAGCTGTTTTGTTGAAGTGGCCAGCTTGCTCTTGAAGTGCACTATTTCGTGGAGGAGCACTCGGTGTGAAACAATGGCGGAGCTGCGGGCGGACCGGACAAGGACGGTACTTGCGTCTGTTGCGCATTCCAACTAGAACGAGAATGCAATTTCGTTATGGAGATAAGGTTGTGGAAAAATAATCTCAGCTGGCGTGGTGGTGGAAGCACCTTGATAATGCTAGCAACGATGAGAATAAAGTTTTTTTGACATTTCATGTTTCTTAATTAGTGGTAGTCCAGCTAGTTGAACTGTTGTCTCATAAGCGTGAGATCCCAGGTTTGATTCCCGATAGTGGAATGTACAGTCGAAAGCACGTCAGACTGTACAGTTTTGTTGCAAAGTCACCCCTAATGTAACTGAGTAAAGTGCACCCGTGTAAAGTTCGACTTGCTGTCGACTGTACCTATCTATAAATTATCTTCTGTTACATAGTTTATTTTTTAAAGTTACGAACATTTGTAGTAGCAATACCACTTAGCTAAAAAAAATTTTATTGTACAAAATTAACATTGTAAGAGAGTCTGAAAGGTTGGCTAACACGTATTGATAATATTTACTTTCTTGTGGACTGATATAATTTGGAAATCTGGAGTCTATCAACAATAGTATACCTTAGAGGTATTTATTCTAAACTAGCTGACCCGGTGAACTTCGCATCACCTGAAATAGTTTGACTCTCCGCGTTAAAAATGGCGATTCCAATACAAAATGACCAATTTTTATTTCTTCCGTTTTTCAGCTAATCCTTTAACTTTTCCCATATTTCTTTGCTTATAAACCTACCCTGAAGTATGGAGAACTAAACAAAACAGTAAATATGCAAATCGGTCAAGCCGTTTCTTAGTTATAGCGAGACTAATGCACGGCGATTCATTTTTATATATATAGATTGTTGACTTATTTCAGATTTCACCATCCACAAGAATGATTTCAGAGCTTAGTTCACAAGAAAGTACCTAAATATCAAAACTTGCGGAGCCAATGACACAACCGTTCGCGGGTTAACCCTTTTGGCGACTTAGGTCTATCTGGAAAACAATGTTAATTCTATTGGTTAATATCCTGAAGAAATCTTAAGAGCGGGTGAGACTTTCTTTTGAAATAACTCTAGAATGTTTCTCTCTCTGAGCGGAGGTGTATCCAGTAGCGGAACGTTCAAAACGGATGAAGTTGAAAGCACTCAAATCACTTAAGGCTTGAAGCTACCTATTACCTAGTTGTTAGTACTTTGGGTTCAGGGATTGGTTAACTACTCAGTGTTTGCATTACATACTTCCCAGTACTTAGATTTGAATGCGGAGCGGGAGTAATGTTTACTTAAGTCCTCGCTAGTTAGAAGCATTAGGAAAAAACAACACAAACAATTTAATTATTCGTGTAAACTCACATAATAACCGTGCGGAATGTGCTCCCCGCCTGCGCCCCCCCGCCCCGCGCCCCGCAGGCCGCGGGGGCGTGTAATACGCGAGCGTATTGTTCCTCGCAATTGTGCCGGGTTTTTGCGTTGTGAGCTGAGTGCACGTGCTGCGTCGCCGCGACATCGAAACCACCGGCACAGAAGGCGCTGTACTGAAAAAATAGACGCACAAAAAAAGATTCACTTTCGCAATACAATGCTTTTTTAACCACGCGTTACCTTAAGACACCGCCGGTTACAAATCAACATGAAAATATGATGCCACGACATCATGATTGGCATCAGTTGACATCCCTGCATCATGTTCAAGAAACGCTTTGGGTATCCCATTCTCAAGGATGACCCGCGTAGTCCTTCTGTATTGTTTATTGTGTGCCACATTATACGCAGAGCTCGGGTACTGCCTACAATGCTACAAGCTTTACCAGACTTTATTAAAAACTGAAATTACTCGCGTTGAAATGAACAAGCATGGCCTACACGGCCTGTGTATTATATCTAGAGATTATAATTAATTATATTCTACTCTGTAAACTATCTAAATCCCATCTATAAGCTAATCCTTCCAACAGCTTCAATGTGAAAGACTAACAACACCAACTTATACTAATTTTTGCATTTTATAATACTACAAGGTGCAATTTGGTCCACCTTATGTATGGAACAGGTGTTATTTTTTTCGCTCCATTTTTTTGCGACCTAGTACAAGTTGTTTGTAGTACGGTCGGCCACAATCTCAGATAACCCATGGCAGCTCTTACCGCGCGCGGCATAAGGGCGCCAATCGAACAAAAAGGGGTATCTGAGACTGTGGCCGACTGTACCTAATCAGCAGACAGCCTACTTAAAGTTCAACTATCGAATTCGATTACACCCTGTAGTAGAATATTGGTTAATTGAAGTAGGTAAGTGTCTAATTTAATCCATCAATGTTCCCTCATACATAGGTAATGCATAATATAATTATCTCAAAGCGGACTAATCTGCCCTGGCCATGATCTCGCTGTAATTCTCAGAATCTCTAGCACAGCAATAGCCCGGATAGCCCCCGTGACTCCGTGAGTGTGCGACCCTCTGATAAGCTCGTGCAGCGAACAGCGCTGACTCGTCGAATCAAGCGACGAGTGCGCTGTAAGCTCGAATGCATTTGCAATTCCGATTGCACCCGGAAGCCGCCCACTCATGTCTCTGAGCCGGGCTGATGTTACACACAGACAGGACATTATTGCAGGTTTGTACATACAAATAAGTCGTAATGATGTAGAGTTCTGTATTATTCTGCCCGTTAAAATGCATTCTTAGCCTATTTTTTAGCTTTTTAGCTACCTACTGGGGGGGCTAACCTTCGACAGTCAGGGTTGGTCCATGGCTCCGAGTCTACCTAGGTTGTCTGGGCACCTCTCACTATCCTGGAATTGTATACTACTCACCTTTGGCTCCAGAAATCCGCACACAAAATTGCCACCGCCTTGGTTCACGTGGCGCGTCTTCACCACGCCAGGGTCTTTGCGTTCTATCGCAAAGATGGGTCCATAGAATCTAATGCACTCCAATAAAACACTTAGACACGATCACTGTGTCCTAAATCTGTCCGTTTCACAAGGAATTGTCACACATTACAATTTATAACCGAAAAATAGTCAGAGCCGGCGATCCGCGCAACCGATCAATCCGCCATGTTTTTAGTGTCTAGTCCATCCGCTAGGGGGCGCTCCGGCGGCCGGCGGCCGGAAGTGCTTCCCTCCGTCACCTCCGGATTGCAGCATTCAAAACCATGACAGAGAGATAATGCCCAAACATCCCGCCGCCTAACCAAGCCCAGTCTTGGTTAACCTATCCTAAACCTAACACCGTAAACCTATCCTAAAGGTAACCTACATAATTTCGAAATGGGTCGAAGACGAACCCCATTTTGAGTTAAAACTTCCGCAACGCGAACTATCCCATCTTTCCCGGGCAAAAGTTTAACTATCCGACCGCGTCTCCACTGAAGTGAAGGTACATCATCTTCTTTGATAAGAACCAAGTCATTCAACTTGGGAGGCTCCGTTGATGAGGTCCATTTAAACCGTTGTTGTAGAGTATGGAGGTATTCGTTTCTCCACCTTGACCAAAAATGTTGTGACATCTTTTGAATTTGTTGATAGCGAGACAACCGAGACAGTTTTACTTCAATATATGGATATTCAGGAAGCGCTACCAACGGCTGACCTATCAAAAAATGACCCGGCGTCAATACGTCTAAGTCAGCAGGATCCGTACTGAGAGGGCACAGGGGCCGAGAGTTCATTATAGCCTCTACCTTGGTAAAGAACGTCGTAAGTTCTTCAAACGTAAGCCGAGATTCACCGAGCACGCGCAGAGCATGAGTCTTAGCGGACTTGACAGCCGCTTCGTGAAGTCCGCCGAAATTAGGACTTGACGGAGCATTAAACAGCCAAGTAACATTTTGTAGAGATAGATTCCGATCTATGTCCGATTGATTGTCACGCAAAAAGATGTACAGTTCTTTGAGATATCTATCCGTTCCCGTATAATTCGTTCCGCAATCCGACCTCACCAAAGAAGGAAGTCCTCTCCGAGAAACAAACCGAGTAAGCGCAGCAACAAAGGCCTCCACTGAGAGGGCCGCAACTATCTCTAAGTGGACGGCTTTGGTTGATAAACAAACAAAAACGCACAAATAGCATTTTAAAATTTTAGCGTTCCGTAAGCTGTTTGATTTTATAAAAAAGGGGCCCGCAAAATCCGTAGAAACCCCGCTAAATACGCGCGCGCAAGACCGTACCCGATCAGCTGGGAGATCACCCATAAATGGTTGCGTAGGTCGCGCCCGAGACCGATAACATTGAACACACTGGAATGTAATGTGTCTTGTGACACGCCGCGCCGATACTATCCAGTAAGACCGAGACAAAATAGCCGAAAGTGTGTTTGCACCGACATGACAGTGAGTTTTGTGGTAATGTGTAACCAGTAATTCCGTGAAACGTCCCTTTCCAGGTAACAATATTTGATGACGTGCACCGTACGCCAAATCCGAAGCTCCGATCCGACCGCCGACCCGAAGAATATTATCTTTATCAATAAATAAATTTAACCGCCGTAAAGAACTTTTAATAGGTTCACCGTTTTTCAAAGCCGATATTTCTTCATTGAAATTTGTACCTTGTACCAACCGAATAAGATAGGAAATCGCATTCCTCCGTTCCGTAACCGATATATTGCCGTAAATCCGAGAAATTTTATCCTTTAAATTTTTTACAAACCGCAAAATGTAAGCCGTGACATTAACTAATTTATCGAATGAGCTGTACCGTTCCATTAAATCAAAATCCGTATCTATTGTGCCGACATTAATAATCTTAGCCTTAGCTCGTAAGCCAGGTAATAAGTCCGAGGGAAAATCCGAGCAGTCATGTGGCCAATGGTCGGATGGCTGCCGCAGCCATGCCGGCCCCCACCATAACTGGTGATTCAATAAATCCGCTGCTGTCGCTCCGCGCGACGCTACATCAGCACAGTTAATTTCACCAGGTACGTGTCTCCAGTGAATAGGAACCTTAGATGCATTTATTTGAGAGACACGGTTTCCTTCGAAGACCTGCAATTTATGAGCAGGGGTACGCAGCCAGGCTAACACTATCGTGCTATCACACCAGCCCACTACCTCATCAAATACAATGTTGTCTTTCATAGAAGAGGCAACATGATTGATGAGAGTGGTAAGCAGCGCAGCGCCATTCAACTCTAATTTAGGAATGGTCTGCTTCGTCTTCAGTGGGGCTACCCTAGATTTAGCAATGAGTAGCCGCACGAGAACACTGCCATCCGTCTGTTCCGCTCGTAAGTACACCGCCGCCGCAAAACCGAGAGAAGAGCCATCACAGAAGCCGTGAATAGAGTAACGTGCCGATGTATCCGGTTTCAAGCATCTAGGTATAGAGAGCTGCTGAAGTTTAGGTAAATCCGAAATTATTTCCCGCCATTGCCGAACGATATCTTCGGGCACTGGTGCGTCCCATTCTACCTTCCGAGAATTATCACAGGTGCTCAAAAGAGACTGCAATAAAAGCTTGATCTTGAAGACCACCGCACATATCCAACCGAGAGGATCGTATAAACGAGCCACCATAGATAAAATATTCCGCCGAGTTACTGCGCCTTCCGATGGCAAGTTCACATGGTAAGTAAAACAATCCGATGTAGGATCCCATTGTATCCCTAGCATTTTAATAAGGCCCGTACCGTCCGGTCCGTCAAAAGTCCGAGGAGTCTCCAGGTGATCTGAAGGTAAGCCATCTAACAATGCCGGAACATTGCTAGACCACTTCCGTAACTCGTAGCCCGCCGTGTTCATGAGAGTTACCAACTCATCCCGTAATTCACGCGCATCCTGCAGAGTGTCCGCACCGCCGTTTAAGTCATCTACGTAACTATTTTTTACTAAAATCCTGGCCGCTCGCGACAAGTCCGGCCTTTCATCCATCGCATCACGTGCCAGTTGATGTAAACAACGAATAGCCACAAAGGGACTAGATTTTAAACCGTAAGTGTTAGTCGTTAGCTCGTAAACAAGCAACGGCTCCGAGGGAGAAGCCCGCCAAAAGATCAACTGGTATCTGCGATCTTCAGGATGAATCCAGGTCTGCCTAAACATCATACGCACATCAGTCGCAAAAACAATGCGCGGCCACCGAAAATTCAAAATAATGTCCGTTATGTCAGTTTGTAGCCTTTCGCCAGCATACAAACAGTCATTTAAAGATAAACCGGAACTGGTAGGTAAACTACCGTTGAAAACTACACGAATTTTGCTCACATCACCAGATTTTTTAAAAACTCCATGGTGACATAAAAAATAATGTTCTTGATCAGAATTATTGTTGTTGAAATTAGAGACCGCCATGTGTCCGAGTTTAATATATTCTGACATAAATTCTATGTACTTCTCACGAAATTCAGGCTGTCTAGTCATCCTACGTTCTAGTGCCATGAACTGTTTTAAAGCCGCTTGCCTAGACTCACCTAAACGTGGATGATCCGGTATAAGTGGAAGTCTCACAACAAATTTTCCGTCGACGTCACGTGACGTGTTAGATGTAAATAAACGCTCACATTCTATGTCCGCCGGATCCCTAATTTTCACCTGAGGTGGTTCTTCACACCTCCAAAATTTCTCAACCGCTTCTAACAGTGTTATTCCCGTGAATAAACCCGAATTATTATTATTAGATGATACCGAATCATCATAATATGTTTCCGACTGTACCGGACCGAAAACCGCCAAATCAAAAATAGTACCCATCGCGTAGGGCCCATCCGAACCTAAATTAACCGTGCCGCCGTTTAGAATTTTACCGAGAATGTCACATCCAAAAATTATGTCAATTTCCGACATCCGTGAATAACCGTCATCCGAGAATTTCAAATTGCCGTGTGAAATGTTTAATTTACGAGTAATATACGTAGTAGGTTTTTTCAATACCGCCGCCGTGACCGATAACAAAGGTTGATCCGAATTTTCCGGTTTAAATTGCACTTCTACAACGTACTGACTTCCGTTAGAGTGTACTCCGCCGATACCTACCAAAGGTGTTTGAGAGTAGTGTCGCTTTATACCTAAACTTGTAACAAGATCGCTTTTTATTATTGACACTTGAGAACCCAGATCTAATAAAGCTCTCGTCCGTACAAACGTATTATGAGCCGACCTTACCTCAATAATAACTGTAGGTAATATTACATTATCCGCCAACTTAGGTACTGAAGCGACATTACTAGATTTTAATTGCTATTGCTGAAAACTGTTAGAATTATTAGGTGAACGCCGACCGCTTTGAACCGAGTTGAAGTTATAACCGTAACCGCGCGAGTCGCGTGAACCGGTGGCGCCACTATCGCGTCCTCCTCTTTCGTTTGTATTGTCATCGCGCCTGCGCGGGCCGTCTCTCGCCGCTGGTTCCGGCGACGTCCGTCCGCGCCGAGTCGTCAGAGTATGATTCGAATTATTAGCCGGCCGAGCAGAGAGGTGAGGCGACCTCCTTCCGCTAGTCTGATATATTTTATCGCGCGTCATAATTGAACAGCAAATAAGTTTGTTGTGCCCGCTATAACCGCACTTCTCACATGCAACATTCCGAGTACATGATGCAGCCCTGTGTTCACCAAAGCAACGGAAGCAAAGACCTTTATTTGCTACCCATTGCTTGCGTTCTTCCGATGATAAGTTACCGAATTTAAAGCAATTACCGATTGCATGCCCCGAATATTGACAAAATAAACACTGTATTGATCCGCGATCCACCGCATGTACAGCCCGCTCACGTGGGCGTGTGCGCTCTGCCGGTGTGTGTCTTTGAATTGGGTCCGAAATAATATTAGCCGAAGCAGTGTCAATGAGTCTGCACTCATTTTCTAAAAAATCTAAAAGCTCTTGGAAAGTAGGTACTTGTAGATTATTACCGCCGTGTTTATGCTCGAATCTAGTTTTAATGTCCATTGGAAGCTTCGCTAATGATATGTGAAGCAGAATGTAGCTCCATTCGCCGACCGGAAATCCTAGATTTTCAAGAGCTCGGGTCGATTCCCACATATATTGGACAATATACACCCTGACTGTAACGCAATAGGTACATCTGCCGTAGACACATCCTCGGGCATACTCATTGGACGACCGTACGGAGGCACCGCAATAATATATAAGAAATCAATAAAAACACTAAGAAATATACAATGCAAAACACCGCGCCTCTCAGCAATTGAGTTTGCGTTGGCAGACAACATGTCCCTTCTAGTGATCTGTGTCTACATGCCTGTATCCAAAACACAGAACTTCCCAGAGTTTATTGAATGCCTGGGAGAAATCCATAGCATTATAGAGGACAGCACTTGTAACGACTACCTAATAGTGGGAGACTTCAACGCGGATCCGAAATCTATATTTGGTCGTGAACTAATGACATTTACCCAAGAATATAAATACGAATTTACAGACAAAGCGCTGCTACCGGCGGATACCTACACATACGTCAGCGACGCTAAACACAGCTCCACGTCATGGGTTGACCACTGCCTATCGAGCGAATCAATAAAAAAGTCCATAGAAAAAATATCCATAGACTATAGCGTCGTATGGACAGACCACCGGACAATGGATATAGAACTGAACATTGCTGGCCTAACAAAAATAACCACTGCGAATTCCTCCATACCTACTAACGAGGGAGCATGGAAACCACGAAATATAAAACAAATTGATCACTACAGGGACGAAATTGTTACACTATTCCGCCACTACCCGTTCAACAACTCACTTGAGTCCACTGAAAACATAGACGAAGCCTACGACACGATCGTGTCAAATATGCAAGAGTCCGCCAAACGAGCCTTCAAAAGGGGGAAAAACCCCAAAAAACACAAAACAGTGCCAGGCTGGAATGATCACGTCGCCGAACACTATGCCGCCTCGCGCCGCGCACTCGCTCTATGGCACCAAACCGGTCGGCCACGGGACGGAGATATAGCGCTGGAACGTAAACAAACACGAGCACGATTTAAACGAGCCCTTCGTGAATGCCAAAACAATGAGGAAAGGCAAAAAATGGACAGCATTGCGTGTCAACTCAGCGAAGGCAACTTTGTTAAATTTTGGCAAAAAACTAACACAGTTTGTAAAGCCCGCGGGTCCCTTCCCGCTCACATAGATGGCGAAACAGACAGCAAAATTATTGCCGACAAACTAATTACGAAATTTACCCATCCGGCGCCCGCTAGCATGCGCTCTCTGCAGCCTACCCCTACGACGGCGCCTGACACCGATGACTCACCACTGGACATATCTCCGGAACGGATCTGCGTCATAGTACGCAATATGAAGCGCGGCAAGTCGGCTGGACACGATGGCCTATCAATCGAACACTTGCAATCAGCAGGTGCGCCAATTTACCTGGCACTCTCTCACCTATTTGTCGCAATTATCAAGAATGGCCACATGCCACAAAATATGACCAAAACAGTTATCGTGCCCATTTGCAAAAACAGGCAAAAAGACGTAGCTAGCTCGAGCAATTACAGACCCATAGCTTTGGCTTCTATACTGGCGAGAGTACTAGAAAAGGTGATACATGCACTTATAGAACCGCACCTAGCCAGTTGTGATCACCAAATGGGCTTCAAGAACAGCTCATCCACCGCCACAGCTATCTATGTAGTCAAACAAGTGGCCAGCTACTACAAATCCCGTCGAACCTCAACATACGCATGCTTCCTAGACCTGAGCAAAGCTTTCGACCGTGTCTCGCACGACTTATTATGGGATAAGCTTAGACGACGTAAAGTACCAGAGCCCTTCGTGAACATCTTACGTAAGTGGCACATACAGCAAAGCAATATGGTGCGATGGAACGGGATATACTCGGAACCGGCGGGGCTGCACTGCGGGGTGAGGCAGGGGGGAAGTGCCTCGCCCGTACTCTTCAACTTATACATGGACGAGCTGGGGCTGCAGCTGGCGCGGGCCGGGGTCGGCTGCTCCATGAACGGTGTTTGCGTAAACAACGTAAGCTACGCGGACGACATGGTCCTACTGGCGCCCTCTATCTCGGCCATGAGACATCTATTGAGCATTTGTGAAAAATACGCCGCAGATCACAACATGGAATACAACGCCTCAAAGTCCGTGTACATGGTGTTCAAGTCACACAACACCCCTATGACGTCGCCGCCGCTCTCTCTTTCCAACCAGAGGTTAGAGCAAGTAAGCGAGGTCAAATACCTTGGCCACATCATCAACGACGACCTACACGATGACGCCGACATGGAGAGGCAGCGCAGAGCCATCAGTGTAAAGGCCAACATGCTAGCCAGACGGTTCCACCGATGCAGTAAGCCTGTCAAGAGACTCCTCTTCACCACGTACTGCACCAACCTGTACACCGCCGAACTATGGTGCAAAAATACCGTTGCTGCCCATGACGAGATACGAGTGCAGTACAACAACGGCTGGCGCGCGCTGCACGGACTGCCACGGTGCTGCAGTGTATCGCAGATGTTCACCGAGGGTCGCGTGGCCAGCTGGGATGGGCTGCTGCGTCACGTGACCGCGGGCGCTGCCGAGCGCTTGCGCCTCTCCACCAACACTCTGGTCAGGGCGGTCTACGACTGGCCGGGGAGTCCCATACACGCGAGGTGGGCCCGACTACAGCTACCTCCGAAATAAACAATTGTGTATGTGTGTGTGTGTGTGTGTGTTCGCCTACATATCAATTCAATTTTAAATTTTATATTTTAACTTAATTTATTGTACTTTATTTATTGATTTTTCTGTTATTATCCTCATTGCAATTAATTAATGTTATTTTAATTTCACTTTAAACATGCACTATTGATTAATTTTTTTTTTTTTTTTTTTTTTTTACCTCAATGAATTGAATTTAAAATTATCTTTTACATAATGGATTGAAGTAGATTAAATTGTAACTTGAGTGACCAAAAATTTTAATTTATACTTAAGTGATTTAGTTTTAAACATTGACTTTCAATTTAATTTTTAATTTTATATTACTTAGTGAATCGAATTTAAATTTATCTTATCTTTTAAATAATGAAATGAAATGGATTGAATTGTAAGTGAACATGTATTACCAAAAATTTCTAACTTAACTTAATTAACATGTACCTACTAACAAAATATGGCCTAGAGCTGGAATAAAAGAATTTATTATTATTATTATTATTATAAGGGGTTAAGGACCTTTACTCGAAGCCCTACCGATTTAGTAAGTGCTTCTAGGTGCAAAATGCGAGCGATGTGGCGATCAGCCAGTAGCCGTTTATTTTCATACCTACTCCGTAGGATGTCGAGTGCCGTATCTAAAGACGCATCTATCATAGGTAGATGTATAATCAAGGACCGCGGTTCCTTCTCCACAAACGAGAGTAGGTAGTGAAACTTCTCAGTTTTGGACAGGTCTTTTTTACCTAGGACCAAGGACCTGTACATACTCATAAAACTTGTCCATGCAAATATGTCACCGTCAAAAACCGTCAAGTTTATTCTTCCTAGCCGGGACAGTGAAACACTCTCCGTAGGCGCCGTAATCCCGTCAATGTTTGGGTAAGAGCCTGATATGGAATCAAGTTTGTTAAAGTATTGTTCCGCCGTTTTAAATTCCTTTTTATACTCTGCAATCTCCGTCTCAACATCAACAATATTCAAAAGTGCCTCGTACGTTTCCCCCAACAATTCATATTTTTCCTCAAGCTTCTTTAACCGCGCCGAAATAACATTCATACTATGCGTTTTACAATTTACCATTTCTATGGTTGTAACAAACCAATCATACTGAATCTTGAACTTATTTTTCGCAATCTTCGCCATTTTGTTTGCCTAACCAACAGAACCTCGCAAGAAAAATGAATGCGAATGCGAATGCCGCGAATCTACCCGAAATACCGAACCGAAGTATAAATTGAGTAAACTTTTGCCCGAAATACTCCGAAATATACCGAAAATGACCCAGATAACTAGAAATATAATAACTAAATCGTATAATAACCGCCGAGATTACCGAAATACTGAATAATAACCGAGAAAACTGAAATACCTACCGACCGAACCGAGTCGTAAAAGCCGTAAAAACACCGAAATACACCGAAATATCTATTAGTCCCAATTAAATCAAGAGTATTAACCGTAAATCTAGCTCAATTAAGCCCAAATACAAGGAATGAACCGATAAATTTAGTGAGTGACCCGGGAAAATAACCTAGAACCTACGACTTTAGCGGGAGCCAAAATCCGCTCGTGGGACCATATGGGGGGGCTAACCTTCGACAGTCAGGGTTGGTCCATGGCTCCGAGTCTACCTAGGTTGTAAGGGCACCTCTCACTATCCTAGAATTGAATACTACTCACCTTTGGCTCCAGAAATCCGCACACAAAATTGCCGCCGCCGTGGTTCGTGTGGCGCGTCTTCACCACGCCAGGGTCTTTGCGTTCTATCGCAAAGATGGGTCCATAGAATCTAATGCACTCCAGTAAAACTCTTAGGCACGATCACTGTGTCCTAAATCTGTCCGTTTCACAAGGAATTGTCACATATTACAATTTATAACCGAAAAATAGTCAGAGCCGGCGATCCGCGCAACCGATCAATCCGCCATGTTTTTAGTGTCTAGTCCATCCGCTAGGGGGCGCTCCGGCGGCCGGCGGCCGGAAGTGCTTCCCTCCGTCACCTCCGGATTGCAGCATTCAAAACCATGACAGAGAGATAATGCCCAAACACCTACTTTCATTTTAACTCTTTTTTGGAGCAGTGAACTTTATGCGCATAAAAACAAGTGTTAAAATAAATAACAAACTGAATAATTAAACAGTATATTGGCATTGTAGAGCACGAAAATTTTTGGGTCAACGTGAATATTTTTCTAGCTTTTCTAGTTCGGCATAGCATATTATTTTAAGCTAGACCCTTTAATCAAGTGGTGGTTTGATTTTGTTATAAAGTTTATTATAGAAACGGTTAAAGTTTCAACAGTATTCCCTACAACGGCCTCTCTTATGCCTCTTTCATCCATAAATTATGTTAGAAAGTTATGTTAGTTAGTTTCAGACGAGCTCTATCTACCAGAGCTCCTCTGATACAATGATAGTAGGAGCCATAAGTGAGTAGTTGGTTAGTTTGTGAGGCGCGGCCACTTCCGGTCCAGGCCGGAAGTCCCCCGCCCTGCATCCGCCCGCCCCCGCTCCCCCCGCCCCGCTCACCCCGCCCCGCTCACCCCGCCGCGCCGCCGCTGCCGTGAAACAGGTGACCACAGAAGTTCAGACTTGCCACATCTTAACTGAAACACTGGTTGGTCTATTCTGATAGAAGGGAAGTGTATTAGTTTCTACCGCGCTCGGATTGACGCGCTGGTGAAGCGAAAGGTCCAAAAATGACACGGTTTATATGCGCTACGCAAGTTTATTTCTAACTAGCTTTTGCCCGCGACTTTGTCCGCGCAGACTTTTTTTTCTCGTTTGTTTTTCCGTTCTTTTAATGGTTATTCTGTTATTCGGGGCGGAGAGAAATCCAACAAATAAAAAATCATAAGATTAAGATTTTCTAACAAAACGCGACTTGCATTATGTGTTTTATTAGTACAGTTTTAAGACAGGTAATTTTTTTTCATACTAACTCTTAGCATTAATTTTAACATCAACTTAGATTAAGTGATTTAAGAAAGCTATGTGATTTATTGAATAGTGACTTTTGACTTTGACTTTGTAAGTCCTTACATTCCTTACATTCAGAATTCCAAACAGACCCACCGATGCTCGCTCTGAGTGAACCTACCGCATGTGTCTATGTCATCCGACACTAGCCAATTAATTATAAGCTTTGCCCCATCCCTGCGGCACGGGATCAGACTATGATGACGTCACTGTTGTTGAGAAACGAGGACAAAGCCTGTATTGTGTCGACAACAGTAAGATTATCTCAATAACAGAGGCTTTATGCTGCGCGTGAGCTGACCCGGACGAGTGACGGCTCAGACCAGCCGCGCCACGCAGATAACAACAGTTTAATGCGCACCCGATGACACAAGCACTAGAAACTTCGATCATTAGCAAACAACAGCTTATCTACATTGTATCGCTCGACTAATGAGCAAATCATTTAATTGTGTACCTACAAGTGAAAGGTCATAAAACAAAGAAGTAAGTATCTTAAAGATATCACTTTTATTTTACAAATTTAGTGCTATCACAACATTAATTAATGTGCTAGAACCCTCCTCACTTGACCTGCACCGGGACGAACTCGACGTCGCCCTTCAGGTCCACGGCGTACGTGGTGTCCTCGATGTCGTTGTCTTTGATCTCGTTGGTGTTCACCATATCGAAGGCCTCGCTCGCACGCGGGTCCATGTCCGCATTGCTGTCCCGCTCGCTCGTCGACGGCTCGAGCTCCTCGCGGCTGACGGGCGAGCCCGTGGTCGGCACGACGGTCTCTAGCTCGCTCTCTGTCGTTACCACAGTTTTGTCCTTGAGCGGGAAGGTGATGGTCAGCACACCTTTCTCGTAGCCCCAGCGGCCGGCCGCGCCCACGTTGGAGGGAAGCGTGCGCGCGTTCAGGTAGGAGACGCTCTTGTGTCCGTCCTGGCGCACCGCCTGGATCATGAGCGCGCCGGGCCGCGCCTTCACTACGATGTCCTTCTCGTCGTAACCTTCGAGAGGCACCACCAGCTTGTATTGGTCTCCTTCCACGCCCTCGACGGTGACGTCACTGGGGAAGTGCTTGGAGAGGTCCTCGAGCAGCTGCTCCATGAGCGTCGCCTGCAGCTGCTCCCAGAAGCGGTTGGTGTCGAACATCTGGTCCTCGGAGACGTAGTCGCTGAGCGCGCCGTAGGTCTGTGGGTGGTGCGGGATGGCGCCGTGCCGCCACGGGCTCGCCGCCGCCGCCGCTACCAAGCAGAACAATACTACCACTTTCATTGTTTCGTGAGGTTGTTATTGAACAGTTTATAAGATACTGGAGCTGCGCGCGGCGACCTCGGCTTATATGCCCGAGCGGGGTCACAGGCTATCGCCTCTTATCGCATTGGACTTTCTGGAGTGAGCCGCGATGACGACGTGTTTACCTAATTATAATACAAGAAGCCAAGCGATTGTTTTGATGATTCAAATTCTAGCGAAAGGAGTTCACAACGAAAGGTCAATAGCTAAATAGGCATGTCAAACGAGTCTTGCGAACAAAGACGTATGAGAGCGCAGGGAATAAAAAGAAAGGTCGAAAGTGGAAACCGATCAGCGCGGCTCGAGCAAGTTTTGAGTGATTTATCCCGGCGAGCAGCCGGCAGCGATTGTGTGACGTCATCGGCAAACAAAGCAACGCGATATATCGCTTGTCAGCGACACGCGCCCGATCGACCGCCCCGCACCGCACGGGCTGGGCTGCCTCCTACTGAAACCTATTATGTCTATCTCAAACCATGGACATGTAAATACCTGCCCCTGACTAAGATTGAACTATCGAGCGAAGTGAGAGAAGTTCTCCGAGTCTACTGGAACATTCCGGCGCTTTTTGAACGAACGGCGTTGAAAGTTCGTTCGAAGATAACTTGAGAATAGATCGGATTGTACATAGTAAGAACAATATCTTCTTCTTCTTCTTCATCGTTGCACTCTTGTCAAAGCGGGCCTGAGCACCTATCGGGCCACATTTAGTATCATCATCAGTGGCTGATGTTGCGCGCCTTACGAACGCCATTTATCTCGGTCAAGGGTTGCCCAGGTTTTCCCCGAGTTCTAGTACCTTCCACCCTTCCCTGCATTGCAATGCACTCAATGGAGTTGTTGTCTTGTCGGGCTACATGGCCAAAAAATCTCAAGATGTGACTTTGTGCAGTACTTGACAGACGCTGCTTGATGCCGTTCTCTAAGGATGGAGTCGTTGGTCATACGTATACATCCAAACACACAATAAACGCCGGATTGTTCCAACTCTCACTTCGCTCGCTCGTTCAACAATTCCTTTTCACATCATAAACTTAAGTGGTGTTTCAGAAAAGTGATTCCCTAAGGCTTAGTGTGGCCTGTTCATTGTCCCACACAATGCGCCAGAATGCACCTGAGAAGATTAAAATAAAACTTGTTAGTCAAACTAAGTTCCCAAAGTACGAAATGAAATAACGTTAATCTCATACATAATGCAGTGCAGTGGGACCGTACCGTACAGTCACAAGCAACAGTAAGTTCACTTTCCTTCAGGTATTGAAAAACAAAGAAAAATGTAAAAAAACGAAGGGTTCCGTACCATTTTCTATAAAAACGGCAAAGAAAATCACGATTGTTGTATGGGAGCTCCGTTCTTCATCTCCGAAATTCTTCATCAAGTCTTTACCATTTTTTTATGGGACTACATGGGAAGTAAATCCCGTTTATAAAAAAAAATCTAAATCATCAAAATCGGTTTACCTAGAAAAAAGTTAAAAAAGGCGGTTGGGAGTACCTCCTCCTTTTTTGAAGTCAGTAAAAATACCGACAGCGGACATCGTTGTATGTAAGAGTACTCGGTGTGTAACATGTAACGGTCACGTGACGGCCCGTAACAGTGATCAAACTCCACCTTTAGAGACGAGCGGATGATTTAAAGTAGGTAGGTATTCAGTCCTTTACATACGTTTTTGCCAACTAAACAAGCGCAAGATGTGGCATGGTGTCTGCGAGCGTACCTGTCCGGTATAATGGGAACAGGCGTAATCCGCTGATCCTGTTTGCAGCGCTAGTGCCGCACCGTACCGCCCTGTGCCGCCCCGTGCAGCGCGGCGCGATACAATGCCACTCTAATACAGAGCCGGGCTTACCGCCCCCGCCGCCGCGCTCAGAACAATAACGCTTCATTTTGTCATTCCAGGTTAGTTCTGGAAGTAATTTGGACCTAAAACAGTTGGAGCTTACATCGACACCGGAGTACGGATTTTGGTCCATGATATCAGTCCCTGCCACATACTTTATTGCACAACATTATGTATGTTTTCAATGAGATAAGATTATGAGATTTGCTCAAACTACTTGGTGGGTTTTTTGGGCACTTGTTTTTCGACAAGAAAAACAAATCAGCTTACTTACTAGAAAATAATACTAACTATTTTACTGTCGTAAAACCACAATCGCTGAACAAAAATAGCTCAGTTTAGCTACAAAATTGAAAAAACCGTGAAAATTTGAGCTTTACCGCCACCCTACTTTAGTTGACCCTTAAGGGTCCGTATAAGGCTAACTAGCGCCACCAATGTTGAAAAAATCATATCTCGCTTCAGAAGAAGTTTCTGACAAAATCCTAAGATGAGCTCATGCGCCATGCTTTTCTAGATTTTTAAGTGTGGGTACCCAACTCAATTTCTAGTCTTAAGCTAAAAAATTTTCGATAACCGCCAAAAACGGCCGTTTTTGGCGGTTATCGAAAATTTTGTAGCTTAAAAGTAAATTTCGAAGAGGGTATCTACACTTAAAAATCTAGAAAAGCATGGCGCATAGGCTCATCTTAGGATTTTTCCAGAAACTTCTTCTAAAGGAAGATATGATTTTTTCAACATTGGTGGCGCTAGTTAGCCTTATACGGACCCTTAAGTATGAAAGGGTTGCTGTCTCTATTTTATTGTTTTATTCACACACTGTACATCTGTTTACAAACTCTCAGTCATTCTCAACGTGATTACCAAACCTTCATACACTGGGTCCTTAAATAACTGTCGATTTCAGACTATACAAGGTGTTACAAAAGTACTTAACTCTTTTTACAGGGTAATAGCACCCGGTGATAGGGATCACAACCTAAATTTTTTTTTTGCTCTAGGATGTTCCGTTAATTTTTAAATTAATAAAATGTGAACAATGGGGCGGGAGCAAAGTATTTTTTTTTATTGTTTTCATTGACTTTCACAATGTTTTAACAACTCAAAGCTATGTAAATGCACCTACACGCACAAACATATTTTTAAATTTGAGCTAATAACAAAATCAAAAAAGTTATGAATTTTTTTCAACTTTTAGGTTATAAAATAAAAAATGTTTTTTTCAACTTTTTTTTACAGATTTGACATCCTGTTGACCAGTAGGTTACACCCTGTAAAAAGAGTTAGGTACTTTTGTAACACCTTGTATTCAGATGCCTGAACAAGACCGACGGCACTCCGACACTAACCGACCCATCAACTCGAGAGCCTAACTACAGAAATTTAGGAGAGACCTTCCACTAGGGACTATACAGGGTGTTAAAAGACCGCCAACAGAGCGGGAAACCACGTATTGTCCTCATCATAATGAACCTTTTTGCCCAAGGAACTATGCCTGGGAAATCAACGGTTTCCGAGATAATGATGTTCAAAGTCGGACTTTTCAAAACTTATTTTTTGCAGAAATGTATTCAGTATCTAGTTCTTAACATACCTTCTCAAGAAGCCATACCAAAATTATGACAATTTCTTACAAAAAACGACGTTAAAATTGCAACCCGCAATGTATTCTAAACATCGGCACTTCAAGCTTAAGTAACTTAAACTTATACCTACGTTTGCGCAATATGACTTCTGTGTGTTACACGTCCATTGCGTGATAAAATATTTTTCAAAATTATAACCTAAAAAACTAAAATCATTTCCCAGCAATAATTTATCGAAAAAGTACTTAGTTTTGGTGTCTAGTATGCGTGGCTTTCGGGTCTGTTGGCGGTCTTTTAACACCCTGTAGTGTAAGCACCTCTTGAAGGTGTCCTGAGGGCGGAGGGAGGGGAGTGGTGGCAGACGGGAAGTGTGCTCGCTGTGATTGGTGACGCGTGCAAAATAACGTGACTCAAACATAGAGACAGAGACACATAGGGTTAAAATAAATAAAAGTATCGTCCATCAATACACCGATGTCAACTTTTGACCACATACAACAAAGAAAATACTGCGGTACCTACTCAAGATATTTTCAAATATCTTTACCTCAAATTTACTCCGATTATTATATTTTTGTGGAACTTCGCTTTTTCGGTGATAAGCGTTTTCACAGATGCTGAATGCTGCATGCCTCAAAACCTCAGCAATGGCGCTGGTCTACTCAACAGCCGAATACTGCGCTCCCGTATGGAAGAACAGCGCGCACGTGGCGATGGTAGACACGGAGCTCAACCACTCGATGAGGTTAATCACGGGATGTATAATGCCTACTCCATCCTACTGGCTACCAGCCCTCAACAATATCGCACCTCCACACATCCGTAGAGAAAATTGTCTAAGACGAGAGCTCGAAAAAATCAAATCAAACCCCCTGCTACCCATAAACGAGGATTTAACGCACCTTGAAACGCCGAGGCTTAGGTCGCGTGACCCACCAGCTAGAAATTTCCATACATACCACAACTCTTCGTGGAACGCCACCGACACATGGTTCAACGAATGTAGGTCTAACCGCCCACCCAACTCCAATTTCGAGCTCGACCCGAGAGAACGACCCGTTGGCTTCACTTCAGCACGAAACATCTGGTGCCGACTTAACCGCCTCAGGACAGGGGTCGGGAATTGTGCGTACCTATGGCACAAATGGGGATGGTGTGACTCAGCAGCCTGCGAATGTGGACACCCACAACAGACTATAGACCACATAGTATACGAATGCCCACTGACAAAGTACAACGGGCCAACAGATGATTTTAAGAACCTCACCGCCGATTCAGCCAATTATCTTAATCACTGCAAATTTTGACATCTTTATTTTAAAAAATGATAATTCTAATTGTTAATTAAATGCTTTATAATAATAATTGAAGCTTATGAAATGTAATAGACCTTTGTAAAATGCCATACGATAAATAAACAGATAGTAACCCCGACTAAATGGGTCGATGGCTAAATGGCCAGACTAAATTGGTTTATTATGTGACGAGTTCTATGGTTTGAAAAATTGTCAGGATATTCAAGCCACGAGTTCTCTACTTAGTTGGCAAGTAGCTGCTGATCGCTACTATGAAGAAGAAGCCCAGTGGGCAGCACGGCATGACGACAAGCTTACGAGAGCAAACAAATAAAACAATAAAACCAGTAGGCAAGAGAGCGTTAATTGTTTCGGCCATCGAGAGGGTTATTTTGGGGCAAAGATCCAATTTCTAAGCAGATAAGCGGGTCGTTGACCCCGGCACAGACTGCCAGCTGATAACACCACTCGAGGACCTACACGAGAGAACTTTAACACACAACACAGTGAAGTGTAGAAGTTCCTCTTACAAAATGTTTAGTTCATTACGACACACATGCTGAACTTATACACAGAACATCTTTACCAACTCCTGTTATCCCATATCGGGGTATTAGGCTCTCAAGATATACCTGTTGGTGGATTAGTGTTTTGATTATGGGGTTAGAATTTGACAACTGTTTCACGCGCGCTGTGTTTCCAATACTGTTGTTTTGTGGTCCGTAACAGACTCTGAAATTTCCTCGACTGTGGCGCAGTCTAAAAGGAGGGATGATCGTTTTCCTTTTCACCTTGACTGACTTAAAACCTGATTGAGACAAACTACTACTGTCATTTGAACTAGTTGTTCTACGTACCTGCGCAGAGCCTCTGCGGTCGCTTCGGAGCGAAACTTCCCCCCAGTCTAATCTCCGTCCCGGTAAGAACGCATTAGCATTCTCGCCCCTATGTCGTCGGCTTATGATCTCGCACACGTAGCGCCAAGTCGTGACGCGGAGTATGAATTCATAAGCTCTCTCCATAATCGCGCTCGCAACTTGCCGCCAACTTGCTCGTACAACTCGCGCTATTAAAGTGCCGCGAAAGGTTGGACTGCTCCCGTTGACCCATTGACCGTGGGCCTATGATTAATATTTTAAAAAAAATCTGATGTGTTATGAAATGACAAAGAAATTCTCTCAACCCCATTACCACTTCTATACTCTGAAATCCCATTGTACCCTATTTCCATCTCTGTAAATAGTTATAGGGACAGCGGAAATAAATGTCTGACTGACTGACCGATCCTAACCATACTGTACCATACGTACCTACACAAACAAACTGTATTGAAACTCAGTTGATCATGATTCAACAAAATACTACATAGTAATCGTTTCTGGAAACTGGCAACTTGGCTACTTACCTAAAATCTTAACAGTGGAATTCGGAAACATTTCCGATTTACTATTAACAACAGGCATTTTTTTTCGTCAGTGGGAACATTAGCTACGGTGGCAACTGGAACAGTCCGCGGGAGTATTACGGGCGAGTCTTATGGCGTAGTCTGAGCTGCGCCGGACGGATTAAATGAATTTCTACCAATAATCGCCTCCATGGCAGAACACGGGATTTTATTATCTCAAGTTAAAAGAAATCCTTAGGAATTAAGACTTGTTGTGTTAAAACCCACCAGACACCAAAAGAAAGATGTCCTTAGAATAATAATGTATCATTCAAAGTCAGAATGCTGAATAGAGCAACAAAGTTTCTCAACTTATTAAAAATCTTTCCAGTCGAATAAAATAGATGAGCAAGAAGTGGGCTATCGCACCAGCCGTAGCCCGTAGCCGGCGTGATCAGGCTTCAACTTTGCTAATTTCCGCCCCTCCTGCATCCAGCTACATTGTGCTCCAATGAGATATGTGTTCGTGTGAGAACTTATCTCCTATCTCGCCAACTTCAATGTGGTCCGGCAGCGTCGAGCGGCTGATTGCGAGCCACTTGCCGCTGCACTCACACACACATACACACCCTCTCACATACACTCACACACATTGAAACTCGCTTTAATTTGCAGCAACAAGGCGCTCGGCCATCAACACTGTTGTATTTTAGGGGCAACGTTGTAGCTGATTAATAGTCTTGTAATCTAATATGCCAAACTAGCTTTTGCCCTCGAAGTTAAAATGTTTCATAAGTTTACAGAGGTTTCTTCAAACATGTTTGGTCTTATTTCTCAGTCCATTTGCAACTATGTCACCAAAATGTTTTGTTTTCGCTTCGCGTGGAATGTGGATCTACCAACCTGATACTTCACGTGAATTGTAGAGTTACTAGTCTAACAGAGGGCCTGTATGCTTAGTATGGTCGTTTTGACACTCTCTCGAACTCGAGTGACAGACGTGCCATGTCTATTGTGCGAGCATGGCAGGCGGGACTCGAGATGGCAATAGATTAGGGTCATGACGAGCAAAAAGTAAGTAAGTAAGTAACTCTTTATTGCACAAACGAAAACATTTTACAAATAAACATTAAAAAAAAACCAGTACAAATGGCGGTCTTATCGCTAAAAGCGATTTCTTCCAGACAACCTTTGGATGGACAGGACTGAGAGCGAAAACACAGTAGCAGCAGATGCACAATAAGAAATATATGATAGGATGAGAAAACAATTTTATTTCAATTACAGTTGTTATTTCCACTTTTTTGTCTCCATCGCCATGTTGGCGTAGAGCCAACTCGAGCCCTACCGACAAGTTGACAGTTTTGCATAGAGAAGGGCCTATCTCGGGCTTACCATGCTGCCCGTACTGATGTTCCCTGAAGTCATAGCCAACAAAATTAAGAAGAATATCTCAACATACCTCGGTCCGACTTCACCTCTCATCGTTCAGTTGACCATCGTGTGTCGCGGCCAGCGTCCGTCATTTGGCGGGTAACTCGATCAGGGCGGGCCAGGGCCCGGGGGGCAGGAGGCCCGGGGGGCAGGGGGGCAGGGGCTCAAAATTGGCAATATGACCGCTGCGTGACCCACCGCGTCACGTGACGCGCCGTCTTCATTACCGCTGCCAATGATCCGGAAATTGCGCTTACTAGCCGCGGCCATCACATTATATTTCATCATATTATTTGCGATCCAGCTATTTTTTTTCACAAAGCAAGATAAAGAGCAATTCCTTAATCAGCGGATTTACAAATCAGCTTTACCGTTTTCTACATACATACCGCTGAATGTCATAAAACGGTAAAGTTGTGGTATTTCTCGGATAAGCATCGCCAGATAAGCTTTGTATTGTTGCATCGGATAAGTGTCGCTGAGGTAGAAAGTTTCAAGCTGCAATCTGCCTCGGATGTGAAATTGCCCAATAGAGTGTACCTCTCACAGTCCGTGCACGTACACAAAAACACACACACACACCACGTGCTCTGCGCCTGTGTGCGTCAGTTCCGGAGTGCACCGGAAGTGACGTCATGCGCACCGCGCGCTGCTCAGTACAATGCTCTGTGGCACTTTATGTGCCGCCTTCTACCACTAAATCTTAGTAGTAGATAGAGCGCAGGTTAAATTCTAAAGCAAATATCCACATCTCTAAACCATGGCCCACAGCATACCTTTAGAATATTATTATGTGAGTAACAACAATTATTTGTTAACACGACGAACACTACGTAGGTATATTTAAGTTGAGGAAATGACCAATAGGTACTCTGTCGTAAGTTTTCACAACTACAAATAGAACCTTGACATAAAAGTACAAACTTCATTTTTTTTTTTAGCGACAATCTTCACTGAAAAAAATGAAATCCAACTAAGTGGAGTATTCTCTTAGTTGATGTTAATTTGAATGAAACAAATATGAATTTCATTACATTAACCACAGTTGACTAGTTGTTGCAGCAAAGTCATCTATGTTTAGGCTAACAACTAGACCTATTATTTGACTTGAACACATATTATGAATATTTTTACCAACCATTTTGTTAAATATAATTAAGACTTCTTCTTTAGGTTAAAAAACGGCCATTGGACAAATCTACTAAGTAACCAAGTTGTCATAACTATAGTTTTTGTTAAATCGTCAATTTCATATTTATGGATTTACCTAAGAGTTATATTTAATTTAAAAAAGAGTTCATGAGTAGGACAACAATGAATTATAATTGTTTCAAAAAAATGTGTTTGTCCAAATAACAATATAACTACATTGTTCTAAACAGTTTACTTGTTTGATTGAATACCACGTAAAATATTAAAATAACAATTCCATTTATTTGTTTGAAGATTAGTCTTTGTCGAATTAATTATTCAATACCATAGTTTTAAATAGTTTACTTGTTTGAATTTACTAACAGAGAAAATGTTATATTAACATTAGCCTTGATCAAACTTACTTTAGACCTTGTTTAAAATAACGTTAAAAAATTGTTGTCTCAATCACCATCTTGTTTGATTCAAACACATGAACCCCCACCCTCCGCACCCGTTTGTCCGCCGCTTGGGCCATTGTTGCCAACAATATTTTTTGCCGAGATTCAGGGAAAAGACGTAATGTTTGTAGTGGTTTCGTACGATACGATTAAAATATTTTTTGTTCCGTTAACTAAAGGTAAGATAGATAGAATACTCTTTTCAATACAGTTGCTCGTAAATTTGACTATTATAACACCGTTTTTAGTTTCATAATGCAGCATATTACCGCACTGGGGTTGTAATAACATTAACTTACCGCACGAGTGCGATGATGAATCTCTAGCTATCTCCCTCTTTTGTTTGACGTAGAATGGGATAGCTACAGATACCAACCCCCGTTGTCATGTCAACGCGCCCGCGAAAAAAACAAAACTGACACGTCATATTCCGCAAATATTTTCGTAAAGTTGCTGCTGTGTGGTTAATTACTATCAACAATATCTACTTCAAATAGTGAAAACAAGCAAAATAATATTCAAGTTAAAAGTGTGGTCAGTGGTTACCATCCGATGTGTAAAAGTTTTTAAAAGAAGTTCTGGACAGTCAGTACTTGTCAACAAAAGTAAGTTGAATTGGTACTTTTTCAGTTATTAACGATACAAGTTTGTTTTTTTCCTCGCAACTGTGTTGAAAAACGTCGTATGATAGGTACCTACTCGTGTGCATTTGGTCATTACAAACTCAGCTTTCTTATCGCGTTCGCCCATCGATCGGCTCGCGCACAATAATGCTTTGTGTGTAATGACCAACTTAGCACATTTTGTATCATACATAATGTACTATTACTGTACACCAAAGTAATACAATAACATCGTTTTTTTTACATTACCCATCAAACTAGCCTAGCGAAATGTTATGTCCATTAAGAACTTTTCTATGAGTTGAAGCAAGCGATACTACTGGTTTATAAGAATGTCTATTTACACAATTGATTCCAAGCGCGGCAGCACTGTGTGTGGTCTGCAGTAGCGTAGCATTTTCTTTGCTGTAGGTATGTGTGTTGCAGCGCCACTGCCTTCGGTTGTGGTCTGAGCTTGTATGAAGAGACTTACTATCAATGTTGAGGAAGCGAGCGATATATGCCAGGATTGTAGCAAGTGGCGGTCTTTTGTCTCTGCCTACCCCTCGTCCGGGAAGTAGGCGTGAGCATACATATTAGGTATGTCTGACGTGTGTTCATACATTATATTATAAGTATGTTTGACATAGGTATTTTCAATCTCTGTCAAAGTTAGCAGTGTAACCTTATTTATCGACGGATTTTAATCAGATTTGTAAGGCTCAATAAGAAATTCATTCTACCTCCACAAGATCTTGTAAAAAAATAAGCTAAAACGGGGGCGCGAAAATATTTTTTTCATTCGCTTGTCGCACCCGGGAGTCAAACCAGCAAAAAAATCATAAATAAATTCGCTATTTTTTGCGAACACCGAACTGCTCAAAGTAGGTAAATCGTATTTTTTGACTGGCCGTGATGTGGCAATACTAATAACGCATTGTTGTTTGTAGTATTGAAAGACGTTTTTATTTCTTTCCTTTCTTTCTTAAATTGGTTGGTATATTAGACACACAACACCCATCATTGATTGTATGTTTCTTTCTTTTTCAGCATCGCCAATCGATTATTCGATCAAAAATTATTAAGATTTTTTCGAAGTCGATTTCCACAATAAAAAAAAGTTATGTTACTTTTCTCGAGAAAATGTTACTTTTTGATCTGCCTCGTGTTATATTTGACTATCTGCTACTGGCAACACTGCCCCCGCTGCCCGCGCGCCGGTCGCCGCCGGTCGGCCGCTCGCTCGAATCGTGTCGTGACACGTGCTTACTTCACTCGTTTTCGTCATTTCGTTTCGTGATTTCGTCCCACTTCCGCGTAAACGCTGTAAGTAGTCGGTCAGAATATCGATCATTTCCGTGGTCCAGTACTCCAGTGATTCCTAGCGAAGTGTTAATTATTCCAGACTTCCAGAGTGGTCAAAGATCCCTTTTTAATGGAGGAAGTCATAGAACTACTAAAAACATGGGAGTTACACGACCTCATACCAATTTTCACTGGTAAGTTTGTTCCTTTTCACACGTCGCAGAGAGAATATAATGCGGCGAAGTGTATGGCCATGTACGTTAGCTTTCATACGTATAATCCGCGCGGAATGAGAATGGGATGCGACTTTTTGGAACTGAGACGCGCGCAGTAAGCAAACTCGCGTCGGTGCAACCTTGTCAAAGTAAAATACAGTATGTTTTCGATTGACTTTGACAAGGTTCCATCCCATTCTCATCCCGCACGCATTATACCGGCGTAATTTACCGTTTACCGGGCATGGCCCTACACTTCGCCGCAAAAGGCACTTCGAAATCATCAAACTACCATGCCACGTGTGTTTTTATTGGCGAGTAATGGCGTACACACTTAATAGGTACCTATTGTGAAACGCGCACTGCACTGTATTGTCAAAACCGGGTCAGAAAGTAGCCATTTCTGTGTCCGAGTCTTCGATCAAGATGGTCCGAGTGCCGTAGCCACACCGTATAGGTACCACGACAGCACGTCAGTCTTGTTGCAAAGTCACCCGTAACATACCTAACCAAGTAGAGCGCTGGCGTATAAAGGACGACGTGCTGTCTTGTGTTTTGTGTCTTGTATAAGAATCGCGTAGGTACCTTCCTATTACAAATATTATGTATCCTTACCTAATTTCTCACTATTTTTCAGAACAACAAATAACGATCCACGCGCTGTCAGCCCTGACGAATGACACCATCAAAGAGTTAATACCCAAAACCGGGCCCAGGGTTCTCTTTTTAAGGTGCTGGAGGTCATGGAAAGGAGAGTTCGACTCTACTGTTACAAGTTTGGACATCTCTGTGAGTATTTACTTACCCAAATTATAAGAGAAGGTAGGTCTAGTAGGTAGGTCTATGTAATTAGTAATAGCTTCTTGATTAAAATCAGGTGCAGCCATCGCCAGGGTTCATGGCATCTGAGCCAGCTGTTTCCTCTCGCCCGTGTTTATGCACCTCTCTTATACCCATGCGCCGCTACCTCCTCCAGGCCTTAGGGCGGCATTCAGATGCCCAGAAACCTGGCACGGGCTGTACGTACCTACCTTATCACCTAACTTGACATACCTAGGTACGGTGGGCCCACAGTCTAGGATACCCCATTGTAGCTCTTACCGCGCCCGGCATTAAGGGCGCCAATCGAACAAAAAGGGCATCTTTGCCTGTGGCCCACTGTACCTACCTATCTCCTAACCTACTTATTTGTTTTGCTAGATAAATTTGCAATTAGTTGCTGTGATGATTATTCTCAGTGAATGCACTCGCAACGATTGGTTGATGTATGTGATGTGACCAAAAGTAAGCCGAGAAGGGTCAAGCGGTACCCCTCTTGCTCAGACTTCTATTGCTCGCCATAGTTTGTTTGTTCGGCCTATGTCCTTATGAGAGTACCAATACCAATTTATTAAAGAAATAATAATTGTGTACTGTAACTTCCTATTATTTTTAATATTAATTACAGAATTTGGACTTTGCACTATTGGAAGATGGTGCTAGTGTTGATGTTCAACTGCCTGTGCTTAGTCCTAGCCTACCTTATAAAGAAATAGAAAATATTTCTCCAGAAAACTACAATGGCACTGTAGATTCAGTTCAATGCCCAGTATGTACCTACTAACATTATTTTTAGCACAAGCATTTATTTGTTTATCCTTGGTTTTAACTAACATAGGTTAAAGGTGTCACTAAGGTCCTAACTTTTTTTTACAGGGTTATGGCACCCATTCAACCAAAATATTGTTTTAGCTCTATGACGTTCCGTTGATTTTTAATTAATTAAAATGAAAGCGCTGTGACGGGAGAAATGTATTGATAAAATATTATTTTCACAAATTTTCACTGTTTCAACAGCTTATAGCTATTCAAATACACCTAACACTATTTTTAGATTTCGGCTAGATCCAAAAACAAGTTTTGTTTTTTTTTTTTCAATATTGATGTTATTTAAATAAATAGTACATTACTGCCGCGATCTGTAATAGGTGCGTTTCTGGCGCGCTTTTGATTGCCGACAGAGCGCAGAGCGTAGCGCAGCTCAAAGCCATCACAGCGTGGCCAGCAACTCATTGCAGACCAAGGCATGTATAGTGCTTTACTCAAACAAAGCGAGTAATTGATATACACCTAGGTCCTTAGCTCTAGGTCCTAGGTCTTAGGTCCTAGGTCCTAGGTGCTAGGGCCTAGGTGCCAGGTGCTAGGTCCTAGGTCCTAGGTGCTAGGTGCTAGGTGCCAGGTTCTAGGGCCTAGGTGCTAGGGCCTAGTTGCCAGGTTCTAGGTACCAGGTCCTAGGTGCTAGGTCCTAGGTCCTAGGTCCTGGGTGCTAGGTGCCAGGTCCTAAGTGCTAAGTACTAGGTCCTAGGTCCTAGATGCTAGGTGCTGGCTCCTAGGTCCTTGGTCCTAGGTGCAAGGGCCTAGGGCCTAGGTGTCAGGTCCTAGGGCCTAGGTCCTGGGTCCTAGGTGCTAGGTCCTAGATGCTAGGTGCTGGCTCCTAGGTCCTAGGTCCTAGGTGCTGGGTCCTGGGTCATAGGTCCTAGGTGCTAGGTTATAGATCCTAGGTGCTAGGTACTAGGTCCTAGATCCTATGCCCTAGGTCCTAAGATTGAGGCTGAGGTATTAAGTCGCAAGTCGCAAGATGCAAGACGCAAGACGCAAGTCGCAAGACGCATACTTTTTGCACCGGACTATTTTTTTAAACAAAACTCGACATTAATGGATTTTTATACACTTTTTCTGGCTGCAAAACACGACATTAATGAAATTCCATACAACTTTTCTGGCGCCTAAGCATAGTAGCCCGCAAGTCCGTCTTTGCTCAAAGAAGGTTGTCGAATTAATGACCACATTACGAGCTTTTTTGAGTAAAGTTCTTTTTTCAACTTTTTTTTTACAGAATTGTCATCATATTGACCAGCAGGTCAACACCCTGTAAAAAGATTTAGGACCTTTTGTAACACGTCTTGAATAACGCCCTGTTTTTGGTAGAGTGATCAAAAGTCAATCTCATTTTTCCTAAGTAGAGCGATCCAAAGTCAAACTAATTTTAACTTCAGACGATTCTTTTATTAATCTTTGTCCATTATCTTAGTTAAGGTGTCAAGGTACACACGCTAGCACGTCCGACTACACTTTTGTTGCAAAGTCGCCCGTAAATTAACTATTGGCGCCGCCGTGCTCCATAAACGCTCCTCCAATGTTAGATCGGTGCTTGCTTAGCAAACGCACCGACGCGGGGCGTGCGGGGTAAGGAAGGATTTTGACATCTGTCACTCACTTTCTATTCCAGCACGAAAGCTAATTATTAAAGGGTTGTAATTAAACAGACTTCTTTTTAATAGCATTATACGCCTCTAAATATCTGCATTTGCCTTCTAAATTGCTAAGTCAGCCACAATCAACGCGCATCTAAATAATACTATTTTAGCCACTAGATAACTTGTATGTAAGACACTCTAAATACAACTCAGCATCGTGGTTATTTTTTGGCATCTAAATTTGTTCCAGCAGTAAACTTCTAAAATATTAATAGGTATATGACACCAAAACAATTTTTCAATTAGCTTCTAATTTTATAACTCTACGTTTAAAATTTATCTCGACCTACATTAATTGATCTTAAAAAATTACCAATAATTGACATAAAATAGTGAATTATGGGCACTAAAATACCCTGGAACTATTGAAGGGAAACAAAATAAAATACTTTTTTTTTTATCAATTCGTGTACTTTGAAATACCTTAATTTTACGTATCGTAATTAACTTAATTAATTATAGGAGCATTTTTCTGGAAGTAGATTGAGTAAAAAAAAACGCAACTGATACGTAGTCACAAATACACGTGACTACTCGTCAGTACGTGAATCGAATGGCGCTCTCTGATTGGTGCAAATGGCTGGTCGCTGTCAAGTCCCAAATCGTATAGTGGCATTTTTCACAATAAAAGAATATGATGTATTAATTTACATGCTAAGTTATGTTATAATAATATATGAGGTTGTCTATTGAAGCTTGAATTATATTTTTTTGAGGAGCTTATTTTGAAGCTGTAAAACGTATAATGGTGATGAGTTGTAAAATCCGTGGCTGAGTTAGTAAATCAGGTTGCAATAGATAAATCAGTGGACAAGTTAAAATAATTTGTTGGACTTTACTTGACGCTTTCTTTGGATTATTTAGTTGGCGATGTAAAAAAGATGAATTAGTTTATTAGAAGCTATCTTAGTTTCCCGTGGCTTACTTATAAAATGAGAAGTTAGATCACGTCGCCAAAAAAAAACTTTGTGGCTTGACTTATAATTTCCCATTATTAAATTATTAATGAATTAAAATTATACTGATTCTAAATCCCGGGCCGCTCAACCCACGATCCTGAACGAAAATCTGGATGCTCAAAACCCCAAGTAAGCAAGTCTCCACCAAAAGTGCTACCGTGTAAAGGACGACGTGCTGTCTTGTGTACCAACTAGTTTGGTCTTATTTCTTTAGGTATGTTTATAAGTCTTTATATTTTAGATCTTGGAAGAATTACTGAACAATTCTCTGGACACAAGTACCCTCCTCGCCTATAAAGGGGGGGCTTTATTAGGGGATACTGGACGCAATTTGCTGGCATCTGTAATTGCTAAAGAAATTTTGAGAGAACATAAGGAGACCACCATTACTGGAGCTACATATTATAAGTGGGCCAATTATATAAAACAGCTATATCCAGGCGAACGGACAACAACCTATTATATCCCTGCCTGCACAACAGCCAATGGAATTGTGAGACAAGCTCGGGGAAAAATTGTGCACCAGGTACACTAGCTATTTCTTAGAATTAAAAGTTATCTACCTATTAGATCTACTTAATTGAAACTAATTTACGGCAAAATGTGATGCTATGTTAATTTTAATTTCAGGTGTTAAATAAACGCAGGAGACTTCAAAAATTGGGAGCACTCCCTATAAGGAAAAGAAGCAGGGATTCAAGCCCTGGATCTTCAGCCCCATCACCAAGACCTCTTCCAGAATGTTTCACAGGTCAGATTGAGGATAACAGTAACTCTAAAGAGGATCTACAATGGCTACAGACTTCGTCCGACCCATGGTTCATAGTGGAGCAAAAATGGCGCAGTACTTGCCCATTACGTATGAAACTGGTCCACGATAACAAAGATCCTGTAGAGGCATACTTTGTCAAGTACCCTGCTCTACAAAAGCCATTGGGGTATAAGTTGGTGAGTATTATATATATTATCCGATTCTATTATTATTATTTAGGTATATCTTTAAGATTCACACGGGTCTATGGGGACCGGGTCCTTTAAGGCTTGCGTGAGGCCACAGCCAACAGCACAGAGGCCTGTTTCATACCAATTACTCTAGATGTGATGGGTGTATCTCTCGGATCTTATCTCTGTATAAATACAAGAATCTAACCAGAGACAGTCCCCTTTAGATACAAGGACTATTGCAGAATAACATGAGGAAAAGAAAAAACTTGGCTACGTCGTTTCCGGGTTATGGATTGAGACTATTGATGTCTGCTATGGAAAATGTCTCAAGGGGTTCATCATCATTGGCAGATTATTATTATTGTATTATTCGATAGAACTGATATTGTTTTTTTTTTTTCTAGCTGCATGCTGATTTTGATATTGCCCATGAAGAACACAAAGACAATTTATTCATGCAATATCCTCTGACAAAACCAACTCTGCTTAAACGACTAAAAGAAAAAAAAGTGGCAACTGATGAGTTTGCGAAAGATCTCGTCAGGCTCGCCGATTGTGAGTAACTTTGTTATTATTTAATATTAGTCTTTCAGTTATTAGGTAATGAAAGCGTAGTTACTTCTAAGTCGGTACTTAGCGGAACCCCACTAAGTACACAGGTTGTCCCAAATACAGTGTCAGCTATCCAGATTTTCTCGCTTGACATCTTTATTTGGGACACCCTGTATAATATAATATAATAATATAATAAGGTATCTATCACACTCAGACACTGTTATTTTCTAAAAATTTCTTCCCATAGGATTCTTGAATAAGTATGTCTACCTACTCTACAACCATTACATAGTAGGTATAATGAGGTGTTACATAAGCCATTAAACCAATTTATTAAGATTCAATAGTAGAGTGATCGAAAAATAAAGTTACACCTTCCACAAAACATGATAATGAATTGATGCAAAACCTGTAAAATGTAAGATGCAGAATTTTTATTGACCTATACGAGTATGTAGATTCATTTGACAATTTTTTTTTTTCAGCATCCAGTGAAGAAACCACAAATATTGTGGGTTTTCTCGCCATACCATACCTGCTTAATCCATCAACCTGTCGCCAAGGAAAATTCAGAAAAAGCCTGGAGAACTGGAAGCCCAGCAAAATTGAAGCCCGTGATGGTTTTATAAAACACCTGAAAACGGACGCAGAAATCGCACAATACGTAGAACAGCGTTTATCAAACCTCGAAAAGAAAAAAGCTCCATCTCAGCCATACATAATAATAGTCGGTGAGTCATTGGAGCACGTCAAATCCTATTTTGTGGTTGCTAACAGGCTGGTATTATATGAACGGTTGTCAATCGCGGAAGCTGTTGAGACATGCTATAAAATAGTATGGGCTCTTAATGTTGAATACGGCCTAGACGCATACCCTATATGGTATTTCATTCAAAAAGCTCTATTCAAAATGACATCAAAATACGACAAAGGTTCTACCGCTGCCGAGTCTCTGCTCACTGATTGTGGTATATTGTAATATTGTTACAATACACAATAATAATTTAACACGGCAAGGTATCGTCAGTTACAGTAACAGTACAGTAATATTATTTGAAAGCTTAATAATGTACCTTTGTCGTATTTTTAAGACACAATGTTAACTTGTTTTGTATGCCATAAGCAACTCTCTGATATTAAACTTCTTAGGTTACATTTTCGGTTGTTACATGACTCAAAAGACTTAAGTGCTTATAAGTGTGCACAAGATAATTGTAATCGTGAATTCCAGTTATTTAGTTCATTTCGTAGACATATTTTGCGAGAGCATTCTATTACAAACCTGAGCGAAGTAGCTAGTTCGGAAACGCCCAATGAACCAGAAGAACTAAGTGATTCATATATCCCACCAATCCCATCACCACCAGCAAGTCATGGTAATATTATCAATCAAGCTTTACAGTTGCAAACTTCAAAAAATGTGGAAAAAGACCTTTCGATTTTTATAGCTAGTTTATATGCTAATCAATCATTGCCACGAAATATTGTTCAAACCATTTTTAGCGGATTTCACAATTTCATTACAGAAAGTTTACTTTCAGCTATCAAAGAGCGCCTTGAAAGGTTGTCTTCTGAAAATGTTATTCCTCACGGTACTGTTTCTCACATTTTAAATTCAATTGAACCATTGATGACAACAGTGTGGAGTAAATTTGACACTGAGCACAAGCGAATTAAATATTTCCTTGAAAATGAAACTTACATAGAACCACAATCTGTTGTTATCGGTCAGAGATTGGATAAAGTAAAGAGAATGGGCATAAACCGACTCGTGCCCATCACTTGTGAACAACATTTCATACCGCTTCGAAAAGTATTGATGTCGTTTTTTTCTATGGAAAATGTCCTTTTTGAAACTTTACATTATATGAATCGTCTAACTCAAAATGTTGGTGGTGATGCTGCGGTGGAAAATTTTATACAAGGCTCATTTTGGCGGAATAGAATGACACAAAATCGAGGCAAAATTGTTATTCCAATATTTATATTCTTTGACGATTACGAAACTGGCAATGCTCTAGGTTCTAGATCAGGGCATCACAAATTGGGAGCAGTTTATGCTTCTATTCCTTGTCTACCACCTTGCAGAACATCAGCGCTGAAAAACATTTTCTTAGTTCTTCTTTTTCATTCCTCTGACAGAACTAAATTTGGAAACACAATAATCTTTCGCTGTGTGATCGATGAATTGAACTATCTCAGTGAGCATGGTTTAAAATTTAATCTACCTAATTTCAGCGGAACTGTTCATTTTGAATTAGGCCTTATTTTAGGTGACAATCTAGGTATTCATGCGATTACAGGTTTCATAGAGAGTTTTTCGGCAAATTTTCCTTGCAGAACATGCAAAGTTAGGAAAGAAGTTTTAAAAACGCAATGTACTGAAAACAGAGACTTATTGCGCAGTATTGATGATTATAGATCAGATCTATTGCTAAACAATCCTTCTATAACCGGTATAAAAGAAAAATGTGTTTGGCTAGATGTAAAAAATTTTGATTTATTCAACCAAATCGGCGTCGATTGTATGCATGATTTATTAGAAGGTGTTGCCAAATACGTTATGCAATTTGTTCTGCTTCAATATCTTAGACGCTTCAAATTGTTTACCCTCAGTGTTCTCAATGAAAGAATCCATGCTTTTGCTTACGGTCCTGACTGTAGAAATCAACCATGTACTTTAGCTATGGAACATTTAGCTCATGGAAACGTGCGTATGACTGCATCAGAGATGCTCACATTTGTAAGGTATTTTGGTTTATTAGTAGGAGAATTTATACCTCGAGATGACTTAACATGGAATTTGTATAAAAAACTAAGAGAGGTTTTGGAAATTATCTTAACTACGGCCTTTGCAAAAGGAACTGAGGAATCGTTACAGGCAGCAGTTGCCGAGCTTAATTCGAAGTATATGTTACTTAGCAAGGAAGCATTAAAACCAAAGTTCCATCACATGGTTCATTATCCCTCTGCTCTTGAAAAATATGGACCTTTAATTTTTTTGTGGAGTATGCGCTTTGAAGCCAAACATAGAACTTCAAAATTGGCTGCAAACGCTACATGTAATAGAAAAAATATAACACTGACTTTAAGTAAGAAACATCAGCTTCATTTAAATGAAATGTTTCTGAAAGGAAAATTAGAAGAACCACTTAGTACAGGACCCAAAGTAAAGGGATCGGCAGATGATGCTAGTGTTAAACTATTCCTTTGTTCCACTTTGCAATTATGTCCAAATGAGTTGCTAGTTAAAGTCAGCTGGGCTACTGTTTGTTCAACTCGGTATCTAAATGGTACTATTTTAGTTTATGAAACAAATCCTGATCATTATCTGCCCAGATTTTTTAAAGTAGAACATCTATATTTGTATGGTACAGATAAAATTATTTTAAAGGGAATTGCTCTGCAAACAGTGGATTTCGATAGCCATTTCTGTTCCTATGAAGTCCACGAACCAAACCCAGTGGAAAATGTTGCTAAGTTCCTCAATACGTTAGAGGCACCTATACCATGCAACATTAATATTTTAAGCAATGGAAATAAATATGTAACTATGCGTTGTAGCTTGTAAGTTACGTTGACATTAATTATTATTATCTTAATAAAAAAATATTGTATGTACGTAATGTAAATGTTTATTTTTTTTACCTGAAACAACTATTAAATTAGATATAAAATTACTTTTGATTCAACTCTTTCTTTTGTCAAGTTATGTATGTAGCGTAACGTGTTGTTTGGTTATACAGGGTATAACACAAAGGTTTAGTCATATTTTAGGGGATTGTATCTATAAATCTGTACAACTATCAATATGAAACCTAATTCATAGCAAAAGTTGTTGAGAACGGTGCCCATAACATCACACAAAAATATGACTTCATCTTTCTGTTATACCCTGTTCTCCAAACAAGAATTAGGCTACATATTTAACTTGACAGCTATAAGATTTGAATCAATAGTAATGTTATATCTAACATAATTATCGTTTCTGGTGATAAAATTAAACATGGTACAGATAATGTTGGATTGTTCCACTTAATGCACCTGGGGTAAATCATCTGGGTGCAGCGAGCGGAAGTTTGCTTAAAAGTAGACTTAATTCACCTCGGGCTAATAAAGAATCTAGGTGAATAAAGTCGACTCAATTTTGGTAATATTTTTGGTATATTTTATTCACTTAAAAATAAATCATCATATTAAATTATGAGTACAGCTTACAAAATTAAATAAAACAAAACATATTATGAGGTACTTAATACATTTATATTTATATAAATTGATTAAAAAAGAAAGTACCTTTATGATAGGTAAAAATAAACGGATATTTTTTATTATTATTTTTTATCTTCTTTTAATTCTTTTTTTTAAATCTTTTTATTATAATTTTTTTTATTGTATTTTTTTTAAATAAAAGTATTTAAAAAATAATAATAAAAAGAAAATTAAAAAAATATGAAAAAACATAAAAAAATGATTTAAAAAAATAATAAAAAAAAATCTGTTTATTTTTACCTACCGTGTACTTTTTTTAACGCAATTTATATTAATATAAATGTATTAAGTACCTTATATGTTTTGTTTTTTTTTAAGCTGTATTCATAATTTAATATGATGATTTATTTTTAGGTGAATAAAGTACCATACCAAAAATATTAACAAAATTGAGTCGACTTTATTCACCTAGGTTCTTTAGCCCGAGGCGAATTAAGTCTACTTTTTAGTAGACTTAAGACGGAATGCGGGTAGCCGGCTGCTCCATACAAAAAATACAAAAAGAGAGACCTGTTTCCTCCCTGGATAATTATTTAAAAAAATATATGTTTATGCCATTCAATTTATATGTACCTCTGCCATGTCCCTATATTTTTCTTTTTTTATTATTTAAATTATTTTAATAATAATTTAAATAATTAAAATAAAAAAAATAAAAAACGTAGGGATATGGCAGAGGTAAATAAAGATTTAATGGCACAAACATATTTTTTCTAAATAATTATCCAGGAAGGAAACAGGTCTCCCCTTTTGTATGGAGTTGAGGTTACCCGCGTTCCCTCTTAATGCACCCAGGTGATTTACCCCAGGTGCATTAAGTGGAACAATCCATAATAATGTAATGTTATTGTAATAGGAATAGCTTACTCAATTCGTTAAAGTTTTAAAAGTAGCTTGTAAGTAGTAGTTGGCATTAGTTATCGTAATAAAAAAATAATGTATGTATAGTAAATGTTTAATTTTATCATCTTAAACCACCATTAAATTAGATATAACATTACTTTTGATTCAACTCTTACATTTGTCAAGTTAAATGTGTAGCGTAACTTCTTGTTTGGATGTACAAGGTAACATAAAGGTGTAGTCATACTGTAGGGGGTTGTATGGATAATTCTAAACAACTTTCAGTAGGTATGCAACCGGTTTGCTTAAAGCCACTCTGTTTCGCACTTTTCTATACATTTTGGGCCGGGTGATTAGCTGATTTGTATGGAATAGTGAAAAATAAAGTAGCTCTGATTCAATTGGTTTCATGGTAAATGTTGTTCAGAAATATGTCCATAACAATCCCCTTAATATGGCTACAGTTTTCTGTTACACCTGTATAGCCAAACAAGAAGGTTGGGCTTCTTTATGGCTGAAAGATAGCAGCGTGGCCGGAAATTCAAAATTTTCACAGTTTTTTACATTTTGTAGCTAAACTGAGCTATTTTTGTTCAGCGATTTTTCGTTCGCAGCAATAACATAGTATTCTTTTCATTATTGTAAACAACAGAACAACAATAATTCAGCCGATTATGTGTTCTGGTCTACGACAAGTTTTTTGGGCAGTGCCACTACTTCGTAGACCAGAACACATAATCGGCTGAATTATTGTTGTTCTGTCGTTTACAATAATAAAAAGAATACTGTTTTATTGCCGCGAACGAAAAATCGCTGAACAAAAATAGCTCAGTTTAGCTACAAAATGTAAAAAACTGTGACAATTTTGAATTTCCCGCCACGTTGCTATCATCCACCCTTAACTTGACAATGGTATGAGTTAAATCAAACAAGCAAGTTAGTCATCATAACACATTCACTTATTAAATTCAATTAACATCTTTGTAGAAACAATCGAGAACATTTTTTACTACAGTTACTTTGCAAAGTGAGCTGGACAAACATCTTAGTTGATTCAAACGAGCCAGTTAGTCATAATAACACTTTCACAGATTCTATTTAATTAACGTCTTTTTAGAAACAATCTAGAAAATTGGTTATTATAGTTACATTTCAAAGTTAGCTTGACAAACATCTTAGTTTAATCAAACAAGCCAGCTAGTCATAATAACACCTTCACATATTAAATTCAATTAACATCGTTGTAGAAACAATCGAGAAAATTAGTTATTACAGCTACTTTACAAAGTGAGCTTGATAAACATCTTAGTTGAATCAAACAAGCCAGTTAATCATCTTAGCACCTTCACTGATTAAAATCAATTAACATCTTTGTAGAAATAATCGAGAGAATTTGATATTACAATTAATTCTCAAAGTTAGCTTGACAAACATCTTAGATGAATCAACCAAGACAGTTAGTCATCATACCACTTTCACAGAATATATTCAACTAACGTCTTTGTAGAAACAATCGAGACAATTTGTTGTTACAGTCACATTACAAAGTTAGCTTGACAAACGTCTTAGTTGAATCAAACAAGCCAGTTAGTCATCATAACACCTTCACATATTAAATACAATTAACATCGTTGTAGAAACAATCGAGAAAATTTGATATTACAGTTACTTTCCAAAGTTAGCTTGACAAACATCTTAGTTGAATCAAACAAGCTAGCTAGTCTTGATAGTACCTGAACAGATTATTTAATCAAGATATTTGTGGAACCAAACGAAAAAATTGATTACCACAGCTACATTACAAACTTCACTTGACCAAGTTCTTACTTGAATTAGACAGCAATATTTATTGCAGGTAACAGTTATAATTAATTGTTTTGACCTCTTTCACCTTCGTTGTGGTGGCAAAGCTCTTGTCAGGCTCGTATGGAGTCAAGATACTTGATCACACTGATCAAAATATTGCTTCCAACATTCAAATATTTTTTTCAGTGTACAATGTATGTACCTACCGGTAAGGCGGGGTTTACACCACACTTCAAAAATAAAAAATAAAATGTTATGGTATTCATCAGTGGGTTGTAAAGTAAGTTTATAGGTCGATAATCGCTAAACGAAGATCATTTTTTGTGTAGTGCAAAGTCACCCAAGTAGGTGCAATTCGGAAGGCAAAGTTTTATGTTCGAAAGTCCGTTATTGGCTTAATCTTATCTTTAGACAATATTGAGAAACTCATTTCAATATTTTTTATTTTGGTTCAGTAGTTTGGATTTTACAACGTTTCAAAGATACGGTTTTATGACGTCACGCGACGGTCTGCATACTGTTGGCGGTCATAGGAACAAAACATTTTAGCGATAAAAACAAAACTACTGGACCAAAATAAAAAATATTTAAATTAGTTTCTCAATATTGTCTAACGATAAGATTTAGCCAATAACGGACTTTCGAACAAAAAACTTTGCTTCCAAATTGGTGCAAAGTACCTAACCCCGTTTTATGGTATGTCTCGGAGCCAGAGCCACAAATCGGTTCGTGCAGTATGCCGTTGCTTATTATGCCCCTGTTATCATATTATGGTGTCCTTCAGAATCGGGTGCACATAATACAAGTAAGTATTGGGAGATCCAATTGTTTAAAAACCTGTAGAACGTTGCTGGAAAATCTGCCGAACCGACTAATAAAAATACAAGGTGTTACAAAAGTACCTAACTCTTTACAGGAGGGTAATAGCACCCGGTGATAAGGATCACTACCTAAATATATTTTTTGCTTTATGACGTTCCGTTAATTTTTAAATTAATAAAATGTGAATGATGTGGCGGGAGAAAAGTATTTTTTAAATATTGTTTTCATTGACTTTCACCATGTTTTAACAACTCAAAGCTATGTAAATGCACCTACACACACAAACATATTTTTTGAGCTAATAACAAAAACAAAAAAGTTATGAAAATTTTTCAATTTTGAGGTTATAAAATAAAAATTGTTTTTTTCATATTTTTTTTACAGATTTGACATCCTGTTGACCAGTAGGTTACACCCTGTAAAAAGAGTAAGGTACTTCTGTAACACCTTGTATAACAAAAAAATTTAGGTATAGTCCGCGAGCGATGAAAATGGGATGGAACCTTGTCAAAGTCAATCGAAAACATACTTTATTTTACTTTGACAAGGTTGCATCGACGCGAGTTTGCTTACCGCGCGCGTCTCAGTTCCAAAAGGTCGCATCCCATAATCCCATTCTCATCCGGCGCGTATTATCTATATATATAAAAGGCTTAGGTTGACTGACTCATCACGCTACAGCCCAAACGGCTGAACCTATAAGTATGAAATTTGGACAAAAGTTGCGTTATATGGTGGAGGGTTCATTTAAGAAGCGATTTTTTTTTATTTAACCCTTAAGTGGGTCAAAATAGAGCTGAAAGTGTGTATGGGAAAAAATTTTTTTTTGGTCTTTTGTTCTAAAATCTTGATTTTTTGTACTTTTTTTTTAAAATGACTTGACACCTATTTCAGATTTTTTCTCATTTCTATGTTCTTAAGGGTTAAAATGGGTGCCAAAGTTTTTCGATTTTTTTCACCAGTTACGATCGATGCTGGAACAAAACCGCTAATGCCAAAACAATGAAAATTTGACAATAGTTGTAATTTGTGGACACGCTACGGGTTAAGACAGATTTACTTCAAGTTTAACCCTTAAGGCGGTAAAAATGGGGTCCAAAGTATGTATGAAAAAAAAATTTTTTTTGTCCGGATTTACTTGCAACTAAGAATTCGTATATTAAATCAAAAATAATTTAACACCTGTTTTAGCTTTTTTCTAATTTTAGCCGTTTAAGGGTTAAACGAGGTTGAAATGTATGAATATTTTTCGTGATGTAGTGTCAACGTCGGGCCCAAACCATTTAAGCTACAACTATGAAATTGAAACTGCAGTAGCGTTTTGTAGCAAAACTACCCACAATGAAGAAAAAAATATAATTTTAACCCGTCAAATGCCCAAACCGGGGTTCAAAGTTTGTATGAAAAAAAAAAATTTTGGTCCGATTTACTTGAAACTTAGTATTTGTAAATTTAATAAGAAACAATTAAACACGTGTTTCAGCGTTTTTCAAAATTCTGCCCACTAAAGGGTTAAAAGGGGTAGAAAAGTTTGAAGATTTTTCCTGATTTAGTATCAATGCCAGGCCTAAACCATTAAAGCTACAACTATGAAATCGAAACTGCAGTAGTGTTTTGTGGCAAAACTACCTACCATGAAGAAAAAAATATAATTTTAACCCTTCAAATGCCCAAACCAGGGTTCAAAGTTTGTATGAAATAAAAATTTTTTTTGGTCCGATTTACTTGAAATTAAGTATTCGTATACTAAATCAGAAAAAATCAAACACGTGTTTCAGCGTTTTTCTCATTTCAGCCAATGAAGGGTTAAAATGGGTGGAAACGTTGAAGTTTTTTTCCTGATGTAGTAGCAATGCTGGGCCCAAACCATTGAAGCTACAACTTTGAAATTGAATGTGCAGTTGCATTTTATAGCATTACTACCCACCATCAAGAAAAAAATATAATTTTAACCCTTCAAATGCCCAAACCGGGGTTCAAAGTTTGTATGAAATAAAAAAAAATTTTGGTCCGATTTACGTGAAACTTAGTATTTGTATATCAAATAAGGAACCATTAAACACGTGTTTCAGCGTTTTTCAAAATTCTGCCCACTAAAGGGTTAAAAGGGGTAGAAAAGTTTGAAGATTTTTCCTGATTTAGTATCAATGCCAGGCCTAAACCATTAAAGCTACAACTATGAAATCGAAACTGCAGTAGTGTTTTGTGGCAAAACTACCTACCATGAAGAAAAAAAAAAAATTTTAACCCTTCAAATGCCCAAACCAGGGTTCAAAGTTTGTATGAAATAAAATTTTTTTTTGGTCTGATTTACTTGAAATTAAGTATTAGTATACTAAATCAGAAAAAATCAAACACGTGTTTCAGCGTTTTTCTCATTTCAGCCAATGAAGGGTTAAAATGGGTGGAAACGTTGAAGTTTTTTTCCTGATGTAGTAGCAATGCTGGGCCCAAACCATTGAAGCTACAACTTTGAAATTGAATGTGCAGTTGCATTTTACAGCATTACTACCCACCATCAAGAAAAAAATATAATTTTAACCCTTCAAATGCCCAAACCGGGGTTCAAATTTTGTATGAAATAAAAAAATTTTTTGGTCCGATTTACTTGAAACTTAGTATTTGTAAATTTAATAAGAAACAATTAAACACGTGTTTCAGCGTTTTTCAAAATTCTGCCCACTAAAGGGTTAAAAGGGGTAGAAAAGTTTGAAGATTTTTCCTGATGTAGTATCAATGCCAGGCCTAAACCATTAAAGCTACAACTATGAAATTGAAACTGCAGTAGCGTTTTGTGGCAAAACTACCTACCATGAAAAAAATAATATAATTTTAACCCTTCAAATGCCCAAACCGGGTTTCAAAGTTTGTATGAAATAAAAATTTTTTTTGGTCCGATTTACTTGAAACTAAGTATTCGTATACTAAATCAGAAATAATTAAACATGTGTTTCAGCGTTTTTCTCATTTCCGCCAATGAAGGGTTAAAATGGGTGGAAACGTTGAAGTTTTTTTCCTGATGTAGTAGCAATGCTGGGCCCAAACCATTGAAGCTACAACTTTGAAATTGAATGTGCAGTTGCATTTTACAGCATTACTACCCACCATCAAGAAAAAAATATAATTTTAACCCTTCAAATGCCCAAACCGGGGTTCAAATTTTGTATGAAATAAAAAAAATTTTTGGTCCGATTTACTTGAAACTTAGTATTTGTAAATTTAATAAGAAACAATCAAACAAGTGTTTCAGCGTTTTTCAAAATTCTGCCCACTAAAGGGTTAAAAGGGGTAGAAAAGTTTGAAGATTTTTCCTGATGTAGTATCAATGCCAGGCCTAAACCATTAAAGCTACAACTATGAAATTGAAACTGCAGTAGCGTTTTGTGGCAAAACTACCTACCATGAAAAAAAGAATATAATTTTAACCCTTCAAATGCCCAAACCGGGTTTCAAAGTTTGTATGAAATAAAATATTTTTTTGGTCCGATTTACTTGAAACTAAGTATTCGTATACTAAATCAGAAATAATTAAACTACCAACCATGAAGAAAAAAGTAATAATGTTAACTCTAAAACGGCCAAAAAGGGGTTCAAAATTTGTATGAAATTATCATTTTATTGGGTCAGATTACCTTGAAACTAAGTAGTCGTGTATTAAATCAGAAATAATAATAAAACACATGTTTCAGCATCAAAAAGGGTGGAAACATTTTAAGAGTTTTCCTGATGTAGTATCAATAACAATGCCGGAACCATTAAAGCTACAACTATTCAATGAACATTTAACGTTGCGTTTTATAGCAAATCTACTAAGCATGAAGAAAACAATAAAAATGATACACCTAAAACGGCCAAAAAGGTTCAAAGTATGTTTTTTTTTTTGTTGGATTCATTTGATCTTTACCAATTTGATCACACACATACACTTCCACGCTGAATCTGCACGACGGATTTGGATGACATTTGGAATAGAGATAGCTTACAAAAATACACACCCATGACTCTATTCATGCTAATTTGATAATGGTGAAAGATGTACCCAGGCAACTTATTATAAGTCTTCGCGGACGAAGTCGCGGGCGAAAAGCTAGTAACTTATAAGTAGATACCACTGTCACAGAAATTAAAAACCAGAACAAGCTATACAACGTGTTACAAAAGATACTAACTCTTTTTACAGGGTGTAACCTGCTGGTCAACATAATGACAAATCTGCAAAAAAAAGTTGAAAATATCATTTTTTTTTATAACCTCAAAATTGTAAAATTTTCAAAACTTTTTTGTTTTAGGATTTAGATCCAATAAAAAAATATGGTTTTTTGCTTAGTTGTATTTTAATAGCTTTAGGCTGTTTAAACATAGTGAAAGTCTATGGAAACAGTATTTTAAAAATACTTTTCTCCCGTCACAGCGCTTACATTTTAAGTATTTAAAAATCAACGGAACGTCATAGAGCTAAAAAAATATTTTGGTTGTGATTCCTATCATCGGGTACCATGACCCTGTAAAAAGAGTTAGCATCTTTTGTAACACCTTGTATAGCTTCAGGACACCTTCGCTATAGACTCGAGTGAATAAAAACTGCTTGCTTGATTTGTGACCTCGTTTCTAAACTTATTTAGGTAGGTGCAAGCTGAAAATTGAGAAAAAACAAACAATTAATTAACGAAAATGTTATGTTATTTAAAGTTCTGTTGAGGAAAACATGCCCGGGTTATCAATTTCAAACCCCCTAACGGAAAAAGGCTAGGTAAATATTATAACTTCCCATTACTTTTTCTTTCGTTATAGAGATTGTTGTTCTACAAAGAGTAGGTAGGTACCCACGTATCGACATTTCCTTTAGAGGAATTATAACTTGTGCTTAAAAACTAGTAACTCCCACGTAAATAACTCTGTGGTAGAGACACCGGATTAGAAGCGTTGATCCCTCTGGTTAAAACATCCCAGAGCCTCAAATTGTTGTAGGTGCCTGCCCCTCTACCCTTGACGCATTCTTTTCAATATAGCGGAATTTACAAAATTCACTATTTCACGAATTAAGTCTCATTTTATATTGGTATTGTACAAAATACAATATACCTTTGAATAAATAGGATGACTATGCGATGTAAAAGAGAAATAAATTTTCAAACTTTGTAAATATGAACGCAATGGCGTCAAGGGTAACACCCCTGGTCTGTAGTAATCCAGAGCCAGAAGTTAAAGCAACACTGTGCAGTGGTAGCAAGAGGAACTAAATCAAGTTGAGCACAATTTCAGGTTTCATCCCAGTGAGTGGAGCTGGAGATGGTCTCTCGACCATTTGCTTTAGTTTTGAAACAGTAGATGGCAGCACCAGTTGAGGCTATTATACGACAGATGCCGCTAGGAGGCTGAAAATTTAACATTTAAGCAGAGTCGGTCATGCTCGGTGGTTTGGATAAAAAAAAAACACCTTCCAAAATTCATAGATTGATGAAAGAAATAATAGTGAAGTTTGGTGCTTACACATTAAGCAGCTACCTAAGTACGGTCAGCCACAGTCCATACCCCATGGCAGCTCTTACCGCGCGCGGCATAAGGTCGCTAATCGAACAAAAGGGGGTATCGCGTGAGTGAGGCTGACTGTACCTAGATAACTTTGACCTCTGAAACATGTTGCTTTTATCAAAATCTCGAAATACTTGAACGTGGGAGGCTCAGATTCGGTATACACAAAACAAAGGGCGGTAGCAAATTTATATTCGCGACTGCGGTGGCGCAGATGTTTTCTTAACAAACTCACTTTAGGAACCAATTTATGGTAATCGTGCTTCGCGACAATGGATACCTACTCGCGTGGAACGCGACAAGCGCTCCTCTACTCTGGGAGACCATTCTTGGGTGCCTTCCTATGTCGAACACGTAATTTTCGAAAGAAATTGTTCCTTTCCTTAGAAATTTCTTTAGTCAGTTACGTGTTTTATATTCTTGGGAATTGTCCCCCATGGATGAATAAAAAATAAATAAAATAAAATGCCATTTTATTATTTTTGTTAAGTTTTACAGGTAACATTAAGTGTAAAATAAAAAATTGGCATACACCTGATACACCTACTTAACATTATTAAATAATAACACTCATTAAAACAATAAAAAATACTTTTTGTATTTTCTAAAGCACTAACCCGTGCTGGAACTTTATAAATATTTTTATACGGTTCAAAAATTCACTCGAGACATTTTGTAGAGCGCCTGCACTGCACGGTATGCAAAAGGGTGCGGGTTCAAGTCCTGTCCCGAGCAAATTTTTACAACATATATAAATCTTTATAATAACAATACTTACCTACTTTTAAAAATAATAAATTTATTGCTATTTTAAATAATATAAACCAATCAAATATACTTGTATTGTATATGTAGGTAACGCAAATTAATGCGTTTATTAAAATTAACACTACTTATTTTTAACGTGCCCCGCCAAGACGAGCCAAGCAAAGCGCAAGGGCCTTTTCTCGAAGCGCTTCGTCGTTTTTTTGAACCCTCATACCATAACTTTGGATTATACCAGATAAACAAAATTCTCGGGACATAATGTCAGTAGTAGACTCACTAAACATATCAAGATTAAAATGGGATCAACTTGTATCATATTATTCTACTAAAAACCATGCACCAAATTTCACAATCACATTAAAATTCACATTATGCTTCGTCCAAAAAATTAAAATAAAAGAAATAATGTCAATAATAAAACACAAAAAACATGACAAATGGGATAGCTCTTATACTTTACCCCGAATTCGTCACTGACTCACTGATGATCAACAAAAATAATAGGATACTTCCTGAAGTCCTAAAAAGCTGAAGCTGTAAGCTAGTATTAGTAGAAAAACATAAAACGATTCTAAAACTTGGAAATTTTACCACACTCCCCCTCCCCCCTTACTTACTCATGTTACCGTCGTCATAAGTTCATTACTTTTCTGTCATTCATTACAAGTTCTTTTAGTAACGAAACGGCCAAGCCACATATTTTGAGTAAGTGTAGAGTTTGTGGGCTTGTAGTGTTAGAAGCTTGGCTCTACATGAGATCTGATAGCTTTTTGACAGTGCAAGGTATAATGGGTCTCGTCTTGGCAACATTTTACATGAAAATGTTTTTGGTGGGATAACTTTGTGTCATAAAAATACAACTTATCGAGAGTAGAGACGCTACTTTTATTTTACTGAAGTAATTCTACACACCTCTCAAATAAAACTTCCTTCAATTTAATAATACAGGTCTGCTATTAACAGCTCATCCGTCTAAACAATTAATAAACTTGGAGATTATTAAATTCACGAATACTTTCATAGAACCGACTCTAACACTGAATTTTAATCAAGTTGTTTGAAAATACCAATTCATCAAGAAGTTACTCGCGCGCCCAATTAAAACTTTAAGATTTCCGGAACATCCCTAACTGAATAGAAAATATAATTTTGCAGTTTCGCACTCAAAAAGCACTTTGTATCCACTTGGCTTATGCAAATGTGCACCTGCGATGTTATGGCTTACTTACCTACAGCCACACAAAGCTCATTTTTTTCTCAGTTGGATTTGTCAACTTTTATACCTACTCGTAATATTGAGTAACCTGCTCGTCTCGCCCACTTCCTTGCGAAGTGTTTTACCGGTTAGTGTATTTTTACCCGGCAACACGAAGCAATAAAATGCAATAAGTACTTAGTTACATAAACGTTGGGCCCGGTTGTAATTTTTTTGCAGTCTGTTATTTTTTCTATTTGAGTACCTACATCACATATTTTGCCGTAGTCAGATATTATTTTCGAATCCTCATTCTTACCTATAAAAGGTGTTACAAAAGTACCTAACTCTTTTTACTAATAGCACCCGGTGATAGGGATGACAACCTAAATTTTTTTTTTGCCCTATGACGTTCCGTTAAAATGTGATCGATGCGGCGGAAGAAAAGTATTTTTTAAATATTGTTTACATTGACTTTCACAATGTTTTAACAACTCAAAGCTATGTAAATGCACCTACACATTAAATTTGAGCTAATAACAAAAAAAAAAATTATGAATATTTTTCAATTTTGAGGTTATAAAATAAAACATTTTTTTTTCAACTTTTTTTTACAGATTTGACATTCTTTTGACCAGTAGGTTCCACCCTGTGAAAAGAGTTAGGTACTTTTGTAACACCTTGTACTGGGTGGCGCAAAAGTACTGGCACTAAAGAAAATACTTTTATTTTTTTATATGACATTTTCTGTCATTCTATTGTTGAAAATTGTGTAGTGAACAAATGTAAAATACACTGAAAATAAACATGGACCGTTTTACTCCCCAAGAACGTGGAATAATTGTGTCAATGTTCTTACGGAATAATGTTCTTACGGAGTTATCTCTCGTTTTGGCGATTTGCCTTGGCCTGCAAGATCACCCGATCTGACCAGTCCAGACTTCTTTCTTTGGGGTTTTTTGAAATCTCGGGTGTATGTGAACAAGCCACAGACTCTCGCAGCTCTAAAAGAAAACATTCGTCAAGAAATAACGAACATATCGCAGGAAGTGTTACGGCAAGTTATGCAAAATGTCATAAATAGGGCTCAAATGTGTATCAACTCTGGAGGTCACCATTTAAAAGACATCATCTTTAAATCCTAATGGTACGAAATTTAATGGCACAAATATACATTTAAAAAAACCTAAATCTAGTTTTCTAATTTAGAAAAAATGTTATAGCTGAACCAAATAGGGTCTTTACTTTTGCGCCACCCAGTATAACATTTCGCCCAACTCCGGTTTTTCAACTTTGATCGCGAATGAGGCGTTTTCACGGCTGTCAAATTTCGCTTTTTCTGAAGATATTATTAATCTGTGTAAGCCAAATTTGACAGCCACATACCGGTTCTTATATGGCCAAACCTATGAGCGCCATCTACCAAGGGCTTTGAATTCAGATTTTAACTGTCAGTTGAAAACGGGCCATTACGAAATTACGAATTGCTAATACCCATAAAGTGACAGATCGCTGGTCCCTATTAAGAAAGTCGGAACTACAAAATGACAACTTTACAGGAGAGCAGTTTAAAGTTAATTTTAAAGATAAAACCTAAGTAACAAGTTATTACTCTGAATTTTTTACTGTATGTTACTTGGATAGTTCTTCGTCAATTTGTACGTATTATTCTCTGTTATAATATTTTGTAGTTTTTGAGAAAAGCTATTTGTGACAATATTACTCGGACAAAAATAGAACAAAATTGTCGGATGTGCTACATGCGACATTTTTGTTTGGGTTACTCACTACATTTTAAGTAGGATGTGGCATATACTACATTTTTAAGTGAAATTGTTAAAAAAATGCTAGGTCGCATCTGCATAGTGAATAGCCCGCGCGCAAAGAAAAGTGTAAAAAATCGATTCCTGAATCAGATACACTAAACGAATCAAAAAAATACACATATAAAACACAAGAATTAGGTGAGAGCTATCTAACAGCTCTCTCTACATCCGAAAATATATCTAAAATAAAGTCAAAATGGAGTTTGGCCATCTTCTGGACAACTGCAATCTTAAATCTGAAATTCTAGAGCCCATCAGAATCCCTGAAGTTATCAGAGGCATAAACGATGCAAAAAACAATAAATCACCGGGTATCGACAAGATCCTACCAGAATTTCTGAAGCACCTAGGGCCAAAAGTGGTTAGCAGACTTCTTCTCAGTTATAACCGCTAAATGCAAACTCCCCAAATAGTGGAAATCGGCAAAAGTGGTTGCACTGCTAAAACCAGAAAAGAAACTAGACGATCCATCTAGCTTAGCAGACCCTTTTCGCTCCTTTGTACCACCTACAAGCTGTACGAGAAAATACTACTTGCACGCATTACACCAAAAGTCGAACTACATCTTTCCGTCGACCAAGCAGGATTCCGCCCAAATCAAAGCTGTAGCAATCAGGTTGTCGCACTGACATCACACATAGAAGCGGGTTTCCAGAGAAAGCAGAAAACTTTAGCGGTGTTTGTAGACCTCAACTCAGCTTTTGATACCGTTTCGAAACAGGGACTCTTGCTGAAGCTGACTAAAATCTTCAGGTGCAAACACACTTTGAAGTTTTTTGACGCTATCCTCTCAAACCGACTATATCAAGTGAGCCTGGATGGAAAGTTGAGCCACCTTAAGACCCTGAACAACGATGTCCCACATAGCTTGGTCCTAGCCCCCATGTTGTTCAATATCTATCTAAGCGACATAACGGAGGTGACTGGGCGCTGATTTATGTATGCTGATGGTATTGCAGTGACAGCACAAGCTCCGACGATAAATGAAGCCTCTACCATCGTACAAGAGGACATTGCTAAGCTGCAATACTACTTCGCAAACTGGGCTCTGAGACCTAACCCGCGGAAAACAACTAGGTGCCGTTTCCATCTCAACAACAAACAAGCCAATGAGAAAGCGAATCTGGTTTTTTTCAAGAGCCTGTAAAACACGACCCAAATCCAGTATACCTGGGAGTCAAGCTTGATAGGACTCTTGCCTTTAAAGCTCACCTTGAAAAGGTCAAAAAGAAAGTTTCTGCCAGGTGTAACCTCAGCCGGAAGCTAGCAGCAACTTCATAAGGCAGCAATGCGAATACACTGCGCACGTCAACGCTGGTGCAGCCGAATACTGTGCACCAGTGTGGGCAAGCAGCCACCATACTAATCTATTCGATGTGGGGCTTAACTCTGTGCTATGAGGACTATATCTGGCACCGTACAGCCGACACCAACTATTTGGCTTCCGGTCCTTGCCACGTCCTACCTCCAGACCTCCGAAGGGAGCTATGCGTTCGAAAGGAGTATGACAAGATCAGTCAAATGCCGCAGCTTCCAATACACCAAGAACTGGAACACACAAGAAGCGATCTACGCCTCAGATAACGTAGACCATTTGGACTGATGGCGTCAGAAGCCCTAGAAGCTGACAAAACTCTCAAGGAAAGATGGTCAGAAAGGTAGAATGATTCTGATGTGACAAATAGAGCTCTTGTGTCCGATCGTAATGAACGAATGCCAGGCATCTATCGAATATACTGGACTCAAATAAACAGGTGCCTAACTTCGCAGAGTAGCTGATGTGCGGAGCTGATGTACAGATGAAAATTTGGGACGGACCCGCACTACTCTTGCGGGGAGATGCAGAGCATGTCCCATATCATGGACCATTACCCGCAGTGGCCAATAGAAGGAGGGATCCAAAAGATCTACGAGGCCCATGCGGAAGTGACAGATTGGATCAATGGCCTTCCCTTTGTTCTTCGATATTCGCTGCATAATGTGCCATACCTACGCAAAATAAAAATAAATAACTGATAAATTTTAATGTAACCTACTAATCATTTAAAATTTTCGCTTAAGACTAATTCATATCCTGCGAAATAATGTACCTAAATGTTAATTAAAAATGTGGGTTGTGACATATCCTACATTGATAACCTAACCAATCACATGAAACAATGTTGGTTGAGTCAGATGCAACAAATCATCCTAACTTGTGATAACTTAACAATGTCGTTAGTGGTATATCCAACAAAAAGTAAAAATCTAGTTTCAGATAATAATGTTGTAACTACCTGAACCAACAGTTTTATCCGTCTCAGATTGGAATATTGTAACATTGTAATTTCATACGTTTTTCACAAAAATACAAAAAACCAATAGCACTTTTACCAATATTTATGCGCTGGCGCATTCCCCAGTAAAATTGTCAGTAATGGTACATACGACTACGCCCGTGCGCTCAACCTCCGGTTAACAAAAGCGGTACGTAACTACCACCATTTTTGCATGGACATTATTGCTACAACTGACTTTTTTTTCACTGGTAATTCCTTCATATTACGAGTTATCACAAAAATAAAAAGTTGTACCTATAGCTCTTCGAATCTATAACATACTGATGCAAAAAAGTAAAAAATGACAAAAATGTAGTTCCGACTTTCTTAATAGGGACCAGCGAGATGTTTGATATGTGTCACTCCTTTTGTAAAAAAAATAGTTGTAGAGCAGCGAACGGAAAAATAACGAAGTAAGCATGTTTGATAAAGGTCTTACGTCAAACAGCAATGCAATGTAACGGTGATTGCAATTTATGGTCTATAATATAAGATGGTTACCACGATGTTATGTCGATCCCATTGTTGTGTAACTGTTTTAATTATGAAATAAAGAACTTCGATTAGTCAGTCATGTCTGTTTAAACACGCAGAAGGAAGCTCATCGTAGAGTTAAAAAAACTAAAGCCTTTGCATCTACGTAATGAGATGATTTATACAGCGTCCAGTGGCACCTTCACTAACACTAGGTGGGTGAAGAGACCACTCGGCGCTGGACATTGTTTTAGATGGAGTAGGCTTGCCCAGCACCTATACCTACCATCCTGACAGCTTAGTCAGCCTAGCCCACATGAAAGACAAGTCAATACGTATGGAGCCAACTAAGCCAACTAGCGGTGGTCGCCACTAGGTAGAACATTGGACTCGTAGAGTAAACAAAGTGACAAACCACCGAGTTTGCCGGGTTAGGTATGGCGCAGGATGGATGGCGGTGTAGAATCGACGAGTTTTGACCTAAAACTCTCTGATGATTAATAACGGTTAAGTTAATTACTTTCGGACGACATAACACCGTAGTCTGAACAGGAAAGGCGACTTTTAATAGGACAAACTAGGGAAGTGAAAATTCAATCTTGGTAAGTAAATGTTTGCGAAATAACGCCTATGAACATATAGGTATATACTTTCAAATGCGATAGGTACACGTAAATGTATTCCCAAATATACTATTATCCCAAATCGGTACAAAATTATAAACTAAATTCGAACTTATATGACGAAGAGGATTTCTTTTGATAAAATTAAATAGGCAAAGTAGTGACTACGGCGGCATTATGTAAGGCATATTTTTATCGAATCGCTCAAACTGTTATTACGAGTTGCTAATGCTGTTTCACTCACGCCCACTCACACATCGGCTCACAGTAAGTAGGTACGGTCCTCGCCACGCTAGTATACATACACCATGGTAGCTCTTATTACGCGTGACACAAGTTGGTCAATCGAACAAAAACGGCATTTTCTAGCGTTTTGCTGACAGTACCTTTTGTCTGATGCTAGGGGCATTACCTATATGTTGGCTCTGTAGCGATAGTGCTGTGGGGAACTGAGTGAGTGGGCTTTTTGGCTTGGAAGCCCGTAAAACGCACTGTGCCCGTAATTCGAAAATAGAACCAATATTTTTAAAAGAAGCTATTTCATGTAAGGTCTTATCGCAGAGCGCAAATCAAACTAAAATAAATGGGTATCTCCGGGCGTCGCTGACCGTACCTGTCTCCGTTCCTAGTAGTCACTCTCCGTTCGATCAAATTACCACATTTAATAAATAAGCTACCTTGACACCGAATGTAATTAACGCTTGTCGGAATCAAGGACGGTCCTCGAGCAAATAATGGCAACCATCTATTGGCGAATGGGCATCGTCAAATCCTATTTTTTTATTCTACAAATCGAAAATATATACAAATATAAGAAACTAATTTGAATATTTTCTTAATTTTTTATGTAAATATATTTTTATTAATTATTTAAAATTTCTAAAAGTTTGTGTATGACGTCACCACTGGCATTATGTACTAAGTTCATTGCATTCATTCATGCTTCTAAAAAATAAAAATATGTTGACGTTTGACAAATGTCAGTGTCAAGTCAACAAGAAGGTTATTTTCTCAGTTATTTGACACTTTTGACAGTTGTTGTTGACGTATGTATTTTTTTCAATATTTGTAGGCAATGGAACTACTGCATTAGAGGCTATGATGACGTCATCGAAAGAAAAATGAAGTAAACATTTTTGGCGATAAATATTAATAATCCGTTTCAATTTTACTTATTTAAACCCCTAATAGTAATCAGTATCCCTATTCCTCGAAATGGTTTTCAATTTACGACAATCGATGCCTCACTGATCAATGCCCATTGCCCTCGTGCGGTTTCACGAGGGCGGATTGGTAACGGCCCAGCCCAAGTCCAAGTGGACAACTTCTTTGTGGCGACTTGCCCCTCTCCTAATCTGACTAGTTGTAAGGTCCTGTATGTATTGAATTGGTTTGTAAAACTTTAATTAACTCACTTGGGTCTGACTTAGTTTCTTAGTTGGATATGCATATGCATATGCATTTTCCCATCAACAGTCAATAAAAATTTTGCCTATGGAAAGATGAACGGAAGGAAGTTTTTGTAAAAAAGTAACTGTTTTTTTTTTCATGATGACATTTCCTTTCCCACATTCCTTAGCATTTTTGTTTCGCCTGAAAGTAATAACCGCTTAAGAACTTATGTCGATAAGTAGATACCCAAGCGTACCTACTTCTCAACAAAAGAAGGTTTCCACTTTCCCAATGTGAAAAATACTTATTTTTAAGAGATTGAATTGACGTTGTATGCCATGCAGAGCATTATGGTTGAATTGGTGCTTCTCCCAAAAACACGAGAGTTATGTGCTCTTTGTGGTATAACATCCGCCCAATCGAATTATTTTCATGAACGGAGTAACATCTTCCTTGTTTGCTCCCATGAGAACGCTATATGGAGTAACTACGAGTACGTTGTAGGTTTCGACGAACATGCAATGTTTATTAATTAAAATTCTGTGAAAAAGCAGTGGTGGTCGATGAGGTTAGCTCAAGGGAGTCCGATTCCGATTTAACTTTGCTATTGAGTTTATTTGCAACTTGCATACATTTGGCGAAACTGTGTACAGTCGGCCGCACATCCGCCTTTACTTTTTTTTTTGCAAATTTTCCACTTTTTTTAAAATCTTGACATTGGCGCCTCTCCTCAGAATTTGAGACTAATCAATCAAAAAAGTTAAGTTAACTTTTATTAAACCAACATGGCTGCAGAGTTCAATCGGTTAAATTCATTGTCCTACTACTTATTTGGGAAGAGGAAAAGTGATGGAAGAAAACTGAAGTCCATTTCCTTCCAGTTTGTAAGACCGGAAGAGCGCGCCGCGCCCGAAAATTCACCGATTTTGTTGCTTTGCATTCGAAAGTTTTTTATGTTCGATATGAAAGAGCATCATGTTTTTTTGTGTATTTTTATAATTGAACGCGCGAAGCGCGCCTGAAAAATCGCAAACATCAAACTTATAGTACCCTAAAATCAAAGTCTTTTCTTCTTAAATAAAAGCAAAATAAAATAAGATTTGAGCCCCCACCCTAAATCCGCTACAGATCCCCTTTTCAGACCAAGTCTCCATGTCTTGACTATTGACCAGTACTATCAGTATTTGAAAGTTCGAAACCATACTTATCAAAATTGGTACGAGTGAAAAAAAGGCGCGCGTCAGCGCGCCCGAAAAATTACAGATTCACCCTTAAATGATGGCTTGAATTTGCCGCTCTTTGACTTAGCCCCCTCTAGATCAGGGGCTGATTTTGGCGCCCCCTGAAACTGCCGCCCGGGGCGGGTGCCCCGGTTTGCCCCCCCCCCTAGATCCGGGCCTGACGTAATGACATGGTCTCCGTTAGGTATATGGTTTTGCCACTCACTTATGTACAAATAGCCAATGTATGTTGATCTTTATTGATTTGCTTTGTTTCTAAGTAAACCAGCGTGATGATGTGTAGCCCATGTGTTTATTTATGTCTGAGCTAGGTATCTCCATTCCAAATTTTATTCAAATCGTTAGAGCTTTGGCTCTAACGAGAGATGAGAAGATAGATAGATATCTTTGAGATAGAGAAATTATACTATTATTAAGTACTTTAAGTCTTGTACTAAATTGCGTGGTATTTTTGTTGTTGTATTTTATAATATAAGTATGGATGGAGGTGTTATGTCATTCTCTTTAAAAGTTGTTCAGTACATTATAATTTCGAAGTCAAAATTCTCTTTTTTATTTCTTTGCTTATGTTGTGCCTTTGTATACTTAGAACTCGTAACTAGTCGGTTATATTTATTAGCAAGTGGCATACCCATACAATACACAAATTGCACTACCTATTCCGATCACTGATCATTATACTAGATGTGGTGCATGCATCCTCCTAAATGTTTGAAATCTGTCTGTCACATAATATAAAACAATACCTAACTTATGAACAAAAAGGTTCATAGACAACCATCACCTTTGATATAATATGAGCGTGAATTTAGTTAAGTTTTGATAAAATAGGTATAATAATAGGTATATGGTCCTCAGCAGCGCAGTGAATGAGTACCAACCGGAATGGATCATACTAAAATGAAAAAAAAAACATTGGAATTGATGAAGGTAAGCTAACTTTTTTCTTCTCAATATTTAGGTTTTTTGCGAAGTGTTTAGCGTCGTCGTCGCATCGCGTCGCTTGCGGCCTCAGGCGCCCGCGGTGTCAAAATAAAGGCACTTCTAATTGCTTCGAGCTCAGTAATCCCCCAGATAATTAAACATCAGCAGCCAGACAACCCTGCCAGAAATGAGTGGATCAAGGAAAAGTACAAGGCAAACGAATTGCCAGACGAGTTTAACTGCACAGGATAACAGACCGAAGCTATAATTAAGTTAAGATTCCTCTCGCCTTTCGTGACGTCTCAGGCTACAGAAAATTGCTTACATTCGCCTCAAAAACGTCACTTCTTAAATATTTTTCTCTTGTTCAGTGCCGTCTCCTGTTTGGCTATTTTGCCATTTGAAGCTGCTAGAGAAACAAGGAGCTCGTGGTTTGCTGGAACCACTGGCGTAAGTAGTTGTCAAGCCGTGATATTCTGGTTATGATCTTCGAGGTCTCCTTCATCGTGGTATCTTTCCTTGGATGATGTTCAGAGTCCAGACTTAGTGTTGCGAAATATAAGACCAAAAATACGTCCAAGTACAAAGTTCCAAGTATCATACAATAAATATTTATATTTTATAATATTATGACGCAGAAATGTAGAGCCATCTGGCAAATGGCAGGCGATTAGGCAGTGATCGAGGAAAAGTGTCGAGAATGTTTTACAACCTAACAGGAAGGGGTTCGGAGTTTCGGAGGGATCTCTACCAAACAATTTCCGATGTTGGGAAGTCAGTTAGCACTTATAACCCGAGTCATTAAAAACATTTAGGACGGAGTTAAGGCGCGGTGCATAGCATAGCGGTGAATGTGAACATTTTCGATTTTTTTGCGTATTTGATACATGAATCGATTATGTGCATTTTTCTTTGCGCGCGGGCTAATTCACTATGCCCAGCGCCTTATAAAACTAGCGTTGTCTCGCTTTGACTGTATTAATTAGAGCGAGAGGGCGAGTGTGTTGAAGTCCATCCTAAATGTTTTCTTTAATGACACGGGTTATAGCAGCCATTATTTGACCTGAATAATATAGGTAATGTCTTTGCATTTTTGTCCTGTCATAGTGAAAGTATAAAATTGTCTGGAAAAGAATCCATTAAAAAAATAGGTAAAAAAACTTTTTAAGTTAAACGGTTTTATGTTAAACATACATTGCAATGTTTAAGATAAATGTACTAAAAACCAAAAAATAATAAAATAGATACAGTCGTGGGAATTATAAACATATGCATAGACTAGACTAAAATAAAACCGTGGGGCACGTCAATTGTCTACAATCGTTGATTAAAATGTTTGTTTTGTAATGTTACACTATAATTAGGCAGTTGACGTGCCCCACGGTTTTATTTTAGTCTAGTCTATGCATATGTTTATAATTCCCACGACTGTATCTATTTTATTATTTTTTGGTTTTTAGTACATTTATCTTAAACATTGCAATGTATGTTTAACATAAAACCGTTTAACTTAAAAAGTTTTTTTACCTATTTTTATTTTCTAGTTTTTAGTTTTTATTTCGCATTCTGTTTAATTCATATAGTACATTATATTATACTGGTTGAGCACTTTCATTTGATACCCATATTGATGGGATCGATAAAACCTACGTTATCCGCCATTTTGTAGCGGCCGCCATCTTGTATTTCAATTTTTTATAGTATATTATATTCTGCTTGTTGAGCCCTTTCATTTGATACCCATATTGATGGGATTGATAAAACCTACGTTATCCGCCATTTTGTAGCGGCCGCCATCTTGGATTTCAATTTTTTATAGTATATTGTATTCTGCTTGTTGAGCCCTTTCATTTGATACCCATATTGATGGGATTAATAAAATATAAATTATCCGCCATTTTGTAGCGGCGGCCATCTTGAATTTATAATGATAATGAATAAACATAATTGTATTGTCACCAAAATCCAAAGTGTATACAAAATTTCAGATTAATCGGTTGACAGGAAGAGGGTGAAATTTGAATTACTAAATTTGACCCAAGAATAAATAAAACAAACGGGGTGAGCTAAATAAAACCGTTTAAAAACGCCGTGTTTGAGAGTCCGTTTTTGTTCAGTACCTCGGTTGGTTAAGTGAAAACTAGCTTATCATTATACAGTGTGAAAATTAACGACCGTCGTTAGAGTAAAAAATCCCTAAATATTAAAGATTGAAAAAAAAAGATAATTAAAGAGAGGATTATATAGCTTTGGTCCAAGTTTTGTCCGTGATTCGCCAGCGACACCTTAGAAAAAAAGTTGCCTATACAAATATGTATATTCCCCGTTATTGACAGGTTTGCGCAGACCACAGAACACAATATGTATATTATGTGTTCTGTGGCGCAGAAGAAATCGCAGAAATAGCTGGTTTATGGAAAATTATGTATTATCAGAATAATAGGTAAGTATACTCGGTATACATACGTAAGCTAGGTAGGTACTTATCTACATTTGATGTTTCGTCCAAATTACACCAGCCCTTTCAACAAGAGTGAAAGAGTAATAAACACACTCACTCATAAACTTGATCATCAATAGCATATTGTCTCGCATAATTTAATTCATGGCGTGACCTTGTTTTGAGCACAGAAGCAAATTAGATAAGATTTTAGGAGCGACTCGAGAATGCAGGGGCGTGTGGCCGCATAATCTTACTGTAGCTAGCTATTCAGGGGCTTAGGGTTAAATAACGCCACCAATCATGCTTTAATCAATGGATGTTAGATTTGGTGATAAAATTACTAATCATGATCAGTCATTGCTCTACTTCACCCTACTCAGGAAGATAACTTTCAATATCCAATTGTTGTAGGATCAACCGAGTTTCTATCTCTACCTCTACATATTAAAAAACAGAGTCGCTTTCCGCGGCTGGTCTATACAGGGTGTTAAAAGACCGCCAAAAGACCCGAAAGCCACGCATACTAGACACTAAAACAAAGTAATTTTTCGATACTTTATTGCTGGGAAATGATTTTGGTTTTTTAGGTTATAATTTTGAAAAATATTTTATTACGCAATGGACGTGTAACGCACAGAAGTCATATTGCGCAAGCGTAGGTATCAGTTTATGTTACTTAAGCTTAAAGTGCCGATGTTTAGAATACATTGCGGGTTGCAATTTTAACGTTGATTTTTGCAAGAAATATTCATAATGTTGATATGGCTTCTTGATACTGAATGCATTTTTGCAAAAAAAGGTTTTGAAACGTCCGACTTTGAACCTCATTATCTCTGAAACCTTTGATTTCCCAGGCATAGTTCCTTCACCAAAAATGTTCCTTATGATGAGGAAAAAACGTGGTTTCTCGTTTTGTTGGCGGTCTTTTATCACCCTGTATATACCTATCTGCTAACTAGGTAATTCTAAACTGCGCAACGGATTTTGAAGCGTTTTTCACCATCGTATAAATATTTGTTCACGGAAGGTAAGACTCAATACATCCTCATTAAGTTTAAGTACCTACTTTTTTTCTAAATTGTACCCGAGCAAAGCATACATATAGTTATTAGTGACGCTAAATAAAATAACATTAGATCATACTTAGATTTCGCTTAGACTTTGTCTCAATATTCAAATCTGAAATCTGAAATAGTTACAGTCGATCGCGACACAATATAGAGTAGAGAGCCAGGGGGGTTACTCTTGACGCTATTGCGATCAAATTGAAAAAGTTTTAAAATTAATTTCTCTTTGAATTTGCATAGTAATGCTTTGATTTTAAATGCTTTGTAATGTTTATTCAAAGGTAAGGCCGTTTTATTCAATACAAACAATGACATTCTAATACAAATGGACAAACTGTTCCGTACAATAACCAAGTCGAAACATGGCACACGCTAATTTCACCCTATTATGCTTCGACTGACTTTTTGTTTCTACATTGCTGCTGACACTTCAAGCCCTCAAAATGTATTGTGTAACTAAGCGGAAATGTAAATCAATCACGCAGTTTGAAGCTACGTAAGTTGATTTTTGAAGTTTATTGGAATAAAGATTGCAGTGGAGTAGCAATAGCCTATTTTAGTTTTTTGCTATGGGGAAAAAAAATCTGTGCCATGTTGCGGATATTATTTTAAACAGTTTATGAAAAATAGGCAGGTAATTATAATTTGTAAATAGCTTTTTTCCTGAAACATATCAACCCCTAAATGTGATTTCCAACAAATGTTGTTCTACGACTTTTCGAATAGCTCTATAGCTTCTAGGAAAATAATAACAGCGAAGTTTAAAAAACCAGGTGATACAAATCTACTTATTTATCCAGCCCATAAATAAAGCCCACTGCTGGGCATAGGCCTCTTCCTTTTCACGCCAACCCCCTCGGTCTAATGCTAATCTCGTCCATTGTCCTCCCGCTGTTTTGACAATGTCATCGAGCTTTCGGTCTACACACCGACCTTCGACCCATTCTAGGCCACCATTCCGTGACGCCCTGGTCCACCGTTGGTACTCCCGCCTAGCCAGATATCTTCGACTTTGGTCTTCTGCCGAATGAAGAGGATGAAGTATTTGTGTATCAGTGTGGCGGGGCCTGGGGCCTGAGTCTGTAACGCAACGGTGGCAAAAAGGGCTCCCAGTTGACAGCAACAATTACGATTTATTCATGCTGTGTCGGTCCTTTTTTTTGTTGCATGTACAGGAAATATTATTCTGATTCTAATTCTAGAGGATTAGTTCGCTGGTTGTAGGAGAAAAACGAAGAAACCCCTGTTTTTTCTTTCTACTTATACTGGGACGCCATCGACATGCCATTGTGTTACAGACTTAAGCCCCTGGTAGTTTTTTATATTATTTTAACTAAAGCCTATCCCATCATCTAACTCAGTAAACTGGCAGATCGAACTGTCATGTTAGTGAAAATGCCTGCCCCTTTTCAACTGACTAAGGATAGGTTGAAAAAATTCACTCGGGACAGGACTTATAAATGTTTAAATTATTCCCTAGGACGGGTTAGTGCTTTAGAAAAAACAAAAAGTGACTAAAGATAGAGCAAGAACTGTGCGAAAAATTTCAGTCCTTAGAATTTTTACTTTACAAAAGGAGTCTCCATTGTTTTCTTTTCTGACTATGTTCTTTAAGCATCATTTTGTCTATCTCTTTCTGACCCGCGGGAGAGAAAGAAACAGGAAATTTGTTTACAATCAATGGTTTTTATTGAAAATTTAATAGTTTCCTCTTAATATTTGTACCTTTTCTTCTGTTATCATATGTAAATAATATTAATTAACCGATGGTAGGTCACACCATCTTTATTTCGCATTGTCAAGGTGTTATTTCGGCACTTTTTTGTACCACATTTTGGCATGTTGACAGCTGCGTAGTCATCAAACGTCTAATGAAAATATTGTGCTTACACTGAATTTAAGCACAATATTGCAGTTACCTTTTTCGAGCGCCTATGAGTTGTCTATTTGTATTAGAATGTCATTGAATACAAACAACATATTTGTAAATTGCGCCATACATATTGCGGCCGTATTGGAAAAATGCGTCAAGGGTAGAGGGCCTGATTGGTGAACTGCACTAATTTCGTTGGAACACAGGTCAGAATCTATTACTTGAACAGCAGCTCCCCTCAGTTCCTCTTATTTATGTTGCTGAAATGGCTCAAAGTCAAAATTGTATGCAGGTTTTGTTTTGGCCAGTAGGCCAGCAGTTTAGCGAGGGTGGGCGGCGGCGTGAAGAGCACTCAACCAGTCTTTCCCAACCTTTTTCGAGTCCTAGCGCCACCTAACCATGATCCTATCTACGTAATGAGATAATATTTAAGTATACAGCGTTAGGTGGCACCTTCACCCACACTAGATGGGTGAGTGACCACTGTAGACTACTCGGACGCTGCAGTGCCTGGATATCATCCTGACAGCCTAACTAGTTAGTCTAGCCGAGCCCACAGGAAAGACAAGTGTCAATAGGTACGCGCGGAGCCAAGTAAGCCGCGGCTTTCCTCATGATGTTTTCCTTGACAGTTAGTGAGTGGTATTTGTTACTAAAAATTAACTTTAAAAATAAACAAAGTCCATGGCCGCACTGGGTATCGAACCTGGGTCTTTTGCTTCCGAGTTCATTGTTCTACCCACTCGGGTTCCACCACTTGTACTAACTACCAATTTATGGCTATATCTATTCTACTTCAATCAACTGTATACTATGCGCTCAGACAAACGAGACGCGGCGGCCGCGCTCTGGTGTTCACTGTTCAGTGATGGATGGCAAGAGTGAACTTTGTTTACGAGGTAACAACGTTCACTCGCGAATCCCCTAACCGCGCGGCGACCGCTTGCGTTGTCTACCCGCTCTGTAAACGTAGCTGCTAACTAATTATTGAGTTTATTTTGCCATAGCACCGCGCGGTCGCCGCCGCGTGACACAATTCGTGTCATATAAACGCGCCCTAACCGAAAAAAAGGCAATGTAACTGTGAACATCACTACAACAAAATTCCCAGAACGATGGTAAGTGTAATTTGCCGACCCCAGCGCTTCCTATACCTATTCTACAAATCAATCAATACACCCACACATTATCAAATATACAGGGTGGCCCAAACATAGACGTCAAGCGAGAAAATCTAGATAGCTGACACCGAGGGCTACCCGAATCACCCCCATGTATGTTCACCATGAGTCTCAGATAAATTATCTATCACCGATAAATTATCAAAAAAATAATAATCAGCTATGGACTTTTAGAAGATACCGCAATTTTGATCCAAAGTTCAAAAATGTCGTTTTCAAGAAAACATCAGTGAAATAGTTAGTATGGGGAAAAAAATAAGTAGAGGTCTGAAGGACTTTTTATTGATTTCTAAAACTTTCCCAAAGCTTCATTCTTCAGAATAATACAAAAAACTTGTCATTTTATGGGACTTTTATTCAAGTAACTAGTTGTGCCCGCGACTTCGTATGCGTTTTTACACAAGTGACATTTAATTTAAATTCGACTGTGGAGGAAAACTCAAAAGGAAGGTTTTTTTTTAACCCCCGACCAACAAAGAGGGGTGTCATAAGTTTTATAGCTTTGTGTGTGTGTCTGTTTATGTGTTTATGAGGGTGTGCCTGTCTGTGTGTCCGTCTGTGTGTCTGTCTGTGTGTGTGTGTGCCCTAATCTAAACAATACATTTATGATAAAATATGTTTTGTTTAGATTAGGTATCGCCCGTGTAAGATACCAGGAAGCTTAGCATAAGAATTGCCTGGGAAGTATGGGGGTTTATTATGTATCTCCCTCGACGTAGTGTGGGATAGATAAAGTTATAAGCCCATAGATAAGGTCTTACCCATTCTCATGCTAAGCCAGCAAGCAAAGCATAAGGTTGGGTTAGAGCGTATCTACCGCAAATAACTCTGTCTATCCCGCTCTAAGGCAAACAATATATATATTTTTAATATCAAGTTGGGCTCAGTAGAGTAAATATTATAAAAAAGGCACAAAAAAAAATTTCAACCTCGCGTGGGTTCAAACCCAGAACATTTCGACCGTGACGCAACAGTACTACATTTCTAACATCGATAAACTTTGTCCGACCTCCACCGAAAACCACTCACAATTCCCTCCAGCAAGCATCATAAGGCTGGGTTAGACTGTATCTATGGCTCTGTCCATCCCGCTCTACGTCAAACAAAAGAGTGAGATACCTATTGTTTTAAACCCATAGATACGCTCTAACCCGGCCTTATGCTACGCTTGTAGAACTAACATTTTCCGCCAAAATAAAATAAAAACAAATGCCGATTTTTCATTTACAATATGCGCCCGAAATGCCAAAAGTCGTAGCGTGCTATTATACAGAGTGTTAAAAGACCGCCAACAAAGCGGGAGACCACTTATACGTATAGTCCTCATCACAACGAACATTTTTGCCCAAGGAACTATGCCTGGGAAATCAACGGTTTCCGAGATAATATAGTCGGACTTTTTTTTTTTTCAGAAATGTTTTCAGTATCACGTTCTTAACATACCTTCTCAAGAAGCCATATCAAAATTATGGATATTTCTTACAAAAAATAAAGTTAAAATTACAACCCGCAATGTAGGTTTTCGAGAGAATGTGGTTCAAAGTCGGACTTTTAATTTTTTTTTTTGCAGAAATATGTTCAGTATCACGTTCTTAACATATCTTCTCAAGAAGCCATATCCAAATTATGAATATTTCTTATAAAAAACGAAGTTAAAATTGCAACCCGCAATGTATTCTAAACATCGGATAGCCTAAGTTACTCCCAGAAACGTGAGTTACGACCATGTTAAGTTTGGTTGAAAACTATTCAGCGGTGTTCGCGTTTATCGTGTTCATACAGACAGACAGACAGACAGACAGACAGACAGACAGACAGACAGACAGACAGACTGACAGACAGACAGACAGACATAAACCGTTTTTTTTGCATTTTTGGATTCAGTATAGTTTACTTAGTAACCCTTGCTAGTTTTTTTCTAAAAATATTCAATGTACAGAATTGACTTCGCTAGAGTTTTATTATAAGTATAGATTTGCGATCAAAGTCGAAAAACTGGAGTTGGATGAAATTTTATTTCAATCGATTTTCATTTATTTTGGTCGATTCGGACAAAAAACATTGCAGGGGGGTTACCCTTGACGCTATTGCGATCAAATTGAAAAAGTTTAAAATTAATTTCTCCTTGAATACGCATAGTAATGCTTTGATTTTAAATACTTTGTAATGTTTATTCACATGTAAGGCTGTTTTATTCAATAAAAACACAACATCCGTCTTAATTTGTAAAATATTAAATTTCGTAAATTGCGCCATATTGCAGCCGTATTGGAAAAATGCGTCAAGGGTAGAGGTGCAGGTAGGCTTAATATTGCCTGTCAGCACGGTCTCCATTGGAAATTCACGGAAAATTTTAAAAAATAACCATAAAATATTTTGTATTTTTTTTGTCTTTTTTTTTTCATTATTTGAATTTTAAATTATTTTATTTTATTATTAGACTTTGGATCAAAATTGCGGTATCTTCTAAAAGACCATAGCTGATCATTATTTTTTTGGTGATAGATAATAATTTATCTGAGACTCTAAAGAATAAAAAAAAATTGCTGAAAAAACAAAAGAAAAAAATAAAATCGAATGCTAGGTATTTTTTTTCAAAAAAACTTTAAAAGTCTCATAACTTCTAAACGACAAAAAATGGCTGAACATACATGGGGGTGATTCGGGTAGCCCGCGGTGTCAGCTATCTAGATTTTCTCGCTTGACGTCTATGTTTGGGCCACCCTGTATAAAAAAGTATTATTTTTCAATGAACCATTTTCCAGCAATAAACACCTTTTGACAGTTGAAAAGGTTGAGAAAAGCTGCACTAAACGGCAGGCACGTAATAATGTTGTGTCGTAGGACCGAAACACTTCGCAGAATTTAGTTCCCCGCAGTCCTACCTATCTAATTAGTCTCTATTAAAAAAAAAACCTTTATTAAAATGTTGTATATTTTTATTGTTAAAACAATATTTGAATAATATGAACAAGGTCGAATATCGCTAATTCATAAATAATTAATTAAATAAACTTCGTCAATCTTGACTCAATCGAGGGTGCTATAAGTTTAACCTGTGTATCAGTGTGCCTGTCTGTGAAATCGAAGCTCCCAACACACATGGATTTCTAGTGAACTTTACACGAAGCTTTACTAACTACTTAAGTAGGTATTTACCTATTCAACGTTGATAGGTATAATTTGTCTCTCACCTATAATACAAAATCCAAAAAATTGCTTCAGGTACCAGAAATAAACTACTTTTCATCAGTGTATCAGCTTTTGCAACAATTTTTAGACGTTTATAGTTTAACAGCTTCCAGTGGCACGTTCACTCACACTAGATGGGCCCCGACGTGACCACTCGCACACTGCAGTGCCTGGGACATGTTTACTTTATGGACAAACGTATAAAATATATTTGTTATTTTATTCCTATAGTTAGCTACAACCTCATGCTGCTTGGGGAGCACAATGTCACGATAAATGTTTTATTCCACTATCAGCTATCGCCATCTTGCTTTATTTCGACTCATAGAACATTTCCTAAAACTGTTCACCAAAAAAACTTTATACTCTTAGAACTTTTTACTCTTTATCTTTATACTTTTTGTTAATAAATAAAAAAAAATAAAAAAAAAAACATTTCCTAAAACTTTTCACTAAAACATATATTTCATTGAATATTTTCATCCATCTTGTTACGACGGCGTAAATCTTGAAGAGTATTCTCGATTTGGAAACCAATTAACAGCAAGATGAAATCGCTATAACATCTAAGGCTATCTAAGCCCTTAGTCCTCTTAAAGGGTCTGGCGTTGATCACTCAAAAGGCATTAGGTAAGTACCCACTTATTTTTACTCCACTGATGTCGGTAAGGGGCGGCTTAGTTATCTACCTACTATGTTTTGTACTAAGTAGACAGAATAAATAAAATGGAAGATACCTACATCCAAGTCTTATACTTAGCTACCAACCTACAGGCCTCGCTTCACCTTCTTAGGGGGTTGATTTTCAGGAAATCCTTTTTGATTGCATCTCTACATAGTCTACATAACGTTTTCCGGTTTCCATCTTCAGTGGTTTCGACTGGACGTTGCCTGTCAGTCAGATATAATAGACATGTTTTATTTTATCCGAAACATTAAAATAAGTTTCTATACATTTAAACCTTTCGCCTCAATAACCATTAACGCTAACAAAAGAACCGTTATCCGAGCGTGGACTGCAAACAATGCATCAAAGGCAATTTGCATCAAAGGATCAAAGGCAATTTCGACAAAGATCATGAACAGTTCAATTAAAACAGGTTTTTTTTGTACAGTTTTGATGATATAAAAATAACTCCCTTATCTGTACTTTTGTAGAGTAGCCGGTTCTACATTTCTCTAACTTTTATTTAAAAACTTTGATTCCATCGTCTTAATATTATTGTTAACATAGGGCATCACTAGAACACTCGAATAATAAGTAGGTCAAATCGAAACCGCTAACTCGCAATAAGGCCATTGATCTTTAATGTTATTATTTTGAGAAGCAACACGAGCGTGGGAACACGTCATGTGTTGGCGGAAGCGTTCACAGCTACAATGAAAGGGTCACTGGTTTTACTCCTTCATTGACAACTTAGTAAATGTCGCCTTACGTACTTATGCGGAACATCCTCTCATTGTGTGGATTGTGTGTACTCGTTATACATTTTCTTTCAGTTACTTATGTCGTTATTTTCTATTTTTAGGTATTTAGTTCAAAAGTTTATTAGTATCGGAATTTCGTAACTTTACAGGCATTTGGAATTTTTCATATAATGTAAGTATCTCTAATGATTCGCGACATACTTACTTTCAGCTTACTTACAGCACTTACAGCACTGGTTACAGCACCCCACTTACAGCACTGGTTTCGATAAATCCTCCTTCACCTTTCAAGCAGTCCATCTCTGGAATGCTCTACCAGAATAAGTGCGGAAGGCCAAGTCGCTACAGATTTTTAATGTAAAGTTGTTGCATTTATAAAAATATTATAGTATGTATCAATTTTAGTTATATACAGGGTGCACTCTAAGTCGATAGCGGAACTTTAAGTAGGCTGTCTACTGATCAATACAAACAACTTCTACTAGGTGGCGAAAAAAATGGAGCGAAAAAAATATCAGCTGTTTCATACATTTGGCGCAGTACTGAGTCGACCTTTTGTATGGAACAGCTGATATTTTTTTCGCTCCATTTTTTTCGCCACCTAGTACAAGTTGTTTGTAGTGATCAGTAGACAGCCTACTTAAAGTTCCGCTATCGACTTAGAGTGCACCCTGTAGATATTTTGGTATAATAGTATGTGTGGTGTTTGTATTTGTTTGTATTTGGTATAAATAAAAACAAGTCTCGTCAGCGACATCTAGTTACAAATTTGGAACTACAAAATATGAGCTGTCAGAAAATCCGATTATAGAAAATATTATATTCTTGTAGTCTAGGAATGATTTCGGTTGTTTTTTGTACTCGAATGCACATGGCTTCGCGATGTAGCCATTTTCTGCCACCGACGTAGTAAATGGTTCAAAAGTAAAGCAGAGGCCGGGGAGGCCCTTAATAACCTATGGAAATTGTCAGTTGGACGAACACACATAGTACCTACCGTACGTTCCACTTCGCTAACAATAACTGACAGTTACTATAGATACTAGAGGTGTGTACTGTGTAGGTTCAATATACCTACGGTTGCGGGGTTCGCACATAGATTTCCGAGAGAACTAAACTTTGCAATTCTATTATATCTAGGTATACTTAGGTATCGTGCTCAGCACTGTTATACTCTCCGAACTTAACTAATAAAAGTCTGACCTTTGAAATGTGTAGTTCGAAATAAGTTTTGACATAATTCGGTTAGCAAATAGGTAGATTAATTAATTATTAACCTACTTAATACCTGCTTTTTGCAAAATTTGTTGTTGGTACCGCACAAAAGTTCACTCCGAAGTCAAGCTCTGTAGCGACCCCTGTCGGGCGCTCAGGAAACTGCTACATACTCGAGCTGTCAATCGCTACTCGCTACAATCCTGCATCGCGCCAGCAAAATATCTTTCGTGGCTGAGTATATATAGAACGTCCAACTATGTTCAGTTGGACCAGGCCGGTCCCCAAGCACAACATCTGCTTGGCGGGAAATTTCTCTTTATAGTGAGGAGCATGATATCCGCTCCTCTTATAAATCTGAAGGGTAAGGCAACTAGGGCCGCCAATGAAAAAAAAAATCATAGCTTCTTTTTGGATGTTTTATTTGCTAAAAACGGATCATTAAGTTCTCAACGCGAGGCTTAACTATTTTTAGGACCTAAGGTTTAGATTGCAGATCCTAGAACCGACGAATAAATCCCGCCGCCGCCAATTTTTTTTTCCATTGGCTGCGCTTGTTGTGCCTGCTGTATGTATATTCACCTTAAGGCAAAACTTCAGATATTATTTCTTAAATTTTTTAAGGTAGGTACATACAACTATGGTTCTGTTTAAAATAAAAACATACCCAGGCTTTGATCTATGTTCATGTTCAACCTGTCTCTATTGAAGCAATAAAAAATATTTTAAATAGAATGCTACTACTAGTATGTTTCATAAAAACTTACAGTGCATCTAAATTGGTGAAATAACGGAAATCGTTAGTGAATAATTAATATTGGCGCGATACAAATAAGATTTGTATAAAGAATGGAACTTGTAGATTATGTGATACGTACGGCCCTATAATGGCAATCAGATTAGATAGGATCTGGGGTTATTTTGATGTGAAAACTTTATTTTAGAAGGACTAGCTAGACACATTTGTACAGGCCATGCAGCTGGCTTTGTAAGAACACTATTCTTAAAAGTTCAAATAATAAGTAAAGCTTCATTGGCTTCGGAATAAAGGTAGACTCTTGTCCAATAATGATTCCAGAAACAGCGTATCTAATGTTTTGAAATTGGAACTGACCCACAGAGAAGCTTTGTTGTTATCCATTCATCCCTGAACGGTAGATTAGAGGCCTAATTTTCTGACAGTTGTAGTTCCAAATTTGTAACTAGATGTCGCTGACGAGACATGTTATTTTTCGTACATACGTCCAAACACATTTAGGTATTAGTTGTGGAGCAAAATGAAGTGTTTCCGGATTTACCATTCACTCATACAAGAAAATTAACAAAGTCGTGCACTTTTTCATGTACTCTAAAATGGAATGACGGCTACGTAGATGAAAGATGAAGTCACAGAGCAATGAAGTGAACTTTGTGATCGAAAACATGTCGTATCAACGCCATCTGTCACAGCTTTTAGAACTATTTTTTATTTTTTTTAGCTGTCAGAAAATCCCTACCTTATTACAAGTTTTTCGTTGACAAAAATATTTTCCAGTATCATCATTCCCGCTGTCAACAAATTGTGCACATTTTACCTCTCGGATTGTAAATAAAAACTTGCTTTGGATTCAGTATGAGTACCTAATATCAAAGAATTAATTATGTTACCTAATGGCAATTAGTTAAAACCGAGGGTTCGTACCACCAGTTTTTTTATTGTATGGCAGTACGTAGACACGTACGTACAATATTAATGAAATTCGACGTTTTATCTGCAATAATTATATTGTGTAATAAGAAAATTAAATACATTTTACAAATGAATGGAATGGAATTACGAATTTCCAATTTCGAGTGCAGAATTGTATTGTAAAAATAGGTGAGGTGTGAGACATTCTAGTCGTTTTTTCGATTCGCTGCTGTGTCGAAGCTTTCGCTGATCTATATCAAAGCTGTCAAAACATTTTGTATAGGTAAAAGAGGAGAAACTAGAAAAATATTACGTAGGTACCGAAATTGTCGTTTTCAAATCAATATTTTAACATGTTATATACGTCGTCGTTAGAGGTTGTAGACGCTGTATAAATACGGTACCTAATGAGCATTAGTCGCAAGATCCTAAGTTTTTTTTTTTCAATAATCTACGCAGTATTAATAGAAATAGTCGATGACATTGAACAGCGAGTTGTGGCGTCATTATCAACGCGGCAAGAATCTTATAATTAGCTTTTTCACCCATTACTTCGCGTACCATGCGGGGCATGCCATTACAGCAGCAAAATGCTGCTAGCAAATCGTTGCACAAAAATCAAAAACATTTTGAGTTCGGATACAGGCTCGAGTAGGTACCGAGTGTTCCGCACCACCGTCCACCACACAATACCTTCAATACAATGACATGGTATGATTATATTAACATAAAAATAATTTATTTTAATAATAATATTTCCTCGCTTCTGTAATAATAATAATAATTTTGCATTCTTGCATAACAAGATTCCAAGAAAAAGAAAAATCTTTTTATGCTGAACAATACATGGATTCATTATGGTTGTCACACGGAGGTTTATGGATATTTTTCCATACATTTTAAGGGAAGCAAAAAAATATTTTTCTCCAAATAATTACGAAAAATATACAGGGTGTTAAAAGACCGCCAACAAAGCGGGAAACCACGTATTGTAAAATGGTTGATGAGTCATATCAACCATTTTTGCCCAAGGAACTATGCCTGGGAAATCAACGGTTTCCGAGATAATGAGGTTCAAAGTCGGTCATTTTTTTGCAGAAATGTACTCAGTATTTTGTACTTAACATTTCTTCTCAAGAAGCCACATCAAAATTTTGAATATTTCTTGCATAAAACGACGTTATAATTGCAACCCGCAATGTATTCTTAACATCGGTACCTCGAGCGTAAGTAACAAAAGTTCATGTCAACGCTTGCGTAATATGACTTCTTTGCGTTACACATCCATTGCGTGATAAAATATTTTCCAAAATAAAATTATAGCCTAAAAAACCAAAATAATTTCCCAGCAATAATTTATCGAAAAAGTACTTTATTTTGGTGTCTAGTATGCGTACCTTTCGGGTCTGTTGGCGGTCTTTGAACACCCTGTATACTTTACCTTCTGTAGATACCGCAAAAATCTGTTGGGCCACTGAAAAAATATACGTGGCAACCCTGAAAGTCTTGCAAATGTTAGCCTCTACTCTAAATTACTTGGATGATTCTTCAAAAAAGCGTTCTTCGTTGATATCCATGGCTTTTATTTTTTCTCGTCGTTGGTGAAAACTAAATATACAGAGGTTAGAAGGGCTTAAAAACTAGCCAATATGTCGATGAGGCACACCTGTAGGCTTTATAGGTTAATCAGAAAAAAATCTTCTATTTTGACAGGCCATGGATATCAAAAAATATGCCATGGATATCAAATAGTGTCCAAAATGAATATAAACAGTAATTTCAGTAGTACATAAATGCTTCCTTTTGCTTGATTGTCACTCATGAACTGTCACAGACTTAAACAGGGCCTTAGTGAAGGAAAAGTATATAAATAAAACATCATAATAATCAAACCAAAGCAATCAAAGTTTTATTTTGAGAAAAGACAGTAAAAATTTAGGAGTTTTTAAACTTTTTCAATTGCTCATAGATTTATTTTAAGCAAACACATGCTGAGTTATTAAATAATAAAAGAGATAATTTATGCTCAACAAAGTCTATAAAATTATAACATTAATTCTTAAGTTCTCATTAATTTCAGGCCTTAAGTCTTATAAAACGTTTTGATAAACAGCTACTATTATTTAAAAGCTATAACATGAATAAACAATGAAGAATACCATCAACTTTTGATTTTTATCTTACCATACACTCACCATACACTTATTAAAAATGGAAAATTTGGGTGAAAAATTTTTTTTGATACGATTTATAGTTCTCGAGATATTTAATTTTAAACTACCTGTGCGACGGGCGCGCGGTCGTCAGCTGCTGTGACGTCACAACTCCACACGCACCCGACACATACACCGTAACACTCATTCAAACGGCTGTATCTTTGGAACCGTACTAGGTAGCCAGTTGAAATTTTCAGAGATTATGTTTTATTATAGTGGATTACCAAATCAATAATAAAAATTAAAAAATATTAAAAAATAAGAGGGGTCCCCATACAAAAAACGTTGTTTTATACTTTTTGCTCTGTAGAAAAAACGGTAAGACATACAAGCAACAAACTTGGTATGATTATAGGGCTTACTCCATAGTATAACAAAATAATATAAAAACTGGCCAAGTGCGAGTCGGACTTGCGCACGAAGGGTTCCTTACCATCTATAAGAAAGGTGAAAAAATCATAATTGTTGTATGGGAGCCTCCTTAAATGTTTATTTTATTCTGATTTTTGGTATTTGTTGTTATGACGGCATTAGAAATACATCATCGGTGAAAAGTTCAACTGTCTAACTATCATGGTTCATGAGATACAGCCTGGTGACAGACTGACGGACAGACGGACAGACAGACAGACGGACAGACAGCGGAGTCTTAGTAATAGGGTCCCGTGTGGAACCCTTCGGGTACGAAACCCTAAAAACGGTCAAGCGCGACTCGGATTCACGCGCCGAGGGTCCGTATAACCAGTTTTTTATTGTATGGCGGTAGGGAACTCTCAGTACGCGAGTTCTACTCGCACTTGGCCAGTTTTTTTGTCATTTTCATTTTTCATTTTTCAAAGTCGTCATCCATAGCTAAGTAAGAATATATTATTTTAAGTACAAACCCGTGCTAGGGAATATTTTAAACAGAGCTTGCGGCTTTAAAACCTGTCCCAAGCGAATTTTTAACGTTATAACTAAGTAATATTATATTAAAACACTACTGTAACACTGACTAAACACACATAAAAACTGACCAAGTGCGAGTCGAAATCGCGCACTGAGAGTTCTGTACCACCATACATTAAAAAAAACTGGTTATACGGACCCTCGGCGCGTGAGTCCGAGTTGCGCTTGACCGTTTTTTATATTTTTTTGTTATGCTATGGAGTAAGTCCTATAATCATACCAAGTTTGATGCTTGTATTTCTTACCGTTTTTTCTAAAGAGCAAAAAGTATAAAACAACGTTTTTTGTATCGGGACCCCTCTTATTTTTTAATATTTTTTTATTTTTATTTTTTCTTGGGTAATCCACCATAATAAAACATAATCTCTTAAAATTTCAACTGGCTACCTAGTACGGTTCCAAAGATACAGCCGTTTGAATGAGTGTTACGGTGTATGTGTCGGGTGCGTGTAGAGTTGTGACGTCACGCGAGTTTGCCGCGCTCGCGCGAAAAACTCCAAAAGGACGGAAACTAAATCCGTCGTAACTTTAAAACTACTGGCTCGATTTGAATGAAACAAAAACAGGTGTATTTCTAAATTTTTAGGCTAAACGGTCATAAAGTTTCAAGTGATTTAACAGACCCACGGACATTCTTCATTACACATCCATCCCGAATTTCATCCAAAGCCATCCAGCCGTTTTGGCGTAAAGAAGTATCGTAAATACATAATATACATATTAGTAGAATATAACCCAGCAGCACCATCTAAAACAATGTCTCAGGCACTGCAGCGCCTAGTGGCCTCTTCATCCATCTAGTGTGAGTGAAGGTACCACTGGAGGCTATAAATCATCTCATAAAAAATAAAATAATATAGCCTTTTATTGCTTCTCAAAGTTACATATAAAAGTATTTGCAAGTTAAAATAAATCATCTCATACGTAGATGCCTTAGGACTTTATTTTTTTTAACCCAGCATAGTAGTACGAGTCAGACTCGCACACTCAGGGTTCCGTACCACCACAATATTTGTGTAACATATTTTAATATTATATTTACCCCTTCCTTTAGGTGGTGGTACGGAATCCCCGGTACGCGACTCCGACTAACAAGGAAAAATTTTAGGATATTGTACACGAAGGGTGCTAAAAGGGACTTTATTACTCTGCCTCAGCTAATTCTACCATTATTTTCATGTATTTGGTAGAATCCCTCTTTGTTTTTTTTTTAGTAACTATTAGAATGACCATTCTTTGCATGTATTTGGAAGAATCTCTCTTTGAAAGAAAGTGAGGAACCCTCGGTTCGTGAGTCTGGCTTGCACCGGCCGGTTTTTATTAATCTTGTGTACATTAATTAAGCCGTATAATTACAATGGATTTGAAAAAAAATAGATAATTAGATAGATAGATAGATTCTGTGAAAAAATCAACTGCTTGCTTATTATTCAACCTATTATATTTAAAGTTAACAACAGCCCGTTAAACGTAAGGCAAACAAGCAAACAGACATGCAGATATGTACTGGATTAGTAATAGGGTCTTATTTGGTACGTAACCCTAAAATAAGTGAAATTTAAGAACATTTACTTGATATCCATGGCCGGTATGTGATATCCATGGCTTAAATCCATGGATTTTAGGGCCATGGATATCAATAAAATTAAAAAATGACGTTATTTCTCTTTAACTATAAAAGCTATCGTATTTATTTTGATGTCAATACCTACTGAGGGACCTACCCAATCCTGTACTTAAGATAGTTAAGTGCAAATAGTATCACTTAACTAGCAAAACTGACCACAAGTTTCAATTACCCTCACGAACGAAAATAAAAAAAAAGTGAAGAACTTACCTCACAGTGTTGGCGCGAAAGTTAGCGACATACCCGTCCCATCTTAGCACCGTGGTTAAATTGGCGATATTTTACACCAATCACAAGACACTTACCGCGTATTCAAGTATGTATAAAAGCATACTTTTGTCGAGCGGTTTCAACTTCGCTCGCCGCGTGACATTAGTTTAAACGTCTACAGACACAAGAGTTTTCATTCTATTGGAATGCTGGATATACGATTGGATAGAGGCACTCTTTGGGCATTTAGAAAGGTATAAATTAGCACAGTAGTAGGCACATGAGTAAAACGACAAACAAAAACATACCAGGAGCACACGCGTGTGACATGCAAAATACTTGCAAAATCACCCATTTTTTGACCTTCAAAGGGATATTTAGGCAATTTCCTCTATGAAATATTGATTTTATTTGATATGCCTCAATAGACCGTTAGTTAAGTAGACGATTAAGTGCTACTTTAGTACTGTGTGATGTATAGTTTAGTAGATACTAGGGTGTGACCAAAAAAATCGACCTCTCAAAGAATGACCCACTTATATCTTTTCGCTCTTTCAATATATTAACTAAGTGCAAGGATGCCCGACAGTGGCGATTGCAGAGTCGATGTTGTCAAAGGCACAAAACGTTGCCGAGGCGCGCGCGCCAGCTAACTCTACAAAATTCCTTTGAGGTGCTACGAGTATCCACGATGAGAGAGCGCCCAGTCACCCACAGTGGTACGGCCGCCGTCGGCACTAATGCACGCCCGCTGCTCACACCGACCGACTCACTGAAAGATCGAGTTGATACGAGAAAATTCCCAAACCGTGCCGCGTCGCGTCCTCACGCCGCCGCCGCCTTTGACCGGCCAGAACAGCTACCGCGTTGTGCTAGTTCCCTTACTATTTTACAACAATGGTTGGACACTTGATGCTCAATAACCGGTAGGTATGACAATTTACTAATCAATTGGTCATTTGTTATTCTCTATTGTTTTGTCGCCGTGTAATATTCATGGGGCAAAGGAAAAACAATTTGCCGGTTCGCGGTTTGGTGATGGATGTTTTTTTTAAAATTAAATGTATGGCTAAGAGTTCTTCTTTTCCCAGTGATAATGATAAGTTATAAATATAGGTTTCTTGAGGACGATGCCGCTGATAGAATATGTCGGCAGGCCGAGTGTGATAAAATGTACAAGATAAAAGTTGTGTTTGTTCTTTATTTTGATGATAAAAACACTTATTTGCATCGATGCAGTGTCAAGCGGTGCCTCAGACGCGATGTGAGTGTGAACTGACCGAATGGTGATCACATCGTGAGGAAACCCTTGACTTAGTGGACACCGCGCCTTATCGACATACATATTATTTATTATCGCGAAACAAGACATAAATTTTGAAATAAAAAATCTAGAGTAGGTGGAGTCTAATCCATATGCCATTATTACAAAATCAATCGCCGTTAAAGCATTTTTTTTTAAATGCCCTACCTTATATAAATTATGAAAAATATGGACATGAAAAGTTTTTTTTGTAAGTTTTTGTGGTTTCGATAAATAAGTACCTAATAGGTACAAATATGAATGAAAAGGAAAATTATTATTATTTTGACCAAGACGACCTTCCATCTTTTTAACTATGTATTTCAGTGGCAAGTGCAGAGCAACTGAAAGCACTTGCCAAGAATTTTGCAATCGGCAAAAAACTACACAACTCTCCATTTTAATTAGTACCTAGATCTAGGAAGGAAACACTGCTTTAGTAGAAATATACCCTAATCACTTAGGTAGGTAAGGAGAAACAACCTGAATGGATAAATTTTACGTTGAACGCTAAATAGACACTGATACTTTCTGCACGTCTAATTTGTCGAGTAGCTTTTAGTTGAAAGTTAAGCCGAAGCCCATCTTAATATCTCTGACATCAGCGAAAAGTAATTAGCAGGAGCAATTTGGATTAACTGTAATTACAAGCCCAATTATTACATTACTGAATCACGAGAATCTATGTAATTATTTAAGTAAGAATTTTGCTGCCGAAAAAGGAGACAAAATACCCTAGCCCTACGTGTTACAGGACGGGGCTGGAGGAGAATTTTTAAAATGAACTTTTGCTTAACTGCAAGTGTAAAAAAATACGTAACTGAAAACCTAGCAGACCTTGTATGTACCTTTTATACCTTGGTTACACTCACAGGAATTTGTAATTCAAGGTTAAAAAGCATTTATAATCATATTTCATATTATTTTAATACACACTTTTACAACTATATCGACAAGTTATTATAAAACGCTATAAAACATGCAGTCATGCACTGATGTGATGACGCAACATACCAAACATCAGGTTTGTCAAATATAACATCAGTGAAATGAAAATAATCATCAATCACATGATCACACACACCACATTAATGCATATTATTATATTTAATTGAATGATGAAGATAGGGTTTTTTGTATCTATGTTTTTTTTTAAATGAAAAAAGTTTATTTTTAGCAAAAGAAAAAAGAAATTAGTACAAATTGAGGACACAATTAAAATTGTGATGATTGTCGAAGAGGGATTTAAGTATGGAATTTCTATACAACTTGGCAGTAATTCAGACCCCGATTCTTTTAGCGGCCAACACGGACCAAAAAAACGGCGAAGCCAATATATCGTTCATTATTTTCGTATAATGCATTTTTTTAATATTAAATTAATTAAAATTACTTAAATGTTTAAAGATTGATCGATCTAAAAGATTTTGTACCTTTTACCTTTTCTGTGGAACCCATATTCGCATCACGAAACCAAACCAAACCTAATAATCAAACTGTAACAAATTAATGCATTTACTGCTCACTGTTGTTAAATAAAATAATGTTACCTCCTAGGTACCTAGAGGTATTGCGGACAGCTGACAAATTTGGATAGAGTAAAAAGTTTACCCGCTTTTACTCAATTTCAATTACACAAGGCCCAGTTTCTGAATTGAGAATTTTACTAAGTAAATACTTAACTATCGTTCTGTCACGCTCTTTTGTGAGAAATCCACAGAGGCAGAACTATAAGCGAATTTCTCAAGTCAGAAACCGGCAGAAAGCCAATAAAACGCCAATAGAACGTTTAATTAAACTGTTGGTTAGGCCGTGGTTAGTCTGCAAAGTGAATTGAAAGGTAAGGAATAGAAAATCTAAGCTAACAGGGGTCTTTCAACATTATATTTCCCCTCATTAGCTCTTTTAACATTATAAGTACATTCTTAAAATCAAGCGCCTAGCATACCTAATTATTGTCGAGAAAAAAAAGATCATAAATAAAATCTCGCAGACGCAATTAAAGACAAGACGCACTAAAACTGTAAATAAGTATAATAAAATACTTGCTAAACGTGTTAGGTATACTTGACTAGATTGACATTTTTCAAGTTTACAAAAACAATGTCACAATCTTGACCACTTATCACATTATAGAGCTCCAACTTGTTTAAAAAACCCGACCACTTTAGATTTTTACCTTAGATAAAATCAGACTAAGAATATACAGAGTAGAGCAAACTACAAATCAATCATGAATATTATGTCCTGCCTCTCTACTCTTGACGTATCAATTGTGTTACGATTGAGTGGATTTTAAATGATAGACCTATAGGTTGAGAGCTGGTGACCAAACGAGATATTTTTTCGTACAAGGTTGGTAGTTGGTAGGCTGATAGAGTAGACTTCGTTGAGTCTGGAAAAATATTTTTTTGTCCCGGTTGCGGTTGAAAGTTTGATTTTTTCAACTTTGAATGGGATCGGTATTTTTTTTTGTCGTGCAATGCTGGAAAGTTCTAGTTTAGTTGTTGAGACTCCGTTGATCACGAAAATAATTATTTTTTGGCCGAGCGTGGTTGAATGTTCGTTTTTTATAACTCAAAAATTCACACTTTTTAGGTTATAAAAAACAATCTTTCTACCGCGTTCGACTAATATAATAGTGATTTCGTGATCAACGGAGACTAAATAAGCAGCCCAGAAACTCCCAGCCTTGTAGACAAAAAAATTACTCCTTTTCACTTTCAAAGTCAATAGAATCGAACTTTCAACCGCGACCGGCCCAAAAAAAATATTTTTCTCAGCAATGTCTACTCTATCAAACTACCAACTCCCAGCCTTGTATGACAAAATATCTCGATTGGTCACCAGCTCTCATCCTACTACAACGTAGCCTTTCATTTTAATACATGAGCATGCATATATCTATCTATAAAGTCTATATCGAAAATTTAAATTTTTCATGGCCCCGAGTCCACGGAGTGACAGTTACTACTGTCAGAAGACGCCAATCAGGTGACCTTTGGCTTTACCTATCAGACAGTAGATAGCAACTGTCATTCCGTGGACTCGGTTTTTACCAGACTACGTGAAGCAAAAAGGAGGGTTATGAGGGGTATGTTTGTGTGTTCATCGGTTCCCGCGAAGAGCCTAAACGACTCGGCCGATTTCAACAAATGAGGTGTCGTTGGATTTGTCTTAATCACCCAGGTGACATAGGATAGGTAGGTAAATTTTGAAAAAAACCAAGATGGCGGCGGTGCTGCGCCCTAAAGTGGTGGACCCAAAAATAAAAATTATCGGATACCATCGTCATGGGTATCTTTTTGCTTCGCGTAGTCGGGTAAAAATGCTTTACAGGTCGCATTTGTCAACCGATTCTTGTGAAATTTTGTGAGCAGATTCGATAATTATACGGAATTATTTCGATCAGATTCGATAATTATACGGAAATTGCGAAAACTGAATTAATTCAAACATTTATAATAAGTTGAAAAAATTCACTCGGGACAGGACTTGAACCCGCAACCTCTTGCATACCGTGCAAGCGCTCTAATATAAATGTTTAAAATATTCCCTAGCACGGGTTAGTGTTTTAGAAAAAACAAAAACTGAATTAATTTCAGTCAAATTTCGTATGTGCTTATATGTATATTTGCTTCTATTAGAAAATTCTACTTATTAAAAATTTGAAATTTTCGTTTTGTATAGTAAATGGATTATCGGAATAAAGCTCGGGTCGGATGGGGAAAATATATTGCGCTACCGCTAGAGCGTCGATGATTCTGTACATTACAATATTGCGAATTTTTAATATGGCGGCCGAGATATAACTGTCAAAAGTTGACCTATGAAATTCTCTTCCATAGAAATGACGCTTTAATATTTTTTACTTTTGATAATATTTTGACGTTCAATGTAAATAATTTATTTATGGCAAATTGAACAAAACACTTTGACTTTGAGTTCCGCGTTGAGCTAAGCTCAGAGCGGATCTAAAACGCCCCCACAGACTCGCGAGGTCTACTTATTAGCTCTTAAGAGCCACTAGTTATAATGTGTTACCTATTGTAACCGAAATAGGTGCCCGTGTACCTACCTATTTCAGCAAGCAGGTAAATACATCTCATTTATTATGAGCTTAAGGCTTCCCTTCATAGCCAAATCTCCATACAAACATGGTAGTCTGCTTGTGTCGTCTACAAGCTACTAATTTCCAGTTTTTTTACTCCTTAGTCTTTTCATGATGTATATCGATGTCGGTATCAGCTCGGAAAAAAAGGCGTTTTATATTTGTAATTTAGACCTCGAAAGATCATGAAAATAAGCCCACTTTCGCTTCGTCGTAATATTTATATCTGAGCAACCTTGTAAAAACCAATCCGACACCGACATGGGACATCTGTAGATTTTGTTTTTTTTTTTATTATTATGCAATAATAAAAAGTTTCTTCACAATTAGACTACCCCTGAAGCATGTCCAAGAAAAGTAAAATCCCACCAAAACATTCTGTAAAAAACTAGCCATGTCTCGATGGAGCTGCTTGTTTATCTCTAAAAACAAGCAGCTCCATCGAGGGGTGCTAGGGCACCATTATCCCATACAAACGTTGTTCCGGTTTCATTTCTAAACTACGGGCTGGATTTTGCTGAAACTTGGTTTATATCAGTAGATGACCAATACGGAGGTTTGCAAATAGTTTTTATGATAAGAAAAATAGCCTGAAAGAAATTAGAGCGATGCATTTTTCGCGCCGAAAAATGGATTACTTTAAGCACATTATTACACTGTCTATTGGAGTCTAACTAATTTGGAAACATCAATAATGTGTTGTACTTGTCAGAAAAAAAAAATTTTTGAAATACCTAATAAAATGAAGAAATGCAGCAGAATAGCAGCTGAACTACGAAAAAATTTCGGAAAATAGATCTATTACATTACAACTACAACCTGAACTACATTTGTATGGTAAAATGGTGCTCTAGCACCCTCTTAAGAGTGCTGGTGCGTGACGCGATCCACGCAAAGCAATAAACTTGTTGACAGCACTGAATATGTTTATAAGTAAAGAAGGCAATTTCTGAAAAATATTATGAAGACGAAGGGAGGCTGCGTATGGCTCTTGACGTGTAGGTAGGTACACGCGAGGCGCATAATGATGTCTCCCTGTAGAGACGAAATACGAATGTCTAAACAAGGAACGAATCTTCCAAAATCAGAATGTAAAACCCAGGTAACAAAGGTTACGTAGGTACGTTTATTATTTTTATTGAATGTTGTAGAGTTTTGATCATAACCCGAATTTTGTCAAGTCAAAAAGTCAGGTGCTTAAAAACAGACAGATACGTCATCAATATTGAACATCAACCCAGCTATGGGCAGCCAAATGGATAGCTACCTGAGCTCAGTATCTTATGCCGGCTTGCTCCAACGATGTGTTAACTTCTATTTTGCGTATGGTGTACCAACAATGTTTAGACTACCTTGGGTTGGTTCAAGTGACTTTTGGTTGTTATAAGAAACTTAATGCTTAAATATGTATATGACCTATTATATATGTTGCTTTGCTAACCTCAAAACTATTCTAGGTGAAACAGTAGGTATACCTCTTATAAAATAAATTCGCACAGACCAAGCACTTCACGATTTTATGGGCGATGATCGTAAAGAGAGTTTCTCTGGAGGAAGATACTTCGCGGTGAACATTTCGTTCCGACCCGCTCTTGGTCCTCCAGGCAGAAATATTTCGTCTTTATAACGCAAAGTTATCGTTTTAGTGGCAGCCGTGCGGGCGCAGCCGCCGCCGCGGTGGGGCGACTACGCCGCTTTGGTCTGCTACATTCAACTACCTATACAGAATCATTTTAAAATAGCTTTAATCCTGAAACACTTCGACTTCTAAATGTGATTTCCAACAACTTTTGTTCTACCCACAGACCTTTGGTAAAAGCGCATTTTCATTTTTAGAAAAAAAAAAATATTTTTGCTGTATTGCGTCGCGCATTATCAAATAGGAGCAGCTAGATGAGCACAACGTCACGATAAAAGTTTTATCCCACTATCGCTTAGCGTCATCTTGCTTTGTTTCACTGCGTAAAGCGAGATGCCGCTACCCGATAACGGGATAAAACTTTTATTAACATTGTGCTCCCCTAGTAGGAGAGGCTGGAAAGGTTATGGTTATAGACAGTGGAGGTGCCCGAAAGCGCTGAAATGGTACAAATGAAAACTTTTAAAGAATAAAAGAAACGATCAGTAAATATACCTAAGTATCGAAAAGTCGTAGCTAGAACAAACATTGTAGGTAATCAGAATCACATTTAGAAGTTGACGTGTTTCAGGAATAAGTAGGTAAAGCTATTTAAAAATTGCCCCGTATATTATGTCGAACAAGTCAAAGTAATAACCTTCAAACGAAATATCTAGTTATTTTGCTGGTCTGCGTACCTACATTATGCGCAATCCTTGCAAAATGTTTGTTTGTTTACCTGAAACTGAATAAATATATTCGCTCAGTTTCCCGACCTTGCAAACATGTGACCTATTTTTGTCGTAACTCTGAAATCGAGATAATACGGCACCTACTACCAGACGACTAGATGTCCTTGTCGCTATTATAAGAAGTTATGAAGACATGGCCTGTAATGACGTCCAACAAAGCCGCTTATCGTGGTGTAGACAAAACGACGCAGTTGTTTATAATAAATCAATGTTTTTTGTTTCAGCGTCAGCTATGAAGCGATTAACAAGACGCGGCGCTGCCGACGACGATAAATTGAGATTGGAGAGGCGCAAATGACAGCCGAGCTTGGGCGGAGTGAGCGAGTGAGCGTGTGGCGGTAGCGGCGCGATGGCGAACGAGACGGATGCGTACTGCGTGCCGGGCGCCGACGACTTCAACCGTGCCTATAGCCGCCTGCACGGGTACATCGCGCTCGTCATCTGCATCATCGGCTCCGCCACCAACTCCATCAACATCGCCGTGCTGTCGCGCCGCGAAATGACCAGCACCACCAACTCCATCCTCTCGGGACTGGCCGTGGCCGATCTGCTCGTCATGCTCGAGTACATCCCGTACGCTCTACATATGAACATCAAGATCGGGCCGCAGGTCAACAAGAACACCTACGCGTGGGCCGTCTTCGTCTATTTCCACTCCATATTCAGCCAGGTTTTCCATACGATCTCGATATGGCTAGCGGTGACGCTGGCGGTCTGGCGGTACGTAGCTATTGCCTATCCGCAGAGAAATAGAACTTGGTGCAGCAAAAAGAATACGTCTCTCGCTATCGCCAGTGCGTACGTGATATGTCCGATTTTGTGCCTCCCAATATTCTTTGCCATGAACATTGTGCACAGTGAAGTGACTTCTGGGAATAATACTGAATTTGCGGAGGACTTGTCCTTTCCGCACAATCGGACAGTTTACATCCTGGAAATGTCCAAGAACAAACATTTAGTTACTGCAATAATGTGGATTTATAGTGTAATACTGAAACTCGTGCCATGCATAGCGTTATCGATATTAAGTACTTGTTTAATATCTAAGTTAACGACGACGGAGAGAAGAAGACAAAAGCTCCTGAAGCGATCGACGGTCGGGCCAAACGAGGTGAGCGCTAAAATGGCTGATAAAATACAAAGAGAAAACTTTCCCTAACGATACCTACTTATACAGATGGTAGGTATATAACCGTTATGAATCTTTAAGGCTTTTGTAAATATTTCAACGCAAACTTCATTAATAACGACGCCTAATTAAGGATGCTTTCTCGATTTAAAGTGTTAGAGAATCTTCATATTAATCATAAGTCTGTTTACTTACAACAATATTTCAGTAGTACAGTACACTCATTACAGGAAGGCTTTGCTCTACGATTATTAATCTCCTTTGTTATAACTTGTACGACTAGGTATATGTTTTTATTTTATTTTCCTTTTTTCTAAAGCACGAACCCGTGCTAAGGAACGTTATAAAGATTTTATAAGGTTAAAAAATCTTGATATCTAAGATTCGCAAAAAATATACACCTACCTGAGTACCATCTTACGTAAACTCCATTTGGGTAGCATGTCCGCTTATCCCTCATGCATTGATGTCGTGACCATTTCGCCCCTTCAGTCGGTCAGTGCTCTTGCCTTCTTGGCAAGCCCTGCCCAAAACGTTAATTTAGATATTACCTGACCTTTGCATTAGAACGATAATATTAATCAAAATATGATAAACTTAAACATTACTAAGTACACTCCATTGTTCGACCGTTACGTGATTAATTTCGATCAATTGTAGAGTCAATTCAAAGAGGGTTGGCGTAGTGATTAATGCCTGTTCTCTGGCAATGGAACGAACGCTTGCTACAGTAGTTAAGGGTAGACGATAGCAACGTGGCGGGAAATTATTTTTTTTTACAGTTTTTTACATTTTGTAGCTAAACTGAGCTATTTTTGTTCAGCGATTTTTCGTTCGCGGCAATAACATAGTATTCTTTTCATTATTGTAAACAAAAGAACAACAATAATTCAGCCGACTATGCGTTCTGGTCTACGACAAGTTTTTTGGGCAGTGCTACTGCTTCGTAGACCAGAACACATAATCGGCTGAAATATTTTTGTTCTTTTGTTTACATAATGAAAAGAATACAATGTTATTGCCGCGAACGAAAAATCGCTCAACAAAAATAGCTCAGTTTAGCTACAAAATGTAAAAAAACAGTGAAAATTTTGAATTTCCCGCCACGTCGCTATCTTTCCACCTTAACCACTCCGTTCGAACCCGTAAGTCACATAGACATACATAACTTCATTGCTGTAAAGCTTGTAAAGCTATGTCAGCAGACTAAAATGAACGTTTTATTTGGGAATTCAGAGTCACGTGTAATTTCAATAATTGATCGACCTTTGTATGTGGGACGGTCGAAATGTATCTTGCAAGCGGAATACGTGCGGGATTCTTGAACCTTACACTCTGTGCTTACAGTAAAGATAGCAAGCAGAAAGCGATTGCTTGTCAAACGCACGCACATTAAGTATAAGATAAATATACAAAGGTTCTCGATTTCTCGGTAGTCACTTTATAACAATATGCCAAGAAAAGATCTGAAGCCCTCGCATAGCAACATTAGGCTCGTCTTTTCCTACGCTTGCAGTAGAGATATTGTATGAAAATACAGGCAAAAATTTAGACAAAAATCGATTTGAGTCTACGGCGGTTGTCTTAGCTCGACATGAAGGGTTTGTAGGCAATTTGCTAAAATGGCGCAGTGCCGGCGCGATCACTGCTAGATACGCAATCTGCGGGCACTCATACATCCTACTTATATTATAAATGCGAATGTTTGTGAGTGAGTGAGTGAGTGAGTGAGTGTGTTTGTTACCTTATAACGCTGAATCCGCTGGACGGATTTGGATGAAATTTGGAATGTAGATAGCTGAGACATCAGAATAACATATAGGCTACATATTATCACGCTTTGGTGCTTAGGAGCAAAATAAACACACAAAGATTATCATATAGTGGCTATTTGTATAAAAGTGAACGACACCACCATTTACCAAAGACCCTCTGTCATCACGTAGCGTTGAGCTATTTACTTTCGTAAATCCATCGAAAACTGAAGAACGGTGAATTTTAATGCACCAAACAGGCTGCAATGTGCCGCAAAACTCAAACGATGAACAACAGTGAAGAAGTTGTCATCCGTCACTGTCACAAAAATGGTATATCAACAAAGCAATAAAGGAAAAATCTACAAGTTTAATTACTCAAAACAGGCAAAAAACATAAGTTCAGTGATAGCTACTTACAATCTGAAAGAGCCAATAAATCCTTACTTTAAAAACTCTGCATCCAGCAGTTTTATCAAAGCTCTTTACAAAGTTGCGGTTGCATCCTGAGATCTTTTGGCCAGACGAGATGGGACGTCCGTTGAGTGCATTGCTGATTGCTGGTTATTCAGGGAAGAATAGGATGCACCAGACCTCGAAGAAAAATAAAGATACGATGTTCTGACCAAAAAAATCAGCTGTGCGTACTGTGCAAGTGTGAAAAACATTGTAGAGTCCCGAACGACCATAGCAGGCGCATAACATCAGCTATTGATGGTGTAACATTAGTACCATGATCGCTTTATTTACATTAAGTAAGTGCCTAGGACTGGACACTGGACCGGTGCACTTTTACATAATATCATAGTCGCCTATTCGTTGTTGACAACTCTTATAGGCTTTCCACATACTTCAGACTGACGAGAAGATTGGAGCATGTGAAAATCCCTGAACCGCCTGCGTGGTGGTTTTGCCCGCATGAAAGATATGTGAGAAATTGAGCCAGAAGAAGTGTTTTGTGCCAATCTTAAACCATACCGACAACTTTGCGTCGTCATACCTGTCCTGATGCTCCACAGTGCAGCTTATCGGATTTCCTGGAGGCGACCCCAACGCTACGTGTGTGCGTGACGCTTTCAACACGAAAGAAGAATAAGACCGACGATTCAAAACAGTTGTTTCAGACTATGGTATCGTAGATGCTAAGAAGACGCGTTGGGTGTTTCAGAAGAGCAGCTCATAGAAAAAAAACACTATTCAATGTGATAGAAATAATATGTTTAAGTATCTCCTGATATTATCTCATATTTTCTGGTGACAGAACCCAATTATTATGATCGTTGTATTTGAAATACTTTGATGCAAAATTAAAAAATAAAATAAAATTTCTTAAAGTTTTTCTCTGTTAAGTAACTTCGTGTCTATAATACAAGTAGGTGACGCTAACTAGCTCTGTTGGAGATCTTTTACAGTTTAATAGAATGCCAGAGAGATGTTGAGACCTGTGACGTACTGCAGCGAATGCTGATAAATATTCATTCACCAAACAGCGCAAGCAAATGAGATGTACTTGGGTATCAAACTACGCTTTAGGGCTCTCTAACATCGGTAGAGGCAGTGTCCACAACGGCTACAAAGGCAAGAAGACTTGGGGCGAACCAACTTAACAGAGACAACCCAGACTTAAAGTTTGCAATAAGGAGTAGCAGATTAGCGGACTCAAAATAATAGGATAGGGCTAAAAAGAAAAGATAATCTTTGAGTGTTTTTTGAAATGTAGGTAACCCGCGTTAAATAAGTTAGACGCCTATAACAGCGAAATCTCGGGCCAACTCTGATAGTGCAGGGGGTGTGTTTTAAGTACATCATACCTACTAGGTGGTAAAAAAATATGCTAGGTACAATTTGCAAAATCACCACGTTTATCCTTTTTCTTTTAGCCACGTGAATGTAGTCGTGGGCACTAGCTATGAACACTCATATTATAAAGAGGAAAAGTTTGTAAGTATGTACGTATGTAGGGGGTAATCTCCAAAACTACTCATCCGATTATAAAAATTCCTTCACTAATGGGAAGCTACGTTATTGCTGAGTGCTATAGGCTATGTTTCATTGTGATAACGGGAAAAAAACTAAGTATGCGCGGACGAAGTCGCGGGCAAAAGCTAGTTATTAATAATTTGAAGTATCTACCTATACACCGTTCCAGATAATATGAGACTGTAAAAAATACACACTTTAAGGGTAGACGATAGCAACGTGGCGGGAAATTCAAAATTATCGCAGTTTTTTACATTTTGTAGCTAAACTGAGCTATTTTTGTTCAGCGATTTTTCGTTCGCGGCAATAACAAAGTAGACAAGTTTTTTGGGCAGTGCCACTGCTTCGTAGACCAGAACACATAATCGGCTGAATTATTGTTGTTCTGTTGTTTACAATAATGAAAAGAATACTTTGTTATTTCCGCGAACGAAAAAACGCTGAACAAAAATAGCTCAGTTTAGCTACAAAATGTAAAAAACTGTGAAAATTTTTAATTTCCCGCCACGTTGCTATCATCCCACCTTAACGTGCTCTTTTCGGAAAAATAAACTTATTTATTACGCATTTTATGGAACGAGCGAGCGAAGTTCTCAGAGTCTACTTGAATGATCTGGCATTTGTAGGTATGTATTATATTATGCACCTATGTATGTGGATAACTCTATTAGGTAGGTATTTGGTAGGCGTGTAAATGAGACTAAAATAATAAGTTCGAACATGAGCCAAATCGGTCAAGGAGTTGCCAAGATATGGGGTTGTAAATTACATCGCGAGTTCACTCACAGGTCGGGGCGAACTAGTACGTCAGATTGTACACTTTTGTTGTAAAGTCACCCGTAACGTAACCGAATAGAGTGCTAGCGTGTAAAGGTCACCGTGCTATCCTGTGTACTAGTTAGTTAAAATCGTTTCCGCTCATAATTTCCCCTTCCCAAAATGTCCCCTGGGTTCAGAACGTCCCTTTCCCAAAATTAACAGAACATCTTCTTTCTTCTCGAAGTTCTTTTTCTTTCTTCTTCTTTCGGCAAAACCTCACCCGTGTCCCCTCGGCAGGCGGAGAAGCAGTGCCTACAGGAGGAGCAGTTCGCGCGGCGCTCCAGCCGCACCGACCGCACGACGCGCATGCTGCTGGCCGTGCTAGGGCTGTTCCTGTCCACCGAGGTGCCGCAGGGGCTGCTGGGGCTCGCAAGTGCCCTGGCGCCAAACTTCTTCAAGAACTGCTACGGGATGTTCGGTGAGTTTCTGTTCTTAGTAAGCGGACGGGGCACTGAGACAAAAATGAATGTTGCGCTGCGGGCGTATGTTGTACCTACAAACGTTTGATAGAGAGCGCCCCATGCCATAAATAATACAAAAATCCCGGCTGGAACTATAACCAATATCCCACCAGATGCGACAAAACTCATGTATGAGAGACATAAAAGACTGGCCAAGCGCGAGTCGGTGGCTCCAGCCGCACAGACCGCACGACGCGCATGCTGCTGGCCGTGCTAGGGCTGTTCCTGTCCACCGAGGTGCCGCAGGGGCTGCTGGGGCTCGCAAGTGCCCTGGCGCCAAACTTCTTCAAGAACTGCTACGGGATGTTCGGTGAGTTTCTGTTCTTAGTAAGCGGACGGGGCACTGAGACAAAAATGAATGTTGCGCTGCGGGCGTATTTTGTACCTACACGTTTCATAGAGCGCCCATGCCATAAAGAATACAAAAATATGGAACTATAATCAATATTCTGCTATGGTGGGTTTGGAAGCCTTTCACTACAAAATCCCACCAGATGCGACAAAACTCATGTATGAGAGACATATATTGATATTGTATTTTGTACAATATCAATATAAAATGAGTCTTAATTAGTGATATATTGAATTTTGTAAATTGCGCCATATTGAAAAAAATGCGTCAAGGGTAGAGGGGCTGTTCCTGTCCACCGAGGTGCCACAAGGACTGCTGCTCGACTTCTTCAAGAACGCTACGGGATGTTTGGTGAGTCTCTGTTCTTAGCAAGCTGTCTGTCGGGTGACAGACTATCCTGTAACTCGAGTAATTATTAAGCCGTGGATATCTATAATTCGCTCCAATAGAATTAAGACTATTTAGAAAAGTTGTATTATAACGCTGGTTGATATCCCTAATAAAGAAAATTAAAAAAACTGTCGAAAAGAGACAAGGGCCAGAGAAAAATTAAATGGAAATCAACTATAAATTATAAGAGATACATAGAGGGAGAAAAAGCTAAAATTAACTTAATTAATTAATAAAATATATTTTTATTTTTTTTACTCTATCGCAAAAAGGCATAGTAACAGGCGTCTTTGCTTTGATTACCATGCAAACTCCAAAGCTAAAATAACAAAGTAAACATGAAATAATAAGTCGGACTCGCGCACGCTCCAAGAATGATCTAACTAAGAGCAAAGCATTGTGACTCTACTTTATTACGCACATACAAATCTTAAAAGCCCAGTGGATTTAATAAATGGACGGTTATTTTGAAAACAATGTTTTTGGAGCCCAGTGGAATAAGACGGTTCAGTACCACCACATAATAGAGGTACCTAGATAAGAAATGGCAAAGGTTTATTTTCAGCTCGAGCCTTGATATAAATGACTAAGGCCGTCTCTAGGGCGGGCGGAAAATTGGCATGTAGAGGTATGGCAAAAATATTATATTATATTAGCCTCGAAATAAACGATACTGAATTGTTGGCTGATCCGTATAGGAGTAGCTTTTCTACACTTCGTTATCGTTTATACAAAGTTAAGTAGGTAGGTATACGTATACATACTAATACTTGTATTATATGCTCTTTGCTAATACATAGCTTGCGATTGTTTTCTTTGGGCGCTAAGTTTTTCCGCCGCTGCCCGAGAAATACCTATTTAAGAATAATCATGAAGAACTTTCACGATTTTTATGTACGTTTTATAGGTACCCGAAAATGAGAAAGGGGTAGGTACCTAATCCGTGAAAAACGTGAAGTGAAGTTTATCCTTGCCATTAAGACTAAAAAAGGAAACTCTTCGTTGGTATCAAATCGCTTAAATAAAAAGGTAAAGAAAATAGAGCCGGTAAGAGCCGTTACAACATTAATGGAACAAAGCGAAACGACAGAAACTTGTTTCATAAAACATTCCGAAAAAACTGTTTGCTAAAAGCGTCGAACGGGAAAGCGAAAAGTTTTCGAATTCCGAAAAGGCTTTTGATATCTTCAATACGATATAATAAAAGTAAGCGCAATCTGCGGGGGTAGCATGACTTTTATCGAGGCGGATTTATCCAACAAAATGGCGGTTTATCAGCATTTTTGACATTTATAGTGGGTTATATATCGCTATCGACGATTTATAACCCACTTTAGACGTCAAAAATGCTGATAAACCGCCATTTTGTTGGATAAATCCGCCTCGATAAAAGTCATGCTACGGGGACTGCAGTGATATTTGCTGAATTTAACCTAATTTAAACTAAAAGCCGCTTGCGATGCAATGTGAAGTTTGCCTTTGCATTTAAGAAGATATTTAAAGTAAAAAAAATATTGAGACAAGTGGTAATGCCATCTCATTTAGCAATCTCAAGTTCTTACTTTTGGCTTATTCACGAAGTTGCTTTTTTTCACACTCTCTCGTTAATTGAAAAATAAAAACACGCTGAAAAACGTGCGAGCATCAAAGATCGAACCAGAGCCCTTTTGATTGGTAAGCTTACCAACGGACTGCCGACTAACCTACGGTACATTTTGATAAAGTAAGTACTTACCTACAAGATAGGTATTTATATTAAAACTCAGAGAGGGTCCTCCATTATTATTTGATTAGATAAAAGCGTCGGCAATCGTGTGTCCTTTCAGAAGCACCTTAGAATTGAATAATGTAAAGGTTTACAAATTCGATGAAATATATTTCATGCTATTGGAAAATGGGCTTTGGGAAAGTGGTCGACTTATTTTTGAAAGAGCTCGTTAAGATTTTGTGTACAAATTATTGTCTTTTCGCTGTGGTTCAAATATGACATTCCATCTTTAATCCTTTGGCAATGCAGTGAGGTTGCATTACCGAATACTTTGTGTTTTCGAATATTAAAAAAAATCCTAGTGTTTGTATGGCTTGGACAAGAGTAAGGCTACAAAATCTAAACGTAGGTATCTACGGTTTTATTACTCGTAACTTAGGCGGACTTGCGTCACTCAGGGTTAGCAAACTAACTCCGAGTTAACTTGACATTTCCATACAAATTTTGACGTTAACTCAGAGTTAACTCGCTAACTCTGGGTGACGCAAGTGGACCTTAGCGATACGAAATAAGGGCAAGAACTTTTCAAGCTGAATATAGTTTTTGTTATACCTCTGACTATTTGCATTATGCATAGAAGTTTAAAAAAAAACCTATCTACTTAGTTACATAACTATGAAGATTATTTCGACGAACGTACATTAGCCACGTCAAAAACATTACCCACGACCCGGAGGATGACTCGTTATACTTATTAGGTATATTTATTAGAACCCAACGTTCCGGAAACTTTGCAAGGTTATATTTTTTATCTAAGCTAATAATGCGGTCTAAATAGCGTGGAAAAGTTAGGTTGGTAGGTAGCAGCTAGGAAATAACATCTAAACTAAATGAGAGCACCGGACACCTTTTGTAGAGTTACAGTGGAGCCAACTGCATCGACAAAATCAATTAGGTTCCATTAGGACCAGCGCTAGCCGGACCCAGATTGCTCGGACTTTTACAAAATTCTTTAATTAGACAACTTGGGAATGTCTGTAGTGAATTTTAGTGAATTCAAGGTGCCTTTTTAGTGAACATCTGTGGCCAACATTTTCATCACGAAATCGTAAAATTTTCCTCACCGAACTCAAGAGTTTACTTAATTGATTTACAGCTCAACTCCACTTTCGGGAAAATCGCGACAAAAACATAACTTAACTTCATTATTTCATGAAGTTTCATAGGTCTTCACAATTATTTGTGAAAGGACGACATTAATTAAACCTAATGTTGAACCAGCTGTTGCTCGCGTCGCATGCATTTAACCTTGAAACAGACTTTTCTAATGTAGTTGTAGCCTAAATAAAAATCTGCCGCAAAATATTCATAGAATATTTACATAGTCCCTGATTAGAGACTATGTAGATGATGATGATGATAACTTACCTAGGTAGGTACTATTATAATGTTGATTTCGTACGCCTAGCTGGCCTATCCAAACCATAATATTTTGGTGATCGGATAGGTACGGTCGGTCACAGTCACAGATACCCCATGGCAGCTCTTACCGCGCGCGGTATAAGGGCACCAATCGAACAAAAAGGGGTATCCTAGCGTGTGGCCGACTGTACCTACGTGCGGCGGAGACACGCATTGACTAGATACTTTATTCCTGCGTATCTAGTGGCCGTGAGTCGTTAGTTCTGCTAAATTAGGGTGCTTTATGTATGATTGCCGATTTGCACTCCGGAGTCCCAATTTAGGAGGCCAAATTTGCTACCGGCTAGCAGGGATTACTAAAGCAATTTTATGCTCAAATTCAATTTAAAGCCTCCTTCAGAACGGATCAGTTTGGGCTGCGGTCCGATAGTTAACCTCGTCCCAACTTTGACTTGTACTTTAGTTGTTAGAGCAAAGAACCATAGATATGATCAGACCGGGCATGTAACAAGGTCCACCCAGATAAAAGCCCAGACTATGCAAAAGAGGGGAATCGACCTAGCTATAAATTTTACCCTTTTAGAGCCACAGTACATAAAAAGGCTTCTGCGTAATCATCGTAAAGACTGCAGTGGGAGAATAACGGCGAAGCTCGTTTTGTGTGGGCATCCTCTAATAGAGATTTACTACAAAATGTGCTAAGGTCGCTTTGTTACGCTTGGTCACCACGGGTTTAGGTACATGGCCTCAACTATGTTAGGTCTGTTGCTGTTAGTACAATATAATTAACTTTGGACCGTGCGTTAAATCTGGTAGAGCTGGATTGTTTGCTGACTTGTTTTTTTTATATTTGCCCAATGAATAAACCAACTTTGTGACGTAATACTGCTTGTAGTTTGTGACTATTAAGAAAAAGGTCTAATACAATTTAAAGAAGCAGGCGGGACCAAACTAAGGTAACCCTGCCTGCTGAAATGTTTTAATCTAAACTTTGTTTACTACTTTTAACATTTTTAATAAGTTGAAAAAATTCACTCGGGGCAGGACTTGAACCCGCAACCGGCCATGTTTAAAATGTTACCTAGCACGGGTTGGTGCTTTAGAAATAACAAAAAGTTGTTGACTACGTTTTTGTTAAATAACTTTTTTTCTTAGGTATTTTAATTAGTTAATTAAGGCGCTGGGCATAGTGAATCGCCCGCGCGCAAAGAAAAATGCACAAAATCGATTCCTGTATCAAATACACTAAACAAATTGAAAATGTTCACATATCAAACCCTAGAATTAGGGGAGACCTATCTAAAACAGCCAGTTTCGTGTTGACATTGATAAACGTTTTGAAGATATTTTGCTTGAAAAAAAATAGGCGGTGCACTTTTTTTCAAGCAAAATATCTTGCAATCTGTTATGGATATCAACATGAAACTGGCTGTGTTAGATAGGGTAATAGCATATAATAGGGTATAATTCTAGGGTTTGAAATGTGAACATTTTCGTTTTTTTTGTGTATTTGATACAGGGATCGATTTTGTGCATTTTTCTTTGTGCGCGGGCTAATTCACTATGCCCAGCGCCTTAATGTAGGTGGTCGCTGCGTTTGAAATGTTAAAGAAACATGTAACAAGAAAAACTCTTTGTTCGGAATATTGGTTTGAAAAATGCGTGGGCATGAAACCAATCAGTCGAGCGCTGGGGTAATCATAGCCACTCGGAATTAGAAAGTTGTAAGGTAACAAGATCTAGGGGCACGTTAGTGCCCCCGCCAAGACGAGTAGCAAAGCTCAAGGGGTGTTCCTACCTACTACCTTTTCTCGAAGTGCTTCGTCGTTGTTTTCAACCCTCATAATAACTTGGGTTTGGATTATACCAGATCAGCAAAATTCTCGGAAAATTATGTCTAAATCTATCTATACTTATAATAAAACTCTAGCGAAGTCAATTCTGTACATTGAATATTTTTAGAAAAAAACTAGCAGGGGTTACTAAGTAAACTATACTGAATCCAAAAATGCAAAAAAAACTGTCTATGTCTGTCTGCCTGTCTGTCTGTATGAACACGATAAACGCGAACACCGCTGAATAGATTTCAACCAAACTTAACATGGTCGTAACTCACGTTTCTGGGCATAACTTAACTAACTTAGGCTATCCGATGTTCAAAATACATTGCGGGTTGCAATTTTAACTTCGTTTTTTGTAAGAAATATTCATAATTTGGATATGGCTTCTTCAGACGGTATGTTAAGAACGTGATACTGATCATATTTCTGCAAAAAGAAAAATTTAAAAGTCCTACTTTTAACCTCATTATCTCGGAAACCTACATTGCGGGTTGCAATTTTAACTTGATTTTTTGTAAGAAATATCCCTAATTTTGATATGGCTTCTTGAGAAGGTATGTTAAAAACTTGAAATACATGTCTGAAAAAAAAAATTGCAAATTCCGACCTTATTATCTCGGAAACCGTTGATTTCCCAGGCATAGTTCCGTGGGCAAAAATGTTCGTTATGATGAGGACTATACGTGGACTCCCGCTTTGTTAGCGGTCTTTTAACACTCTGAATAATATCACGCTACGACTTTTGGCATTTGGGGCGCCATATTGTAAATGAAAAGTCGGCATTTGTTTTTATTTTATTTTGGCGGAAAATGTTAGTCCTCAACTCCTAACGCTCTAACACAACCTTATGCTTTGCTTGCTGGCTTAGCATGAGAATGGGTAAGACCATATCTATGGGCTTATAACTTTATCTATCCCACTCTACGTCGAGGGAGATACATATAAACCCCTATACTTCCTAAGCAATTCTTATTCTAAGTATCTTACACGGGCGATACCTTAATCTAAACAAAATATATCTATACTTATAATAAAACTCTAGCGAAGTCAATTCTGTACATTGAATATTTTTAGAAAAAAACTATCAGGGGTTACTAAGTAAACTATTCTGAATACAAAAATGCAAAAAAATCGGTCTATGTCTGTCTGTCTGTCTGTCTGTCTGTCTGTCTGTCTGTCTGTCTGTCTGTCTGTCTGTCTGTCTGTGTGTTACCTCATCACGCGAATACCGATGAACAGTTTTCAGTCAAATTTAGGACCGTGATAAGTCCTGGTTCTGGGAACAATCTAGGCTATCCGATGTTCAGAATACATTGCGGGTTGCAATTTTAACTTCGTTTTTTGTAAGAAATATTCATAATTTTGATATAGCTTCTTGAGAAGATATGTTAATAACGTGATACAGAACACATTTCCGGAAAAAAAAATTGCATTTCCGGAAAAAAAAATCCGACTTGGAACCTCATTATCTCGGAAACCGTTGATTTCCTAGGCATAGTTCCTTGGGCAAAAATGATCGTTATGATGAGGACTATACAGGGTGTTAAAAGACCGCCAACAGACCCGAAAGCCACTAGACACCAAAACAAAGTACTTTTTCGATAACTTATTGTTGGGAAATTATTTTGGTTTTTTAGGTTATAATTTTGAAAAATATTTTTTACGCAATGGACGTGTAACGCACAGAAGTCATATTGCGCAAGCGTAGGTATCAGATTATGTTACTTAAGCTTGAAGTGCCGATGTTTAGAATACATTGCGGGTTGCAACTTTAACGTCGTTTTTTGTAAGAAATATTCAACATTTTGATATGGCTTCTTGAAAAGGTATGTTAAGAATCCCCTGAAGCTCTGCAGCCCTCTCGCTCGCACTTTTGAACATTTGAATTTATTGTAAGAGAATGATTCAACTTTGGACGATAAAATATAGTTGCAGACATAGATAATAAAGCTATCAGCATAGTTCCTTGGGCAAAAATGTTCCTTATGATGAGGAAAATACGTGGTTTCCCGCTTTGTTGGCGGTCTTTTAACACCGCTCGGTATTCAATACAAGCACTCGCCGCAAACAATAATTTTGCATTCTTGCATAACAAATAACTATTGTTTACTGTTGAGCTGGATAGACAGAGTTATTAGCCGTATGCTTTGCTTGCTGGCTTAGCATGAGAATGAGTAAGACCTTATCTATGGGCTTATAACTTTATCTATCCCACTCTACGTCGAGGGAGATACATATTATAAACCCTTTTACTTCCTAATCAATTCTTATGCTAAGCTTCCTGGTATCTTATCACGGGCGATACCTTAATGTAAACAATACATATTTATTATTAAATTTATAAATGTATTGTTTAGATTAGGGTTTTTATTCCATTTTATTCTATTGCTTTATTTTGAGCCCTGCTACCGCAAGTTAAGAAATAATAACTATTAAAATACCCCCGACATTTTAGCTTCGAATAAGCATATTTAATAAATTGCTGAACCAATTTTGACAAAACATAACTAAGAACATTCGCTAGAAAACCTGCTTTCAAATTAAAAAAAAAAACCTAAAGCTTCCAAATCGTTCACCCATTTAAGAGCTACGGTGCCACGGACAGACACACCCTCATAAACACTTATACAGACACACTCACAAAGCTGTCAAACTTATAACACCCCTCTTTTTTGGTCGGGGGTTAAAAAAAACCTTCCTTTTGAGTTTTCCTCCACAGTCGAATTTAAATTAAATGTCAAATGTGTAAAAACGCATACGAAGTCGCGGGCACAACTAGTTTTATTATAAATTTATTGTTTAGATTAGGGCACACTCAGACAGACAGACAGGCACACTCTCATAAACACATAAACAGACACACATACAAAGCTATCAAACTTATGACACCCCTCTTTTTTTGGTCGGGGGTTAAAAAAACCTTCCTTTTGAGTTTTGCTCCACAGTTAAATTAAATGTCAAATGTGTAAAAACGCATACGAAGTCGCGGGCACAACTAGTTATAAATAAAATTGAATAATTGAATAAAATTGGTCTGAAAATTTAAATACATTTAGGAACTCCTTCTTATAAACATACATATTTCAGGATTTTTTGTCAATCACCCCCACCCTTTAAATAAGGGGATGGAACACGGATGGAATTAAGCGCGTGCAAACGATAGGTCTTACCACTTACTAACTCATGTGGCTGGAATAGGACTCTGACTCGGAAACTGTTTAAAATAAACGAAAATTACAAAAAGAAGTGAAATCATACCAAAATAATTTTAACCAAATAGCCCTTATTAAAATGAACAATCTTATTTTTTTTAAATTATAAAACGGTTTTTTTTACTATATTTTATTTTAGAGAATACAGGGGCTGACAACTTTTTGACAGTGCGAGGTGTATGGTCTCGTCTTGGCAAGTAGTCGGGCACATGAATCAAATAATGTTAAAGGAACTTTGTAGTGCCAGCGTCGGAGAGCTCATTACGTGATATTGCGTAGGTTTAGAATATATTGAATACCCGAAGTTATGTGACTTACACGCCATTTCGATGCGATGAAGTTGAAGGAAATAGGTATACGTGGGGAAACTTACGGTTAACTTTATCTATCGTGTGTGCTTAGCATGATCGGCCATTTCGAGATTAGCACCTTGTAACATAACTGTCTGGCTAAACAGAATGTGAGTTCTGTATCACGCGCTTTCGAGGACTAACGAGTCCCAGGCACTACATCATCAGTTCTGCTAGCTGTTGACGTCACTTTAACTAAAAAATCCCACCTACCTACAGGTCGCGTCACGAGTTATGAGCGCTGACCTTGAATGCGCAGAAGTCGCAGAACTAATTTTTTCGGTCTGTTTGGTGGGGTACGCGGGGGGCGACGGAGAGGCGCGGTCGCCGGCGAGCGCGGGCGCGTGATTGGTAGATCAGTCGCTCTATCCTCGGGGTACAGTCGCACACAACGTTTTTTTATTTCCTCGCAGAAAGAATGCCGAAACAAAATGTTTTAAAAAGACGGTTCAGAAAGATTCAAAAAAGTTATTGAGTACAATACATATTGGATTGAGATAATTTTTCATTGATTGTGCACCCGTTTTATCGTAATGTCAGGATTATTGTATAGAAAACCATTTAAAATATAACGTGTTCAAAATCCTAAAAAGAATACTTTAAATCGTTAAGTTTAGTCAGTTTCTCCGATTTTTATAGTTTCTCACTCAACTATAGTTCAGCTTAGCGTCAGTCTTAGATCCCGCGTGGATATTAGACATTTTGCGCGCGGTTGTACACACTTGCGCAGAAATCCCCACCAGTTTCGTCGAACGCTCATAACTCGTGACGATACCTGTACCGCTAGCTGATTTTTATGAGTAGTTATGTGTTTAAAGTTAAGGCTGGAAGATAGTAGTGTGGCGGGAAATTCAAAATTCTCACAGACTTTTACATTTTGTAGCTAAACTGAACTATTTTTGTTCAGCGATTTTTCGTTCGCGAGAATAAAACCGTATTCTTTTCATTATTGTAAACAACAGAACAACAATAATTCAGCCGATTATGTGTTCTGGTCTACGAAGCAGTGGTACTGCCCAAAAAACTTGTCGTAGACCAGAACACATTAATCGGCTGAATTATTGTTGTTCTGTTGTTTACAATAATGAAAAGAATACACCTTGCTATCGTCTACCCTTAAGTAAGGTTACCTACAACAAAAAAATAGGTAAAAAAACTTTTTAAGTTAAACGGTTTTATGTTAAACATACATTGCAATGTTTAAGATAAATGTACTAAAAACCAAAAAATAATAAAATAGATACAGTCGTGGGAATTATAAACATATGCATAGACTAGACTAAAATAAAACCGTGGGGCACGTCAATTGTCTACAATCGTTGATTAAAATGTTTGTTTTGTAATGTTACACTATAATTAGGCAGTTGACGTGCCCCACGGTTTTATTTTAGTCTAGTCTATGCATATGTTTATAATTCCCACGACTGTATCTATTTTATTATTTTTTGGTTTTTAGTACATTTATCTTAAACATTGCAATGTATGTTTAACATAAAACCGTTTAACTTAAAAAGTTTTTTTACCTATTTTTATTTTCTAGTTTTTAGTTTTTATTTCGCATTCTGTTTAATTCATATAGTACATTGTATTATACTGGTTGAGCACTTTCATTTGATACCCATATTGATGGGATCGATAAAACCTACGTTATCCGCCATTTTGTAGCGGCCGCCATCTTGTATTTCAATTTTTTTATAGTATATTGTATTCTGCTTGTTGAGCCCTTTCATTTGATACCCATATTGATGGGATTGATAAAACCTACGTTATCCGCCATTTTGTAGCGGCCGCCATCTTGGATTTCAATTTTTTATAGTATATTGTATTCTGCTTGTTGAGCCCTTTCATTTGATACCCATATTGATGGGATTAATAAAACATAAATTATCCGCCATTTTGTAGCGGCGGCCATCTTGAATTTATAATGATAATGAATACACATAATTGTATTGTCACCAAAATCCAAAGTGTATACAAAATTTCAGATTAATCGGTTGACAGGAAGAGGGTGAAATTTGAATTACTAAATTTGACCCAAGAAAGAATAAAGAATAAATAAAACAAACGGGGTGACCTAAATAAAACCGTTTAAAAATACAGCGTGATCTAAAAAAAATAAGTGCAACTCACACTCACCTAGAAATTAAAAAAAAGCCCTCTCAAATTCTGTGCTGAAATCAATGACATTATTGGAATGTCATTGGCTGAAATAGAATTTTAAGTGATTGGCTTTCGGCTTTCGGTAACGTGAGAATGGTGTAGTACACAATAGAGTTTGCCTAGCACTAAAAACTAAGTAATTGAGGTTGTGCTAAAACAAGGTGCTCTTCAGTCGATCAACAAAAGAGTTGACACAAGGGGCTGAACTTGTATCGGTTGTCCGCCTAGTTATGATACGACTTATGGGTCTAGCTTAGCATGAGATGCGGATTACAGTACAGGCGCATAGCGTTACCTATCAATGAGCCGTTTTCAGCACAAAATCACAAATCATTTCATAGACGGCCATAGAAGGACCGGAATACGGCTGTCTTTCGCTTAGCACATATTAATTAAATAAGGGACTTAAACTTCTCACACTAAAACTTATGGTATCTTGAAGCAAAGATAATTCTACATCAGCGTAAAGTTTACATACTTTGGAAATAAATAACAGTCGTTGTTTTCAACCCTCATAATAACTTGGGTTTGGATTATACCAGATCAGCAAAATTCTCGGAAAATTATGTCTAAATCTATACCTATACTTATAATAAAACTCTAGCGAAGTCAAACTTTGGAAATAAATAACAGTTTAAAAAAACTAAAAAAACACGCTTTTATAGCTAACCGAACTAAAAAGTAGAAAATATTTTTTAATTACTAAGAGTTTAAAATTATAATAAAATTTAAGTTATTAACAGAATAATACAATTCAGAGTAAAAAGCGTGGGGTGCTTGATATATTAAATGTTACAATTATTCTATTGGCAACTATCAATGAGATGCACCCCACGCTTTTTTACTCTTCTGTTAATAACTTAAATTTTATTATAATTTTAAACTCTTTGTAATTAAAAATTATTTTATACTTTTTAGTTCGGTTAGCTATAAAAGTGTGTTTTTTTAGTTTTTTTAAACTGTTATTTATTTTTAATTTTTTAGTTCGAATTTTAATTTTTTTGTAAATTTGTGACATTTCTAGTACTCAAACCTCAGTTGGCTCCTTAGAGTCTTTTGATCCCTACATGAAAGAGAATCTATTTGCATATTTTTTTTTGTATTATAAAATTTTTTTTGCTGACCGTACATTTTTCCAAAATCTGTGAATGCAGTTCATAATATTTCAAAAAGTTTTGGAAGGTCTCCTAAGAACGTTTTCCCGTAACTATAACGGTTAAGGTACCTGCCCTTACTGCCCCGTCTCAAAAATCCACCCTGTATAATGGCACTGTAATACAATAATTTGATAACAGTTTCCCATATAATGGGAAACTGTTATCAAATTATTGCATTGTCATTGGTCCTTGATACGTATGCAAAGTTTCAAATTAATCAGACTTCTGGAAATTGGTAAAAAATATGCTCAAAGATTCCGTTACATACATACATACCATACATACAGGCCAAGCTTATAATAAAAGCGTGTTAAAAAGCGTGTTAAAATAAAAAGAGCATGCGTGAGTGAAGGTATATAACTTTACTCAAAAAAGCTCGTAATGTGGACATTAATTCGACAACCTTCTTTGAGCAAAGTCGGACTTGCGGGCTACTTGGATTAGGCGCCAGAAAAGTTGTATGGAATTTCATTAATGTCTTGTGTTTTGCGGCCAGAAAAACATTAATGTCGAGTTTTGTTTCATAAATAGAACTCAAACATCAGGTGCAAAAAGTATTTATTTAGAATTAGGCTGTATGGGTACTGGCAGTCGACACATTGCACAGAAAAAAAAAGCGCGGCCATATTGTTTTCGACTTTTCGCGCGTTGTTCGAAGTGATTTTTTTCTGTGTTTTTGTTGAAAAAGTGAACTCTCAAAGCGACGAATCCTCGGATTTAATGTGTTTAACACCGCCGGACATTCAAAATCAAGCGAAATTAGTAATTGGAAATTTATTGCCACCGAAGTCAAAAGAAAAAAATACAAGCAAGCTTACCAACAAAAAGTTTGCGGAATGGAAAATCGACAAAAAGTACTTAATCTACGACAAATGGTAAGCTAATTAAATTACTATGTTAATTACTATTCTAATTAATATTTTAATTACTCGCATTGTTTGAGTAAAGCACTATACAAGCCTTGGTCTGCAATGAGTGCGCTTCTGGCCACGCTATGATTGCCTCGAGCTTAGCTTAGCTACGCTCTCGGCCCTCAAGTTTGGTCATCATTGCAGCCCTTGCTGGCCGCGCTATAAAGGCCTCGACCTTCGGTCTCGGCCTTCATTTCAGCTTGTCCATCAAGGGCTGCAATGCTGACCGCACTGTGAGGGCCTTGAGCTGCGCTACTCTGCGCTCTGTCGGCCATCAAAAGCGCGCCAGAAACGCACTCATTACAGATCGCGGCAGTAATGTACTATTGGCATGCAGGAAGGAATTGTTTTATTCTCGAGTTTTTTATTTTTTATGTAGGTAGGCAGGTATTAGACTTCCCTTCCGTTCATTCAAATCCCTTCTCACTTCCCGGGAGCAAAGGCAGTCGACAGGCGCAGCGTAGCGAACACACAATAGGTGTGGTACCTGCTTACATCAATCAATCAGATATTCCCTTTGTCATATCAACTCGTATCACACCTCCAAAGTCTTGCCTGTTGGATCTAATGGCACTTTCGTATTGTTACGCGCCCTTTGTTGATGCGTAGGTACTTTAGGATTAAAAATAAATAAATTGTAGAAGTCATTATTAACATTTGCAATATGAGGCACAGGTGCATAATTAATTGGTCAAATTTTTGAGTTACGTTTTCGTGAAACATAATATGGTCTAGCCAGACTATGGTAGTTATGAAACTACTAAACGTCAAAAAATCGCTGACTATACAGGGTGTTAAAAGACCGCAAACAAAGCGGGAAACCACGTATTGTCCTCATCATAATGAACATTTTTGCCCAAGGAACTATGCCTGGGAAATCAACGGTTTCCGAGTGTCGTGATTTTCGGAATATACGAACTAAATACGAGTAGTTTCCAATTTTATTAGCAATAAATGAAGTTGAGAATAACCATTTACACTTTGGTCAAACATTTGCGTCGAAACAACCAATGCCGTTTGAAGGCACGTGCGCGTGACAGAGTATAAAAAGGCGCGCTCAACGTCCAAACGGGCATTCTTGTTCCGACGCTCGAAGTGAAAGGGTGAAACTCTGCCCGATTTTAATTTAAATTATCGAAGTATAAAACTAAATTAAATTGTTTAAAGTAAGAGTATTTGTAAAAGTTAAATATATTATTATTTAAAAGTGATCCAGTGGCGTTTTCTTTATAATTCAGAAGTGGCAAGGACTACGTGCAGAACAAAGGTAAGTGGTGATTTATATATATTTTTAATTATTGTGATTCCTTTTCTGGAAACATTTTATTCATTGGCATGGCAATAATTTAACGATAAATTTTATAACATTTCAATTAATTTGAAATTTGTTTGAGGTGTTAATTTATGTATTATGCAATGATGCAAAACTATTGTTTGCGGCGGGTGCTTGTATTGAATACGGGGCTAGCGAAGGTTTCTAAAATTGAGCCACGAGCATAGCAATTGGTTCAAAATAAAGGAAACCTGAGCATAGTGGGGTATTCGGAAACACTAGACGCAGATGGTGTTGCATCCGTGCGAAACACTACTTTTCATCTCACAAGAGCGAGAAAATTATACAATAGACATCTTGGTAACTTAAAGGGTAGTGATATTCCTTCTTTGCAAGCGACAGATGAGTTAATATCATAGAGCGTCGCGTCCAAATTTCGTTGTGCGCAAAAATTACTGTTGCCTCGTCAAATGACACTAATAACAGCATACTTTCCGAGCCTGGGAGATGAAAAGTAATATTATGAAGTTTCATTATTATGCTCCATTTTGAACCGTGCAGGGTGTATTCACATTAAAGTTTAAACTAGCACAATTAGCCATGTAGGTGTGCTCGATTGTATGGGACCATACATATGTGTTCCAATAATTTGATTTTTGATAGAAACTTATAAGAATCTCTTTGTGCATAATGAATATTTTTTACAGAAACTAATTATATTTTTATTCCAATCAGCCATGTCAGACAATCAGCCATGTAGGTGTGCTTGATTGCTTGGGACCATGTAGGTGTGTTCCAATATTAGAATAGACTAGGACAATCAGCCATGTAGGTGTGCTTGATTGTTAGGGACCATGTAGGTGTGTTCCAATAGAAAGTAGAATCTAGTCCAATCAGCCATGTAGGTGTGCTCGATTGAGTGGGACCATGTAGGTGTGTTCCAATAGAAAGTAGAATCTAGTCCAATCAGCCATGTAGGTGTGCTTGATTGAGTGGGACCATGTATGTGTGTTCCAATAGAAAGTAGAATCTAGTCCAATCAGCCATGTAGGTGTGCTTGATTGAGTGGGACCATGTAGGTGTGTTCCAATAGAAAGTAGAATCTAGTCCAATCAGCCATGTAGGTGTGCTTGATTGAGTGGGACCATGTAGGTGTGTTCCAATAGAAAGTAGAATCTAGTCCAATCAGCCATGTAGGTGTGCTTGATTGAGTGGGACCATGTAGGTGTGTTCCAATAGAAAGTAGAATCTAGTCCAATCAGCCATGTAGGTGTGCTCGATTGAGTGGGACCATGTAGGTGTGTTCCAATAGAAAGTAGAATCTAGTCCAATCAGCCATGTAGGTGTGCTTGATTGAGTGGGACCATGTAGGTGTGTTCCAATAGAAAGTAGAAACTAGAGCAATCGGCCATGTAGGTGTGCTTGATTGTTAGGGGACCATGTAGGTGTGTTCCAATAGTAGAATAGACTAGGACAATCAGCCATGTAGGTGTGCTTGATTGTTAGGGGACCATGTAGGTGTGTTCCAATAGACAAAAGAAAAGTAATGCGATCAGCCATGTAGGTATGCTTGATTATTTGGGACCATGTAAGTGTGTTCCAATAGACAAAAGAAAAGTAATGCGATCAGCCATGTAGGTGTGCTTGATTTACATCCCATTTCATCTGAAGCTCTTGGAGAAGTAACGTTTATTCCAAATTAGTACCCAACTATTATGAAAGTAAAGTAAATCCTGATTGATGTCTTAAATATCACATTAATCACCTGAATCTCATGATGAACAGATCTGTCCATGCAGCCATAACTTATCTAGTATTCTTCTTGTTAGCGAGCCAAGGGATTAAGTGTCATTACCTCGAAGAAGGGTACCTCTATATATTTAGTTGAAAGTCGGAAATTGACCTTTTGATAATTTTACAGATCATGATGACTTTTGACGAGAGTTATGATCCAGCAGGGTGAGAGAGACAACTTGTACGGAACCGGAAGACATAAGGTAGATTTGACAAGGAGGTTAAATATTGAAAGATAGCTGAGAACCATCAGCAAACCCGGTAAGTCGCTTTTTCAAATTTAGTCCTCTAGGCCCTCTGGGAACCTGTCTTTATGTGTAATCATGACTAAGCAGTAGACATGCGCGAAACAGTGCACTTCGAAGTCATGATATATTTCATGACATTTCATACCGCGTGATATTACCTTATATCATGGCACCAAACATGACACATGACATCATGGTATTTCTTCATTGCAGACATGAAGCATGACATCATGGTATTTCTTCATTGCAGACATGAAGCATGACACCATGGTATTTCTTCATTGCAGACATGAAACATCACATCATGGTATTTCTTCATTGCAGACATGAAACATGAACATCGCGGTATTTCGGCACACTTTCATTGCAGTGCGTAGTGTGCTGAGATGCCGTGTGTCGTGTTCCATGTCATCTAGTGTAATGAGGTGCTATGTGCCATGCTTTATTCTCTCGTGTAATGTGTAATATTTCATGACACCGTTGTGTAATATGTCTTTTGTAATATTACAAGCATTACCTACACATGTCTACTAAGCAGCGACTATGATTATCACGATGATGATGATGATGATAATGATGATGATGATGAACATTGTGCCAAATGCTGGGTTGGTAACTTTGGATATTATGGTAGTAGAATGTGTTTAGAAGAATAACCAACATGTCGGTAAACAGGTAGCAGAGTGTTGGCACAGTGTCCACATACCTACGTTGGACTGATTTAATCATAATTTTACGGTTGAAACGACTTTTAATTTACAGTGTAATAGTTGTAGTTACTTTGGGAAATTAATATTACCTATTGATTTTGTTTTGAAATAACGGGGTTTTCGCCTTTACTATTTTGAAACTTTGAAGAAATTGTTAGTCAGGTGTGACCGAGCAACACGGGTACTCTGCGTAGATTTTTCTTTCAAGGATACGGATCTAACAAAGACCTTTGGCTGGTTGCACGAAAACCCATAAAAAGACTCCGCTACCTATACCAATGATTGGAAATTGGTAGTCGAATAACATAATTTGTTCCGAACCAAAGATAGCATGACGTAGGTAGAAATGAGTGGTCAACAACGAACATATAATTATGTGGTTGATAGGTAGCTGTCAAGGTGAAAATTAAAAAGGAAAATTAAGGTTTTGTGAAAATTAATCCAAAGTTATCACGATGATCAGTTATAATTTCTGAATATTATGTTAATGTGGGTAGTCTACAAAGGGTTGGCTACTCACCAAAGTAGATATTTTGGTAATTACTGCAAAAGTTTCAATTATATGGTCAATCCGAATTATTGTAGTTTTAGAATAAGAAAATATTTCTTTGCGGATATGGCATTTTTTTAAATTAAGTTAAATTAAAGATTGTTTCAACATACTAAAATGTCGTAAAGATTTAGCCTTAGCCCATCGAATCTATTAATATTTCTGGAATATTACAAACTAGGGCGATTCTGAAAAAGATAAGCTAAGGGGAAGTGGAAATTTGTAACAACGTTGTGAACGGCATCTTGTGGAGAGTTGAGATTTCTGTTGCGAAGGAGATGGCTCATGTTAACACAATATGCTCTCCTGGCTTGATGCGATATCGGACTCCTAAATTATGATCTTCTTGGTCGTTGACCATGTATCCAAGGTATCTATATAAAAGTACTCCCTCAAGCGGTTCTTAATGCTGACTTTTGGGATTGATAGACTCCAAACGATTAAGCAGATGCTGCAAATTTTCCATTCAGTTGGCAAGTAGGATGGTATCGGCATATTGGAGCCTTCCGCCTACAACATTCTATTCGGTTGCGTCTGCAAGTTCCGAGAATACCTCTTCGGTATAAACGCTGAATAGTAACTGCGATAATGTATATCCTGCCGAAACTCTCGTAGCATCTCCGTATAGTACGTAAGATCGCGCTTTACGCGTACATTAGCGGTCTGCTGCCAGTTCAGGTGTTCAATCGTCCTTAGAGTTGAGACCTATCCTGTCTCTGATCTGCTTTAGTTCATAGTGTTTAGCAAGAACAAATGCCTTTTGATAGTCGATAAAACAGATGTAAGCGAATCGATCCATATCCCAGCAGCATGGCACATGGTAACTAGAAAGCGCAAAGCGTGTTCCATAGCCATTTTTAGATAATTTCGGTATATTTTTTCATGAACAATAATTTTCAAGAAGATTTTCAGGATGTTAGTCATCAATTATATAGTACGGTACTCGTTACAATGTTTTGCTGTGCTGATTTTAGTGGTGGAGTGCAGCTATTCTGAAGGAAAAGTATCGAAGTCTCTAATAGCAATTAAGAAGTACTTGTGCAGTTCTGTCAAAATGTCTGTGTTCCAATAATTTAACAATTTTAACTGGTATTTCGTCCGGGCCTCCGGTTTTCCCACTCTTCGCAGTAAGCTCAGGAGCAGTCATAAGTTAGGGTCGGGAAACTACATCATTTGTGATATGTACCTTATCAGTGGTACATTTTAGCCGTTGCTACATCTGTGGACATGCAAAAGCTGTTCAATATACTCTTTCCATATGCCTAAATGATCTTCCATGGTCAATGCATATTTTCCATCTTTGTTCAGAGGAGGAGGGGTAGTAGGTTTCTTATTTCGTTTTATTCTCCTTATTCTTGTTGGAGGCTTCTCTTTACATTTATCATTTAAAGTTAGGCACTACTATTCCAGATGTTAGAACTAGATAATTATGTAGTACTCCTGCATCGATACAAACATTGTTTTTCTTCCAGACCTTGGGTTTCAGTTTTGCTCAGCCCTGGTCTATATAATGTCTTCAGAGGCGCCGCATTCTATAAGTTTTTCTTGATTTTGGTATACCTCAGGATCTCCGACCGAGTATGGATAAACGCAGTAGATATGAAAGTTACGATGTAGAAGTTGTATCATTCCTGTTAATCTGTTGATCTGAATTATTCTGTTAGCAGAATTCGTTTTAAACAATTTATATTGTTATGCCTTGTTTACGTTGATGATACATGAACTTGTTTTTACCAGCTACTGGTATATATGTAGAGTCAAGTAAAGCCAAGAGGGTTTTTCACTTCGACGATTCGTTTTTCCCCACTAATTTGCTATAGCTTAGGAAATGAACGGCGAGTCTTCGGAATATTCTTTCATTGGAAGACCAAAGGTTTAAATGTGAAACATGTTAAATAAGTAAAATATCTAGATTGAACTCAAATAATTCGCATTGATAAATACCTGTATAAAATCTTCGATACAATTTTGACGACGCTCAAACATAATCATTAAACATTTTGGTTTGTGTATAATGAATATTTTAGTGCTTTAGGTATTTTGAATCTACATTAAAGTAGTATTAAGTCTCTTGGGTCCAGCCCCTGTATTATCTAAAATATCCACCGTAAAAATAACGGTTTTTGGATGTCAAAGGATAGATTGTTCATTTCAGTAAGGGCTATTTTCGAGTGTTTTGGCGCTCGGAGGTTGAGTGGAGTTTTTACATAATAGAGGCGCATGTCTGGTCCGCCCAGCCCAGGGACTTGCCGAGGAGTGCTTGATGTGGAGGACGCCAGGGCACTGGAGTAGCAATCAACCTTAATGATAATGATTCTTTATTCCAAATAATTCAATCCATATAGACCTTAAGTACTGATTTCACTGACATGCGCAGAGAGTAGGATGTTTATATCTGCGACATCATTTAGTTTTTAACTCAGTTTCTGTGTAACTTTGTGCCCATACAAATAAATAAATAAGGTATCTACCTAATAAAAGGTATAGTAAGTGTTGTGTACAAAATGAATTATAAAAAGACCGAATGTCGTGATTTTAACATTATTTTGAGGTATAAGTAGTTGCACATTATATTATATTAACATAATAAGTGTGTACTTATAGGTACTGGTGTATGGTTAAATATGTTCTATTTAATCAAATTCTAGTTGCAGCTATTACTAGTTTATTAGTGTGCACCGGAGGTTTGCACACTGTCCGATGGCCGAATGTCGTGATTTTCGGAATATACGAACTAAATACGAGTAGTTTCCAATTTTATTAGCAATAAATGAAGTTGAGAATAACCATTTACACTTTGGTCAAACATTTGCGTCGAAACAACCAATGCCGTTTGAAGGCACGTGCGCGTGACAGAGTATAAAAAGGCGCGCTCAACGTCCAAACGGGCATTCTTGTTCCGACGCTCGAAGTGAAAGGGTGAAACTCTGCCCGATTTTAATTTAAATTATCGAAGTATAAAACTAAATTAAATTGTTTAAAGTAAGAGTATTTGTAAAAGTTAAATATATTATTATTTAAAAGTGATCCAGTGGCGTTTTCTTTATACGAGATAATGAGGTTCAAAGTCGGACTTTTCAAAACTTTTTTTTTGCAGAAATGTATTCAGTATCTAGTTTTTAACATTCCTTCTCAGGAAGCCATACCAAAATTGTGAATATTTCTTACAAAAAACGACGTTAAAATTGCAACCCGCAATGTATTCTAAACATCGGCACTTCAAGCTTAAGTAACATAAACTTTTACTTACGCTTGCGCAGTATGACTTCTGTGCGTTACACGTCCATTAAGTGATAAAATATTTTTCAAAATTATAACCTAAAAAACTAAAATCATTTCCCGGCAATAATTTATCGAAAAAGTACTTTGTTTTGGTTTCTAGTATGTATGGCGTGGCTTTCGGGTCTGTTGGCGGTCTTTTAACACCCTGTAGATGAGGGTGATTCGCTACCCCTAAGGGTGCTCTATATCTGGACTTCCACTTGACACGACTTTTTGGTACATCATGTATACAGGGTATCCCGTTATTCAACGTCAAGCGGGAACTGGGTGAAAGAGCAAGTCACAACGGTACTGGGAAAATCCTTCGCTTCGTTCAGAAATTATAAGCATATCTTTGAAAATTTCAAAAAGGTCAAATTTTGAACCAAATGCTTATAATTTCTGAAAGATGCGACCAGGCCCGCGTTTCATATAACTGACATAAATATTTTATTATGACAATTCGATGTTCATTGATAGGTCGGTTTGTAAACAAACCTTTTTTGTAACCTCATGTCAAATCGACTACGCAATCTATGTATATCGAATTGTCATAATAAAATATTTATGTCAGTTATATGAAACGTGCACCAGGTTTTTTTTTATTATTTTTCCCAGTACCCATTCACCCAGTTCCAGCTTTACGTTGGATTACGGAACACCCTGTATAAATAAAACTAAAACATTCTGATTTCGAACCTGGGCCTAATTTGGGTTGGTGCCGCCGCCGCGGTCCCGCCTGCTTTTGATTTCTTTTTTTCCTCTGTGTTTTGATGCAGTTAGGGGTGTTACCCTTGACGCTATTAATTCATATTGACAAAGTTTTTTAACTATTTAACTTCGAATTCAAATAGTCATAATTTGATATATACTTTGTAATGTTTATTCAAATGTAATAATGATATTTTGTACACTCGACCGCACGTCGAGGCTTACACGCTAGCACTCTACTCGGTTGCGTTACGACTTTACAACAAAAGTATACACTCTGACGTGCTGTCGTGTGTACCTACAATACAAATAATATTGAATATCGTAAATTGCCCCATTTTGGAAAAATGCGTCAACAAGGGTAGTCAAAAGAAAGGTCTCGTTAGATACTATTTTGGCCCAATTCAGAAAAAAAAACATCTAAACGACATTTTTTACCCGACTTCACAAAAGGAGGGTTATGTTTTTCACAGTCAAGTATGTTTGTATGTATGTATGTAAGTATGAGGGTATTTACGTACCTATGTCCGTTCGTATGTTCCCACTTACCTACAGCCTGAACGCCTCGCCTAAACCGATTTGAATAAAATAAATGAGGTGTCGTTGAATTGATCTTGACTTGACGCAGTCTTGTCATCAGTCGCGTGACAGTTATTTCTTTCCCCCAGGGGATCTGATGGACGTCCTGGCGCTCTTCACGTCATCGGTGAACTTCGTGCTGTATTGCAGCATGAGTCGGCAGTTCCGATGCACGTTTGCTCGGCTAGCACGGCGGCTGCTGTCCTCCCACGACGAACCAGCCAAGTTCACTAACAAACTGGAGCCCACCACGCAGGTACAATATCTTACTACATACTTCGTGCTTTATTGCAGCATGAGTCGACAGTTCCGCTGCACGTTCGACCGGCGCCTACTGTCCGCCCACGACGAACCAGCCAAGTTCAGCAACAAACTGGATGGGAGCCCACCACGCAAGTGCAATCTGTGCAATATCTTACTACAGACTTCGTGCTGTATTGCAGCATAAGTCGACAGTTTCGCTGCAGGTTCGCGCGGTTGGCGCGGGCGACGAACCAGCCAAGTTCACTAACAAACTGGGGCCCACCAAGCAGGTACAATAGCTTTCTATATCTACACTTCGTGCTGTATTGCAGCATGATTCGACAGTTTCGCTGCAGGTTCGCGCGGCGCCTACTGTCCACCCACGACGAACCAGCCAAGTTCAGTAACAAACTGGAGTCCACCATGCAGGTACAATATCTTACTACAAACTTCGTGCAGCATGAGTCGACAGTTTCGCTGCAGGTTCGCGTTGCTGGCGCGGGCGACGAACCAGCCAACTTCACTAACAAACTGGAGCCCACCACGCAGGTACAATCTTACTACACACTTCGTGCTGTATTGCAACATGAGTCGACAGTTTCGCTGCAGGTTCGCGCGGCTGGCGCGGGCGACGAACCAGTCAAGTTCAGTAACAAACTGGAGCCCGCCACGCAAGTATAATATCTTACTACACACTTCGTGCTGTATTGCAGCATGAGTCGACAGTTTCGCTGCAGGTTCGTGTGGCTTGCGCGGGCGAAGAACCAGCCAAGTTCACTAATAAACTGGAGCCCACCACGCAGGTACCGATTTTACATACAATAGCAAGCAAATGTCTCAACAGTCCGCGGATACTGTGGTATCCAACACTAAAGTCACACAAGCTCTCCATTCTTGTCGTACTTTTAGACATTGTGTGGACCATTGATTTTCAAGCTCATAAGATTGGATTAGGTATCCCAGCTTTCTAAAATCACTTGTATAAGCACCTTTTTATTTGGTTTGCTTAAAGCGTTTAAAACTTTGTCTACCAATCTAACATTTGCACCATATCGCTCTTTTATTAGAGACGTTAAATGTCGCACAATTTTGTTTGCAGTTACGATGTCACGCGTGACGTAGGTATTGGATTTTCATTTGCGCCCATTTTGTATTTCCTCGCGGAATGAATAGTAAAAGACAATTTCACGTTTATTTTATGTTTGTATTTATTTATTCACCGAGGTAGGTACCCAACGAGTTGTTTTCCATATAAGTAGTGTAGGTAGGTATATGTATTATACATATTACTCGAAGGAAAGAAAAGGAAAAAATAATGTTAATTGTTTACTTTAAAAGTTACTTAATCAAACATAAAAAAACTAATTACTAAATCATCGAGAAAGTTCGGAACAAGTCCAATTAAACGAAAAAATATTTACCAAAGACAAACATGTCCGTAGGGCGAACGCTAGACGACAGTAAATATCTTGATCTGTATCGTGATACATATCACGTATCTCGGGCTGGATCACAGCGCACCCTAGACATTAGATACGGATCGCGTCAGTACTGAAGCGTTCTTTGTACGAGGTAGACGTGATGGACCCTAGACAGAGGAAAATTAGAGCTTGTGTGGCAACAATTATTGCCCTTTCTTTAAACAAAGAGTGAAAAGAAAGCGATGCATGAATAATTGGCAACAAAAGAGAGAAAAGTACCTACTTATTTTTTTTTTTTATAGGACGAAATTTTATTTTACGATGCTATTGACGGATACAAAAATTATTCTCGGATGCCTGATGTCATTTTCTTTTGGGTAACGCCATTTTTAGGGTTCCGTACCTCAAAAGGAAAAAACAGTATGTTGGTAATAGGTATGTTGGTGACCCAAAAATACGGACATGTAACGTAATAAATTAGAGGAATTTTAATTATGGTGGCCGTTTTATGGAGGTAAATAAGTAAATAAAAAAAAATGTTTGCCAAATATTACGAGTATATTGTGTGACATAACAAATGCCTCATTTTAAGCATTACAAATGTATTGTTTTAATAATTTACGGAACCCTTAGTGCGCGAGCTCGACTCGCACTTGGCTGGCTTTTATTACGTGGTAACGTCCTTTATTACTGCCGTCTCGCTGCTTACTGACGCGATAAATATCGACGCGCGACACTAGACGCAAGATATGTATCACGATCCAGGATCTCGGATCAGATCACAAGATTTCCTGAAATCCAGCGATAAATATCGTGATCCGTCAGTATAGACTGACGGATCAAGATATGGATCTTACGTCTAGCGTTCGCCTAAGGACGTAAAAACTGCTCGAATGTGTACAGTCGACGAGACGTCAACCTGTAGTTATGTTGTAAAGTTGCCCGTAACGTAACACTTTACTAAGTGCCCGCGTGTCAAGGTAGGCGTGCTGTCAACTGTACTTTACCTTGACTTTTACCCTATTAACTTTGTCCTTACCTCGCTACCGGGTAAATAAACTCATCCCCGGGCCGCTTGGGAGCCACCAAGCTTTCCCTCTACAACTCGGGGAAACAACAGCTTTATTAAAATTCGTCTAGCCCAGATGTACTTCATTTGGTATTTTCCGGTAAGTAAACAATAATTAAATACTCGGTGTCCTAAAACGTGGTAGGCCTGGAAAAACTAAATGTTCACTTTGATTAAGGCCCGTAATATATCAATTACAGTTTAAACCAAAAAAGCTAGTTTAAACCCTCTCTGTCGATTCATTTTCATACAAAATGCGAGGGTTACTGCCGGTCTCTGATTTGAGAAATTCGCTAAGCAAATGGGTAAGCATCGTCCTGTCTCTTCAGATTACTCACAAAAGAGCGTGACAGAACGATAGTTTGTAAGTATTTGCTTAGCAAAATTCTCAATTCTGAAACCGGGCCTTAATCTATGGTCTGAGTTTAAACTGTGATTGATATTGCGGGCCTAAGGAACAAAAAAATAGGTACGGTCTATGTTATTTTATAATTACTTATTGCTTTTCATAAAGCATCATAAAAATTTTGTAATTTAATATTATGGACCTAGAGCGTTCCCTGGAACGGTTATTTCTGACTTGCTTTCTTTCTAGGTCCCAGATTGAGATTTTGTCAGACCTTTTTATTATTATTCATTGTTACTTACTACGTCAATACACACACGTATTGACTTGTCTTTCCTGTGGGCTAGGCCGACTAAGCTGTCAGGTTGGTGTAGGTGCTGGGCAAGCCTACTCCATCTAAAACAATGTCCCAGCCACTGCAGCGCCGAGTGGTCTCTTCACCCATCTAGTGTGAGTGAAGGTGCCTCTGGACGCTGTATAAATCATCTCATTACGTAGATGCAAAGGCCTTATTAGTTGTTACCCCTCAACGCTCAAACAATAAATTAATTCGAATCATCAATCAAACGACAAACAGTGAGTTATTATTTCTCGACACAAAATCTCAGGGATAAAATATAAATGAGCGAAAATCAGATTATAATATTGGAAAAATCACAGGGACTACACAAAAAACCACTCGGCGAACGGGGACAAAGAGAAAAATATACATATGTGCCAAAATACGAGATTGCAGAAACGCAAATGTGAAAATAAAAGGAAAGAAATTAGGACGGTCATACGAGTACCTAACACTAGAAATCGCTAAAATCACGCTTTTTGTGTGTTGTTAGGACCACTACCAGTAGCGTATATAGGTATATCCCAGTTTGCAGCTTTGAAAGACCGGTGATAACTTTGCAGCACTCGAAAAACCGCAAAAATACATACTCTGCAAACCAATTTTATACACAGAAAAAAAAAAACATATAATGCTGAAACACTCAATGAATTCAGTTCTAAAAATAACAACTTTCAGATGAATCAAACTAAAAAAAACTCTATTCTATAAATACCAACGACGCCATTAACCCTTTTTACCCACTAATGAACCAAGTTCCATATAAATCATTTAAAAAAAATACATTCCGTACCAAAAAATCCCAACTCTAACAACACTTTTTAATTTTACCCTAAATGGTGGAAAATTTAGAAAAAAAATCGAAACGTGTCTACCTACTTGATTTTCTTGTAGATAAGAGTTTTTATACCAAGTTACAAAACAATCGAAGGAAAAAAAACTACAAAAAATGAAATAAAGACGTTGCGTACATACTATTAATTTCCCGGTTTTCCGAATGCTGCAAAGATAGCACAGGTCTTTCGAAGCTGCAAGCTTGGATATACGCTACTGGTAGTGGTCCTAACAACAAATAAAATTATTAGATTTTTGCTCATAATTCGGTTTAGATTAGTCACAATGATTTCTTATTCCAGGTAGCTTCTTCTTAGTTCACTCCAATTAAAATAAACTATAGGTCTACCTTCCCCGTGCATCCCGTGATTAAATAATGATTTTTGATTCGATGTTTTTGAAGTACATCAAAGAATATTCTGATTCTAACTCTAGAGGATTAATTATCTGGTTGTAGGAGAAAAACGAGAAACCCCGGTTTTGTCCTTCTGCTGGGACGCCATCGACACGCCATTGCGTTACAGGCTACGGCCCCAGGCCACACAAAACCAGCACCACTGGAAATTTCGATCTCAACTTACAGAAAACAAACACACAAACAGTTCTATGTGGAAGGACAGACGAAAAATTGTCATATTAGGTATTATTCACATTGTAGTCATATAAAAGTACGAAGATTCAGGTGAGAGCCTAGGAAGATAAGTTTAGGTTTATTTATGAGCGTATATTTCTATGAGCCCTAATGTGTATAATTTCTCGGCTTTCAGGCTTCTATTATTCTCATAATAATATGTTGTATTCGTCACGCATGAGTCATGGTCCTGCCCTTTCACTCTCCTTTGTTAACCTTCTGATACCTAATAACGCTCAACTAGCTAGTCAAACAGTTAGAATTATTTAGTAGATAAACCAATAAAATTTACTACGTACCTACGGCTTTTAAAATCCTATTACTTCGAAATTGAACGGCTTTATATGGCCAACAATAGCTGTTTAAACACGCCTAAATTAAAATATGAATCCCTACCCCAGCTGGTAAATGTTTCTTTTAGCAGTTAGATGAAAAATATCGAAATATCGAAAGATCGATCTAGATGTCGAACAATCAGCTGTTATTCATACAATTTTCTAGATCCTGAAAAGGGAACATTAAAAATAGGAACCTAATCGTTTTAAAATAAAACTTAAGGCAGATCTGCAGACGGACTCGGTAGGACACACGACAGCACGTCAGACTGTACATTTTTGTTGTAAATTCGCCCCTAACGTAACCGTGTAAAGTGCTAACGTGTAAGCGTCGACGTGCTGTCGTGTGGACGAAAAGACAAACGTTACGAAACTGTCTAAAAGCTTTTTTTTTGTCCACTGCACGTGCACCGTTCCCGTCAGTTCTATTCTTCCAAGCTCAGGTTATTCCCACAAAAGTTATTTCATTCAGGAAAAACGTTAACTGAACCAACTACTCGTAGCTCGCTTACCCGCCCGCAGCTATGGCCTTTCCTCTCGCGGTCGAGTGCTTTGAAAAGCCCCGACCAATTTCACCTCTCTACAGGAGTAGATACTTTGGCGGCTACAGTCACAAAATAACTTTTTGTTGTTCGGTTCGTGGAATTGCTTACATCGCACAGACCAATTTACCGATAAGGTATTTATCATATTACAATGTACAAAATAAATTATAGTCACGTAAAACGTTTTACTCTGTAACGATGAAATTAAATTAAAATAACAAACAATAACAGAACAAAGGACGACTGTAGGTATCCCTAGAAAATCGGCTGAGACCCTCAGTTTAGGCTTCACCACCACAACACTTTTCGCAATTTCTTTATTATTATTGAGTATTTCAGGAATTGGTTGGAATGCATGTTTACTATACAAAATAAACAACCTGACGTTTGAAAAATCATTACAAAATTTTGCGAATTCAAAAAGTACCTATCTTATCCATTCCTAAATATGTCAATAGTAACAAAATAGCGTTAACGGTAGAGTTGTACAGGGTGGCCCAAACATAGACGTCAAGCGAGAAAATCTAGATAGCTGACACCGAGGGCTACCCGAATCACCCCCATGTATGTTCAGCCATTTTTTGTCGTTTAGAAGTTATGAGCCTTTTAAGGTTTTTTGGAAAAAATTACCTATCATTGAATTTTATTTTGTAACTTTTTTTTTCTGTTGGTTTCTCAGAGATATTTTTTATTCTTTAGGGTCTCAGATAATTTATCTATCACCAAAAAAAATATTATCAGCTATGGACTTCTAAAAGTTACCGCAATTTTGATCCAAAGTCCAAAAATGTTGTTTTCGAGAAATCATCACTGAAATAGTTAGTATGGAGAAAAAATTAAGTTAGAGGCCTGAAGGACTTTTTTTTATTTCAAAAACTTTCTTAAAGCCTTAATGCTCAGAATATTACAAAAAACTTGTCACTTTATGGGACTTTTATTCAAGTAATTCGCGATCAAAGTCGAAAAACTAGAGTTGGAAGAAATTTTATTTCAATAGATTTTAATTTATTTTAGTTTATTTGGACAAAAATCATTGCAGGTAGGCTTAATATCGCCGGTCAGCATGGCCTGCATTCGAAATTCACGGAAAATTGGATCGGCCCCTGTATTCTCGACACTGTTGAGTCAAGATTGACGATGCTCTTTGAATTTGCAAATAAATGCTAAATTTATTCAAATCTCGTACATCTAAGTATCGTGAAAAGTAGAGGAGAGGGCTCGTTCGGATCATTTTTCCTTTCAAGGTACCTATCGTGATTATGATCAACTCTAGCTAAGTATAACGTAATTGACCAAGTCTTCAATCAATATTGCTAAATACCTATATCAAAACGCTTAACAAAGGGCAATAATGAGTTGTTACAGATCTTTAAGGCGCTGGACATAGTGAATCGCCCGCGCGCAGAGAAAAATGCAGAAATTCGATTCCTGTATCAAATACACTAAACAAATTGAAAATGTGCACATATCAAACCCTAGAATTAGGTGAGACCTATCTAAAACAGCCAGTTTCGTGTTGACATTCATAAACGTTTTGAAGATATTTTGCTTGAAAAAAAATAGGCGGCGCACTTTTTTTCAAGCAAAATATCTTGCAATCTGTTATGGATATCAACATGAAACTGGCTGTGTTAGATAGGTCTCAACTAATTCTAGGGTTTGATATGTGAACTAGACATGCGCGAAACAGTGCACTTCGAAGTCATGATATATTTCATGACATTTCATACCGCGTGATATTACCTTATATCATGGCACCAAACATGACACATGACATCATGGTATTTCTTCATTGCAGACGTGAAACATGACATCATGGTATTTCTTCATTGCAGACATGAAACATGACATCATGGTATTTCTTCATTGCAGACATGAAACATGACATCATGGTATTTCTTCATTGCAGAAATGAAACATGACATCATGGTATTTCTTCATTGCAGACATGAAACATGACATCATGGTATTTCTTCATTGCAGACATGAAACATGACATCATGGTATTTCAGCACACTTTCATTGCAGTACGTACAGTGTGCTGAAATGCTATGTGTCATGTTTCATGTCATCTAGTGTAATGAAATGCTATGTGCCATGCTTTATTCTCTCGTGTAATGTGTAATATTTCATGACACCGTTGTGTAATATGTCTTTTGTAATATTACAAGCATTACCTACACATGTCTAATGTGAACATTTTCGATTTTTTTAACGTATTTACAGGAATCGATTTTGTGCATTTTTCTTTGCGCGCGGGCTAATTCACTATGCCCAGCGTCTTAAACTGAACTTTGAACTTTTTATTCTATCTAGGTAGAGCACCCGCCTTAAACGACCCTGCACCTCCACTTGCGTCAACCAGGGTTAGCCAATTAATTCTGAGTTAACGTGAATAATGTATGGAAATGTCGAATTAACCCAGAGATAGTTGACTAACCTATTTTGAGGACTAGCAACTGTGCGGTTTTTTTTACAGAATAAGCACACCCCAGTTATGTACGCTATTGAGTGCAGTTATTTTAGGAATTAGTATGCACAGCAATTTTTTTTTTACGTAAAGTAGCCTTACATATAAATAAACATTAAGTGTAATGTATGTAAAATGCAAGCATAAGTTTTGCTTATTTCATAGAAACTATTGTTTAAAATTTACGTCGAAGGTATTAGGAGAGGCTGCATGATCAAACCAGCAATGTTGGTACAATACATAACACTCTGGTGTAGAATCCACACTGTAGATAATCCAGCTATCGCCTACAGAAAGCAATTTTGCAGGCTCTATTGCAGTAGTTCCTAACCTGGGGGTTACCCGTAGGGGTAAAAGAGCTTTGCTGCCGGGGTATTACGCAAAGTGCCGCGAGTGGCAGCGCAAGGTGTCCCCCTTTATTGAGATTCTTTAAGACGACGTACGTCTCACAACTAGCGCCGCCAATGGAAAAAAAATCATATCTTTTTTTTGGATTCGTTTTTAGCAAAAAACGCTCCTGTGATTTCTCAATGCAAGGCTTAACTATTTTTAGGACCTAAGGTTTGGATTCCAGATCCTAGAACTTAAGAATGCAAAAGTGGCCACTTTTGGCGAGAATCGATTGCATTCGTAGGAAATCCAATCCTGGAATCCAAACCTTAGGTCCTAAAAATAGTTAAGCCTCGCGTTGAGAAATCGCAGGAGCGTTTTTTGCTAAAAACGCATCCAAAAAAGATTTTTTTTTCCATTGGCGGCGCTAGTTGTGAGACCTACGTCGTCTTAAGATTGAATTAGGTGATTTTTCGCTTTTTTATTTGACAAACAACAAGAAATATATATTGTCGTTTCAGAGCGAATATAAAGAAGAAAACTTTAGAATACAAAGCAATAGAAACCAGCCTTCAAATTAATCAATCATAATCACATTATTGAAAAAAAAATTGTTGCGTTACAATTTAAGAAAATTATTAACTAAGTACTAAGTACTACTTGTTTACTTGGATAACATTTTGAAGGGGGTAAGATCAGCTTTCCTTGGAGTTCAAAGGGGTGGCGAGACTGAAAAGGTTAGGAACCACTGCTCTATTGTATACGAATATTAGTTGAGCCGATAGGACGATCTCCATATGCAAAGTAGCAAAACTGGTCACGGATATCCGAATGTCGCTTTAATTTGAATGATGTTGTTTGTCGCAGGTAACGGGCCCGCTATAGCGACACAGCCCCGCCCTCTGCAGAGTGGTGGAAGAGAGCATCATATAGAATGGTGGTGGGTGAGCATGAACATTGAACAAAGAGTACAACGTGTTACTAAAGGTATTAACTCTTTTTGCAGTATTTGTACAGGTCAACAAGATGACATTTCAGCAAAAATAAGTTGAATAAATAAACTTATTATTTTAATACTTACTCATAATTTAAAAAAAAACAAGTTTTTTTTTTGCTTCTGTATTTAGATCAAATTCAAACAGGCATAAATGTGTGCGTACTTGCATTTGCTCAGTTTTAAGTTGTTAAAACATTATGAAAATCAATGAGAACAATATTTTAAAAATTCCGCGCTACTGCTCTTACAAGTAATTTTATTTTATTAATTTCATAATCATCATTGACACCATCATTGAAACAAAAAAAAAATACTTATTTGGTATCCTGTCGCCGGGTTATATTATCATGTTAATTAGTTAGGACCTATTTTAACACGTTGTATAATAGACATACTTAGCCAGTTTACATACTTAGCAATTAATATTATTTAACCCTCATCATTCATTTTCATTCAAATGTTTTTATTTTATTTTAGTGGACGATGCGTGTGTCCATTGTACTTACTGACCTACTTATTTATTTTGAATGGTGTGAATTTTGAAGCGTCATCTTCACAAAGACAAACTTTTATCTTTCCCAGCGTGATACCAAACTTATTATCTTATCTGTCACTGAAACCTAGCGAACACGGCTATACAGGGTGTTAAAAGACCGCCAACAAAGCGGGAAACCACGTATTGTCCTCATCATAAGGAACATTTTTGCCCAAGGAACTATGCCTGGGAAATCAACGGTTTCCGAGATAATGAGGTTCAAAGTCGGACTTTTCAAAACTTTTTTTTTGCAGAAATGTATTCAGTATCTAGTTCTTAACATATGGTTTCAAGAAGCCATATCAAAATTATGAATATTTCCTACAAAAAATGACGTTAAAATTGCAACCCGCAATGTATTCTAAACATCGGCACTTCAAGCTTAAGTAACATAAACTTATACCTACGCTTGCGCAATATGACTTCTGTGTGTTACACATCCATTGCGTGATAAAATATTTTTCAAAATTATAACCTAAAAAACCAAAATAATTTCCCAGCAATAATTTAACGAAAAAGTACTTTGTTTTGGTGTCTAGTATGCGTGGCTTTCGGGTCTGTTGGCGGTCTTTTAACACCCTGTATAGTGGAGGGAGGGAGGGAGGATTTTAGCTCCTCACCAGTGGCTCTACAAAGGATATAAAATCGGTTTTAGACGTTGTCCACTGGCACGTTTTCTACACGTGTTGTACCAGTGTACCCATCACAAACGAAAGCCTCAGATGTAACGAAAGCCAAATACTCAGCTTTAGTTAGCCCCACCGCTAAATACTTAGCCGTAGGTGTTTCAACCTTAGCTCGCTTCACTAGCTCAACAAAAAGAAAACTCATTTGAAAAAATATTTATGCAAAGAGTGATATTACAAAATTGCGTTTCTGCATATTTTAAGACCATAGAACCTTTAGTTCAACATAGCGTAAATGTATTCCCTTATGTTGATGGTCAAGGCACACTAGCGCCTTAAGAGGGCGCTAGAGCACCATTTTCCCATACAAACGTAGTTCAGGTTTAATTTCTAAACTACAGGCTGGATTTTGCTGAAACTTGGTTTATATCAGTAGATGACCAATACGGAGGTTTGCAAATAGTTTTTATAATAAAAAAAAATGCCTGAAAGAAATTAGAGCGATGCGTTTTTCGCGCCGAAAAAGGGGTTACTTTCAGTTGTTATTTACTTACATTATTACACTGTCTATTGGAGTCTAACTACCTTGGGAACATCAATTATGTATTGAACTTGTAAACAAATATTTTTTTTAAATAGCTAATAAAATGTAGAAATGGCAGCTGTACTACAAAAAAATTGGGAAAATAGATCTATTACATTACAACTTCAATTACATACTCGCGAAAGGACACGAACTCACGTAGACTCATACAGCTGCATTGCCTCTCACTTTTCCCGCGCTGGGTAAAACAGCTATAGAAAACAGTGTTTCACGCGCTTGGCCATCGCCGAGTGCCCACGCTTGTACAGGGAACTCTTAACACCTAAACCTAAAAATTATCTTCTTTTTGGATGCGTTTTTTGCTAAAAACCAGCCGTCAAACAAACTATTTTTAGGAATAAAACCCGCACAATAGACATTTGTAGGTAATGCTTGTAATATTCCGAAAGACATATTACACAACGGTGTCATGAAATATTACACATTACACGAGAGAATAAAGCATGGCACATAGCATTTCATTACACTAGATGACATGAAAGATGACACATGGCATTTCAGCACACTGTACGTACTGCAATGAAAGTGTGCTGAAATACCATGATGTCATGTTTCATGTCTGCAATGAAGAAATACCATGATGTCATGTTTCATGTCTGCAATGAAGAAATACCATGATGTCATGTGTCATGTTTGGTGCTATGATATAAGGTAATATCACGCGGTATGAAATGTCATGAAATATATCATGACTTCGAAGTGCACTGTTTCGCGCATGTCTACCGCACAAGTCAAAAGTGGTTTGCCGTTTTTATTGTGCGGGATTTAAGCGTTGGTTCTAGGACCTGGAATCTAGGCTGAATAGGGATTCTCTATTTGAATCTAGGTTGAATAGGATTTCTCTAAGCTGAATTGAATAGCCTAGGGATTCTCATTTGACGGCTCGTTTTTAGCAAAAAAACGCATCCTAATTTTTTTTAATATTTTTTTTTTTCATTGGCGTAGTGTGCCTTGACCCAGAATTAAGAGGAGACTACCTCCACTAGCGCCGCCAATAAAAAAAAATATTCACAAGTCAAAAGTGGCCGTTTAAGCCTAGGAATTCTCATTTGACGGACCGGTGTATAACTTGTGACAATAAAGAAAGGATTTAGGATGAACTTCAAAACACTCACCCTCTCGCTCTAAACAATACAATCAAAGCGAGACAACGCTAGTTTTGAAGTCCATCCTAAATCCTTTCTTACACGGCTCATACATAACTATCTACCTACGTATGCAAAGAGAGCCTCGTCTATTTTATTTATTTATGTTTCCTTGAGCACTAACTAATGTATATCTATTTATTTTCAGATTCACGATGCCAACCAGTTAACGTGTAGTGTAGATAAGATAAAAAAGTAACCTAAGCATTTCATCGAACTTTAGTGCGGAGTTAATATGAATAATCTCTGTGTATAAAGTGTACAATACTATTTTAAAGTTAGCAAATAAGGAGATTGAGTTTAGATGATTTGTGTGCAGCTAAGGGTGAGATCTACACAAATAATATTGAGGGATCCATGTAAACATCTATAATAATTTCCAATCTCAAAGACCTAATTAATGAGAGAATGCTACTATTGGATTACTAAATGCGAATTAAAAGAGAAGTTATTTTAAAACTTTGGCAATAGCGTCAAGGGTTACCCCCCATTTCGGCGATGGTCGCGGCGGCGCCGCCGTCATCTTAACTCTTATCACTTGAAGCACTTACGACTTACGAGTATGTGCACCTTAGTGTAAAACAAAAAAGGGTATCCGGACTGTACATGTATAACATGTATAACTCTGTTGTTGGTGTTGTGGTGTTTCAACTCAAATTATTTTTTTCCATTAGTGCCTAGTTTAGAACAAAGAACCCGTTTATACTACAGCTGTGTCATTTATAAATGTAGGTAGCATCACCCTATTTGCATAGGTCGATCTCTTAGCTATTCGATCTAGCTTTTGCGTTTATTGAGCCATGACGCAGGATCTAGACGTTAGATAAATGAATTTACTCAAAAAAGCTCGTAATGTGGACATTAATTCGACAACCTTCTTTGAGCAAAGTCGGACTTGCGGGCTACTTGGATTAGGCGCCAGAAAAGTTGTATGGAATTTCATTAATGTCTTGTGTTTTGCGGCCAGAAAAACATTAATGTCGAGTTTTGTTTCATAAATAGAACTCAAACATCAGGTGCAAAAAGTATTTATTTAGAATTAGGCTGTATGGGTACTGGCAGTCGACACATTGCACAGAAAAAAAAAAAGCGGCCATATTGTTTTCGACTTTTCGCGCGTTGTTCGAAGTGATTTTTTTCTGTGTTTTTGTTGAAAAAGTGAACTCTCAAAGCGACGAATCCTCGGATTTAATGTGTTTAACACCGCCGGACATTCAAAATCAAGCGAAATTAGTAATTGGAAATTTATTGCCACCGAAGTCAAAAGAAAAATACAAGCAAGCTTACCAACAAAAAGTTTGCGGAATGGAAAATCGACAAAAAGTACTTAATCTACGACAAATGGTAAGCTAATTAAATTACTATGTTAATTACTATTCTAATTAATATTTTAATTACTCGCATTGTTTGAGTAAAGCACTATACAAGCCTTGGTCTGCAATGAGCGCGCTTCTGGCCACGCTATGATTGCCTCGAGCTTAGCTTAGCTACGCTCTCGGCCCTCAAGTTTGGTCATCACTGCAGCCCTTGCTGGCCGCGCTATAAAGGCCTCGACCTTCGGTCTCGGCCTTCATTTCAGCTTGTCCATCAAGGGCTGCAATGCTGACCGCACTGTGAGGGCCTTGAGCTGCGCTCTGTCGGCCATCAAAAGCGCGCCAGAAACGCACTCATTACAGATCGCGGCAGTAATGTACTATTGTATCCTCGAATGAGTCGTAAAGTGTTTTATATCTTTTTAAATTGTGTAAGTGTTTTCAAATCGTACACCTTATGCCTACTCGAATGAATGTTATGTAGGTACTTCAAGGGTCCAAGAAGTTGATAATATAATGTAGTTAAACACCAAATTGTCAATTTACAGACAGACGAGTGCTTGGGCAGAATCTCAATCACAACTTAAGGTTGGACGATAGCAACGTGGTGGGAAATTCAAAATTTTCACAGCTTTTTAAATTTTGTAGCTAAACTGAGCTATTTTTGTTGAGCGATTTTTCGTTCGCGGCAATAACATAATATTCCCGCAGAACAACAATAATTCAACGGATACATTTGTTCTGGTCATCAACAAGTTTTTTGGGCAGTGCCACTGCTTCGTAGACTAGGGCCCTTAGCCTGTAACACAATGGTGCCAAAATGGGCTTCCGGTTGACGATTTTAATTACGATTTATTGATGCTGTCAGTCCAGTGTCGGTCCTTTGAATGTTATTGTAGTACAGCAAAGAATATTATGAGTCTAATCCTAGAGGATTAGTTCGCTGGTTGTAGGAGAGCAACGAAAAAATCCCGGTTTTGTCCTTCTACCTAGGACGCCATTGACACGCCATTGTGTTACAGGCTAAGGCCCCAGAACACATAATCGGCTGAATTATTGTTGTTTCGTTGTTTACAATAATGAAAAGAACACAATGTTATTGCCGCGAACGAAAAATCGCTAAACAAAAATAGCTCAGTTTAGCTACAACATTTTTTTGAATTTCTCGCCATGTTGCTTTCTTTCCACCTTAATTAATGATATGTGTGTAATCGTTCAATACTTCTCTCTGTGTGTGTGTGTGTTTTTATTAATACCTTTTATTTCTATCGTATAACAATACCTTAATTCTGAACCTATGAAAAATACATGCACAAGAACAATTTATTTCAAAAAGATAAAATACCTACATGTACAAAATGAACCATAGTTTTATTTATGACTTATATTTATGATAGTTTTATTTATGAGAGGCGCCACGTTTGGGTTGCTTTGAGAGTCTTGATTTCCTTTTTTTTTTACTGAATTAATTACCTAGTGGATCTGTATGTGCCTACCAAAGAGCAAAATTACAAAAAATATTGGAGTTTTCTAAGTGAATGTTTTCCAGTAAAATTACTTAAAACTCAATAATTGCCATATTACTTTAAAACGAGGTCCTTGACAGGTCCAATGATGTACTAAAGTAAAAGTATTTACTTTTACCTGCCTCACTACATAAAAGTTGAAAGCTTTTAAGCTGTCAATTAGTGCTTTTGAATTACCTCGCTGTGCATTCGGGTTCATAAATTAATAAAATATTCTATTTGACGTACAAACACGCAACTTTTGTTTATCCAGGGTGGCCCAAACATAGACGTCAAGCGAGAAAATCTAGATAGCTGACACAAAGAGATATCAGAATCTACCCCATCCCCATATATTCAGCCATTTTTTTCGTTTAGAAGTTACGAGGCTTTGAAAGTTTTTTGAAAAAAAAACCTAATGGGATTTTATTTTGTAACTTTTTTTAACACAGCTATTTTTTTTTTTTGGGTCTCCAATAACTTATCTATCATCAAAAAATATATGATCAGCAATGGACTTTGAGAAGATACCGCAATTTTCGACAAAACATCACTGAAATAGTTAGCATGGAGAAAAAATTAGTAGAGGTCTGAAGAACGTTTTATTGATTCCAAAAACTTTCCCGGTAAGGTAATATTTTTCAAAAAAACCTCAAAAGCCTCGTAACTTCTAAACGACAAAAAATGGCTGTACATACATGGGGGTGATTCGGGTAGCCTTTGGGGTCAGCTGACATAAGGCTTTGAGGAAGTTTTTGAAATGAAAAGAAAGTCCTTCAGACCTCTACTTAACTTTTTCTCCATACTAACTATTTCAGTGATGATTTCACGAAAAAAACATTTTTGGACTTTGGATCAAAACTGCGGTAACTTCTAGAAGACCATAGCTAATCATTATTTTTTTGGTTACAGATAAATTATCTGAAACTCGAAAGAGTACAAAATATCTCTGAAAAGTCAAAATAAAAAAAGTTAGAAAATAAAATCCAATGCTAGGTAATTTAAAAAAAAAAAACCTTAAAAGCCTCATAACTTCTAAACGACAAAAAATGGCTGAACATACATGGGGGTGATTCGGGTAGCCCTCGGTGTTAGCTATCTAGTTTTTCTCGCTTGACGTCTATGTTTGGGCCACCCTGTATATCAATGAGATTATTAAAATACAGGTTGAAACTCCATAAGCCGAGAAAAAATGAATTTCCTTTACATTGTATAATAAATTACCTGTTGTTCTTGAAAATTACCTGTCCAAATAGGTACTTTTACTGACAAAAACATTTATTCCAAAGCCATTACTTCAATAGATATCTACTTACTTACCCAGTAGTGATTATTATCTTCTGATATGTATCTATTATATTATCTGATATTATCTTCTGATAGTCTGATATGTATTTTGTGTACGATTACAATTTAGTTATGTACAATAAGGGGTCCTGTAAAATCTACTTAGGTATGTATGGAGTCTGGAGTTTTCAATTGTATTCTTCTCCACTGTAACCTATGTCCTGAAACGGACTAGTTTATCTCTATCTGTCGAGGTTCAAAGTCAATGCAGGTTTCAAATTGAATCTTTGCATAACATCCGACACGAAACGCAAAGAGGGGTGTCCTAAGTTTGTATCTCTGTCTGTCTCATCGCAGTTCTATTTAGTTAGAAGGGATCTGCGAAATACTATCGGGAGCAAGTCGAACCTCGTTTGACACTTTTTAGTGTTTATTTCTGAAGTAGAGCACTGCAGGTCGAAGCAGAATAACAAAATGACAATGATTGAGGAAAATGACAACTTGGCATTGCAGCCAAAATAGCCCAGTAACATTTCCCAATGTATGTGGAATTACCTATTGGAAAATAGTCACTTTCTAAAAACAATTTACTTCGAAATCGATCCGTTACCGGTTTATAGAATAATTCTTGGATAAGTCGATTTTTTCCCCTTATTTTTTAGTTCGATGAAACACAATCTCCTCTGTACACACTGTAGTGTGGAGAACACGAACTCAACAGCAACACGTTTTGTTTCCCACATTAAACTTCTGCGAAGGCTATCGAGGGACGTCACCGTGATCACGCAACACTCGTGAATGAAGACGTGACGCCCATAAAGTGTCGTAGGTACTTTATTTGCAAAAGCTAAGGGTCAAAATTCGTCAGACTTTATGACAGCGGCTTTTCAGCGTGGTTTCCTCGCTTACAAACCATAATTTCTGACTTTTTAACATAGGTACATACATAATGATTGTTGGTAGTATTTTAAGGGTTTCGTAACTCAAAAGGAAAAAGGAACACATAGGATCACTTCGTTGTCTGTCTGCCGGTCAAGCGAATTTTTCTCAGGAATGCGTGGACGTATCAAATTAAAATGTATTTAGGTCTGCAATCCTTGGGAGCTGTGCAAAAATGAAACTTCAATCTAGTTGTCACTTCCTAAGTCAACTTAATTAACACACATCAAAAGATGCCGCATGTTTTGACGAGTGCGAGTTTTGCGAGTGAGGCAAGGGTATCAAAACCTATGGGTAGGTAGGTACTTCCTGTTGACCTAGAATCAAGAAATTAAAGGGGAAAATCTGAAAACCGTAAAGTAGTTACCATCCCAATTTTATGTTGTCAAGTTTGATCAAAACCCATGGTGACTCGTACTTGACTGTTTTTTTTTCATGAAATCGTTGTTACAGAAAGAGAAGAAATACTGAAGAACATTTTTATTGTTCATTTGCAGCACTACAGGGTGCACTCTAAGTCGATAGCGGAACTTTAAGTGGGCTGTCTACTGATCACTACAAACAACTTGCACTAGGTGGCAAAAAAAAATGGAGCGAAAAAAATATCAGATTTTTCATACATTTGACGCTGTACTGAGTTTGTATGGAACAGCAGATATTTTTTTTGGTCAATTTTTTTCGCCATTTGGTCCAAGTTGTTTGTAGTGATCAATAGACAGCCCACTTAAAGTTTCGCTATCGACTTAGAGTGCACCCTGTAGTGTGCCTGCACCGCAAGTAGACTGACAGCGCACATAAGGAAACCTTACGTCGCACGCACCACATCTACTCGTGATGAGACCCTGCCGGAGCCTGTAGGTAGGTGCCGAAAGATTCGAATGCCAAAAATTCATTGCTTATGGATTTCTCTCAACGTGCCACATATTTATATCACCGATCGACAGCAACTCAGCCAAAGTGGATAAAAAGTTACGGCTACGAAACATATTGCGATGCGATAAAGTTGGTAAAATGGATTCTTGCCACGAAACGCAACTTGTGAATCCTTTTACCGCGCCCTTACCTCGCCACTCACTTATTCACTGGGATGTCGTACTTTATGAACCTTATGAAGTTTATGAACGTATAAATTGTTACGACCACTCACAATATTTTTTTCTTTTTGTTAGCACCTATTAAAGATTATTATTTATGTTGGCACGATATCAGTACACCTACACCGTGGAATTTTAGTGGTTTTGAAGCCGAAGGTATTTAGTTGAACTGGTGATTCTGAGCCAAATTACAAAATTTCATTCCAAAACGCGCGAAAAAAAAATTCACTTCTCCATACAAATGGTGTCGATTGGCGATAGCCGTTTGTATTGGGAAATGGTTTTTTTTTTCGCTCGTTTTGAAGTAAATTTTTGGAATTTGGCTCAGAATCACGAGTGCAACTAAATACCTTCGGCTTTAAAACCACTAAAATTCCACGGTGTATATTTGTTTGGTACTTAACTCATACAATGTAAAGGCACGTAAAGGTGCCATTTCGATCTTGGCGGTCGCTGCCCGGTCGCGTTGGTTCGCACCGAGCGGCTGTGTTTTAATATTTTTAATAAATAAAATAAGAAAAAAAGGAAAACATAGGGACATGGCAGAGGTACATATAAATTGAATGGCATTAACATATTTTTGCTAAAATAATTATCCAGGGAGGAAACAGGTCTCCCTTTTTGTATGGAGCAGCGGCTACCCGCGTTTCCTCCTAAGCTTGTATAAACTGTTTCTCAATAAATTCTGACTAATGTTGAGATCGAGAAATTATAGTACTAATATTAGCGTCAACCAGTGGCGGATCCAGGATTTTGGTTTGGGAGGGCTTGAACGCAATGAGTGTACTCGTAGGTTTTCAAGATTAAAAAGTATACAACATTTATTTTTATAGAGGGTCTCAGATGGTTTTGGGGGGGGGGGACTTGAGCCCTTAGCCCCCCCCCCCCCCCCCCCCTAAATCCGCTAGTGGTGTCAACTATATAGGTACCTACATCGATAGGAGTAAGCATTCCACATACCTAAGCCAATTAGTTTTATCTGTCAACTCTTAACGCGAGCCCTGCAGTTATTGTAGTGCAGACTTCCAATATGTATTTACGCCCAACTATCGCTACAAACATACCTTTTAGCCAGTCATCAAGGGTTCATCAGTTGGTTGATGACTTGCTGATTTCCGCAGCGAACAAACAGCTGCTATTCTAATTTAGTTACTCAGTAGAGAAAAAGCTTAGTTAGGTAATATCATTTGGGCACCATATAATATTTTCTGGCAGTTTATTTATAGAAAACTTTAACGATACCTATGTCTTGGGAAAAATCACGTTGCAATATTTGCAACGGTCGCTCGCTTGCAAATCTCTCCTCCCAAAGGGATTTCAGACAATAACAGGAAGTTATGCAGTCCTGAAATGGCATTGTTTGTCTTTTCCGCTTTATGTATCTACGCAAATTGTTTTTGTTCAATGTTTTTGTTTTTACAATAGAAAGGAAATTGGCTTTTTTCTGTTCGTTTTTTATGAAAGAAAACAACGTTTTAAATTTATTTTAAGTTGGATAGACAGAGGAGTCTTCATCATTATACTTATACAAAAAGGTTCTTAATAAGTATTTGTAGGTATATTGCAGCATTTGCAGCTATACGTACAATAATTTGTCGGACGCCAATGCAAATCAACATAAATCTGCGCAAACGTTCATAGGCGTTAAACTATAAATAGTGCTAAAAGCTTGTAAGCTTGTGGGTGGCCTGAAACAAAGGCATTTGCACACGTGCCTGTCAGTTTCGTCACAACAATACGCACTAAAAATGGTATGGTCGTAGCTCAGTAGGTAGAAAGAAGCCCTCAATCGACTTCAATTTATTTCAAAAGGTCCGTACACTTATGAAATTTTGCATAATAGAAAAATAAATTCAATTGTGAAAGAATTTGCTGTACTAGAAACACATTCAAAGGACAGACAGCATTAATAAATCGTTATCGAAGCCTACAACTCGAAGCCTATCGATGCACCATTGCGTTACAGAGTCAGGCCTCTGTTATCAATAATTTATCGAAGAAATCTAAACGGTCAGACATGCCAGGAGTGGCGATGTCTCATTATACGAAAAATGTATGCTCTAGACTAGAGTCTAGTGCCATAATCCAGGTAGAAACTCGGGGACTACGTTTGTTATAGAGAAAACTCTACTTGTCTATCCTCTTAAGTGAGTTTAAATAAATTTGCAATCATGCATATTTCACATAGGGTGAAGTGCTAGTTCAAATGTAAGGTTTGTGTCATGAAAACATATAGCGCAACTACAGGGTGCACTCTAAGTCGATAGCGGAACTTTAAGTATACAACGTGTTACAAAACATCCTAACTCTTTTTACAGGGTGTAACCTACTGGTCAAGAGGATGTCAATTCTGTAAAAATTTTTTGAAAAAAACAATTTTTATTTTATAACCTCAATATTGAAAAAAAATATTAACTTTTTTGTTTATGGTATTAGCTCAAATGTAAAAATATGTTTGTGGGTGTAGGTGCATTTGCATAGCTTTGAGTTGTTAAAACATAGTGAAAGTCAATGAAAACAATATTTAAAAAATACTTTTCTCCCGCCACAGCGTTCACATTTTATTAATTTAAAAATCAACGGAACGTCCTAGAGCAAAAAAAATATTTAGGTTGTGATCCCTATCACCGGGTGCTATTACCATGTAAAAAGAGTTAGCATCTTTTGTAACACCTTGTATAGGCTGTCTACTGATCAATACAAACCACTTGTACGAGGTGGCGACAAAAATGGAGCGAAAAATATATCAGCTGTTTCATACATTTGGCGCAACACTGAGTCGACCCTTTGTATGGAACAGCTGATATTTTTCTCCGTTTTTTTCGCCACCTAGTACAAGTTGTTTGTATTGATCAGTAGATAGCCCACTTTAAGTTCCGCTATCGACTTAGAGTGCACCCTGTAGAGCACTCAATCAAATTACATATTGGAAATTAATGGCGCCTCTGACGAGGTTGAGGGGGTCGAGTTTAATTAGAGATTCATGCATGATAGAGAGTTTACTATATGCAAGGCGTGCCCTTCTCCTAGCTCATGCCCTACCTAGATACCTATAAATACATTCTAGCTAGGTACCGTATATTTTCTTTCATCTCATCACTCACCGAGGCGATGATCCTATTATGAGCCGCTTAATACCTAATGTCAGTCGCTAAAATATTGAGGAGAACTATGTACTGTGTAGCTTGAAAGCAATTTCGCCAGAAATTATAGCAACTTTGCGGAGCCAAATACCACTCAGTGAGTGAATATGAGTTATTGACTGTATAATCGCTTCGAACGTAGAGGTTGCTTGCGAACAGCAACCCACAAAATATGGTAAAGTCTGTTCGGTTTCATAGTGTCGCTTTGATATTTGCCGCCCTGGCGCGCGGCGGCTTTTCACAAAAGAAATTAAAGGAAGCCGACGCGGCGCAAACACGCCAGTGAATTTGGCTCGCCGCTCGTCAAAGAAGCGTCGTATTGAGAGGTTGTGTTTATGACTGTTAACTTAGTATTTTGTATTTAGTGTCGATCGCTGCGTGTAGATAAAATGTTTTTTCGTTCGTTAGGACAGCGAGGTGCCTCTAGACGAAACTTCGAATGACCCAAAAATTAAAAGACGAAGGTTTTGTAAAACATTTAAGCAAATTCTAGTTAATGTCCATCAGCATTGTGTTGAAATGAATTTGTCTGCGCCCATCACAGATACTTCAAAAATAGTTGGTATCCCAAGAACCAAGATTGCCGTCGTGTGTACCGACACTATCTAAGCGAACGGACTTTATCGCACTAACCTGAGTAGCTACCACGAGTGCGAAAAAGCTGTGCCGGACGTCTGCCGGACGTCTGTCATGTATCCTAATACTATGTAGTAAGCTTGTTTATCCAACTTATCACTTTCAGTGACAGTGAAAGTAAGCACTCGTGGTAGCTGCTCTGACCGACACCCTTTCTTATTTTCCAAACGGGTCGGTCGGTCGCTATTAGCAGAAACTGCGCATTTAGTTCGAAGCCTCAACGAAATATAAACAATTATTTGAGAATGGGGTTCAAGCTAATGGATAATTTAATTTATAACGTCAGCCCCATAAAAAACAAAATGTGACAATAACAATAACACACTTGTGCCTGTAACTCTACCACGGGTTGCCAAACTGAGGAACTAAAACATAGTCGTAAGTAGTTATTGTCGTCTCGTCCTGCATGCTTAATTAAGGCGCTGTGCATAGTGAATCGCCCGCGCGCAACGAAAAATGCACAAAAACGATTCCTGTATCAAATAAACTAAAAAAATCGAAAATGTTCACATATCAAACCCTAGAATTAGTTGAGACCTATCTAAAACAGCCAGTTTCGTGTTGACATTCATAAACGTTTTGAAGATATTTTGCTTGAAAAAAAAAATAGGCGGCGCACTTTTTTTCAATAAAAATATCTTGCTATCTGTTATGGATATCAACACAAAACTGGCTGTGTTAGATAGGTCTCAACTAATTCTAGGGTTTGATATGTGAACATTTTCTATTTTTTTTTGTGTATTTGATACAAGAATCGATTTTGTGCATTTTTCTTTGCGCGCGGCCCAATTCACTATGCCCAGAGCCTTAACACAAGAATGGGATAAATAGGCCATATCTACATAGATTCATAGCTATATCTATCCCACTTTTGCTTTAGGTATCTACAGCTAATAGTCTTAAACCTATAGGTATGACCGATAGGCCTTTGGGATACCATTATTTCACTATACGAGTCCACTACTCTAGTGCGACAAACGATAGTGCGATGAACGCTAGTGCGTAAAACGGGGGTGCGAATTAACTCTAGTGCGACAAACTGATGTACACTTGATGTTGGACACAAGCGTTTGACTGTACGGAGAGAAAATAGCTTAAGAGTTCCCTGTACACACAACAGCACGTCGACCCTTACACGCTAGCACTCTACTCGGTTACGTTACGGGCGACTTTAAAACAAAAGTATACACTCTGACGTGCTGTCGTAATTATATTTGCCTTTTTAGGGTCACCTTTACACCAGTTTTGGAATTTACCATCAAACAAAGCTTTGTAGCCGCGTATACAACGTGTTACAAAACATCCTAACTTTTTTTACAGGTTGTAACCTACTGGTCAACAGGATATGAATTCTGTAAAAAAAAGATGAAAAAAACAATTTTTATTTTATAACCTCCAAATTGAAAATTTTTCATAACTTTTTTGTTCTTGGTATTTAGCTCAAATTTAAAATATGTTTGTGGGTGTAGGTGCATTTGCTTAAGTTTGAGTTGTTAAAACATTGAGAAAGTCAATGAAAATAATATTTAAAAAATACTTTTCTCCCGCCACAGCGTTCACATTTTATTAATTTAATAATCAACGGATCGTCATAGAACAAAAAAAAAAATTAGGTTGTGATCCCTATCACCGGGTGCTATTACCCTGTAAAAAGAGTTAACATCTTTTGTAACACCTTGTATGAGCAGGGTAATTCGTCCTCTGCAAATAATTTAAGCAAACAGCAGCGTTTAGGATCGCGAAATTTATTTAATGCAGTTTTACCTGATAGAGAGAGGAGAAAGGGACCGTCGTTGAAAGGGGCATTTATTTTCTCTCGTAATTGAATCAAATACGCTTAATGCTCTTGCGTGTAAGGGCAGAAGGAAATATACTTACCTATTACGATTATAATGGGAGTAGCCTTTTCCCTCTTTTCTCTCTCGGTCTCATACCCCAACAGATTTTAGTAACTCGCTAATTAATGCCTCATCTATACTACATTCAGTTATGCGATAGGTTTTGTAAGTTATTCAAGATAACACATACTTAGCGAAACATAGCCACAACTGCTCGCAAAATGTTGCTTCCTATAATTTGACAAAGACTAGTGTTAATCTCAAACAGAGTGGATGGTTGGGGCACGTGTGTAATGCGCTTGACGTGGATTCTTGTTGGGTTTAATTAATTCAACAATACCTCGGCTCAAATGTGAGCTTAAGGCTCGGTATAAGGCTAACTAGCGCCACCAATGTTAAAAAAATCATATCTTCCTTTAGAAGAAGTTTCTGAAAAAATCCTAAGATGAGCCTATGCGCCATGCTTTCTCTTCGAAATTTATTTTTAAGCTAAAAAAATTTCAATAACCGCCAAAAGCGGCCGTTTTTGGCGGTTATCGAATTTTTTTTAGCTTAAGACTAGAAATTGAGTTGGGTACCACTTAAAAATCTAGAAAAGCATGGCGCATGAGCTCATCTTAGGATTTTGTCAGAAACTTCTTCTGAAGGGACATATGATTTTTTCAACATTGGTGGCGCTAGTTAGCCTTATACCGAGCCTTAAGAGGGCGCTAGAGCACCATTTTCCCATACAAACGTGGTTCCGGTTTAATTTCTAAACTACAGGCTGGATTTTACTGAAACTTAGTTTATATCAGTAGATGACCAATACGGAGGTTTGCAAATAGTTTTTATAATAAAAAAAATGCCTAAAAAAAATTAGAGCGATGCGTTTTTCGCGCCGAAAAAGGGGTTACTTTCAGCTGTTATTTACTTACATTATTACACTGTCTATTGGAGTCTAATTACCTTAGGAACATTGGTTACGCCCGTTTGGGAACTTTGTGGTTCTGATGCTGGCGGGCCGATGGTTGGCATCGGAACGGGCTCGCGGCTGTCTTGGAGCGGAAAGAGACCTTGGTTTCTTGCTTGTGGATGCCGCGGGTCAATCCACCTCATTTCGGGGCTGGCCTTAAAGTCATGTGTGACAGAGAAAAATGTTCAAATCAAAAGTGAAAAAGTAAAAATCAGAACTGTCGCAATAATAACAATCACGTCAAAAACTGTGTCAGACTATGTGAGATGAAAATAAATAACTAAAAATATATCAAGAGCCGCAAGATATCGCACCGCCGCTGCCATCCACTGCCATCGCCGCCGCCCTCACCTTACCAGTCAAAGGATCGTCCCTCGGCATACGCAGGTGAGAAACCTAGGTAATTTCTTAACCTTTGTGCAGCCGACGAGTACCACCGGTGTCCGCCTGATCCGCCCGCATACAGTCCACCTATTTCCCACTCGCGCCGCACCATATTTTGGTCCTTCGAGCCGGATTTTGGATATTTCTTGAAATATCGACCTGGTTGAACCTTGGTATATCGCCTCCACATAGTCACGCATCCCTAGGGATATTTCTTGTCCACATCGCATAATTACCGCATAGCCCTCGAGTTCGACTGCTATTTTACTTATTTAAGTAAAATAGCTTTTGTTTTTCTCGCGCCGTCTTGTAGTGGCTATTTTACTTAATTATTATTAATTTTGTCTTAAACAATCGCTTCGCCGCTCTGCTTGCAGAGCTGATCTGTGTATGTAACCGCATTTCAAGGTATACAATTGATTAATTAGCGTACTCAAATACCTGATTGACAATGTCTGCGGAGAGAAAGCTCAAGCTTCTCGAAGCAAAACGGGAGTTATATTTCTCTCAAATATCAAACCTTTTCAGCTCGATAGCTAAGCTTCACGATGAAAGGACGCAACAAGTGTTTTTGTCGCAAGCCCGGCATAGTGACAAGCTACGGGCGGAATATGTTCAAATTGTAGATGACATCAACCTACTGAACTTGGAGATAAATCCCGACTATACCATAAATTATCAGTCTGTAAGTGCCTTCGACGAGTTATTCTTCTACATGAAGGAAGCGGCACATCGTTACGAGGCCAAGAAAAACCCGTCAGCTGACCAAATATCCTCAGCTGTCGCATCTGCTTTATATCGCCCTGGGCAAAGAATAAAAATTCCCAGCATTGAGTTACCATCGTTCGACGGAGAAATCGAAAATTTTCCGTTTTTCTTCGAAACCTTCAAACGGGTGATTCATGACAATAGGGACCTCAATGACTCAGAGCGAGTTCACTACCTGCTCAGCCATCTCACGGGCAAGGCCAAGAACATCTGCGCCGGTGTGGTGCCTGCCGGGGAAAATTATAATCTGATTTGGGACGCACTGGTGGACAAATACCAAGACAACAGGGCATTGGCCACTACCTATTTGAACCAGTTACTATCTTTCAAGAGTGTGAATAGCCCTTCTGCGAGCAATCTGGAGGGATTTGTTGACAAGTTTGCTGCTATCATAGCGGCGTTGAAGCAGCTGAAGATACCAGACCTGAGTGACTTCATCTTTGTACACCTTGGATTGAAATTAGTCGATGTGGATACTGCGAAGAACTTCGAGATGTCCATCAGAGGTGAAACTGAAATGCCAAGGTGCAAGGAATTCCTGAAGTTCGTTCGCGAGCAAGTAAAGATCCTCGAACGCACATCCAAGGAACCAAAGTCAATTTCAACGAAGAGTGGTTATTCCCCATCCGTTTCGAGCACTCGTAATGTCAATGCTAGACCAATGATGCCACGTGCGTTAGTCAGCACTCAACAAATACAAGCGCGAGGCAGTGACTGCAAGCTTTGTAAGGGAAGTGGGCACGCACATTTGTTCACCTGCAACAAATTTCAAGATCTTTCGCCATTAGACAAATTTAAGTTTGTGAAAGATAACCGCTTCTGCATAAATTGCTTGAGCAGCCAGCATACGGCCTTTTACTGTAATTCGACAACAACGTGCCGAAAGTGTAACGCAAGGCATCACACGCTGCTGCATTTTGGAAAGGTAGCCACTCAGGCACACCATAGCACGGCTATTTCTGGAGCCGACGAGGCTGAAATTGAAGAGGTGGTTGCTACTTTAGATGACGTCGAGGAAGAATCGAGTGAAGAGTCATGCTCCCCAGAGGTGTCGCTTTGTACACTATCTTCTACACAGAGTGGACCAGGTACGACGCAAGTTTTAGCTACGGCAAAGGTTTACGCGACCAGCCGCGACGGTCGTGACGTGGTGATTAGATGCCTCCTAGATCCTGGGTCGCAAAGGCATTACATCACTAGTAAGTGTTGTGCCAAACTGAGACTGAAGATTAGGGCAAATGCACCAGTCATTGTTAAGGGTATTGGTGGTGCCTCAATACCCTTAACAAATTTCAAGATCTTTCGCCATTAGACAAATTTAAGTTTGTGAAAGATAACCGCTTCTGCATAAATTGCTTGAGCAGCCAGCATACGGCCTTTTACTGTAATTCGACAACAACGTGCCGAAAGTGTAACGCAAGGCATCACACGCTGCTGCATTTTGGAAAGGTAGCCACTCAGGCACACCATAGCACGGCTATTTCTGGAGCCGACGAGGCTGAAATTGAAGAGGTGGTTGCTACTTTAGATGACGTCGAGGAAGAATCGAGTGAAGAGTCATGCTCCCCAGAGGTGTCGCTTTGTACACTATCTTCTACACAGAGTGGACCAGGTACGACGCAAGTTTTAGCTACGGCAAAGGTTTACGCGACCAGCCGCGACGGTCGTGACGTGGTGATTAGATGCCTCCTAGATCCTGGGTCGCAAAGGCATTACATCACTAGTAAGTGTTGTGCCAAACTGAGACTGAAGATTAGGGCAAATGCACCAGTCATTGTTAAGGGTATTGGTGGTGCCTCACAGGTATTGAAGGGTGAGGTAGATGTCCGCTTTAAATCGCGCTTCGATATCGGCCCAAGCTTCAACATTCAGGCACTAGTGCTTGGCCAAATTACGAGTGATTTGCCAACGTGCCAGATCGAAACAGAATTCTTGGAAGGCATGAAAACAATCCCAATGGCAGATGACAAGTGGGGAACTCCAGGCGAGATAGACCTGTTGATTGGAGTAAATCTTTTTGCTGAGATGCTGTTACCCGGGAAGATTCTCGGTCAGCCAGGATTCCCTGATGCACTTGAAACGGTACTAGGCTACGTTATTATGGGTGAAGCTCCAACGAGGTCACCGGTTACAACGTCTGTTGCATTTCACACAATTGCTACAACTGAACCACCACTAGATGCACTAGTTAAAAGGTTTTGGGAATTGGATGAGGTTGAGGTCAAACAAAGTTTGAGCGCCGACGAAAGGCAATGTGAAGAATTCTATGAGGCCACAACAACAAGAGATAATGCTGGGCGTTATGAAGTCGCTTTACCATTCAAAGAAAGCCCAGACTTACTAGGTGACTCCCTTCAGGGCGCCAAGCGTAGATTTGCATATTTGGAACGCAAATTTGTGGCAAGCCCCAATCTCAAGGCGGCTTACGATGACGTAATTAAGGATTACCTGGATAAGTCGTACCTATCTCCAGTGGATGAAGGAGATTCAGATACTGGAACGAACTTCTACATACCCCACCACGCAGTTTTGCGAGAGGACAAACTAACTAGCAAGGTTAGACCAGTTCTAGATGCTAGCGCTAAGTCTAGCAGTGGGTTTTCGTTGAATGACATTTTACGCACAGGTCCCAATCTACAACGAGATTTGTTCACTATTCTTCTGAATTTGAGGCTTTTTCCGATTGCCATATCTTCCGATATACGACAAATGTATCTCAGAATTGGAGTTCGTCAGCAGGATAGACGTTTCCAACGTATTTTGTATCGATACGACGTTGAAGAAGAACGGAATCAAGCCGATGAAAAGTCAACAATTCTGCCTCAGGTGCGAACCTTCGAATTCAACTGTGTTGCATTTGGATTGAAGAGTAGCCCATATCTGGCAATGCGCACGGTGGCACAATTAGCCGAGGATGAGGGCAAACGGTACCCGATCGCCAAAGAAATTGTTGTTAGAGATTTGTATATGGACGATGTTGCAAGCTCATTGATGAATGCTGAGCAAGCTATTGCAGCGTCACACGAGTTGATCGATCTGTTCGAGGCCGGGGGGTTCCAGTTGGTGAAATGGAGTAGTAACTCTAAACAAGTGCTGGAACAAATTCCAGTAGATTATCGGCTCTCACAGAGCGTGGAATTCGATAAAGATGAGTCCTTGAAGATTTTGGGTCTCTGCTGGCAACCTAATGATGATCAATTTGCGTTCAAGGTAACAAAGGATGAGCGACCTTGTACGAAACGACACATGCTGTCCTCAGTTGCACGCTTATATGATGTTCTAGGGCTGGTGGCTCCCGTAGTCCTGTATGCGAAGCTTCTAATTAAGGAACTTTGGCTGTTAAAAATTGATTGGGATGAAACACCTCCACAGCGAATTATGCGCTTGTGGAGCCAATTTCAAGCAGAACTTCCAGACATTGCAAAGATGAGATTTCCTCGTCATATCGGAGTGCTTGATAAATGTTATACAATTATCGTTGGGTTTGCTGACGCTAGTGAGAAGGCTTATGGTGGTGTAGTATATCTTCACGTCACTACCCCATCCGATGACACAACAGTGAGGTTAATATGTGCTAAGTCTAAAGTCGCGCCACTAAAGGTGGTTTCCTTGGCACGCCTCGAGTTGTGCGCTGCCCTGCTGTTGTCGAAGTTAATAAAAAGAGTTTACGATAATTACAATGGCCGATACCCAATTAATTCGGTGATTGCATTCTCAGACTCAACAGTAGCTTTGAGTTGGATTCATGCTTCGCCACATAGATGGCAAACCTTTGTAGCGAACAGAGTTTCGAAAATTCATGATAACTTAACTGCTGAACATTTCTATCACATAAAAGGGATTGAAAACCCAAGTGACTGCCTTTCAAGAGGATTGACGCCCGCACAGCTTGTAGATCATACTTTGTGGCGGGAAGGTCCTCCGTGGCTCTATAAGCCTAGAGCGCAGTGGCCTATAAGACCATTCCTACCGGGTGAGGTTTCAGAGATACCGGAGGCAAAATCAGTGGCACTAGTCACTACTGTACCAGCAAAGCCATATCTATATACGTTGGCCTGCAAGTTCTCCTCTTGGTCAAGGGTGTTGCGTATCATATGTTACGTGTACAAATTTCTTAAAAAATTACCTAGGGGCCATATCAATAGTTCTGATCTGGAATTCTGTGAACGAGAAATTGTTAAAGTAGTTCAGCTCGTGCATTTTGGGGATTTAATCAGGAGTCTCCGCAGCGGGACAAAGTGTCCTCCTGTACTTCAAAGATTAAATCCGTTTCTTGAAAATGGAGTAGTACGCGTTGGTGGTCGATTGGCAAACTCAGATGAGAGTTTCAACTATAAGCATCCCGTGTTGCTTCCTAATAAGGATCCAATTGTAGAAATGCTCGTAAGATTCTATCATTGCAAAAACTTGCATACTGGACCCGAACTCTTGATGTCAGTTTTACGTACTAACTATTGGATACTAGCAGCCAGGCGATTGATTCGAACCATTATTGCCAAGTGCAATATTTGCTTTCGTTTCAAGCCACGCCCTAATTTCCCAATGATGGCAGATCTTCCGGAACTTCGAGTTAAGGAAGTTCATAAAGCATTCTTTCATACTGGTTGTGATTACGCCGGTCCATTTAATGTGACGCCTTACCGGGGAAGAGGTATTACCAGTCGAAAGGCGTATATTTGTCTATTTACCTGCTTAACTACGCGCGCCGTACACATTGAGCTCGCTAGCGATTTAAGTACGGCCTGTTTCTTGGCAGCGCTGAAAAGGTTTCTTTCCCGACGTGGACCGGTCCACTGTCTCTACACAGACCATGGAACCAATTTTATTGGGGCACGAACTTACCTAAGAGAATTGTATTTGTTCTTGGAGAATAACTACAGGGTGGTTTGGGAGCGCGAACTAGCCGCAAACCAGATTAATTGGAAACTTATTCCACCGCATGCCCCTCATTTTGGAGGTTGTTGGGAGAGCAATGTGAAGAGTGTCAAATCTCATTTGTATAAGGTTATCGGACTCCAAATATTAACGTTTGAGGAACTGTCCACCGTATTGATCCAAATAGAGGCACTTCTTAACTCACGTCCGCTGACTGCGTTAAGCATTGACCCGTCAGAGCCGACCGCCTTAACACCAGCTCACTTCTTAAGTACAGTCCCACTTAAATGTTTGCCAGCTTCTGAGATAACCGATTCCGTTCCACACCTTCTCAGTAGATATGAACTACTAGATCAGATGGTGCAATCTTTTTGGAAGCGATGGCGTTGTGAGTATTTACATACTCTACAAATTCGGCAAAAGTGGAATACTCCGGCATTCCCCGTAAGGGAAGGACTGCTTGTGGTTGTCATGGAAGACAACTTGACAGCCTTACATTGGCCGTTAGGGATAATCGTAAAAACTTTCATAGGTAAAGACAACGTTGTTAGAGTGGCCTTAGTGAGGACTAAAGCCGCAACTTATAAAAGACCAGTGGTGAAACTATGTCCATTGCCATCGCAGTGACATTGTTTGATTGTCTGGGGAGTTAGGTAGTTAAGAGTTTTGTTTTATTTTATCTTAGGTAATTTCTTTGTTTCGGCAGTTATGCAGATTAACTTTTTATTTATTTTAATTTCAGTAAGAATTTTGTTTTGTTTTATCTTAGGTGAGTTCTTTGTTTTGTTAGCTAGGTGGATTATTATTTATTTATTTTAATTTCAGTGATAATTTGTTTGTGTTATCTTATGTGATTTCTTTAATTTGCCAGTTAGGCGGATTATTTAGTTATTTAATTTCAGTTTGGCATTTAGGTGGTTTATTTGATAATTTGGTTTGGTTTTCAATTTGCCAACTCTTAAGTGATTATGTGATTAGGATGGTAATAACAAGGTTCAATTAGCCAAAATTTCAAATGTTGAAAGGACCGCATCCTTTCAAGGCTGGGGCCATGGTTACGCCCGTTTGGGAACTTTGTGGTTCTGATGCTGGCGGGCCGATGGTTGGCATCGGAACGGGCTCGCGGCTGTCTTGGAGCGGAAAGAGACCTTGGTTTCTTGCTTGTGGATGCCGCGGGTCAATCCACCTCATTTCGGGGCTGGCCTTAAAGTCATGTGTGACAGAGAAAAATGTTCAAATCAAAAGTGAAAAAGTAAAAATCAGAACTGTCGCAATAATAACAATCACGTCAAAAACTGTGTCAGACTATGTGAGATGAAAATAAATAACTAAAAATATATCAAGAGCCGCAAGATATCGCACCGCCGCTGCCATCCACTGCCATCGCCGCCGCCCTCACCTTACCAGTCAAAGGATCGTCCCTCGGCATACGCAGGTGAGAAACCTAGGTAATTTCTTAACCTTTGTGCAGCCGACGAGTACCACCGGTGTCCGCCTGATCCGCCCGCATACAGTCCACCTATTTCCCACTCGCGCCGCACCAAACATCAATAAATAATCTATTGTATTAATCAGAAAAAAAAAGATTTTTGAAACAGTTAATAAAATGTAGAAATGGCAGCTGAACTACGACATAAATTGGGAAAATAGATCAATTACATTACAACTACATCCTCGCGAAAAGGACACGAACATAGGTAGACTCATACAGCCGCATTGCCTCTCACTTTTCCAGCGCCCCGTCTCGCTCTGGGTGAAACAGCTATAGAAAACAGTGTTTCACGCGCTTGGTCATCGCTGAGTTCCCACGCTTGTACCTACACACGACAGCACGTAAGAGTGTATACTTTTGTTGTAAAGTCGCCCGTAACCTGACCGAGTAGAGTGCTAGCGTATAAAGGTCGACGTGCTGTTGTGTGTACAGGGAACTCTTAAGCTATTTTCTCTCCGTACAGTCAAACGCTTGTGTCCAACGTGTTACCCACTGGATTACCATCGCTAATTGCTATCCGCAGTGGTCGAGACTCTCCTTCTCTCTCTACACTTGTAGGTACAGTCGGCCACAGTCTCAGATACCCCTTTTTGTTCGATTGGCGCCCTTATGCCGCGCGCGGTAAGAGCTGCCATGGGGTATCTGAGATTGTGGCCGACCGTACAGCCCCCGTAGCACATCCCAGTCACGCGCCCATTTCTTCATTTGTCACTCGCTTTAAGTTTAACGCTTACACGCTTACGTAGAGCATGGCATGTGCAACAGAGCTAAAAAAACACGCGCGCGACTTTTTGTGACGTTTTTGACAGTTTTGACGCGCCATTTATGTCAACGTCTCCTGGGGCCGCGACTCGCACAGCAATTTGCGTTTTCTTATTATGCCTATATCTATCTTCTATACTTATAATAAAACTCTAGCGAAGTCAATTCTGTACATTGAATATTTTTAGAAAAAAACTAGCCGGGGTTACTAAGTAAACTATACTGAATACAAAAATGCAAAAAAATCGGTCTATGTCTGTCTGTCTGTCTGTCTGTCTGTCTGTCTGTCTGTCTGTCTGTGTGTTACCTCATCACGCGAATACCGCTGAATAGTTTTCAGTCAAATTTAGAACCGTGATAAGTCCTGGTTCTGGGCACAATCTAGGCTATCCAATGTTCAGAATACATTGCGGGTTGCAATTTTAACTCCATTTTTTGTAAGAAATATTCATAATTTTGATATAGCTTCTTGAGAAGATATGTTAATAAAGTGATACTGAACAGATTTCCAAAAAAAAAAAATAATTTCCGGAAAAAAAAATCCGACTTGGAACCTCATTATCTCGGAAACCGTTGATTTCCTAGGCATAGTTTCTTGGGCAAAAATGTTTGTTATGATGAGAACTATACAGGGTGTTAAAAGACCGCAAACAGACCCGAAAGCCACCAAAACAAAGTACTTTTTCGATAAATTATTGTTGGGAAATGATTTTGGTTTTTTCGGTTATAATTTTAAAAATATTTTTCACGCAATGGACGTGTAACGCACAAAAGTCATATTGCGTAAGCGTAGGTATCAGATTATGTTACTTAAGCTTGAAGTGCCGATGTTTAGAATACATTGCGGGTTGCAACTTTAACGTCGTTTTTTGTAAGAAATATTCATAATTTTGATATGGCTTCTTGAAAATGTATGTTAAGAATCCCCTGAAGCTCTGCAGCCCTCTCGCTCGCACTTTTCAACATTTTAATTTTATTGTATAACCCGTGTCATTAAAGAAAACATTTAGGATGAACTTCAAAACACTCGCCCTCTCGCTCTAATTAATACTGTCAAAGCGAGACAACGCTAGGTTTTTAACCCATATCTTCCCAAGATTATCTAGAATGGTCTGATTTCGCTCAAATTCATAACATAGCATGTTCTCGTGATGTTTAAGGAATACGTAAAATAAAAAAAAAAATCAAGTTGTAATTTTTTAAGTTTTGAAACCGTTTGAAAAATCGAACACTAGGAACATATCGACAAGTATTATGCAAATCTTCATGTAACTTGTTAGAAATAAAAAGCCATGTTATGTGTGTATTTTATTAGTAAAAAAAATTAAAAATTACATATTTCAAACTAAGTCATACCTACATACATTATAAGAACTATTTTGAATGAAAATTAACAGAACATTTGTCATGTAAAGCAACATTACACTTCGAACACTTCATGAGTGTGCTTTTGTGGCACAATCCACATTGGGTTGGTTTATTTTGCTTGATAATGTGATGTTCCATTTTGTCCAGTCTTATAGCATCTAGAACCCCTTTGATAACAGCCAGTGATGATCTAGGCACGCGATTTTTAGCAACAGATGATGTGTTGGCAGAATTTTTCATGAGAAAGTATGTTGATACAATATATCTGGTGAATGACAAAAGATCGTAACAACTGTTGCCGTTTTTCGATGCTGGGGACCTCGCCACACTATTATATCCTGATAATAGAAGTATTCCAATAAAATGTTTCATTTCAGTCACAGTCACCCTGAAAGTATGATTGCCCTTCTGGATTGCATTTTTTTCAGTTTCTGAACGTAATAAGTAATTCAAAAACCTCCTCGTCGTGAAATAGCTCAAAATATTGTACTGGGGTTTCAATATCTTCGAGGAAACTTGGCGCTGTAGTTTCCTTTTCTGCCTTTTCCGGAATATCAATAGCCCTCCAACGTCTAGATGCTGCAACTCGCTTTTTTTTTAGTGAAGGTGGTTTATCTGATGACGTACTAGGCATTGGTTCGATAGGTTGATCATTCATGAAGGTGTCAACTACTTCAATACCAGTTTCAGAAGCAAACCGTGGCCCTGAGTTCAGCTTCGGCTAATAATTGATTCCCCGACAAATTATTTATGTGGGTAGATTTCTCGTCACCACTATCTTCATCACTTTTGTCATAATTATCCGGAGGTGTGATATAAATATCTGCCGATAAAATATCCGTGTCATCTTCCAGATGTGAAATAATTTCATTTACGGACTAACTGTAACATAAAAAATAAAAAAAACAAACTAAAAAATCATCTTTCAATAGGTAATCACACGGGCTTATTGTCCTACTGTTCGAAAAATCAAACACTACAAAAAATATTATAAAATCTACTTACACTAAATGTATATTTACAAAAACTCATCATAATCCATTGATGGATACTATGTTCTGTACGAAAGCATAAAAACAAAAAATATATGTTCTGAAAAATTAGAAATACTTACATTTTACGGTGAGACATATTTTTGTTGAAAAAACACTCGTAACAACACTTCAAGAACAAAAAAATACGCGCGAAATGCAAAACGTCAAAAATTTTACTTGATAGCTACTACTTCAGGCTTACCAACATAAAAAATGAACAATGGCTGCGTTACCATTTTACTAAAAAAAATATATTAATTAAAGCGTTCGAATAATCGAACACTAGGAGGATATGGGTTAACTCCGTCCTAAATGTTTTCTTTATTGACACGGGTTATAAGAGAATGATTCAACTTTGGACGATAAAATATAGTTGCAGACATAGATAATAAAGCTATCGACATGTAGACATACTTTAAATTTCACATTTATACAAGGTGTTACAAAAGATGCTAACTCTTTTTACAGGGTCATCGTACCTGATGATAGGGATCACAACCAAAATCTGGTCCCTATTAAGAAAGTCGGAACTACAAAATGACAACTTTACAGGAGAGCAGTTTGAAGTTAATTTTAAAGATAAAACCTAAGTAACAAGTTATTACTCTGAAATCTTTACTGCATGTTACTTGGATAGTTCTTCGTCAATTTGTACGTATTATTTTATGTTATGATATTTTGTAGTTTTTGAGAAAAGCTATTAGTGACAATATTACTCGGACAAAAATAGAACAAAATTGTCGGATGTGCTACATGCGACATTTTTGTTTGGGTTACTCATTACATTTTAAGTAGGATGTGGCATATACTACATTTTTAATTGAAATTGTTAAAAAATTGCTAGGTCGCATCTGCACAGTGAATAGCCCGCGCGCAAAGATAAGTGTAAAAAATCGATTCCTGTATCAGATATACTAAGCGAATCAAAAAAGTACTCATATAAAACACAAGAATTAGGTGTGAGCTACCTAACAGCTCTCTCTACATCCGAAAAGATATCTAAAATAAAGTCAAAATGGAGTTTGGCCATCTTCTGGACAACTGCAATCTTAAATCTGAAATCGTAGAGCCCATCAGAATCCCTGAAGGTATCAGAGGCATAAGAGATGCAAAAAAAATAATACCGGGTATCGACAAGATCCTACCAGAATTTCTGAAGCACCTAGGGCCCCTAGCACAAAAGTGGTTAGCAAACTTCTTCTCAGATATAACCGCTAAATGTAAACTCCCCAAATAGTGGAAATCGGCAAAAGTGGTTGCAATGCTAAAACCAGAAAAGAAACTAGACGATCCATCTAGCTATAGACCCTTTTCGCTCCTTTGTACGAGTACCACCTTCAAGCTGTACGAGAGAATCCTACTCGCACGCATTACACCAAAAGTCGAACTACAACTTCCCGTCGACCAAGCAGGATTCCGCCCAAATCGAAGCTGTAGAAAACAGGTTGTCGCACTGACATCACACATAGAAGCGGGTTTCTAGAGAAAGCAGAAAACTGTAGCGGTGTTTGTAGACCTCAACTCAGCTTTTGATACCGTTTGGAAACAGGGACTCTTGCTGAAGCTGACTAAAATCTTCAGGTGCAAACACACGTTGAAGTTGTTTGACGCTATCCTCTCAACCCGACTATTTCAACTGAGCATGGACGGAAAGTTCAGCCACCTTAAGACCCTAAACAACGATGTCCCACATGGCTCGGTCCTAGCCCCCACGTTGTTCAATATCTATCTAAGCGACATAACGGAGGTGACTGGGCGCCGATTTATTTATGCTGATGGTATTGCAGTAACAGCACAAGCTCCGACGATAAATGAAGCCTCTACCGTCGTACAAGAGGACATTGCTTAGCTGCAACACTACTTCGCAAACTGGGCTCTGAGACCTAACCCGCGGAAAACAACTAGATGCTGTTTCCATCTCAACAACAAACAAGCCAATGAGAAAGCGAATCTGGTTTTCTGCAAGAGCCTGTAAAACACGACCCAAATCCAGTATACCTGGGAGTCACGCTTGATAGGACTCTTGCCTTTAAAGCTCACCTTGAAAAGGTAAAAAGAAAGTTTCTGCCATGTGTAACCTCATCCGGAAGCTAGCAGCAACTTCATGGGGCAGCAATGCGAATACACTGCGCACGTCAACGCTAGCTCTAGCCTTCAGTGCAGCCGAATACTGTGCACCAGTTTGGGCAAGCAGCCACTATACTAATCTATTCGATGTGGAGCTTAACTCTGTGCTATGAGGACTATGTCTGGCACCATACGGCCGACACCAACTATTTGGCTTCCGGTCCTTTGCCACGTCCTACCTCCAGACCTCAGAAGGGAGCTATGCGTTCGAAAGGAGTATGACAAGATCAGTCAAATGCCGCAGCTTCCAATACACCAAGAACTGGAACACACAAGAAGCGATCTGCGCCTCAAATCACGTAGACCATTTGGACTGATGGCGTCAGAAGCCCTTGAAGCTGACAAAACTCTCAAGGAAAGATGGTCAGAAAGGTGGAATGATTCTGATGTGACAAATAGAGCTTTTGTGTCCGATCGTAATGTACGAATGCCAGGCATCTATCGAAAATACTGGACTCAAATAAATAGGTGCCGAACTTCGCAGGGTAGCTGATGTGCTGAGCTGATGTACAGATGGAAATTTGGGACGGACCCGCACTGCTCTTGCGGGGAGATGCAGAGCATGACCCATATCACGGCCAATTCCCCCCAGTGGTCAATAGAAGGAGGGATCCAAAAGATCTACGAGGCCCATGCGGAAGTGACAGATTGGATCAATGGCCTTCCCTTTGTTCTTTGATATTCGCTGCATAATGTGCCATACCTACGCAAAATAAAAATAAATAACTCATACATTTTAATGTAACCTACTAATAATTTAAAATTTTCGCTTAACACTAATTCATATCCTGCGAAATAATGTAGCTAAATGTTAATAAATAATGTGGGTAGTGACATATCCTACATTGATAACCTAACCAATCACATGAAACAATGTCGGTTGAGTCAGATGCAACAAATCATCCTCACTTGTGATAACTTAACAATGTCGTTAGTGGCATATCCAACAAAAAGTAAAAATCAAGTTTCAGATAATAATGTTGTAACTACCTGAACCAACTATTTTATCCGTCTCAGATTGAAATATTGTAACATTGTAATTTCATACGTTTTTCACAAAAATACAAAAAACCAATAGCACTTTTGCTAATATTTATGCGCTGGCGCATTCCCCAGTAAAATTGTCAGTAATGGTACATACGACTACGCCCGTGCGCTCAACCTCCGGTTAACAAAAGCGGTACGTAACTACCGCCATTTTTGCACGGACATTATTGCTACAACTGACTTTTTTTCAACTGGTAATTCCTTCATATTACGAGTTATCACAAAAATAAAATGTTGTGCCTATAGCTCTTCGAATTTATAACATACTGATGCAAAAAAGTAAAAAATGACAAAAACGTAGTTCCGACTTTCTTAATAGGGACCAGCGATATTTTTTTAGCTCTATGTCGTTCCGTTGAATTTTAAATAATTAAAATGTAAGCGCTGTGACGGAAGAAAAGTATTTTTAAAATACTGTTTCCATAGACTTGCACTATGTTTTAACAGCCTGAAGCTATTAAAATACAGCTAAGCAAACAACCATATTTTTTAATTGGAGCTAAATCCAAAAACAAAAAAGTTTTGAAAATTTTACAATTTTGCGGTTATAAAAAAAAAGTTGTGTTTTTCAACTTTTTTTTGCAGATTTGTCATTATGTTGACCAGCAGGTTACACCCTGTAAAAAGAGTTAGTATCTTTTGTAACACGTTGTAGTTTAAAAAATAAATATTGCTGAACTACTAATTTTAACCGAAATTCTGTGATATTTTTTTATTAGTAGGAATATGAAATCAAAAGTGTGTCCACATGTCGATAGCTTAATTATCTATGTCTGCATTTATATTTTATCGTCCAAAGTTTAATCATTCTCTTACAATCAATTAAAATGTTGAAAAGTGCGAGCGAGAGGGCTGCAGAGCTTCAGGGGATTCTTAAGAACTAGATACTGAAAAAATTTCTGCAAAAAAAAAGTTTTGAAAAATCCGACTTTGAACCTCCTTATCTCGGAAACCGTTGATTTTCCAGGCATAGTTCCTTGGGCAAAAATGTTCCTTATGATGAGGACAATACGTGGTTTTCCGCTTTGTTGGCGGTCTTTTAACACCCTGTATGTGGTCTCCCACTTTGTTGGCGGTCTTTTAACACCGCTCGGTATTCAATACAATCATTTATTTTATTCTATTATTCAATTTTATTCTATTGCTTTCTTTTGAGCCCTGCAACCGCAAGTTAAGAAATAATAACTATTAAAATACTCCCGACATTTTAGCTTCGAATAAGCATATGTAATAAATAGCTGAACCAATTTTGACAAAACATAACTAAGAACATTCGCTAGAAAACCTGCTTTCAAATAAAAAATAAACCTAAAACTTCCAAATCGTTCACCCATTTAAGAGCTACGGTGCCACACACAGACACACCGTCATAAACACTTATACAGACACACTCACAAAGCTGTCAAACTTATAACACCCCTCTTTTTTGGTCGGGGGTTTGACTTTTCCTCCACAGTCGAATTTAAATTAATTGTCAAATGTGTAAAAACGCATACGAAGTCGCGGGCACAACTAGTCAAGATATATTTTGTCACTGAATTGAAAATAGGATATAATGGCAAGGACTTGGATCGCACATTATAAGCTCATGCTGGCATTTGCGACTCAAAGGCCCGGTTTCTGAGTTGAGAATTTTACTAAGCAAATACTTACGTATCGCTCTGTCGCGCTCTTTTGTGAGAAATCTGCAGAGACAGGACGATACTTACCCATTTGCTTAGCGAATTTCTCAACTCAGAAACCGGGCCAAAGACACGTGCATGGGGCGGCGCCACGAAAAGGCGCGCGCGACTGAGATGTGCTACTGGGGCGTGCTTAGGTACCTCTTAATTTATTTTTTACAGTCGAACACAAAGATACTGGGTAAACATATGCCCTGGACATATTATATGCACTAGCTTTTGCCCGCGACTTCGTCCGCGCTGACTAAGATTAACAGTTGCAGCTCTATTTTTCCCCCGCCATCGAAGTCAGTCAAGGGAAAAGCTACTTAGCAATTTATAGCTAGTGCCCACGACTTCATTCACGTGGATAAAAGAAAAAGGATAAAAGTTTGTGGTGATTTAGCAATTGTACCTAGCTTTTTTTACTACCTAGGTAGTATTAAATGTACTTATAACCGACCCCCAGCGCTATCAGACTTCGCTCCCGTGGACCATGAGTTGTTATCTGCTTCTTCCAAACTCAACGGAGCAAAGATGCAGATACCTACTGTTATCGGCATCTAACTGATTGAACATGGGTTACCTACATTTCAAGACACACTCGAATATTTCGACTCTTATTTTGAGTCCGCTAATCTGCTACTGCTTTCTGCAAACTTTCAGTCTGGGTTGTCTCTGTTTAGTTGGTCTTGCCTCAAGTCTTCGTGCCTTTGTGGCCTATATGGACACTGCCTCTCCCGATGTTAGAGACTCCTAATGCGTACTTTGAAACCCAAGTACATCTCGTTTGCTTGCACAGTTGTGTGAATGAATATATCAGCATTCAGCATTCGATGCAGTAGGTACGTCACAGGTCTCAACATCTGACTGGCATTCTATAAAACTGTAAAAGATCTCCAACAGAGCTAGTTAGCGTTACCTACTCGTATTACAGGCACGAAGTTACTTAACAGAGAAAACTATATGAAAATTCGTGTAGTTTTTTTATATATTTTATTTTGCATCATGCTATATCAAAGACAACGATCATAAAATCAGAAAAACTACTCCATATTACGTCTATCACATTGAATAGTTATTTTTTTTCTATGAGCTGCCCTTCTGAAACACCAAACGCGTCTTCTTAGCGTCTACGATACCATAGTCTGAAACAACGGTTTTAAATCGTCGGTCTTATTCTTCTTCCGTGTTGAAAGAGTCACACTTTGCCGTCCCAGAAACGCGCTAACTTGAGCGCGCTGGGGTCGCCTCCAGGAGATTCTATCAGCTGCACTGTGGAGCATCAGGATAGTTATGACGATGCGACCTTGTCGGTACAGCTTAAGATTGGCACGAAACACCTCTTCTGGCTCTATTCCTCACATATCTTTCATGCGGGCAACACCACCACGCAGGCGGTTCGGGGATTTTCACATGCTCCAATATTCTCGTCAGTCTGAACTTCTGAAGTATATGGAAAGCCTATCAGAGTTGTCAACAATGAATAGGCGACTATGATATTATGTAAAAGTGCCCCTGTCTAGTCCTTCTAGGTACTCAATAGGTACTTAGTGGAAATAAAGCGGTCATGTTGCTCATGTTACACCATCACTGGCTGATTTTATGCGCCTTTGGTCGCTCAAGACTCTACAATGTTTTTCATACTTGCACAGTACACACAGCGGCGACAGCGGGTTTTTTTGGTCAGAACATCGTATCTTTAGTTTTCTTCGAGGTCTGGTGCATCCTTATTCTTCCCTGAATAACCAGCAATCAGCAATGCACTGAACGGACATTCCATCTCGTCTGGCCAAGAGATTTCAGGACGGTCGTTGAACCGCAACTTTGTAAAGATCTTTGATAAACACTGCTGGATGCAAAGTTTTTAAAGTAAGGATTTACTTATTGGCTCTTTCAGTAGCTATCACTGAAACAATATTTTTTTGCCTGTTTTTTATAATTACACAATGTTGATTTCTGCTGTATTGCTTTCTTGATACCATTTTTGTGACAGTGACGGATGACAGAAATAATTAAAAACAACTTCATTGTTGCCCATCGTTTGATTGTAATGCATAGTTGCGGCACATATTATCGGACTTTTTGGTAGACCAAAATTCACCGTCATTCAGTTTTCGATGGATTTAGGAAAGTAAATAGCTCAACGCTACGTAATGACAGAGGGTCTATGGTAAATGGTTTTGCCGTTCACTTTTATTCAAATGGCCACTATACGATAATCTTTGTGTATTTGCTTTGCTCCTAAGCACCAAAGCGTGATAATATGTAGCCTATATGTTATTCTGATGTCTCTGCTATCTACATTCCAAAATGTCATCCAAATCCATCCAGCGGTTTCAGCGTTATAAGGTAACAAACACACTCACTCACTCACAAACTTTCGCCTTTATAATATAAGTAGGAAGTAGGATACCTATATTATTACACATATTATGCCCAGCTGGACTTGTACGCAATGAAAACAGCCTTTTTCGCACAACTTTCATCATATTCTACTATTTACTAGGTACCTGTTGTTAGGTAGTACGTATTCCTATGTTCAACTGTATGTAGGTATATTCATACCAACAATTTTAATCTAGTGGATGGACTGCGGCTGTGTCTTTTGGGATCAATGAACTAGAAAATTAAGGGTCCCCATTGTGTTTTACAATAATGTTTTACAATAAGTGCGTCAATCAGCGTGTCGCTAACCGTACTTAGCATAACTTGTGTAGGCGCAAAGACAAAAAATGTTCGTATCGAACATGCGTTGATTATTGTGAAATGCTCCAAAAAGTATTCACAGCTCATGTCGAGGGGCGGACCGTGTGCGCGAACCGTATACGCTATTACTTTGCCAAGTCAGCCGGATGATGCTACCCGACACATGAAATAAATGAAACGAACAAGCCTCCAACGAACGCGTCCTAGTGACACGCCCAAAGACTGACTATTTTTTTAACGTTTCAGTATTAGACAACAACTCTTATGACAGCTCATTTCATTAAAAAATATAATTATTTCGTTGTAACCACCGTCTTTTTACCCGACTACGCGAAGCAAAAAGGAGGGTTATGATTTTAGCAGCGTATGTATGTATGTATGTATGTATGTATGTATGTATGTATGTATGTATGTATGTATGTATGTATGTATGTGGGTATGTATGTTTGTGTGTTCATCTGTTCCCTCGCAGAGCCTAAACTCCTCGGCCGATTTCAACAAACGAGGTGTCGTTGGATTTGTCTTAATTACCCAGGTAACATAGGATAGTTTAATTTTGAAAAAAACCAAGATGGCGGCTGTGCTGCGCCCTAAAGTGGTGGACCTAAAAATAAAAATTATCGGATACCATCGTCATGGGTATAAAATGAAAGGGCTTTAAAAGACCTTTTCAAAAATGTATAACACATGTAGCGTCAACATAACAAATAGAACAAAAAAATCCAAAATGTGTTTTTTTTGCTCTTCTTGGTTCTATTCTGGGTGATCGTCCAAAATAACTTACTAAAAAGCTCAAAAAAAATAGAAGTTAAAAACTAAAACCCGACTACTAAAAGGCTTAAAACAAGACCTGTTTATTATTACCCGACTACGCGAAGCAAAAAGGAGGGTTATGATTTTAGCAGCGTATGTATGTATGTATGTATGTATGTATGTATGTATGTATGTATGTATGTATGTATGTATGTATGTATGTATGTATGTATGTATGTATGTGGGTATGTATGTTTGTGTGTTCATCTGTTCCCTCGCAGAGCCTAAACTACTCGGCCGATTTCAACAAATGAGGTGTCGTTGGATTTGTCTTAATCACCCAGGTAACATAGGATAGTTTAATTTTGAAAAAAACCAAGATGGCGGCTGTGCTGCGCCCTAAAGTGGTGGACCTAAAAATAAAAATTATCGGATACCATCGTCATGGGTATCAAATGAAAGGGATTTAAAAGACCTTTTCAAAAATGTATAACACATGTAGCGTCAGCATAACAAATAGAACAAAAAATTGCAAAATGTGTTTTTTTTTGCCCTTCTTGGTTCTATTCTGGGTGATCGTCCAAAATGACTTACTAAAAAGCTCAAAAAAAAATAGAAGTTAAAAACTAAAACCCGACTACTAAAAGGCTTAAAACAAGACCTGTTTATCCTTAAAATAGACTCATAGATAATTAATCGTAGTCGGAGGACACCACATTCGCATTTGATAAACCGATGGCCTCCGACTACGATTAATTATCTATGAGTCTATTTTAAGGATAAACAGGTCTTGTTTTAAGCCTTTTAGTAGTCGGGTTTTAGTTTTTAACTTCTATTTTCCTTAAAATAGACTCATAGATAATTAATCGTAGTCGGAGGACACCACATTCGCATTTGATAAACCGATGGCCTCCGACTACGATTAATTATCTATGAGTCTATTTTAAGGATAATAAACAGGTCTTGTTTTAAGCCTTTTAGTAGTCGGGTTTTAGTTTTTAACTTCTATTTTTTTTTTCTTTTTTTACTAACGATCGATTCCACTTTATTTTTGAAGCATGAATTCATACAGTAGATTACAAAATGGGTTTGTATTTATTTAAATCTAGCTTTTTATAAAAAAAAAAAAACATGTACGATGAGTAATTTCTGTAAACGCCGCTCGGACGAACCAAAGGTTCCTAAAGCCTTAAATATATGTTTTGAATGCTCTCCCGTACCTATTGATCGACTATTATACAAAAAAAGTACCTTTTTAAATAAGGCAAAGAAAACGCAAGATGAGGTAAGTTATAAAAGGTGTAAAAAGATTGAGGCAAAACGTCTACATCCCAAATATTATGTTTGTTACAGTTTCTAAATTGTAATTTTTTATATTATATTAATGGAAAATATATTATCTTTTTGTCGGCTCTAAAATGTATGGGAAAGTTAAGATATTATCAGAAAATACTATTATAATCACCAAAAAAATCTTGTAATCGACTCTATTAAAGAAGAACATTTTGCATTTTCGTTGATTTAAATAACACCTACCTGTGGTATCTAAGTGAAAAAACCGGAAAACAGTGGTTGCGACTGGCGCAGGATCGTGAGGTGAACGGTGGCGTATGAAGAGGATTTTACTCAGCAGTGGGTGTTAACAGGCTGATGATGATGATGATATAAGTAAATAAATACCTCCTTAGGGCAGACAAATAGAAGCGGAGTAACAAGTTTAAAGTAAATACAAAAGTAATTTCGTACAAAGAACAGAAATCGAGAATGTACTTATCTCTAATTGAATATCGTCCTTTGGAGTTCAAAGTGTTTTCCCGGACGAAATCGTTTCTTTATCTCTACAGAAGGACAAACTGCAACAAATTGGACGCGCCTAAAATGTTTGTAATGATGAACTAATTAGAATAAACGTAGGTTAGCAATAGAAGAAAGCGCAGAAATATTATGGAGTACCTACAGTAATCATGGTACAGTCGACAAAAGGTAAACCTTTACATTTTCATTGCAAAGTTCGCCAGTAAGAATAAAGGTAGGTAGGTATCTAGTATGTATTTAAATATCCCTTTAGGTAAGAGCTAAGGATTTAGATGTGTAAGTAACGACGACGCACATGAATATCCCCTCAACAAAAAGTATATTGGTTAATCTGCCTTTTACCTAATATTTTCCCGTGTCATTAAAGAAAACATTTAGGATGAACTTCAAAACACGCGCCCTCTTATTATATCCAATCAAAGCTCTTATTGTATCCAATCAAAGCGAGACAACGCAAGTTTTGAAGTTCATCCTAAATGTTTTCTTTAATGACACGTACCACACCCTGCTGTGCACGTACGGGTTATATTTATTAGATAGGTTCTTTACCGAGGTTCAACGCGCTGTCACGAGTTCACGACCACATAACAGAAAAAAAACTGGTTCTTCACAACAGCCGCTGTTTCCCCCGAAAAGTAATCGAACACTTGAAAGAAAACTCTAAAAGAATTTAATTATCTTTTAAAACAAATTAAATTACACAAAGCTTTTCGTATACCTACTTCTTGTCGAAGGGACCGAAACAGCTGAAAGAGTAAATGAAAAAAAAAAGTTATACAACGTGTTACAAAACATCCTAACTCTTTTTACAGTGTGTAACCTACTGGTCAACAGGATGTCAATTCTGTAAAAAAAAGTTGAAAAAAACAAATTTTATTTTATAACCTCAAAATTAAAAAAAAATCATATTTTTTTTTGTTTTTGGTATAAGCTAAAATTTTAAAATATGTTTGTGGATGTAGGTGCATTTGCATAGCTTTGAGTTGTTAAAACATTGTGAAAGTCAATGAAAACAGTATTTAAAAAATACTTTTCTCCCGCCATTTTATTAATTTAAAAATCAACGGAACGTCATAGAGCGAAAAAAATATTTAGGTTGTGATCCCTATCACCGGGTGCTATTACCCTGTAAAAAGAGTTAGGTACTTTTGTAACACCTTGTATATCTTGTAGCGTTATGGAAAGTCGTTGGAAATTGCAAAATACTGACTGAAATTATTATTAATTTCAGCGAGTATTAGACACAGTAGTAGGTACTTGGAATACAAAAAAAAAACAAAACGGCTGCCCAATATCAAAACCTAGTTACTCAATTTTTTTATCGTATTTTTGCATTTTTGGGCTTACTAGGTTGACCGCCACGTGTTTAGCTCTTACAATTTTTTTTTTTCATTCGAAATCGAGTAATTGCTCAAAATAAGAATCAGCAAATTCCAGTAATTTGAACTGTGATGATAATTTTTTTCGTAGCACCAATTGAAAACAAAGCAACTCAGCACAACAAATTCAAAACCATAGTAACTGCATGAACTTGCTAGGTTTTAAAGTTGTTGTGGCCACTTACCACTTTTTGAATGTGTGATGTTTACTCTATTCCATACTTACTTTGCCTAGGAATTGTGTACAATGACCAACGAACTCCAGGTAAAGTATGGAATAAGATGTTGCTAGTTGAGACGCTACCCCTGCGGGCTACGGAGGCCAGGTGAATTGGCGAATACCTGTCAAAATTCTATGCCCAGCCGAAGCATAGCTATGAGACCCGCACGAAAATGTATTCAAAGACACATGAGGCTAAGCAAAGAGATGACCCAAGACAGAATGTTTTAATTCCTCGGTATTCAATGATAAGTCGACTAACAATAAGGCAAAAAGAGAAGAGTAACATCGAGTCTGTCTTCAAATCTACATATAATATAATATTTCATCTAACTCCTTGAGTTTGCAAGCATGCATACTAAGTGATAAAAATATGATAAATCACTACTATTATCCGTTTTCTGTAGTCCACCCACACGCTCGAAGTCGGGTGCAAAATCTAGTACATAGTTGGTATTCTATGTAATACTTAGGTTACCTGCGGAATAGCGGAATCGGAATCACGATGCACCTTAGCCTAGATATCATAATGCCCTTTTACCCACTTTCAAACAAGCTGGTTTTAGCACCATGTTTTGCTCAAGCGATTCGCAAGTTCAGCTTTGCACGCAAGTACGAGTTCGTATGTAAAAATAATATGTGACTATTCTGACAAATAAGTATGTACAAGTGCCATATTTTAGACCGATATTTCCTAAAGTCGGCTGAATACGTACCTACCTACTTTTGTATACCTTATACCTGCCTCTTACATTAACTTAGCGTGGGATGGTTTGGGGCTCAGTAAAAAAATATCCTGTACAGGGGTTTCCCTGGAGATATGCGGCGGGCGGGCGATGGCGGCAGCACATCGTCGCATTGTCGCCACCCCGCGGGGACACTCTCCATCACGCAAAGCACATTAGAGCGAGCTAGAGATTTCCTCGGAGACGCTGTCTGATGATGCCGACGAAAAAAACGCATTTAATTTATTGCCACTTAAGCTGCAGACAAAACAAAAGCACAAGCGGAAAAGATAATATGAAACGTCTCTTTCCAGGAAGCTTTTCTAGCTGACGGGAGATAAAGATTCGCGAGACAGCTAGCTCCGTTTGACCGGAAGGAAACAAATTGTAGAGGGTAATGGTTCGTATAAACCAAGATAAAAGTTGTCTCTCTCCCTCCGGAGGTAATGATACGATAACCGATACGACATCCAAGTTTGTAACTTTTTCCATCGCAAAAATATAACTAAATATTTTTCATTACCACATCAGATATCTACGCGCATAAAAGAGCCAATTTTGGTTTATTGTCAAATTGTATATGGTTACGAGATGAAACTCAATTACAGCTGGCTGTGTGCCCTGTCCACCTCAGTCAAGGCCACTAGAGGAGCGATGAGCGATGTGGTACATTCCGGGACACGCTAGGATACCCCTTGGAAGCACCCCCATGTACATGTGCGTCAATGGCCAGGGCCCTTAGCCTGTAACGCAATGGCGGGTCAATGGCGTCCCGGCAGAAGGACAAAACCGGGCTCTCCTCGTTTTTCTCCTACAACCAGAGAACTAATCCTCTAGAATTAGAATCAAAATATTCTTTACTCAAAAAAGCTCGTAATGTGGACATTAATTCGACAACCTTCTTTGAGCAAAGTCGGACTTGCGGGCTACTTGGATTAGGCGCCAGAAAAGTTGTATGGAATTTCATTAATGTCTTGTGTTTTGCGGCCAGAAAAACATTAATGTCGAGTTTTGTTTCATAAATAGAACTCAAACATCAGGTGCAAAAAGTATTTATTTAGAATTAGGCTGTATGGGTACTGGCAGTCGACACATTGCACAGAAAAAAAAAGCGCGGCCATATTGTTTTCGACTTTTCGCGCGTTGTTCGAAGTGATTTTTTTCTGTGTTTTTGTTGAAAAAGTGAACTCTCAAAGCGACGAATCCTCGGATTTAATGTGTTTAACACCGCCGGACATTCAAAATCAAGCGAAATTAGTAATTGGAAATTTATTGCCACCGAAGTCAAAAGAAAAATACAAGCAAGCTTACCAACAAAAAGTTTGCGGAATGGAAAATCGACAAAAAGTACTTAATCTACGACAAATGGTAAGCTAATTAAATTACTATGTTAATTACTATTCTAATTAATATTTTAATTACTCGCATTGTTTGAGTAAAGCACTATACAAGCCTTGGTCTGCAATGAGCGCGCTTCTGGCCACGCTATGATTGCCTCGAGCTTAGCTTAGCTACGCTCTCGGCCCTCAAGTTTGGTCATCATTGCAGCCCTTGCTGGCCGCGCTATAAAGGCCTCGACCTTCGGTCTCGGCCTTCATTTCAGCTTGTCCATCAAGGGCTGCAATGCTGACCGCACTGTGAGGGCCTTGAGCTGCGCTACGCTGCGCTCGTCGGCCATCAAAAGCGCGCCAGAAACGCACTCATTACAGATCGCGGCAGTAATGTACTATTGCTGTACTACAAAAACATTAAAAGGACAGACAGCGTTAGCAAATCGTAATTGAAGTCGTCACCTGACAGCCCATTTTGGCACCATTGTGTTACAGGCTAAGGGCCCAGTTTTCAACGGAAAGTTAAAAGCTGAATTCAAAGCCCTTGGTAGATGGCGCTTATAGGCTTGGCCATACAAGAACCGGGATATGGCTGTCTTTCGCTTACACAGATTAATAATATCTTCAGAAAAAGCGAAATTTGACAGCCGTGAAAACGGCTCATTGAACAGAAAGGTGTATCCTATAGTAAGGTGTATCCTAAGTATCGTTGACTGTGCTAGTCACTCATTTACCTACAATAGTGACTCTGTGAAGTGAAGACTTCGCGCGCGAGTCTGTCAAGTCTGCGAAGGGGAAAGTACAACTAACGCGACCAATGAAAAAAAAAGTGTTCTTTTTGGATGCTTTGTTGGCTAAAAATGAGCCTCGAAAGGTCTAGCTAGATTCCAGATCCTAGAACCTACCAATAAATCCCGCCGCCGCCGCCGCTCGGGCGCTTTAATTTGTTTGACCATTTCCTTGAAACATTTTTACTCTCAAAATAATGTCGACAACGTGAAAATGCATAATGCACCCGTCGCTAACTCATAGCGCCCGCAACATACGTGTAACAAAAAGTTCTTACTCTTTTAAAGGATAGACTTTTTTATTTAAAAAAAGTCGTGGATAGATATACGATATACCTGGATAGGTAACCTAAAAAAAAGGTGGTAGATGGTGGTAGGTACTGAGGGTTCAGTACCTACTACCATGCATTTATTTGTAAGAAAAATACAAAAAACGTATACCTAAGTGGGAGTCGCACTCACGTACTTGTAAGGGGGAAAAGGTATGTCTTACGTAGAGTTGTAAAGTGCTCGTCACGTTATAAATGTCTGACGGATATTTATGAGCATATTGGACATTTATCCAATGTTCTCGGACATTTATGGATACTTATGGTCACATAGGACATATTCATTTTGCCAGTAAGCTAGACTCCATTTTGAGGGTTCCGCACCCGTAGGGTGCCAAATGGGCCCCTATTACTCCACCTTCAATGTCTGTCTGTCCGTCTGTCTGTCCGTTTGCCTGTCAGTCTATCTGTCCTTCTTTTAAAGGGCTGTTTCTTGGGATCCGCTGTAGGTAGCGTATTAAAAATATCACAGAACATGTGTTACTATGGCGGGTTACAAAAAAAAAACGACCAAGTGCGAGTCAAGCTCGTGCACTAAGGGTTCCGTACTGACATACCTATAAATACCAGAATCTTCTTGTAGGTTTTCCTGCAATCTATAGGTAAATACCTATATTCTGTATTTATTTAAAAAAAATCGGCTTAGGAGTTTCGGAGATAAGGGGGGAATAGTAAATTTTCGGGCACGTATTTGAAGGCCGAATGCTTCGATCAAGGATAAAACTAGATACAACATAGAACTCTGAAATGTGTCTGGAAAAATAGATGCCCAAACTACCGTTGGGAGCTTATTTGCTCGTAGTCTATGCAATTAAAGTAAAACTGTACACTAATGCAATAAGGTTGACATTCGAATATTAGACGCATGGTCGAAATGATGTTTCGTATTGTTCTATTGCTGATATCATTTGTTTTTGTGGGGACAAGTTTTTATTGTGATTTTATACGTAATGCGGATTCTATGGGATTTAGTTCGGTGGCCGAATGCCCCCAAAATCAACCATTTATGCAATGAACCGTGGTAGATTCAGATACGAAGAGTTGTCGGTTTGAATCAAATTGCGTAACGTGAATCGCTTGTGTTCTGTAAACAATAAACTTTTAATTAAGCAATTAAACTGTATTAGTTGGAGAGCTGGTGACCAATCGAGATATTTTTTCGTACAAGGCTGGGAGTTAGTAGGCTGATAGAGTAGACTTCGCTGAGTCTGGGAAAAATATTTTTTTGGTCCGGTCGCGGTTGAAAGTTAGATTTTTTCGACTTTGAAAGTTTAAATGTATGGGTTGAGTCATTTCTTTTTTGTCTACAAGGCTGGGAGTTTTTGGGCTGCCTTTTTAGTCTCCGCTGATCACGAAATCACTATTTATTACTAGCCAAACGCGGTAGAAATATTGTTTTTTATAACCTAGAAAGTGTGAATTTTTGGGTTATAAAAATCAAACTTTCAACCACGCTTGGCCAAAAAACAAATATTTGGTTGTTCAACGGAGTCTATACAACTAACCTAGAAGTTTCTAGCCTTGTACGACAAAAAAAATATACTGAACCCATACATTTAAACTTTCAAAGTCGAAAAAATCTAACTTTCAACCGCGACCGTGCCAAAAAAATATTTTTCCCAGACTCAGCAAAGTCTACTCTATCAGCCTACCAACTCCTAGCCTTGTACGAAAAAATATCTCGATTGGTCACCAGCTCTCTAACTATATGGTATTGTTCCCGATCACTGTTCTTTAAGGGTGGACGATAGCAACATGGCGGGAAATTCAAAATGTTTTCAGTTTTTTACATTTTGTAGCTAAACTGAGCTATTTTACTGAGCTATTTTTGTTCAGCGATTTTTCGTTCGCGGCAATAAAACAATATTATTTTCATTATTGTAAACAACAGAACAACAATAATGCAGCCGATTATGTGTTCTGGTCTAAGACAAATTTTTGGGCAAATTGCATCAGGGTTCAAAAAAACGACGAAGCGCTTCGAGAAAAAGTAGGTATAACCCGTGCCATTAAAGAAACGATATATAAATGGCGGATACTCTCGCGCCCTCTCGCTTTAATCATATCTCCGTCTATACTCACACGTAACGTAAGCAAAGTCATTTTAGGCAGTCCTGATTAGTCACCTACGCCTAAAACACGCCAAAATACGTTCGCCTCTTAATGATTTTTAAATGTTTGTCGAGTTATTTCAATATTGCCGTTTACGTTAAGTGTTGTTATTTGTTGAGGATTGTATTATTTACTACATTTTAATATTTTTGATCTTATTTTCATAAAGATTGTTGTTTAATCACAAACCCAACGTAGTGTTGTTTAATCACAATTACCTAAACAATAAAGAAAGCATCTTAAAACAATATTTCCTAACCAAAAATTTAAGAAAGTTTTAGGTATGAACCGAAATCGTATTTTCGTAACCTCTTTTTCAGACCTTACCATAGGTACCCGCCGCCATTTTCATATCGTTTCTCTATTGGCACGGCTTATAGTGCCCTTGAGCTGCGCTTAATCGTCTTGGAGGGGGCACATGGTTGAAAGCGTTTCCTATTAGAAACCTACGAGTAGTTGGAGCGGGTGCAAACATTGGCACCAAACTTGCGTGATTTCAATCAAAGATAACATTACTATTTTATTATTATCGAAAGAGCGGGTGAGTAGGTACCTACTTATTTCCCCTGAATCCTTTTCGACTTTGTTAATAATAATATCTTTGTGGGTCTGTGTTCTTGTTTAAAAAACTATGAATGGAGATGTCCTACTTTAAAAGTGACTTTGTATAGAAGTCAACACTAACGATTTCCTTTATGATTCCCTCATAAAGTAAAACCACGCTAAAACATAAATGCTTTTACTTTGTTGTCTCGTTAACAACTTATTCCTTTGAGATATCACATTTTTTTCTCAAAACAAAATTTAAATGACATTTCTAAACTAACAAGATTTCATTCGGGGTAACAAGTGGTGTTGTTGTAAGTCATGACAATAGGTATTATAAACGAAAGGGGGAAATCCGACCCAGTTTGTAAAAGATTGCGTACACAAGCATTTGTTATAAATTGTTGGGATAAAACTCACTTTTGATGTTGGTTTTTGTTTTTTGCTAATATATGGGAATAAAATTTATTGCATGTTAACAATATCAATATTGCTTTAAAACAATATTCTTTTTTTTACGAAAGGATTTTATGATGGAAATTAATGTTGGGGCCTACGATACAGCAAACATACCCAGTAGCCGTCTACGGCTATGGAAAAATGAAATATCTCAGAATTAAAAAAAATACATAAAAATGCAACCCTATTTAGGTACTATCTTATACTACAGGGTGCACTCTAAGTCGATAGCGGAACTTTAAGGCCCGGTTTCTGAATTGAGAAATTCGCTAACCAATTAATGGTTAAGTATCGTCATGTCTCTGCAGATTTCTTGCAGGTGCCGGGCCTAAGTACTGATCAATTGTTTGTATTGATCAGTACTTAGGCCCGGCACCTGCAAGAAATCTTGCAAGAACTTGTACTAGTTGGCGAAAAAAATGGAGTAAAAAAAATATCAGCTGGTCCATACAACAGGTCGACTCAGTACTGCGCCTAATGTATGAAACAGCTGATATTTTTCTCGCCACCTAATACAAGTTGTTTGTATTGATCAGTAGACAGCCTACTTAAAGTTCCGCTATCGACTTAGAGTGCACCCTGTATATAGAGACATACAGGGTGTCCCAAAAAATAGTGTCAAGCGAAAGTCCAGAGATAGAGCACCCCTAGGGGTACCCGAATCACCCCCATGTATGTTCAGCGATTTTTTGACGTTTAGAAGTTATGAGGCTTTTAACGTTTTTTTGGGAAGAATTACCATAAAAGAAAACCGATCAAAATTACATTTCTCCTAATTCCGGTTTTTGAACTTTGACCGCTAATTACTCGAATAAAAGGCCCATAAAGTGACAGATTTTTTGTGCTATTCTAAACGGTCAGATTTTAAGAAAGTGTTTGAAATCAATAAAAAATCCTTCAGGCCCCTACTTTTTTTTCTCCCCATACTAACTTATTCGATGATGTTTTCTCTAAAACGCATTTTTGAACCTTGGATCAAAATTGCGGTATCTTTCACAAGTTTATAGATGATCATTATTTTTTTGGTGATAGACTAGTTACCTAAGATACCAATAAAGAAAAAAAAATTAAAAAAAAGTTAAATACAAAAAAAGTCAAAAAATCAAAACCAATGCTAGGTAATTCTTCCCAAAAAAACCGTAAAAGCCTCATAACTTATAAACGTCAAAAAATCGCTGAACATACATGGGGGTGATTCGGGTACCCCTAGGGGTGCTCTATCTCTGGACTTCCGCTTGACACTATTTTTTGGGACACCCTGTATACAGGGCAATTTTTAAATGGATTATAACCTCAGACACCCCAACTTCTAAATGTGATTTCCAACAACTTTTGTTCTACGACTTTGGTGAAAGCGCAATTTTTTTTCTCCATACATTTTTTTTTTTTTTAGAGATACAAATTGGAGCAGGAGAAGTTAGTAAGGTGGTTAGAAAGGCAGCGTTGGAATGGTAGAAATGCACACTTTTAAAAGATAAGAAACTTTAATAAAATAAAAAGTATCGAGCTTTTCGAAAAGTCGTAGAACAAAAGTTGTTCGCATTATTAGAAGTTGACGTGCCTTAGGTGTTAAAACGAAAAAAAAAATCCCTGTAATATAAAACCCGACTACTAAAAGGCTTAAAACAAGACCTGTTTATCCTTAAAATAGACTCATAGATAATTAATCGTAGTCGGAGGCCATCGGTTTAACAAATGCGAATGTGGTGTCCTCCGACTACGATTAATTATCTATGAGTCTATTTTAAGGATAAACAGGTCTTGTTTTAAGCCTTTTAGTAGTCGGGTTTTAGTTTTTAACTTCTATTTTTTTTTTGAGCTTTTTAGTAAGTCATTTTGGACGATCACCAAGAATAGAACCAAGAAGGGCAAAAAAAACACATTTTTGATTTTTTTGTCCTATTTGTTATGTTGACGCTACATGTGTTATACATTTTTGAAAAGGTCTTTTAAAGCCCTTTCATTTGATACCCATGACGATGGTATCCGATAATTTTTATTTTTAGGTCCACCACTTTAGGGCGCAGCACAGCCGCCATCTTGATTTTTTTCAAAATTAAACTATCCTATGTTACCTGGGTGATTAAGACAAATCCAACGACACCTCATTTGTTGAAATCGGCCGAGTAGTTTAGGCTCTGCGAGGGAACAGATGAACACACAAACATACATACATACATACATACATACATACATACATACATACATACATACATACGCTGCTAAAATCATAACCCTCCTTTTTGCTTCGCGTAGTCGGGTAAAAATACATACAAACCCTATTTTATTTCCGTACACGGGTGTACAATTGTACTATAAAACGTGGGTATGGTTTCTATACAAATGTGCCCCATGACCTTAAGGTGGGACGATAGCAACGTGCGGGAAATTCAAGATTTTCACAGTTTTTTTTTTATTTTGTATCTAAACTGAGCTATTTTTGTCCAGCGATTTTTCGTTGTTGGCATTAACATAGTATGCAATAACATAACATAATAATGAAAAGAATACTATGTTGTTGCCGCGAACGAAAAATCGCTGAACAAAAATAGCTCAGTTTAGCTACAAAATGTAAAATACTGTGAACATTCTGACTTTCCTGCCACGTTGCTATCGTCCAACCTTAAGGTAACGTTTTCTCAGAGTCAATTAGTTGATTATTTACATGTATGTACAATATTACAATAATATTGTACATAATACGTGGGTATGGTTTCCATACAAATGTGCCCAATGACCTTACGAGGGCGCTAGAGCACCATTTCCTCATACAATCGTAGTTCAGGTTTAATTTCTAAACTACAGGCTGGATTTTGCTGAAACTTGGTTTATATAGATGACCATTACGGAGGTTGGAAAATAGTTTTTATAATAAAAAAAATAGCCTGAAAGAAATTAGAGCGATGCGTTTTTCGCACCGAAAAAATAGAAGTTAAAAACTAAAACCCGACTACTAAAAGGCTTAAAACAAGACCTGTTTATCCTTAAAATAGACTCATAGATAATTAATCGTAGTCGGAGGCCATCGGTCTATCAAATGCGAATGTGGTGTCCTCCGACTACGATTAATTATCTATGAGTCTATTTTAAGGATAAACAGGTCTTGTTTTAAGCCTTTTAGTAGTCGGGTTTTAGTTTTTAACTTCTATTTTTTTTTGAGCTTTTTAGTGAGTCATTTTGGACGATCACCCAGAATAGAACCAAGAAGGGCATAAAATAAACACATTTTGGAATTTTTTGTTCTATTTGTTATGTTGACGCTACATGTGTTATACATTTTTGAAAAGGTCTTTTAAAGCCCTTTCATTTGATACCCATGACGATGGTATCCGATAATTTTTATTTTTAGGTTCACCACTTTAGGGCGCAGCACAGCCGCCATCTTGGTTTTTTTCAAAATTAAACTATCCTATGTTACCTGGGTGATTAAGACAAATCCAACGATACCTCATTTGTTGAAATCGGCCGAGTAGTTTAGGCTCTGCGAGGGAACAGATGAACACACAAACATACATACATACATACATACATACATACATACATACATACATACATACATACATACATACGCTGCTAAAATCATAACCCTCCTTTTTGCTTCGCGTAGTCGGGTAAAAAGAGGTTACTTTCAGCTGTTATTTACTTAAATTATTACACTGTCTATTGGAGACTAACTACCTTGGGAACATCAATAATGTATTGTACTTGTCAGAAAAAAAAAGATTTTTGAAATAGCTAATAAAATGTAGCTGAACTACGAAAAAAATTCGGAAAATAGATCTATTAGGTACATTACACCTACATACTCGCGAAAGGACACGAACACACGTAGACTCATACAGCCGCATTGCCTCTCACTTTTCCCGCGCCCCGTCTCGCTCTGGGTGAAACAACTATAGAAAACAGTGTTTCACGCGCTTGGCCATCGTTTTTTCGTGATTGCGATTTTTCGTGGTTTAGAAATTATGTTTTTTTAATGGGTTTTAACGAATTCCCTTCCGGAACATCCAAAAGTGACCAAAAATAGTTAAGCCTCGCGTTGATAACCTAATGTAGAGTGTTTAGCAAAAAACGCAACCAAAAAGATGTTTTATTTTTCTATTGGCGACGCTAGTTGTGCCTAGGTATTCACCTCCATGCTTTCAAACTCATTTTAAAAACTTTTGTGTTTTATAAACTTGCCATGCTTTCAAAGGTATTCAGGTGGAACATTTACTAAGAAATAAGTCGAAAACATTGTCATGGCTCAAAATTGACAAAAAAATATCAATATCTATCAATAAACTAAAATAAAAGGATTAGTTAATCATTTAAAAAAGTACTTATTTAAAATGTTTATGAACAGCGACTTAAGATTAGTTTTAGGGGCACTTTAATAAATATTTTTCATATTTCTTTACGTTTCTCTAATCCTTCAATTGAAGTTTTTTGCCATAACAATATTTTCGAATCTTTAGAAGCCAATTTCAGCGCAAAAAATGGCCTAGTACGGATTTTCTACCTGACTACCTTTGAAAGCTTGGCAAGGTCATAAACCACAGAAGTTTTTTAAATGAGTTTGAATTAATGGACATCCATTTTGTATTTGTGAAAAATTTGCTCCGTCCACCTCGAATATTTCTCACACAATTAATTGTAGAAAACTCCATGAATCACGGTGCAATAAGTCGTCTCCCCGCAGTTGCTTACTTCCTGCTTTATTAACTGCGGGAAATACTCCTCAATATGTTCCCTGAAACCACGCAAGACTAGATACCAGCTAATCTAACTTATATGAGCCGCTTTTACGAGTATTTGCGGTTGTATGTCGAACGATATTGACTACGATATAACTGTATTAATACCAATTTAATTAGAATACATGGCGTACGGAAACAGTTTCAGAATACAAAACAAAAAGTAACGAACAGCGGCAGGTGCCGATTTCTATTTTGGCACGTGGATATTGGTAATGTGGGACGCGGCGCGGTGCGGCGCGACGCACGCGTTATACAGGGTGGCCCAAACATAGACGTCAAAATTTTTGAAATTAAAATGAAGTCCTTCAGACATCTACTTAATTTTTTCTCCATACTAACTATTTCAGTGATGATTTCTCGAAAACAACATTTTTGGACTTTGGATCAAAATTGCGGTAACTTTTAGAAGTCCATAGCTGATGATTATTTTTTTGGTAATAGATAAATTATCTGAAACCTTAAAAAATAAAAAAATATCTCTGAAAAGTGAAAAGAAAAAAAAGTTAAAAAATAAAATCCAACGCTAGGTATTTTTTTTCAAAAAAACCTAGCGTTGGATTTTATTTAGAGGCTAAAAGCCTCATAACTTCTAAACGACAAAAAATGGCTGAACATACATGGGGATGATTCGGGTAGACCTCGGTGTCAGCTATCTAGATTTTCTCGCTTGACGTCTATGTTTGGGCCACCCTGTAGAGAAGCGCGGAAAAATGATTTTTGATTCAATATGCGTTAATATTGAGTCAAAGTAAAAAACCCGCCAAGTGCGAGTCTGGCTCACACACTTAGTGACCATACAAACTTTTAAGGGGGAAAAGGTAAATATTTGTTTACTTTTGCATCGTAAATCAAAAACTATACAGTACAAATAATTTAAAATCTGTTTTAGCTTGTGCTGAAGCTTGAAGCCTTTTCTTACGAAACCCTACATGATACTGTCGCCCTACTTTAAAATGTGGGCCCCCCATTTCATATCTAATAATTATAAATTGGTTGGGTAGGTGTCGTGTCTACTCAGTGTGAGTCCGAGCCAACACCACTTTCTAACGAGGATTTCTTCGTTAACCGCCTTCTGCTTGGTCAGCCTCCAGAAGTTGGGCGTTTGATATGGTCCGCGGCCAGAAAATCCCCCGGATCCCCCGCAGGCATTTATTGACAAAACCTGTAGCCTCTGGGACAGGTCTTTTCTAACGAACCATGACTCGCAACCATCCATACATCAAGCAAGACTGACTTCACGTTTGACTCGAAGATCATCAACTTAGTGCGGCGTGTAATGATCAGCTGGGGAAGCACAACTTCGAGATAAAAGTTTTATCCCACTATCGGGTAGCGGCGTCTAGCTTCACGCGGTGAAATAAAGCAAGATGGCGATAAAACTTGTATCGTGACATTGTGCTCCCCTAGCAGGATGGGTAGGTAATCGTATGAGGTAGTGGCCACCCCTGGTGTCAGAGTTTTTAGGCCACCCAAAGGGTCTCTGACATGGCTTAACGATTGTTATTAATCAACAACAACCGGGACCAACGGTTTAACGTGCCTACCAAAACACGGAAGCGCTCAGATATTATTGCCACTAGCGGTCACCCATGATCAGGATACCTCGCCTAAAAACCGCCATGAAATATGAGCGCTGTTTTTAATATGCCTCGTCCCTGCGTTATTCCTTGATACTTTGTAACAAAGCACCTAAGAAGTTTATAAACTTTACGAAGTGAAACATGGGTGGCTGTAAAAGTTTAATGAATGCCTATTTTCCGTGAGTGAAAATAATTAAGCAAAAAGTATGAAAAGACCTTATTCTTTTGTTCACTCAGTAAATTAATTTGAACCACACTCTATGTGTACGGGTGCTGAGTGCTGATTGAATCTGTTGAATCCATTTGGGCAATGTGTTTACATCGCTGCGCAATTAATCCACAACTTAAACAATGAAGAGCTTTCATCAATCCGCGTTTTGTCGATAATACGTATATGTTTTGTTGTTAAAAGTTTATTACTTAATAAAATTGTCTTGACCTACTCCAGCCAATACATTTAATTATTTTACGATTAGGTATCGACCCGACTCACCTGCTGACCATCTCTGTTTCGCGGCCAATTAAAGAAGAACCGTTTGGCTCCAGGGTCTACGAACGACATACCTTTATATCAACTGGTACGTACGTCAAGAGACCTGAATATATCTAGTATCCACATAGCAAGGATAAGGAGTTCAGTGCTAGTTCAGGAAAAATCTTTGTCACGAAACGGTTCGATTGTTAACGAAGTTACCCATGAAAGAGCTAGAAGTTGCCGCGCAATACAGCGAGAAGTGGCCATCCCTTCTTCAAGTACTATTAGCTGATAGATGAGGCTTAAGGCCCAAACAAATACAAATACAAATTCATTTTATTGGATAAAAAGCGGTACATTAAAAACAAAATAAATACTTATCCTAAAGTAGATACGGTATGTCTTAATGGAAAAGTTGGCAACTACCACCTGCACTGGCCTTAGCGGCCGTATTGCAGAATGACAGTTGTGTAGAGAAGTGGCCCAATGCACTTGGGATAGATATCCTTGAGTGTTGATTAAGTAACATTGCGTAGTAATTGAGTGACTAAGTACATTAAAGGCACAACTAGCGCCGCCAATGGAAAAAAAGACATATCTTCTTTTTAAATGCGTTTTTTGCTAAAAACTCGTCATTAGATTATCTACGTTTAGGACCTAAGGTTTAGTTTCCAGGTCCTAGAACCTGCGAATAAGATCTTTTATCGCCAAAAGTGGCCACAAAAAGAAGATATGATTTTTTTCCATTGGCGGCGCTAGTTGTGCCTAGGTTTTCACCTTATGGTGACAACATAATCATCATGATTACGAATCATATAATATTACAGCTATGGGGATAGTTTGAAACAAAAACATTTGAAAAAAGCAATTACGAGGAATACTATGTAGAAATGCTCATGAGCTCGTGTAGGCTAATGTTAATATTTATTGTTCAATATTAGTAGAGTAGAGGGGAGATGCTACTTTGTAATTTGTGAACGACAAGATAACCTTTCAACTAAAGCATTTCCGTAAGCAGAACGAATTCCTTCTTTCTAATCGTGGAAAGATATCCCAACTACCACTCGTATACAAGGAGGACGCAACTTGCAAACGGCATCGAGATTTCAACTGCTTATAAACATTACGTACCCGCTTCGGGACTGTCTGTCTCGGGTCTGAGTTACTGATGTAGCAGCAGCTTATAAAATACGTTTAGGAAACAGTTACGAAACTTTTTTTTTGCTATGAACCTCTGCAAAACAGAACAGTTGGGACACATTTTTTTCTGGCCTTTGTTTTGTGTGTACACTGTATATTTGAAAGTATGATGTATGGAAAGAATGCTGTTACTTTATATTAAGAGGCAAAACTAAGCAAAAGCCTGTTGAAATTTTGCGCGCTTCGGGACGCGACATCCTATGGTGTATAAAAGTAATAAAAGGAAATCTTTTGACTCATCTGTCAAAGCAAAAAAGAAGGAAACTCATTTCACTGACCTTTATGTACTAACTTGTCTTTTGTTTTTGTTGCAACAAAATAATCATTTCCTTGCTCTGTGAGATGAAAAGTTGTGTGTTTCGCACGAATGCAATATTACCTATATATGCGTCTCGTACTTCTGGCTCTCGCTGCAAACAATTAAATAGTTTTGCATAAAAAATAAATTACCGAATTGCGCAAGCAAACGAAAGAATAGCTATTTCTCTCACCTCACGACTCAAGACTCACCTATTTCCATACATACAGTAACCAAATACCCGGTAAATGTGCAAAGGGAGTTTTGGATCTAATGATGATAGTGGTTAAAAAAGCAAAAACTGTACACGTTAATTGTGGTTGTGGTATGTTACATGCAATATGAAAATACAAAAAATTCACAAAGCTTCGTCAAAACATGACGAAATATGGTAGTTGCCTGATTTATAACTACGTTTAGGTATGTGTCGATAAAGTTATTTTATTTTTCTGGCCGTATAAAATTTACAACCTAATGTACACTTTCCTAAGCGTTCCTCCGGCCTAGGCTCGGGATAGTAGGGCACTCAGAAATATCAGCATGCTGTAAATATTACCTCCAAAATAAATTACTTCTACTTTCTTTTGTGAGTTTTCTAAGTAATGTCTTCTCCGTAATCAAAATATTACAAAACGAGCAAATCTAACCTCCAGCAACACCTCACCACACAATGTGGCATAAGTAAGTACTTACTTGCCTGAGTATCTCCTTACCGACTTATTATTTGATAAGTTAAGTTCTCAACTTGTACGTTGTATTACACGTTCATACGTATTCTTTGCCTTTACGGGAGTCGTTACGATTACGTGCTTGTATAAAGTTATGCCGCATATCTACGCTTTATACCGCAATTGTACGAACGAGTGAGTGTATGTACGAGTATCTAATGTTCGCCTTCTTCAAGTGTATTTAATGAAAAACATTTCGAAATTTTCTAAGCAATTCGTTGGTGAATGAGCATAATTTTATTTTGCAGTCAATTAGGTTGAATATGGATATGCTTACCTAAGCTTCTACAAAAAGTTAGCAACGTTTATTCAGTCTTCATTCCTTTTTTGCTATCATAAATTAATCAATAATTCTGTTCGTGTGTAAAAGTCCGTTTGATGGTCGGTGTAGGTATTGGGCTTCATTCATTGGAGGCCGCTTGCCAAATTATATTTAAGAGGCATGGAACGTAGCATGCTTATTATCAAACGTAAAGATACAGTGCGAAACAAAAACATCAGAAAGAGGACAAAAGTAAAGGACATTATAGACACAATTAAAAACAATTTAATTAAAAAACAAAAATGGCAATTGGCAGGACACCTAACGAGGTCAAACGACATCAAATGGTCCCGCCTCACAAAGTCACAACAGAATGGGTGCCTAGAGACGGTTGGCAAAGATCCGGAAGACCACTCCTCAGATGGATAGATGATCTAAGAGATTTCGACCCACTCTAGTGGAGGCATGCATCAGACAGAGAGAAGTGGAGCAGTCTGATGAAGAAATATATATCACACAAAAAAGAACTGAACAAGGTATTTCAAGTAGACATACAAATATAGGAAATAGATCCAGAAAATACAAAGAAAACCTTACCTAACCAATCACCCAGTGCAGCCTGGTCAGCTAGGGTGATCAGACCATAGGTACTCCACAAACCAACATGGCTGGTGGGAGACCGAGTATGTCCTGATGAGGGACACCTCAAAATAAATGGTCCCTGAACCACAACAAGTAAAAATAAATAACTATTTAGTTATGACATCTATATTATAATTTTATTAATTAATTACAAATACAATCAATTCAATGAAAATAATTTAATGCATGCAATTCTTTCTAATTAATTGTTGAAACAATAAAGGCTTTTGTTATTATTATTATTATTTGCATTTATATTTTGTTTTTCTCTTTTTATTGATAAGAAGGTTGTTAATAAATGGCACGGGCCTGAACCACTTGCTATTGCTATTTATTATTATCTATTCAGCCCATAAATAAAGCCCACTGCTGGGCATAGGCCTCTTCCTTTTCACGCCAAACCCCTCGGTCCAATGCCAAACTCGTCCAATGACCTCCCGCTGTTTTGACAATGTCATCGACCCATCGAGCTGTCGGTCTACCCACCGACCGACCGTCGACCCATCCTAGACCACCACTCCGTGACCGCCCTAGTCCACCGTCCGTCCTCCCGCCTAGCCAGATGCCCCTGCCCATCACCACTTTCTCATATTATTTTTATGTGTACCATAGTAATATGTATAGTATCCATAAACACTTTGAATATGGAGTCTAAGGGTGGTATTCTAGAACGCTACTTAAACTCTGTTTAAACTCAGTTCAAACTAGAACGCTCCTTGAACTCTGTTTAAGGGTAGACGAAAGCAACGTGGTGGGAAATTAAAAATTTTTACAGTTTTTTACATTTTGTAGCTAGTTGTTTTGTTTATTTTCCACCCTAAACTGAGCTATTTTTGTTCAGCGATTTTTCGTTCGCGGCAATACGGTACGCAAAGTTTTTTGTTCGAAAGTCCGTTATTGGCTTAATCTTATCTTTAGACAATATTGAGAAACTAATTTCAATATTTTTTATTTTGGTTCAGTAGTTTGGATTTTACAACGTTTTAAAGATACGGTTTTATGACGTCACGCGACGGTCTGCATACTGTTGGCGGTCATAGGAACAAAACATTTTAGCGCATAAAAACAAAACTACTGGACCAAAATAAAAAATATTTAAATTAGTTTCTCAATATTGTCTAAAGATAAGTTTAAGCCAATAACGGACTTTCGAACAAAAAACTTTGCGTACCGAATTACATAATATTCTTTTCATTATTGTAAACAACAGAACAACAATAATTCAGCTGATTATGTGTTCTGGAATACAATGTTATTGCCGCGAACGAAAAATCGCTAAACAAAAATGGCTCAGTTTAGCTACAAAATTTTAAAAACAGTGAAAATTTTGAATTTCCCGCCACGTCGTTATCTTTCCACCTTAAACTCAGTTTAAGTAGAGTTTAGTCGTGTCGACTGTCGATAAAACAGTGCATGTTTTGATTTGAATATCTTCATATCAAAACATGCTCTGTTTTATTGACAGTCTGAACTCTGTTTAAACTGAGTTTAAGTAGCGTTCTAGAATACCACCCTAAATATCGTTTATATATAGTCAAAGATAGGCATCCATTATACCTACCTCTTACTCGTACTTATCTCAACGTAGACGAGTCGGACATAGAGATAATCATCATGGGCCTACGAGAGGACTGTGCCATAGGGTGGGACGAAATCTCGACCAAAATAATTAAATCTAACCGCAAAGTTCTTATCCCACTAATAACCCACATTTGTAATCTCTCCATTGCATCAGGCATGTTTCCTAATGCTTTCAAACATGCAGTCATCCATCCTATATACAAGAGTGGTGACAGAGACAATGTCAACAACAACAGACCAATTTCGGTCCTCCCAGTCATGTCTAAAATCTTGGAAAAGGTTCTAAATAGGGCTCTCGTTGGCTTTTTGGAGAAACACAATATACTTGCCAAAAACCAATACGGTTTTAGAGCAGGAATGTCCACGGAAGATGCTGTTGTGGACCTCAGTAACCTAGTAGCCCAAAAGTTAGATAAAAAACTAAAATGTTTGGGAGTTTTTCTTGACCTCTCAAAGGCATTTGACACTGTCTCGGTCCCACTCTTGCTCGCTAAAATGGAGAACATTGGAATTAGAGGGGTTTCGTTGGAGATCTTCAGAAATTATGTCACAGATAGTCAGTGTGTCAAAATTGACTCCATCACCAGTGACAAAGAGAACTTAAACTATGGTGTCCCACAGAGAAGTATACTGGGGCCTACACTGTTTCAAATATTCATCAGCGAAATCTGCCTACTCAATCTCCCGAACTGTGATGTTTTTACTTACGCCGATGATACGGCTCTGTTGATATATGTCCGGGACTGAACTGAAGCAAAAGAAAGTGCCGAATATGCTCTAAAAGTGGTTATGTCATGTCTTAAGGCAAACCTCCTTACACTTAATATTGATAAGACAATGTACTTAGCTTTTTCTGCAAAAAAATCGTCTCAACCACCACAGAATTCATTTATCATTATAGCCCATACATGTGATTCACCTTCCTCTAGCTGTACTTGCTTAGCACTGTCACGAACCTCAACAATAAAATATTTAACGGAATAACTCGCAACGGTTAATAGATCGTTCAAAGTTTGTTTTGTGATGAACAAAAAACAAGTAAAATAAGTATTGTAAGTATATAATAACATTGAGTATATTTTATAATCAAATAATAAGAATAAAAATACATTCCGTCACTCGCACCCACACACACACACCCACACACCCACATTGATTTTACACATTTAAAATTTTAAACACTGGATACCTGAAATACAGGGCAACCTAGTTCAGGATCCAGGGTATCACCTATCGATGAATCAATCATCCAGCCATCCTATCTGTACCAAATTTTTTAATTATGTAAACTTGTTTGTTTTTGTGTCAATAAATTATTTATTATTTATTATTATTATCTGCTCCACAATACGCAATATGATAGTCTCTACTCGTGTCTCGTCAGGTATCGCTTCGTGATCGGTCATAAACATAGGCAATACTTGCCTCCGTGTCCTCATTTCCTGCCTCAGAAATATGGCGAAACCAAACATGTACCTACGCTAGCAAAAACACTTGACAAAAAAACTCAGGCGACACGGTGAGGAAAAGGCAAGACGACACAACTCAATAAGTCCTCCAAAGGGTCGCCGGCACCCGGCCCTCTTGAAGCCACAGTCCTAAAGGCGAGTCTTCAGTCCCGACAAGCACGCAACTCCAACCATTCAGCGCTCTAGTGCGTCCTTGGGCTCACTCGCTGTGTGGCGATGCTACAATACAAGACCACTTCGGGCGATTCACGTTCAAATTAAAAAAATACTCCAGCTTGAATGTAAATCTCTTCGCAGAAGTTTATCGGGATCAGGCTGACGAGGCGAGACAAGGTCGAGCTGCTGAGTGATCGATGACTTAACGACATTTACGGCGCGGTTGTTTCGTTTTTCAGCCGTTTGTTTTACATAGTTACCCTTTTTACGCAAAATAACGTGCCCATTTTATGCTTGGAGCCGGCTGTCAAAGACAAATCGTTTTGATGACTCGCCCGACGTGTGTGCAGGATTACAGTCGCGTCAAATAATTGCACACTCGTGAATGTCGAACTCGATGTGTTTATTTTATAATGTACAAGCTTTTAGACCTTCTGGCCCCGTCAGCCGCCCATTGCGAATAAACACACAATCCTACAAACACTTTTGCATTTCATTAATTTATACTCTACACCAGAAAAATAGCAGAATAAAGTGTTCGCCGATATAACCCCGTCCCTGAATAGGTTACATACACCGTGTTACGTCTAGCAACCCGAATAAAATAGGTTTCTACATACTTCTTTGTGTGTAATTCTGGCCATTTCAAGGGATTTCTCGAGAAGCATTGTATTAAATTCCCGCAACATGGCAAAGCCTTACAATTAAGTAGTAGATTAGCTTTACAAGCGCCAGCACGTTTGAGGTGAACGTTCCATTTTAATTCCTAAAGCTCCAATTTCTCAATTATTCCGCTGCCACTTCATATTGAATTCCTGAATGGATTTTTTTAATACCAATGATCTATTTTAAAGGCCTCCATTGCTATGTTAGTTAAATGTATTTTAATTACGTTTGTGGTAGTAGATCGTTGATTTTCTCCTACCTCAAACTAACTTGGTTACTTTGGGTACTTGAAATTTAAAAAAATATAATTTTATCGTATTATATCATATGGTGCAGCTGCTGTAGGTTATTTAAATATATTCATAATAAAAAGACGTGGATACATGTTGGATTATTAATTAGAATAACTTAATTAATTAGAATATCTTCTTTTCGGATGCGTTTTTTGCTAAAAAAGAATCATCAAATGATACTCCCTAGGCTTAACTATTTTTAGGAACTAATGTTTAGATTCCAACGTAGAAAACCTACGAATAAAACCCACCGCCGCCAAAAGTGGCCACTTTGGCAGCCACTTTGACAAAAAGAAGATATGATTTTTTTTCCATTGGCGGCGCTAGTTGTGCCTCGGTATTCACCTTAAATAACTGTTGAAAGATCCATAAACCGCAATTTGCAATTCACAGTACACAGAGATGCCACTACAATTTCCTTTATAAATAGTAGCATCCCTCTAAAGGGGCGCTTTGTATAATTTCTATGGGAAGGCCAAGATTATGCAAATATATTCGGATCCTCCGCTCTTTGCTTTATCAAACAGATACCTAGTAGTTACAATTAGCAATGCTAGAATTTAATAAGCAGTATCGCATTTAGCCACTAATAAATTTGCTGTTTGAAATGGGTTTATTTCATGGTAATAAAGAGAGTGGGCTTTTGACAAAGTAACGGGTAGGCATTAATTTGAAGCAAACATTTTCGCCTCTTTGTTAAAACCAGACACTTCGTTATTATATTTTTTGCACTTCTTCATCTTTAGGTATATTTTATCACAAATATGAACCAACTTTGACAATGTCTTTTCTTTATAAGTTATATTTTCCTTGAAACGAGTCCTTAAAAAAATTAACGTTTTCGAACAAGATTTTTTCTGACTTTTGGGACCTTGCGCAATAAATAATTATCCTATAATAAACGAAAAACTAAAATTGACTACAACAAAGCTCCAAGCTACATTGCCGCGTTACCCAATACAAATAATGCATGTCAGGCTCGGTTAAAGTGCAGACGTACCCCTAATTGTTAAAAAAAAAATCTTCGCAAAAAAATATAACAACCAACATACGTGTGTGGTCCGTGCGACAGCCGGAAAACCAGCAACAAACAAATATCCTCAAAGACTCGTTAAGTTAATTTAACGCCACTAGTTTGCATTCGCAGTTTGGCTTGTAATAAAATCGATGCCACTCCGCGGCCTCGTGTAATATAGGACGTGCTTGCCGCTTTACGGTCAGCCATTTTCAGCTGAAGTTGCCTCGCCTCGCCTCGCCTGAGTTACCGATACACCCTATGCACACCACTTGACGGAAGCTTTTTTAAGTGCAGCTTTACAAACCCGCCTTAGAGATCGATAGCTTCTGACGAATGAAGCGTGCATAAAATAGGTGGCTTCAAAAAGAACTCCTTCCTATCTGTTCAGTGGCAGATCATACGCGGGTATCCGTTATCCGTACTCAATTTTTACTGGCTTCGTTGGACACCTATGACACAGTCTCTCCTTTCATGCCGGTAGCCCATTTATGTTATCTACTTGGCTTTTGAAACCGCACCGTTCTGTTATAAATAAAAAAACCACACCCTGAAAAATTACATGAATAGCATAAAGAGTTTATAGTAAAAGTAATTTTTAACAATGTTAACGTTTTTAAACTTTGAAACGCCGACTTTCTGGCAAAAAAGAAGGAAAAAATCTGTAGCTCTCAAATTGACAGGGCAGAGAGATGTTGTGGTTCTATTAGTCACAGCTGTTCCAGAGTTTTAATAAAACTAACGCCATTAGCATTCACAAGACGTCCCCTGCATTCTCTTAATGACAACAAATGGTTTCGACAAATAGCTTAATTTGTTCATGGCTCTCGTTATACTTAGAGTGAAAATATTTTGACGCAATGTCATTAATCTTTTGCAATGAAAGGCTTAAGTTTATTCCATTATTCTATGTACAGAGTGTGAATAAGGACGTCCAAAAATTGTTTTGGGATTCTGGGTTTGGGGATTTGCACCTAGTGCTATTCAAAAATACCGCATTTTTTAAGGGTTCCCTAATCGTTCTGTTTAAGTTTTTTGATAGCTTTAAAAAAATGCCATAACATTTTTTTTTAACACGCTTTTATAAAAAAACGCTTTTTTTTTTGTATGTATGTATGTAACGGAATCTTTGAGCATAATTTTTACCAATTTCCAGAAGTCTGATTAATTTGAAACTTTGCATACGTATCAAGGACAAATGACAATGCAATAATTTGATGACAGTTTCCTATTATACCCCTATAGTGCCATTATACAGGGTGGATTTTTCGACGGGGCAGTAAGGGCAGGTACCTTAACCATTATAGTTACGGGAAAACGTTCTTAGGAGACCTTCCATAACTTTTTGAAATATTATGGACTGCATTCACAGATTTTGGAAAAAATGTACGGTCAGTAAAAAAATGCTAAAATACAAAAAAAATATTTTTATTCCAATCGATTCTCTTTCATGTAGGGATCAAAAACTCTAAGGAGCCAACTGAGGTTTGAGTACTAGAATGTCAGAAATTGACAAAAAAAATAAAATTCAAACTAAAAAATAAATAACAGTTTAAAAAAACTAAAAAAACACGCTTTCGTAGCTAACCAAACTAAAAAGTATAAAATAATTTTTAATTACAAAGAGTTTAAAATTATAATAAAATTTAAGTTATGAACAGAATAATACAATTCAGAGTAAAAAAGCGTGGGGTGCATCCAGAGATGGGCGATGGATTTTTGCCCTTTCTGCCCAAACGATTTTAATCGGGCAGAAAGGGTTTTAATCGGGCAGAAATGGATTTTTGCCCATTTCGGCGGGCATAAATAGAAATTCACTACAAATTACTTTTTTGTTTACAAAACCTTATTCGGAAAATATTAAATGACGATAATAGGAAAGAAAATTGGTTGCGGTGTAGTGTTTGGGGCGCTATGGGCCGAAAACTTAGATTTTTTTACAAATAGGTAAAATGAATTTTTTTTTGGCCGGTTACTGATTGGTTAGGTTCTGGAGAGCAAAAAAAGTCCTGTAACTTGATGCCGAGAAACGCACCGTTTTTGAGTTATGTATTTTTTTTTTATTAAAGCCATAACCCAAAAACGGTACGTTTCCCGGCACCAAGTCACGGGACCTTTTTTACTTTCTAGGACCTACCCTACCGATTCCTATAAAAAAAACACCCCCAACACGACCCAGTTACTAGTTTCCCGACGCCCGACAGATTTTTTTTTTATTTTTTTTAAAGACCTCATATTTCAAACGATGCGTATTCCAGCACTAAGTGTTCCTAGCGCCTACCCAAGCAATTCCCGTAAAAAAAAGTTTGACATCACTAAAACAGTAATTTAAAATTTTAAGTACATTTTAGTCTATATCACTAAATGGCTGACCATATACCTCAAGCACAAGATGGACACTGTTAACTATTTCGATATTTTTGTATGCAGAGCAGTGTATAGCTTAGTGTGATTGTTTTTCTATTCTGTGAACCATCAACTTACCTAAAGTCCGTCCGCTACAGGATAAGACGTGCGTGTCAGAGTATGATACTTTTATTAAATACCTAGGTGTTCGTTATTGGATATCTCTTTCTCTCACTTAGAAGGCGTTATCATGCAGAGCTCACATTAACATCGTCTAGATTTTTTTCCTTGACTTCGTTTGCAACTTTTGTTACTTCTGGCAAACAGAAAAGTAACTTGGAAATTGGAATGCATGTTTTGTTAAGTAAAAAAATCCATAGGGAAGGTTTTTTTATTGGATCCTAGACGTATTATAGCCTCTGAAATGGGTTCCAGAAACAAGTGGCATTGTTTCAACATTTTACAAAAATCTTCGTCTAGTAATGCTGATTTATCTTCGGTTGGTAAGTGTGTACCTAGCCTTTTCGTGGACAGTCAAGGTTTGAAGGGCAACTTTAGTGTTTTGCATACTTTGAAAGCATACCTAAGCAATTAGTTCCCCAACGGCAATGACAATGACTTTTCAGCAATGTCAACGGGTATCACAGGAGATTCCTATCGTATCATCGAATGTCTTTTCACCGAATGTAGTTTCATCGACAACGAATCACCGAATGATCGGATCATCGATGGTACACTTCATCGAATAGGTCGTTTTATCAAATGCCCTACACCAATATTTAGAGCTAAAGCAGTGGTACTGGGCGTACCTACTACAACTGTCGTTTCACAAGCTGCCACCCGGCAGTACCTATTCAAATGTCTTACCACGCGTGTGCCCACAGCGGATTGGCGTTTTTCACGTTAAGTATATGCCCGACGGTCAGGTTTCCTCACGATTTTCCCTTCATTAGCAAGTATTGTCACTACAAATGTAGGACAGATAGACAAACAGCGAAGGCAGAGTTTGTAAGTCCCGATTGGCACGCTTCGGGTAAGGAAACCAAAACAGGTGTAAAGTCACTATTATATGCTGCCACTGGAATTCAAACCTGTAAAGAAATTGAAAAAAAAAAAAATCCCGACACGCTACTTTTGGTGAACTAATGTTAAATTTTAGCTTGTAAACCTCACACAACGCATAATATTGCTTGAAACTCACTTACTCATCCATCATATCATATAATTTTCAATAAGTTATTTTTAAATAATAAAGTAGAACGTTCAATAAAACGAACCTTTCGATGATCCGACCATTCGGTGATTCGTTGTCGATGAAACGATATTCGGTGAAAAGACATTCGATGATACGATAGGAAACCGTCACTCACAGGGTAATTTCAAACTTTCGCCAACATTTTTTCTTTTACAATTTGGTCCAGTCCCTATTTTTTTTCTCTTTTCTCATTTAATAATCTTCACATGAGGTTTCATGTACAAACATTTAAATTAAGTTCGTATTTCACCTTTCTGTGGCTTCTTTTGTTACCGATTATGCACCGAATGTAAGGACAAGATTAATTTCATTTCCGCCCGGCGTTTATTATAAATGCCCGGCGTTTATTGGGCAGAAATGGATTTTAATCCAGCGGTGGATTTTAACCCGGGCATTTACCCATCTCTGGGTGCATCTCATAGATAGTTGCCAATAGAATGATTGTAACATTTAATATATCAAGCACCCCACGCTTTTTACTCTAATTGTATTATTCTGTTAATAACTTAAATTTTATTATAATTTTAAACTCTTTGTAATTAAACATTATTTTATACTTTTTAGTTTGGTTAGCTATGAAAGCGTGTTTTTTTAGTTTTTTTAAACTGTTATTTCGAAACAAAACAACCTTAGCAGATTTTCTACCTGACTACCTTTGGAAGGCAATTTCAGCGCATAACGACCTATTATTAAGTATCACTTTTTTACCATTTGGCAAGCAGATAAACCACAAAAGTTTTTAAAACTACATAGTTTGAAAGTATGGCATGTATTTCGTATTTTTAAGAGACTTGAAAGGTGTTGTTTTTCGGTACTATGGGGCTCAAGCTAAGACTGAAATTTGAGAAGGACCAAAAAAGACAAACTATATTTGAATGCTAGACCATCTTTTACCGACCACTCCTCAATATCTTCATTAGGTTCCATGTATAAAATGTTTTCATTTGATTGCAATGCAACACACACTCAACACTGAAAAAATGGCGAACTCTGTGGTGAGCCGTATGCACAGAATAGTGAAGCTGTCAGCTGTCAAGCCATAGACTCACCAACACGCACCGGTAACCAACACACAGAACAAACTTCTTCTTGAAATCTGCACAAGTGTCAAAATAAAATTATATAGTAACCTCAAATGCAGTACCTACCATTTATAATTTTATTTTACATCACGTAAAAATCAGCGAAACAAAACCAAAACACTTTTGAAACGCACCGGTCACCAACACATTTATCAAACTTACTTTTTTTTTTGTAATCTGTGAAAAATACGCCAAACATCACCCCACGCCACGAACGAAACATCACAGATAAAATTCGCAACGGAGGGAAATGTTCCAAAACCATAACGTTCGTAGAAAAAGAAACCTTTGTAAATAACTTACGCCTAATGATTGACAATAAATAATGGGGGTCTATGTCTCGAATGGCAAGCTTTATCTGATTATTTATGTTTGCATTTTTGGTAAAAAATATTGTTCCAAAATCAAAGGTTTACACGGGCGACCTCGATCGTGTAAAGCAGTTTCTGAATGCGTCTAAATAACCTTTCAACAAACAAAAATCGTTCGTACTTGTAAATAACACAGAAATTAAATATTTCAGGTATCAGGTACTGTTCAGAGGATTGTCCTCATTCACAAGTACACACAGCTTTTTAAACAAACTATGTCCAACCAGCGCTTAAAACGTCCCCAATATTCGTCCGAGGAAGTAAGCGGTGGTCGTTCGGTTAACCGACGTGCGGATAATCGACTTTCTACTGTATAATAATGAAAAACGGAACGGACAACGAAGGAATATTACCACAATGAAACAAAAAAATCTGTTCCGAGTTTTGAGTATTGGCTGTGCTATAAAAGAGTGCACGTAGCGAGCTCTCCCCGTGCTACGCCGTAGCAATGCTCGAGCTCCAGGCTCGTGCTACGGCGTAACAGCGCTCGTAGCGGCCCCGCGCGACGAGCCCGTAGCCAGCTCTGCACGTGCTACGCCGTAACAGTACTCAAGAGTAGCCACCTCGTGCGTGCTGCAAGCGCGATACCCGTGCTACGCTGTAGCAGTTCTCGTAGCGGCCCCGCGCGACGAGCCCGTAGCGAGCTCTGCACGTGCTACGCCGTAACAGTACTCAAGCGTAGCCACCTCGTGCGTGCTGCAAGCGCGATACCCGTGCTACGCTGTAGCAGTTCTCGTAGCGGCCCCGCGCGACGAGCCCGGAGCGAGCTCTGCACGGTCTACGCCGTAGCAGTTCTCCAGCGTAGCCGCCCCGTGGGTGCTGCAAGCGTGATACCCGTGCTACGCCGTAGCAGTGCTCTTAGCGGCCCCGCGCTACGAGCCCGTAGCGAGCTCTGCACGGTCTACGCAGTAGCAGTACTCCAGCGTAGCCGTCCCTTGCGTGCTGCAAGCGCGATACCTGTGCTACGCCGTAGCAGTGCTCGTAGCGGCCCCGCGTTACAAGCCCGTAGCGAGGTCGTAGCGGCTCCGCGCTACACCCGACCGGAGGGCCATCGCTACATGCATCGTAGCAACGCCCGTGGTAAGATTTTCGCAAGTGTGTATGAAAATTGTAAAGGTGTCTGAATGTATGTAACGCCTTCAATATTCAGCAAATGGACAAGTTTAGGCCAAAGTTGTTTATTTGTTTATTTATTTTTCTCATTCATTAAGTCAGGGTAGACTTTTTATCTTGAAATGTTTCTTATCGCAACCAAATATTCCGGATTCCCTATTGTCTATTTTATTGTTTACGAATCTTTCGGGATATTTTTTTTCTTTTGTTTAACTTTCTATGTAGTTGCCAAGGTTGAATTATTTCAACCGTATTCAAGACAAAAATAGAGTTTAACATGGCTTCTTATTGTTACAACCATCTCGAATTTCTGGGTAAATGATCTCGGCAGGTGATGTTGGATCTAATGTTTTTAAAGATTTATTTGGGGTCCAGTACCAACGAATTCCTGAGGGTTCGAGCAGGGCTCCATCACTAACCATAAATGGTCTACCTGCACACGTTTAAAAAGCCTATATTTTTATAATACCTCCCTTATTTTTTACATTTTCTATTTGTTATCCGTCAAACCTCAAAACATATGCTACGATTTTTTTAACGGCTACTAATTAATACAAAGATACAGCTAGACAAAGTTTGGATAGAAGAATGGCAGATGGAGTGGTATTATTGGTGTCCCATTAGCACCCTTTGAAAACTGAACCCCAAAAAATAAGGAATTATTAATTACTTCCTATCGTCCTCGATACGTCTCGAGGCGTCTCACAGTCCCTTCGATGTTTCTCTTTCTCTGGCATTTGTCATCCTGCCTGTCCACATTTTTTCCTTTTTTTTTGTAATCCTCTCAGATCAAATAGCGATCTGAAATCTTCCTGGAAGATATGTTTTTATCGGTCTGCCGGATCTGGGGGCACGGCAGTGCCCCCGCCAGGTCGAGCGCGAAGCAAACACTGCCGTACCATCCTTTACTGGAACCATTTCGCCGCATTTTCAGGCCCCTATTTGAGAACCTCTGAATAAGACCAGAACGCAGAAATTTTCGTCATCTAGTAAGCTATAATCACATACTTAAAATCCAAAATTTCAAGTCTGTAGGTCATTTAGTTCCGAAGTTAAGCGAAAGCAAAGTTTCGCATTTATGACACACACTCACTCACTCACTCACTCACTCACTCATGATCATCATAATAGAACTAGTACTTCCCATAAACTCAGAGAGCTGAAATTTGGTACAGAGTTAGGGTTGAATGGCCACATAAAGGGAAAACTATAAAAACTAGGATAATCGAAGATCTGGAGTACCTGGTGACCCTGATTAGAAAACACAAGAGCCCTAATAGAACTAGTACTTCCCATAAACTCAGAGAGCTGAAATTTGGTACAGAGTTAGGGTTTAATGGGCACATAAAGGGAAAACTATAAAAACTAGGATAATCGAAGATCTGGAGTACCTGGTGACCCTGATTAGAAAACACAAGAGCCCTAATAGAACTAGTACTTCCCATAAACTCAGAGAGCTGAAATTTGGTACAGAGTTAGGGTGTAATGGGCACATAAAGAGAAAACTATAAAAACTAGGATAATCGAAGATCTGGAGTACCTGGTGACCCTGATTAGAAAACTCAAGAGCCCAACCAAACTATTATAGATCGACATATACCGCCTTTACAAAAAATATTCAACTTGGTGGGCCGCTTCATTTGATGTCAAAAATCTAAGGTCTGAAGTATCTGATGAAGAACCCTCAGCTGGTATCAGCTTTATTAGAGATATTATGGTAATGCCCCTTCTACTATTGGTACGTAAATAAATCGACTGTCATTGCAAAAATCCAGCGTAGTGGGACACATCTTCATTTAATCTAGCCTATAGCGTCCCACTAGTGGTTCGCTCCGAACTATGAACTCGCGACCTCAGTTACAGATGTATAACTTTGCTTACGCCATTCGCGCAGGCGCGCGCGCGCTTTGCATTTAAACTATACAACCCCATATCTCGGCAACCCATCGACTGATTTGGCTCATGTTCGAATTTAAAAATTCTTTTAATTTAGTTTTCCCGCCTATCAAATTTCATAACGATCCGACCAAATTTACTCAAGTTATCGTCGAACAAACATTCATACATACATACAAACGCCGGATTGTTCCAGCAGACTCGGAGGACTTCGCTCGCTTCGCTCGCTCGTTCAACAAGAAATAGTCGGACTATTAACTTTATTCTACTCGAACATTACACAAATTTAAAAACTGTGTCAAATAAGAAAATCTAATAAAATTAATCAATATGCCCTCGTTTCTACAAAAAGAAGTGAAATCCCACCAAAAACATTATGTAAAAACTAGCCAGGTCTCGATGGATCTGCTTATTTATCTCTAAAAAAGTAATGAAATCTAGACAAAGTCGTGCCAAGTCTAAGGTTCCTTACTGCGATTTCTTTATTATTATAGTTAATGTTGTGAGACTTGGCTGTTGAAGGGTACACAAGGGTACAAAACCAGGAGCTCCATGACACCATTGCACCAATCTGTCGCCAGAACCGCTTGTGTACCCTTCAACGGCCAAGTCTCACAACATTAACTATAATAATAAAGAAATCGCAGTAAGGAACCTTAGACTTGGCACGACTTTGTCTAGATTTCATTACTTTTTTAGAGATAAACAAGCAGATCCATCGAGACCTGGCTAGTTTTTACATAATGTTTTTGGTGGGATGTAACTGACAAGTCTCAATAGTCGATAGAAAGGGCTAATTTGAACAGAATGAAAGTAACTTCACTAGCTTCTCGACTCGTTAGTTTCTTATTTTCGTTTGCAGACACTACACCCACCAAGTTCGTTAGCCATCGCGGTAACGTCACCGCGACGGTTGTTGCTTCGCATTTTAATGAAACTTAGGCTATTTGTTTATGCTACGGGTGCGGGACGTCGACAAGACGCGGCTCAAATTGATTTTTCACTAACCGCACCCTTACCAGACAGATTTCTTACGCCTTGATTACATACTGAATAGTGCAAGTGACAAGATATCTAATAATTTAAGTAGAGCCACGAATGGAAAAAACAATAAATAGGTATTTGTTCCCCATGCAAGGACGCAAATCATATTTCATCCGTGCGAAAGACACAACTTATCATCCGACAGCGCGAGGAAATGATTAATGTTAGATACAACCAATGACATTCTTGGATACAACTAATTAAATCCTTGATCGAAGGTTATATACAACAAAAAACAATAGAAGGTTAATGAAATGAGTTTCCTTCTTTGCAAGTGACATATGAGTCAAATGAGTTCCTTTAATTCTTTACACCATTGGGCGTCGCGTTCAAATTTCGAAGAGCGCAAAAATATCTTTTGCGTCATCGTATGATACTAGTAACAGCATACTTTCCAAGCCTGGGAGACAAAAAAATATTTTAAGTCAGTTAGTATGCCAAGAAACTGATTTTGCTTGACGCGAGTGCTATAGCGATATCAATAGGTATCTCGCAAATGAAAAGAAACAAGGAAATATATTTACGCGGAAAATTGTGCTTTTATAAAATACAAGCTCATGCTCGCGACTGTATTTCATGCTCGCCCTAAGGAAACCAATTCTCTTCTTTTTTTTAACTCTTTTATGGACTGAAAATGCGCTAAAATGTTTTCGCTTTTTGGTTTACTACGGCGAGATGACTTTGGTGGCAGGTACCGCGAAACGCATCCGGCACTTTGCTCCACTTTTTGCTTTTGCAAACTTACAAGCAAACAATTAAGCATGCCCTAAAAAAAAACTTTTTCCTCCAATTTCTTTTTCACAAGCAATGTTTTGTCGATTTTGTGATGCCAAAACGTAATTCTCCTGTCTACTACAAAAAGTACCTTTCCTACGTAGTAAGCAGGTTTAGTAACTGGTCCTACGAGACATTACGAACACCATTTGGAGAAGCCCGATATCATTAATTACTAAACTTCAAGTCAGACAGAGAGTTGAAGCTGATAACAATATACCTAGTTGTGGTTGAACAGACGTTGAACATTGCTGAAGGAGGCATCTCAACTTATTTTATATCTATGGGTATAAGGGACCTACCCACGCATGTTGTAGGTAAGTAGGTACTCAACTTCTGAACCGTTTCCATGGAGACTGGTGTTATCAAATTCTGCGCAGTTACTTTACTCAAAGGCTAAAGAACAGTAAATTTTGGTTAAGCGGAGAAGGTGTGGGTGGGTCCTATGTCCAATTATTTAAATGCCTTATAATATTTTTGTTATGTTAACTGGGTCTATAACTAGTAGATGTAGATGTTTTTTTTCCATACCTATGTCCATTAGGATGACGTTTGGAGTAGATATTTTATATTTTAGGGTTAATAAATGAGTTTTGTTAGCGTTAATAAATAGAGCCCGTAACGAACAGCCTCACCTCTACGGGGTGGGTGAAGGGACCACTCAGACGTCCTTGCAGTCCGAGAGTAGGACAGCGGAAAGGTAGTAGAAGAACTTGAAGGTACCTACCCTTTTTGCTTCTTCCTAGCCCAAGTAGGTAGTTACCTATGTAGGACCAATATTTACTTGAATAAAAAACAACTTTTTTATATTGTTATCACACCCCACACACGCGCCAATATTGATCCTTTATTTCATGCAAAATATCAATACTTAGGCACGCACTAACGATGCTACAGGGTGTTAAAAGACCGCCAACAGACCCGAAAGCCACACATACTAGACACCAAAACAAAGTACTTTTTCGATAAATTATTGCTGGGAAATGATTTTGGTTTTTTAGGTTATAATTTTGAAAAATATTTTATTACGCAATGGACTTGTAACGCACAGAAGTCATATTGCGCAAGCGTGGGTATAAGTTTATGTTACTTAACCTTGAAGTGCCGATGTTTAGAATACATTGCGGGTTGCAATTTTAACGTCGATTTTTGTAAGAAATATTCATAATTTTGATGAGGCTTCTTGAGAGGATATGTTAAGAACTAGATACTGAATACATTTCTGCAAAAAAAAAGTTTTGAAAAGTCCGACTTTGAACCTCATTATCTCGGAAACCGTTGATTTCCCAGGCATAGTTCCTTTGGCAAAAATGTTTATTATGATGAGGACAATACGTGGTTTCCCGCTTTGTTGGCGGTCTTTTAACACCCTGTATATCTACCTACGACTTTTCACAAAGAATTTCCGTGGCTATTAAAATTGGGTGTCCCAATAAGAGCGCACTTTTTAATAGTGACCTTATAAACCTTTTTTTCTAGTTGGCAGCTTTATTTATGAGTTTTCATCTGATTTATAATTATGGAACTACATACGAAGGAATAAACGCGTTAATATTGGGTTAAAAAACGTCGTACACGAAAGCTAGGATGTTAAAAAACGTCCCTTCTGATAACACATAAATATCGACTTCAGTAAATTTAGGTACATTAGGTATGTACCTACCATATCAAAGATGAATTTATTGAGACTAACCAACGAAAAGTTTTTACTATCGATTTCAGATAAAAACTCAGTGGACACGGATATGTATTAGTATTTATTTACTCATCTTTGGATAAATACACAGTGCTTGACCCATCTCTACGCGCGACAGCTCTCTAATTCCTATGCTAATTCCGAAACGCCCCACGACCGATTACATTATCAGCACCCATATGGCCTGATGACCCTGATGTGATGGTAACATCCATTTTGCATGACACAACCCAAACTTATGTAGCTCTTGTCGCATCATCTACTAAGTACAGGGCTTCTCAACTTGGGGTCTATCCGTGGTTCTATCCGCGGACATAATACACCTACTACTAACGTTGTGGTAAATTACTTATCTGTTGCGATGTTCAGTTTGTTTGAACGATTTTTAGAAAGGAAAATATGGAAATTACCTTGCAATTTTGAAACGCACTTGGAACAAAAATTTGGTCATATATTTGACTCTTTTGCCATAGGTATATTTGGCAAAAAAGTCAACCTAATTATCCTGACCTGATAATAACGCTTAGTTTTTTTTATAGTCCGTGGATAGATGTCGCCAGAAGCCCGAATTTAAAAAGGGTTGGGAAAGGCTGATCTACTACAGGGTGCACTCTAAGTCGATAGCGAAACTTTAAGTAGGCTGTCTGCTAATCACTACAAAAAACTTTACTAGGTGGCGAAAAAAATAGAGCGAAAAAAATATCAGCTGTTTCATACATTTGGCGCAGTACTGAGTCGACCTTTTGTATGGAACAGCAGATATTTTATTAGCTCCATTTTTTTCGCCACCTGGTACAAGTTGTTTGTTGTGATCAGTAGACAGCCTACTTAAAGTTCCGCTATTGACTTAGAGTGCACCCTGTAGATAGACTAATGTCAAACTTAATTAGCTATCAGGAACTTAGCTTTGCTGAACGACAGTATGCTGGGATCGCATTTTCCTATACAGGGTGGAACTCTTAGATGGTGCACCAAGGTCAGAACCGTTACAGCTACAGGAAAACAGTTATAGTAGACTGCCCGTGAATTTCAAAGACATTACGAGTTACAGGCTTGAAAAAATAACAGCATCTCAGAGCGTAGTTTTGTTGTAAAGTCGCCCGTAACGTGTACTTAACCGAGTAGAGTGCTGGCTGGTGTGTAAGCGTCTTTTAAATGCTGCCTTGTGTACTACCTAAAGTCTACAATAAAATTGCTAATGTTGACAAGTTTTATTTACATAAGTAGGTACTACTTATTAGGGGTCAACCTGTAGGTATGGGCAGTGGGCAGATGGACACGCGTGTTGATTAAACCCTGACTCTCCCTCTGGAAGAAAGCCTTTGCCCAGGTACAGGCTACATCTTACTTTTACTTCTTACTTTATGATGGTTCTAGGTCGCTGTACAATATATTTACCCGTTTTTATGTGGTTAACTTTGGTGTCCTTGCATTGATGCGGGAGTTATTTCTGTTAACCACAAACGCCCTCACATTAATTAACTAATTAAACGTACGCTGTACCATTAAATCTGCCACACCGATTTTATTCACACCGCGTTTCACGGGAGTGGATACCACGTCCACCAAATTGGCATACCTAATTTAAGTACTTAGTTAAGTAGGTCACGGATTGGGTTTTATTATCACTTTGTGAGGTGTTATTTGCGATTTCTGATAACCTAGATATGGGGTATAGCCTAAATAGGTACACAGATTTGGCCCGGTTTCTGAATTGAGAATTTTGCTAAACAAAAACTTACGAATCGCTCCAAACCTACCTAAGAACCATTTATTACGGCTTCGCGTTTTTTTTTCTATTCATGGATGGCCTTCTAAGATATTTCATCCTGTATATCCGTACGGGTGATAGACTTGAAATTGCATTACGTGACAACATAATGCGATTTACATAAACGCAATAACCTCGCTTACACCCCGCAGGGTAATGAAAAAAATATGCTACGTCATATGATTAGAATTAAAACCGCTCCATCATCTGGGGCATGGTTATCGATGTTGACTAAAGTGATTCCCATCCAATATGGGGCGCTAAGGCATTCAAGTATACAAAAGCAGCAAATATTTGCATCATTCGAACAACAGGGCCGATGAGACTTTTTAGATCCACACTAACCGTGCGGTTTAACGGTGTGAAGAAATGTTTTTGTTATGTATTATAAGAAAATAAATTTTAGGTAATTTTTTTACAGATGTAGGATGGTGGCCATAATAAGTACGGGTCTTTCGGCTTGTACGACGGTCATTTAACCACCAGTGTAATCTCATGAGAGCGCTCCTATTTTATGACGCAATCAGGGTACTTTATAGGATAGTAAAACGGGACGCTATCAACTAACCAAGCTAAAATAAAATTGTTAATTACAAAACGACTAGAAAAAAGTAGTGAAGAGAACGATTATAATAAAATAGAAACACGTCATCCAGTAATACTTATACGAGTATATAATATTATAAAATACTTTCAACTTACAGAGACATAATGCTTAAAAATCTAAAACGATATTTACATTATTGTTAGATCTTATAAAAGCACTGTTAGCGTGTGCGCGGCACATCAACACATCGACTCGTGCGCAGCCGCTCGGTTCAATCGTCGGCGGCGCGGTGCGGGGGGGTAGGGGCGAGGTAGACCCTCGGCGCGGGGGACGCGGGCGCGGGTGACGCGGGGGATGCGGCGGGGGAGGCTGCTGGCGAGGCACCCCCCATGGGCGAGCCGAGTGTCGCGTACACCGTGGGCCGCGGCGGCTCGTACGATGGCGCGTACGAATCGCTCCGTGGGTTGTAGAAGGGCGAGTCGTCCGCGCAGCAGTCTAGGTTGGGAGAGAAGGGTGTGGCGGCGCCGCAGGAGGGAGTGTCGTCACTCGGGCGGTAGGCGGGCTCCACAGGGGCGTACACGGTGCGGCGCGGCGGCTCGGCCTCGGGCCGGTGGTGCGAGGACGGTGCGTGCGCGTCCGACCAGCACGCCTTACTGGGGGTGAAGTCACCCTTGATGTAGAGTTGTATCGGCCGCCGGAACCCCTTGCTGGCGTGCTGCGGCACCCCGAGGATACAACACTTGCTGAACCCGACCTCAGCCGACAGGAGATAGTCGCGGAACTTGTTCGGGAACATCTCGATCGCGTTGAAGTTCTCGTATATGGTGGGCTGTAACAAAACGGAACAGTTACTTGTTATGCTAATTGGGAGATGGCGTGACTTGTTGTTATCTGTCTACCAGTTCCTATTCAAATTCTAATAACTAAGTAAACATGACATACCGTGAAAATTTTCCTTGTACTTCATTCACACATTCTTACGTTTCATGCTTCAAGACTTCAGTTTTCTCAACCTGACCAGAAAATATAAAAACCTGACCACATAGCACAGTGGAAGGATTGTATGCACTAAGTTTTTTTTTTAGATTCTAGCTTAGCCGTATATTTCGACAATGATGTCAGTGTTACAACATCATAGTACACATAAAATAAAAATAAACTCAAGGAACAGCGGAGACTAAAAAGGCAGTCTAGAAACTCCCAGCCTTGTAGACAAAAAGAAATTACTCAATCCATACATTTAAACTTTCAAAGTCGAAAACATCTAACTTTCAAACGCGACCGGGCCAAAAAAATATTTTTCCCAGACTCAGCGAAGTCTACTCTATCAGCCTACCAACTCCCAGCCTTGTACGAAAAAATATCTCGATTGGTCACCAGCTCTCCAACTACTGTATGCTTAGCATGGTCGTTTTGACACTCTCTCGAACTCGAGTGACAGACGTGCCATGTCTATTGTGCGAGCATGGCAGGCGGGATTCGAGTTGGCAATAGATTAGGGTCATGTCGAGCAGAAAGTAGATATTGCAATTTTTAATAAAAATGTTGTATTTTTGTCTCCATCGCCATGTTGGCGTAGAGCCAACTCGAGCCCGACCGACAAGTTGACAGTTTTGCATAGAGAAGGGCCTATCTCGGGCTTACCATGCTGCACGTACTGGTCGAATTCGGAACCCAAAGTTTTTTGTTCGAAAGTCCGTTATTGTCTTAATCTTATCTTTAGACAATATTGAGAAACTAATTTAAATATTTTTTTATTTTGGTCCAGAAGTTGTGTTTTTATGCGCCAAAATGTTTTGTTCCTATGACCGCCAACAGTATGCAGACCGTCGCGTGAAGGTCATAAAACCGTATCTTTGAAACGTTGTAAAATCCTAACTACTGAAGCAAAATAAAAAATATTGAAATTAGTTTCTCAATATTGTCTAAAGATAAGATTAAGCCAATAACGGACTTTCGAACAAAAAACTTTGCGTACCGAATTGCTGGCTATAGAACGTGACTCACCGTTAGCCGTTTCTTCTTCTTGTAGCTGGCCCAGTTCTGCGCCTCTAGCACGAGCTTCCCGCCGGGTCGCAGGTCGTTGAACATGCGGCGGAAGGCGCGCTTGAGCCCCGCGTCGCCCCAGTTCAGGTGCAGCCACTTGGTGGTCGACAGACAGAGGATCAGGTCGAATTGTGCCGCCTCCGCGCCGCAGCCCGCTGCCATGTCCTCGCGAGGGACGTAGTTGCCCTGCAGAGACCGTTGAGGGTTAGAATGGGTAATATGGGTGCTTTAATGCTATAATGCACAGTTAAACTTTGCGAGCTTATTTATTTCTGAAATATTGCCTACTTATAAACTATTATTTATTTTAAACTAGTCTGTAACTCCATGGATATAATAGGCACAAATAGCGCCGCTATCAAAAAATTTTTTTGATGCATTTTTTGCTAAAAACGATTCATTGAATGATAATCCCTAGGATAACTATTTTTAGGACCTAAGGTTTAGAATCCAGCCCCCTTAGCACGCTGACCTTTTGCCTACTCTCAACTGTCACCTTAGGTCCGGTTTCTGAGTTGAGAATTTTACTAAGCACATACTTACGTATCGCTCTGTCGCGCTCTTTTGTGGGAAATCTGTAGAGACAGGACGATACTTACCCATTTGCTTAGCGAATTTCTCAACTCAGAAACCGGCAGATAGCCACTTAATACTACTGAGGTGACAGTTAACAGTGGCTAAGGTGACAGTTGAGAGCAGACAAAGGGAGTAGGCCAGCGTGCTAAGGGGGCAGATCCTTACAGCTGGGGAAGCACAACTTCGAGATAAAAGTTTTATCCCACTATCGGGTAGCGGCGTCTCGCTTCACGCGGTGAAATAAAGCAAGATGGCGATAACCGATAATGGGATAAAACTTTTATCGTGACATTGTGCTCCCCTAGCAGATCCTAATAAAATATTTTATCGCTAAAAGTGTCCCAAAGTGCGGTGGTTGGTGGAAACGGGCATTAGTATTTTTGTTTTATACCTGTCTAAAAGTGACATTTTCGGGAAAGGCGGGCGGGCGCGTGTCGGCCGGGGCGGTCCCCAGGGGTCCGTATAACATCGCCATGGACATCGGGAAGTAGCACTGCGCCTCGGGCTTCGCCCCCGCCTTGCGGTTCTTGCGCGGCTTGCGCAGCTTGCGGCCGGGCGGCCTGGCCGCTTCCGCGCCTTCCGGCTTGTCTGAGCACGCCTCTTCTTTCACCTGGTGGATTTATCGTGAGATTAAATTATTATCATAGGCTCTGAGAAAAAAAACAAAAGAAAAGAAAAGAAAAAATCATTGAAAAGGAACTGGGGCCTTAGCTTGTAAAGCAATGGTGCCAAAATGGGCTCCCAGTTGACGGCTTCAATTGCGATTTATTAAGAGGGAACGCGGGTAACCTCAACTCCATACAAAAGGGGAGACCTGTTTCCTCCCTGGATAATTGTTTTAGATAAAATATTTTTATGCCATTCAATCTTTATTTACCTCTGCCATGTCCCTACGTTTTCCTTTTTTTATTGTTTAAATAAATTTTATTAAAATAATTAAAATAATAAAAAAAGGAAAACATAGGGACATGGCAGAGGTACATATAAATTGAATGGCATAAATATATCTTTTCTAAAATAATTATCCAGGGAGGAAACAGGTCTCCCTTTTTGTATTTTTTGTATGGAGCAGCCGGCTACCCGCGTTCCGTCTTAATTCTGTCGGTCATTTTAGTGGTTTTGTAGTACAGCAAAGAAGATTCTAACTCAAGAGGATTAGTTCTCTGGGTGTAGGAGAAAAACGAGGAAACCCTGGTTTTGTGCTTCTGCAAGGACGCCATCGACACGCTATTGCGTTACAGGCTAAGGCCCCAGGGCAGGACATATTTGCAGATTACGATACATGGACAAAAAGAGTAACAGAATGGACACCACTAGACGGAAAGAGAAAGCAAGGAAGACCGAAAAAAAGATAGAGAGATATTTTCTCTCACAGATGTGGGCCTACTAGTTGGATGACTAACTGCCGGTTTCTGAATTGAGAAATTCGCTAAGCAAATGGGTAAGTATCGTCCTGTCTCTGCAGATTTCTTACAAAAAGCGTGACAGAGCGATAGTAAAGTATTTGCTTAGCAAAATTCTCAACTCAGAAACCGGGCCTATGGCGAGAGAAAGGCACCTATGGAGTTAATTAAGGGAGGCCTACGCCGCTGAGGCGACTTCTTTTAAAAACGGAATGAAATAAGGTTAAGTTATATTAAATATTTTTTTAACTAGCACTATGCACTTTGAAAAGTTTTTTTTTTTTTTTTTAATTAAAGGCTTTTTTACTTTTATTAATTTTATATTAAAGGCATATGTGTAATGGTGATCACAGATGGATGAAGTCCATTGTGGAATGGCGACCTCGAGAGGGGAAGAGATCGGTTGGCAGGTCACCAGCCAGGTGGTCAGACGACATCTCTAAGGCGACATTGGGCCCGTTGATGCGTGCGGCGATAGACCGAGGAGGATGGCGTGAAGGGGAAAAGACCCCCGACATCTTAGCTTCAAATTAGCATATCTCATAAACTGCTGAACCGATTTTGATAAAACATATCTAAGAACACTCGCTAGAAAACCAGCTTTCAAATTTAAAGAAACGCATCCAAATTGGTTCACTCGTTAAAGAGCTACGGTGCCACAGACAGACGGACACACGCACATAGGGGTCAAACAACAGGGCCCTTAGCCTGTAACGCAATGGCGGGTCAATGGCGTACTGGCAGAAGGACAAAACCGGGCTCTCCTCGTTTTTCTCCTACAACCAGAGAACTAATCCTCTAGAATTAGAATCAAAATATTCTTTGCTGTACTACAAAAACATTAAAAGGACAGACAGCGTTAGCAAATCGTAATTGAAGTCGTCACCTGACAGCCCATTTTGGCACCATTGTGTTACAGGCTAAGGGCCCTGCTCTTTTTGTATTTATATTTTATATATTTATATTTATTTCATAGGGAAGCTGGCAGCTCACATAACTAAATAGTTAGTTTTACATAAATGAGCGACTAGTTAAACTTAAAAAAAAAACAGAATAGAAGCCCGAAACAAAGAGAAAAATTTAGTCCTATAAATAAACAATGGGCTGTCTCTTAGAGCTAAGGGTTAGCTTCCACAGATAGGTATTTAAATAAGTCAAAAAACTGAGAGCTGTGTGACATTGTCACTATAAAAAAAAAAGTATTGAAAAGTATTGGGTTAAAAATACCTCTGTGGTGCACTTGGTGCACTTGACCTCTGTGCACTGCGTGCAGTCGGGCTTCTTGTCTTCCTCGGGCTCCGGCTTGGGGTCGAGCTTCTCTGCCGCCTCGGCCGGTACTGGGATGAAGGAGCGCAGGTTCTTCCGCGCTCGGCCTGCAAGTCGACGAGAATTTGGTCTTACATTATAGTTGTTTGTGTAGTTATAAATTAGTGCTGAAACATAGCATGGCAGAAATTACAAAATACAGTTAAAATATCAAAATAAACTACTACTAAGGCCTTTGCATCTTCTACGTAATGAGATGATTTATACAGCGTCCAGTGGCAGCTTCATCACCACACTAAATGGGTGAAGAGGCCTCTCAGACGCTGCAGTGCCTAGGACATTGTTTAGGTGGAGTAGGCTTGCCCAGCACCTATCCCACCCTACAGCTTAGACAAGCACCTGACCTTGTCAAAATAAAGCACTTCACATAGACATAGTTTCGGACAGATTTATCAATATTTTTTGATAAGCAAATGTTCACAAACCCTTTACAATCAATCAAATAAAGTGCTCGAAATGTAATTTAAAGTAACTTTAGTACCTATTATTTAACTTTTGTTAAGTAGTTGATGCCCCAGTTGACGTAAGTATTTGTGTAGTCCTAAAGGCTGGCGTCCACTAGAGGCGGATCGGGCCGGGGCGCATCGCAAGATTGCAACGCAAAATCCGCCTACAGTGCGACATAAAAGAGTAAAAATTAAATGGCAACAATTTTTCATAGTAAGGCCGACCACTTTTCGGATTTACTATGAAAAATTGTTGCCATTTAATTTCTACTCTTTTATGTCGCACTGTACCTGTATTTATATGAGACAGCGGCGTCCACTAGCGGCGGATCGGGGCGGGGCCGCAGCCGCAGCGCAATAGTCCGCCGCTAGTGGACGCTGTTTCATATAAATGCAGGCAGACGGATTTTAAGTTGCGGCCCCGGCCCGACCCGACCCGATCCGCCGCTAATGGACGTCTAGCTTAAACAGTATGTTATTATTGTTTATTTTCATAGCACTTAGTGTGGTGCAGTTCACAACATGTGTGCAACAAGTGTGTAAATCAACTGACTGTATGTATGTAAATGTATGTTTAGCCATAGGAAGTTTAATTCCAGTACTAAAATACCACACATGAGTCTTGCACAGTCGTAAAATACTTAGAACTATTTTACACCCTATTGTGAAAATTGCAACATACTGAGCAATATTTGTCATGCTCAGGCGAAAAGGGAATTTCGCTTTAATATTTATTTATTACTTTCAAGAAGTGAATGCAACTGGCCAGGTAGCACTGTGCCAATATTGTAGGCAAACACCACTCATTACTTTCACTCACATCCAAAGACAGGTCAATGGCCTGGTTAATAAACTGTGATTGCTTTGTGCAGGCAGAGCAATCATGGTCAATAAATACATAATAAATTAGAAAGACCCTAGAAGGGACCAAATATAGGCCTTTATTCAGCCCAGGAAGGATGTCCACTGTTGGGCGAAAGTACTAAATGCTCTTATTGTGTGTTCATACATAATATCACCCCGATACAAGAACCGTTTGACAAAATGATTGAAATAAAATATACCTGCAATGTTGTTTAGCCAAATAACTGTTACAGCTACCAAGTTCTCCCCAGTTAATTTGGTCTCGAAGAACAATAAGGCAAATTAAATTGCAAAACTTACCAACAAGTACAGGGTCAATATCAATGCCAACGACGGAGCGAGCGCCCAAAGTCCGCGCCACCGCTATGGAGATATGACCAACATTGCAACCGATGTCCAGCACATCCTTGTTGTGGAATAGATGACGGTGCATATCGAACACTTGCAGGCGCACATCCATCATCGCATTTAGGTTGCGGTAGCCATAGTATCTGGAATTTGAAATGTTTCATGTTTATATGAAATAAGTATTCAAAAGTGTATATATTATGTACCAATAAGCACAATCAGTTACAGATGAGCTATGGTAGCCCGTTAGGTAAAATAGTAACTTCTAAAGCCAAACCTCACATTGTTATCATCTCTACAATGCAAAGGACCGGTTACTTTATAAAATTGATATTATAAAGACATTAATTTTGAGACTTAAATCAAAGAATAGATGAGGCACCTGTCGTAATTTCCATATTGGTATCTTGAATTTTTTGCATGAAACTTTGGCAGCGCGGCCTCCACTTCGGCCTGAGTCTTGGGCTTGGCCCGGTGCGGCGAGCCAGGAGCGGAACGCTCCGGAGGTGCCCCGCGGCGCTCGGGCGGCGCGCCGCGGGGCTGCGGCCGCGCGCGCATCCACGCCCCCGGCTGAGGCACTACAGGGCTCACTATTTTGTCTAACGAATCCATCCTACGCAGCTTCTTACAGTCCTTCCCCTTCTGGTTCTCACTTTCACTACAAGACCTCTTGCGTGATTTGGCTGCAGAAGTCGACGGTTCGGGCACCAGAGGCTCCTTCATGACATTCTCGTCTTTCACCTCCTCTTTGACTTCAGCCGGCGGGAGGACAGTCTCGGTAGTGCGACGTCGCACCTTTGGCCGGTTACGAGGCTTACGCTGCTGCTGCTGCATTTGTAGCCGCTTCTCATATTCGTCGTTGTCTAACGGTTCCATCAAGTTAAGAGGATCATGGATGTTAAGTGGAATGATGACGTCAATTTTGGCCTTGTGCCGCGGAGGGGTGGGCAGAGGTGATGACTCCGGGGTGACTGCATTCATACGCCTGTTGACGTCTTCATCTTGCAGACTGTTCAGATTCAATGGGTCCGAGATATTACCTCCAAGTAAAAACTTTGTGGGTGGGATGAAAGCGTCTTTGCGCGGCCTTTTGTATGGGAGGAAGAATTTGGATATGGTCGGGAAGCTCTGCGTCCTCTTCCGGCCTTGTTTGAACTTCGCAGCCGGATAGTGTGGCCTCCGCAGAGCGTTTCTGTCTGGGTTGTCTTTGGGCAAAGCGTATCCTTTCTTGCCACGAAATTTCTTCCCTTTACCCTTTTTATTTGCACAAGCTGTGGCATCACTGTCTTTTGACGTGTTTATTTCACAAACTGACTGGCTACTCGTCACATTCAGCGAAGTCTCCGAAGCATCGCCAACATCACTGCCAGGCACGGGCTCTGCTGTCACTGTTTCTACACTTTTAGTGATGCCAAAATCCACTTTATTCTCACTTACTGCTATATTTTTATCGGGGCTACCCATTACGTATTTCTTAAATAAATATTACATGCTATAAAAACGAGCTACAATAATCAAATTTGCCGCCACGAGGGTTCTCAAATGTTGCGAAATGTACAAGGACATCCGTCAACGATGATAACAACAAGTAAATTATTAGTGCATGGATGCGAGATGCGATACACTTAATGTATTATTTGCCACTATGAATATCAAACTTTCACTTAGATTTGTTTATCTGCAGCCACCAATTGAAATCACTCCGAAACAAAGAAAATTTTCTAAAAAATATCGGCGGCCACACCACACATTTCAATGAAAAACTGCATTGATTTGTTTTCAATGCACTTACACCAAACATTACGGCTGCACAAACTTAAAACACTGAATACGCCATTTTTCAAAAAAAATTTTTTTTGCATTTTCGGATATTCCTTGTTATTTTGCACCTAAATCAAAGACTCTTTTTTACTTATGACCGCTCATTCTACTTACTTTAGGTGCAATAAACACTGAATATCCAAACAAAATAATAAAAAATCAAAAAAGCAAGCTTAGATCACTGAATATCACAATGACCAATTAAGAACACAGAATATCCTTGGATATTCTGGGTTTTATGCTAGTTAATTGGATATTCTGTGTTATTTGTCAGTTCTTCTTATACCACACATGCCTAAAATTAAAGATGCGTTTTTCATCAGAGTAGCATTTAACGAGACATTCGCCTCTTTAAAGAAAAAATCTATGGCCTACTGCATTTTGTGGCACGAGGGCATGGCTGGGAGAGACGCGCCCCAAATAATTGACGCTATAACGACTTTTTTGAGAGAGGAAAGGGATGTTAAAAACTTCGTTATTTGGATGGACAATTGCTGTGCTCAGAACAATGGTTTTTGTTCACTGCTATGGTAAATATTTTAAATTCCAGTATAGTAGGCCATAATCTGCAATCGGTCACTTTCAAATATTTAACCAAAGGCCACACTCATATGAGTGCAGACGGGGTACATGGTAATATAGAAAAACAGATAAGAAAAACGAATTTGTACAATTTCCGTGTAAACGTGTACGATTTTCGTGACCTGATAGAGACAATGAAAAAGGCCAGAAGTAATATCCACCGACTACTAAAAGGCTTAAAACAAGACCTGCTTATCCTTATAATAAACTCATCATAAAATTAATCGTAGTCGGAGGCCATCGGTTTATCAAACGCGAAAGTGGTGTCCTCCGACTACGATTAATTTTATGATGAGTCTATTATAAGGATAAGCAGGTCTTGTTTTAAGCCTTTTAGTAATCGGGTTTTAGTTTTTAACTTCTATTTTTTTTTTAGCTGTTTAGTAAGTCATTTTGGACGATCATCCAGAATAGAACCACGGAGGGCAAAAAAAAACTCATTTTGGTATTTTTTGTTCTATTTGTTATGTTGACGCTACATGTGTTAGGTAGATAGATAGATAGATAGATAGAAAACTCTTTATTGTAAGTACACGAAAATAATTTACAAAGGAATTCTTAAACTAATCAGTATGCATACAATTGGCGGCCTTATCGCTAAAAGCGATCTCTGCCAGGCAACCATTATAGTAGGTATACATTTTTGAAAAGGTCTTTTATAGCCCTTTCATTTGATACCCATGAAGATGGTATCCAATAATTTTTATATTTAGGTCCGCCACTTTAGGGCGCAGCACAGCCGCCATCTTGTTTTTTTTTTCAACATTTAAATCCAACGACACCTCATTTGTTGAAATCGGCGAAATTGAAAAAGTAGTTTAGGCTCTGCGAGGGAACAGATGAACACACAAACATACACACATACATACATACACACACACACATACATACATACGCTGCTAAAATCATAACCCTACTTTTTGCTTCGCGTAGTCGGGTAAAAAACAATAATAGACAAACTCGTCAAATTAATGCCAACAACCAGAACTTCTTTCTGGAAAAATATAGCTGAAACACAAAATGCAGTTGATTTAGTTGAAGGCGGAGAATACATTTGTGAAAACGGTGAATAAACATTAAAATATACCTATTAAATTACGTCTTTTATTTTACTCAAAGTAGATAGGTAAGTAGTGGATTTTTCTTGTAGTTCGCTAGATCCTTTGAAGGTCATGTAGAACAAAAACCATTTAAAAACACAGAATAGTACGATTCAGTGTTTTAAGAAGGTTTTTTGTTCTAAGGAGTTACTAAATACCTATAGTTTTTATTAAAATACGTTTTTTTTAGATTACCTTTTATTTTTCTATATATTACCTTCATGGAAAAATAAAGTCGACCATTTCTCATCTACTATTCAATAGCTAAACGATATATATTTTCGCAAACCTTTTATATTAACAACTACACTAAAAACGTTCTACTGTAAAATTTTATAAATGGTTGATTCAGTGTTTTAAATAAGTGCAGCCGATTAATTATGTGACCATGGAGTAATCGACTCTTTTGATAGGATGGCTTACAAAACACCAATGAGCTTTCAGAAAATTTATAAAATGTATGATTTGTCCAAAGAAAACACACTAAATTGCAGGGCTACCAACACAAATAATTGAAGTTCACAGACAAGAATACAAAAACATACTAGGTTTGATCGTGTAATCACATCGATTTCTGAAAATCCTAGCAACACCGATACTCACGCGTCACAAACAAATTCGAAATTCAAAAATGTCCGTTGTGTTGTGTAGTGTATCATTTTGTGATGGGAAAAACTCTTCAAAAAATCAAAATAACAATACAAATGAGTAACTTATTCATATTAATTAAATGAAACTGGATAAATAAACTACATAGTTACTAAAATAAGTGAAAAGGTGTTGCATACTGTAAGGTAATAGCCAAGCTAACTCCTATAAAAACTTTGGCTTGGATGCATGGATTTAATTCTAACTGAAAATTTAAAGTGGTATAAAGTTAGCGTTGTTCACGTATTTATTTCCTACTAGTTCGCTAATAATATCAATGTACAGAAACAGTAGCAATAAAGAACAAAATGAATGTTTGTCACAAAAATAATTTTAAATTTTGGTTCCAGGTTCACATAAGTCCGTGACCGGGGGTCTAACAACAGCCAGGTGTGTACCTTTATGTTGCTGATTGTACTTAGTAGAAGAGGATCATAATACAGACCCCGCCAACTATTTGTTTGACCTCGGTAAACACCAATGTTTTTACTTCCCTAGAATGATTTTCAAGCGTCTATTGTGTCTTTACAGAATGTCGAGAATACCAAAACTACCCTTATCTACAAGCAAAGAAAACAGAACAGGGCTACTCAGCCGTGGAAGGAATATTACCAGCAGTCTGAGTGAAACTGACAGGAAGAATTTACTCATGAACCATACAAGACCCTTCAAGCCCTCCACAGCTACTACAACTGTACCAGCTCCACGTCTGAAGCGTGCTGCGACGGCACCGCCTGCACCCAACCCAAATAAAATAACCAAAGTTGAAAAGAAGCCAGCCGTTGTTGCCCCCAAGATCCCATCTTATGACTACAAGGCCCGATTCAATGACTTATTACCAAAACATAAAGCAATGAAGGAGGAATTCAATGAAATGAAAGAAAAGTTTGAAGAAATCTCAGATGATTATGAAAAGGTCAAAGACACTGCCCGGACCATCACAGAAGAAAGAGATATTTTAAAAGAGAAACTGTTGAAAGCTCTCAGTGACTTACGGGAGAGGTCTTCAGAGTTTGACAGAATAAAAATTGACATTGAAATAAAAAACCACGAAATTGAAGACTTGCAACGTAAAACCAGCCTTCTACAAGAAGTTACGGACAGTTTTAAGAAGAAGTCCTCAGAATTCGATCAAATCCAAGCAGATTTAGAGGCACTGACTCGGCGCCACAATGCTCTCAAAGAAGAAACAGAGGCTTTAAGAGTTTTGACTGAGCATCTCAAGAGAATCTCTGTTGAACATGACAAGCTAAAACTGGACTACAAAGAATCCCAAGACACTATTCATAAAACCAAAACAGACACTGAAGCTCTTCAGAACATGTTAGCAAACATGTACAAGGAGCAAAGAGACCTCCGCAACACTGTGCAAGACCTAAAAGGTAATATAAGAGTGTATTGTCGAGTCAGGCCTCCACTAGAGTCTGAGACATCAAGACCACTTTTCAACTTGAATGTATTGGATGAATGTTCCATAGAAGTCGAAAAAATTGAGCTGAATTCTGCATCACACTCTACTAGAAAGGGTAAACAGCAACAAGCATTCTCCTTTGATGGCATATTCACGCCACATTCTTCCCAAGAAGATGTGTTTGCAGAGGTCTCTCCAATGATACAGTCTGCTCTGGATGGATACAATGTGTGTATATTTGCATACGGCCAAACAGGCTCTGGTAAAACATTCACTATGGAGGGAGGCAGTGGAGCTGAGCAATATGGTATCATTCCGCGCGCCTTCAACATGATATTCACATACATGGAAGACTTGAAGAGAATGGGCTGGGAACTGACCATCAGAGCTTCATTTCTAGAAATCTACAATGAAATAATATATGATCTACTGAACTCAAGTAAAGAACAACAGGGCCATGACATCAAAATGGTAAATTCAAAAGGAACAGATGTATATGTTTCGAATCTGAGGGAAGAGGAGGTAAAAAGCTCACATGATTTTATCAGGCTGATGATATTTGCCCAACGCAATCGTCAAACCGCCGCCACGCTCAACAACGAGCGCAGCTCGCGCTCGCACTCCGTCACACAGATCAAGATCAGTGCCATCAACGAGAAGCGCAAAGAGAAGTTTACCAGCAACCTCAACTTGGTCGACTTGGCTGGATCCGAGAGTGGCAAGACCACCCAGAGAATGGACGAGACCAAGCACATTAACAGATCACTTTCGGAGCTCTCCAAAGTAATTCTATCGTTGCAAACCAACCAGAGCCACATCCCGTACAGGAACTCGAAGCTGACGCATCTGCTGATGCCGAGCCTGGGCGGCAACTCCAAAACCCTCATGTTGGTCAACATCAATCAATTTGATGAATGCTTCAGTGAGACCCTCAACTCCCTGAGATTTGCCACTAAAGTAAACAGCTGCCGAACTGTCAAGGCCAAGAAAAATATAACTATGGTGGAGACTTCATAATCATGTTGATATACATTACATTCTTAATTATTATTAGTTTGACATTTTTTATATTCTTCTAGGCTAGATTGTTAGATTATATTTGATTATTAGCTTGTACTTTAGTTTCGCTTGGCAAAAAGCAAAATGGTGTTTGAATAATCACCCGTGTCTTAGTTATTAATAAATACATTGTATACATCTATGTTTGTATTTTAGCATTGCCTCCTGTATTGCAGGCAACGTCACGTCACTTCAGTTTCTGTTGCAGTTTAGTGGGATCAGCCCCCTTTACTCCCGACGCTATTCATCAATATTGCCTAAGGATCGAAAGCGAGTCAGCCCCTCTACCCTTGACGCGTTTTTCCAATACGGCCGCAATATGGCGCAATTTACAAAATTTAATATTTTACAAATTAAGACGAATTTTGTGTTTTTATTGAATAAAACAGCCTTAAACCAGCCAGCCAAACAGACAAAGTATTTAAAATCAAAGCTTACTATGCGAATTCAAAGAGATTTTTTTTCGAATTTGCGAATTTTTGCAATTTGATCGAAATAGCGTCAAGGGTAACCCCCCCCATTTCAAAATGCAATCAGCATAGTGCAATCGTTATATAACAGTCGATCGTGACGCAATGTTGAAAAACGGTATCAAGATTAGAGGTTCTTAGCAAGCAGCTTATGTGACACAGTAGCGCCACCAATGAGGAAAATCTTACAAAATGCGTGGTGTTCGAGAATTTTTGGAGTGCGTCAGGATTCAAGAATGAAACGTAATGTTGTTGCAAGTCCTAAAAATTGCTGCTACCAGTTGTCTTAGGATGAACAATGTCAAAGTATTGTTCAGGAAGATCCCTTTTTATTTTTGGGCGCTAAGTAAGCAGCGCCTGAAGCACAACACTTGGCACTGTTTCCTCCGACTGACAATAGATGTCGCTATACGTTCACTAAACGCAGCGAACTTTTGCTCGCCGACTAAACGCAAGACGTTATCTCCGTCGCATCAACCAACCCTCAGAGCAAAATAAACCAACTTGGTTTTATTATTTAGAGAGCCAATCTATGGAGCTGGTTTTCTAAACCAGTGTTTTTTAACCGAGGGGTCACCAAAGCTACCTTAGTGGGGTCGCGAAGCCACTTTAGGGTATCGCGAAGCTTCTTTAGGAGGGTTATGATTCCTAAATTCATGTTTTGTTAGGTATATTATTACACCTAGGTAGGTACGGTCAGTCACAGACACAGATACCCCACGACAGCTCTTATCGCGCGCGGCATAAGGGCGCCGATCGATCAAAAAGGGGTATCCTAGCGTGTGGCGACTTCATAGGACCTAGTCTTATGTTGGATGATTTATACAGTGTCCAGCATATTTCATCTGATGAATGAAGTGACCTGCAGTCCCTGGTAAATTTTTATTTAAGTACTTACCTACTGCAACAAGAAGGGTGCCGCTGTTTACCATTGTATGTTTTCCCTACAATCAGTGTTTTCGCTTTGGAATAATGATAAGCATGTCCACGTTTTGTCTCTTCAGCTTCACTTGTAATTTAAAATAAACCAGGGAATAGGCTTCTCATGCTAAGCAGGTAGGTACTTACTAAGATGAATACTGTATTGTAACCTTGCCAAGTGAATTAATAGAAGAGTCAACGACCATAGCGATGGCCGCCCCATCGGGGTTACATTTACATTGAATATTTGTATTATGTGAAACTTTTAAAAAAAAAATTGTTTACTGAAGACTTGATGTGATGATTTTATTTCATACGTGTTACAACTTCCGAATTACACTCCCATACAAACGAAGAAGTCGTTGCTACCCCTAAATATTATTCGAATTCGTTGATTTTAGTGTCAATCGTTCTTGTATATTATCTAGGTACATTCGGCCACACGCTAGGATACCCCTTTTTGTTTGATAGGCCCTTATGCCGCGCGCGGTAAGAGCTGCCATGGGGTATCTGTGACTATGGCCGACCGTACGTCTAAGCTTTTTCCTTTTTTTAAATTCTTTATAAGTATTGAGGTGAAACGTATTGAAAAAAAATGCATTTCAAAAAAGGGTTAGACACTTATAAAAATTTACAAAATCGATTGACACCAAAATCAACGAAATCTTAAAATATTTAGTGGTAGCAAAACAACTTCTTCGTTTGGTATCTCATATACCTAACTAGTCTATCACCAAAAAAATAACGATCAGCTTTAGACTTGTAGAAGATACTGCAATTTTGATCCAAAGAACTCTGGAAACAATGGGGGTAATTCGGGTACCCCTAGGGGTGGTCTATCTCTGGACTTCGGCTTGACACAATTTTTGGGACACCCTGTATAGGTGATTATTGTTCCAATAAAAGTAACAAATGTACAAAGCATGAAAAATATATTTATTAGAGCATTACAATTATTTATTATACAAGTATCTACCTACAAAGTATTTATAATTAAAGACTAGATCAAGATACTAGCGATTCATCGCAATTCTTCTCCAAATGTACAATTTGTTCTGTACACCTCCAGGTCAGCTCAAGGGTCGGAGCGACGCGAGGCGGCGCGGGCGCAGCATGGCGCCTTCGGGGCAAGTCCAGACAGCCGAGGGGCGGCGGAGCAGCAGAGCGGCGCTCAGCGCGAGACGTCCGGCTCGCCCGTCAGCACAGCTGACTCTACGGTCTCTATAAGCCGATCGAGTCCGTATAGGAAACCTTCCTCGTGGTTACCCTGCGCCCACTGCGCGCGGTGGTCCACCTTCACGCCCTCGGGCAGCTCGCGCGTCTTGGCGAAGTCGATCAGCCACGCGCCCACGCGCTCCTCGTCATAAATGATGAAGATGCTGCTGCCGACTATCTCGTGAGTCTTGAAGTAGTCGGAGCGCTCGAACAGGTCTCTGATCTCGCGCAGGCGCGCAGCGAGGGCGCGGCGGGCGCGCTCGTTGCGGCCGAGGAAGCGCGCGATGGTGGCGGTGAGGTGGCGCGGCTCGCGCACGCTCTGCAGGTCCTTAAGCGGCGGCTGGCCCGGCAGCTTCACGGCCTCGATGCGGAAGCCCTGCTCGGCCGAGGAGGAGCGCTGCTCGCGGAACTGCATGTAGCGCAGCTTGGTGACGGCGCGCTCGGCGTGCTCCTGCGCGGAAGGCGCGTCGGGGTCGAGGCGGACCATCTTCTCGTAGAGGTCGGGGCGAGCGCGCGCGTTGCTGACCTCGTCCTCGAGGAAGGTGCGGGTGCCCATCTTGACGTCCATGACGTGAGGGTCGCGGAAGCCGTGCAGGAGGTCTTGGAGCTCGATGAAGCGCTCGCCGGCGTACTCGAGCTCGCGGTAGTAGCGCGGCACGGCGGCGCGCATGTGCGGACAGGCGGCCAGCGCCTCGTAGGCGTCCCGCTCGGGGCTGTGCAGCGCGTGGTCGCCGGCGGCGCGGCGCTTCCACACGGTCCCGGGGCCGGCGGGCGCCAGCGAGCCGGGGTGCCCCGACAGCTGGAACCACGAGCGCGACTTCAGCAGCGCGTCCGACGCGGGCGCTGAGAGCTCGAGGGCGTTCTGCAACAAAGCAAAGGTGCTGTTAGTTATTTTGTCATTTGAATTTGGTTTGGAGGACCGAATTGACAAAACAAAAGGTATTTGAAGAAAGTTAAGTAAAAAAAAGGTATATTTGAGAGAGCGTGTATTTTTTTATTTTTTTGTTTAATTTATAAAGTTGCATACTTGAACTTTTTTTTACTAAAGATAAATACTTACAATAGCAAAGAGCTTGAGCAGCTCCGAGGGCACGGCGGGAGCGGCAGGCGCGGACGCGGGCGCAGAGTCGGCGGGCGGGCTCGCGCGCCGCCAGCGCCGGAACAGAGGACCATCGTCCTTGCGCCAGCGCTCGTCCTCCTTGCCAGGTGCGGCGACCTGAGGACAACCAACAACAAAACCTTTAGCACCACTTTGGAAGCACACAGAGTAAACACAATACTAATTGCACTTGCACGAGAAAAACACTGTTCACATTGCGATGACGTACCGCTATGATTTTATTGGCGGCATAGAGGAGTCCGCCGGGGCCCAGGCGGCCCAGCACGGACTGGCGGGAGACGCTGTTCATCTTGCTTGAAACGGTCATGTTGAGAGTTGGTACGAGTGGTTACGGCGGAGACGCGGAAACGACTGAGCGGAGAGCGATAGAGGAGTAGCGAGTGGCGTGTTAGCGCGAGCACTGCTAGTCAGCTATTGTGCTGGTGGGAGGGCGGCCAGTGGTTATATAGAGGCCTCGGAATCGTCGTGACGTCGTCGGCACCGCGGCCCGCGCGCCCCGCCCAGCCCGCCGCAGACGCCGCCAGTTTTCCCGCCACGCGACGAGTGTGGTTTTCACAAACTGGTCTGATTTGAAAAACTGCATTTAGAGTTAGGCGCCGCCGGCGGGAGAAGATCGAGCGCCTACCTACCTTTTTCGTAGGAAGAGGTGGTATTTTCGGTGGGCAGGTTTTTCATTGAATTAAGCAGATCTAGATAGAGCGATTTTTTTGCGGTAAGATATGTTTGTCGTTCGCTGGTTTGAACCCATTAGGGCCACATCCACTATATAGTTTAGAGTACCTATTATAGTTGAGCACACTTTTATTTTTATTAGTCCTATGTAGGATATGTATTTATAGATACATATTAGCTCTACATTCGCCCGCTCTGTCACTCTGGATATCTAGCATTAGCTCAGAAGGTGGCACTTGAATAGATAGACTAATGCCCGTTTTCACCAACCACCCCCAACTTTAAAAGACCTTTTAACGAAAGTTATCTGGACTTTTCCAAGTCTAGGGGTAATGGATGAAGGACCATACAAACTCAACTCATAAAGCTTGTGAGTGGAATTCGTATGGTCCTTCATCCATAACCACTAGACTTGCAGAAGTCCAGATAATTTTTGTTAAAAAGTCTTTTAAAATTAGAGGTGGTTGGTGAAAACGGGTATAAGTACACTGTCAAATTTATACTGTCGTCATGATATCAAGTTAGAGCTTAGGTCTCGAAACGTTTGGAAAATGTAAAAAGTTAATAAAACGAGTGTTAAATCCGTTAAAATCCGTTAAATTGTGCTTACATTATGTATAGGTATCTAGTGCTCGTGCAAACCTAAAAAAATATTAAGGTAGAGCAAAATAGTATCTAGATAGGTACCTCACTTACTAGGTACGGTCGGCCACAGTCACAGATACCCCATTGCAGCTCTTACCGCGCGCGGCATAAGGGCGCCAATCGAACAAAAAGGGGTATCTTAGCGTGTGGGTGACTGTACCTACTCTGTCAAAAAATCGGTGGATAATGATCGGTCTGTGTCTGGATAGAAAATAACACAACACAACCAAATTAATGTCAACTTTCTCGAAAACTTTAGACTTCCTACTTAGACTCTACTAATTCATAAACTACGTGTAAGAATGTTAAGAATGCACAATTGGAACCTTATGGAAGTGATTAGTTATTTAAAAGCTATTAGGTAGATTATTTCTGCCAGATGCGTTACAAAAAGTTATTATAAAAATCGTAGACTCTACAACGCAGATTTAGCGATTTAGCGTCAAGGGGAAGGTAACACAATATAAACTTATCTCCCCGAATAGGCTGAATTACCTACGGCACGTGCTGCAAACTTTTCTTCGTTTTTTCCTGTAGCGAAAAATGCACAATATTCAGTTTTTTTTATTTTTCAATTTTAAATCTAAACAGCTATTTTTCTTCAGCGGTATTTGTTTCATGGTAATACTTATTCAGTACCTTATTCTTTTCATTATTCTCAACAACAAAACTAGGTAGGGTAGATGCTATAGTAATTGGCCACTTAAGGATTTAGAAATTTTCAAAATTAGAAATAAAATACTTTGAACACTCGCATAAAAATAAGTTTTTTTTTGTGCATAGAGCATTTAATAATATTTATAAAAATGTAAATAACTATCATTTAGTAGCACGTTTACTAGTTATTTGAAAATAATATTTAAAAAATGAGCGAAGATACAGTAATTGGCCCCCTTGTCATAGTTATTGGCATAGCCTTGTTATAGTTATTGGCCACCTTTTTTTATAGCGGAAAAACAATACTTATAATATGTTTCAATGCCTCTACTTTATCTAATGGCTTTCTAAACCACAGAAACATCTTCAGATTCATTTTAGCTAAGTTTTTCGGAAAGTATAACTGCGTCAGAATAACTACAAAATTAAACATTAAAAATACCACCGACATTTTAGCTTCAAATTAGCATATCTCATAAACGGCTGAACCGATTTTGATAAAACATATCTAGGAAGACTCGCTAGAAAACCTGCTTTCAAATAAAGAAAACCGCATCCTAATAGCATTAAAATAAGTGTTCTATATCTGGTTCCTCTTTTTCTGTGAGGTAGGGTTGAGGGCTAAATGAACTTTAAGTGGCATAGTTCTTGGAAGCTGCACCTTGGCTATTTCATCTAATGCTTTTTCAAGCATATCTTTTGAGTAAACTGGGAATTCGGCATGTTGAAATATTGTCTAAAAATAAAATAATTGTTTTATATTATGTTCTAGTAGTTGGCATGCCATGTACTAGTACTTGGCATGGCATGTTATAGTAATTGACATGGCAGTTATAGTAATTGGCATGGCATGCAATAGTAATTGGCCCCCCGGCCAAATACTGAACCACTTGTCATAGAACACTATTAAATGAATTTATGAACTCCTCCACACGTAACAAAGATGACTATAAAGTTAGCAGCACGAAAATGACAAAAAAAAAATGTCACAGTAATTGGCCGGGGAGGCCAATAACTAAAACTGATACATTTCGGTTGTAGTAATTAGCCAGGGTGTAATTTTGAGGTTACATCAAGATATTGGACTTGAAACTGCCGGAAAACGATAGCGCAGCTTATGTTCTACATATTTAATATGTGTTATGAAAGAAAAGACAAAAAACAATGCCTTTATGATTATTTACATGAAGGTCTTGCCTTAATTTTTTGCTAAAATCACCGGCAAAATCATCACTTTTTACACCAACATTAGAACTAGCTCGGCGGGAAAAAAACTAACGCCTCCTAGTGTAAGAACTGAAAACTATTTGAATAAACGAAATACGAAGAATCCGCTCGTCTCACTCTCGCGCTTGTGAACGTCGTAGTTTTCTTATTTTAAATTATTGAAGTTGAAGGGGCCAATTACTATCGCGTGGCCAATTACTATAGCATCTACCCTATGTACAATAATTCAGATGATTATGAGATTTGCTCAAACTAAGTACTTACAAGTTTTTTGGGACGTGCCATTGGTTTTTCCGAGCAATAAAAACAAATCAGCTTAAGTATTGTTGTTCTGTTGTTGAGAATAATGAAAAGAAAATAATATTCTTTTAATGTCGTGAAATAAAAAAATCTCACTTTAATAGCTACAAAATTGAAAAGACTGAAAATTTGGGCTTTCCCACTACGCTACCTACATTTAAACTTTTTTTCAGCGAAATTACCTTATGAGCACTTTTCGTCTTATATGACCACTTTTTCGAATCGTTTAGTGTATCTGTTAGGGGGATAGTTTTTGTATATTTTTCCTTGTTAGTCACTATGCACGATGCCTATGTATACAAGGATAATTGGGTGTCCTTGACGATCATGCAATATGAGTAGGTACCTATAATTATTCTGACCAATTGGCGTTTGTTGACTCTTTAAAATACATTCGTTCAGTACTTAATACCAAGACTTTCAATTTCACATTAGCTAGGTACCTAGATACCTACTTGTTTCACCACCAGCTCCTCTACTCTCGACGCTATTGCGTCAAGATCGACTGTTTAGTGGGTAAGTTAACAAATTAATAAAGTAGGTATAAATTCGCAAAAATCATTCCTAAATTACGCATGACTTATTACTGTAATTTTTTTTATAAAAACTTAGAGCATTCAAATCTCTGAGATACCGGCAGAGATGGGCGATGGATTTTTGCCCTTTCTGCCCAAACGATTTTAATCGGGCAGAAATGGATTTTTGCCCATTTCGGCGGGCATAAATAGAAATTCACTACAAATTACTTTTTTGTTTACAAAACCTTATATTAAATGACGATAATAGGAAAGAAAATTGGTTGCGGTGTAGTGTTTGGGGCGCTATGGGCCGAAAACTTAGATTTTTTCACAAATAGGTAAAATGTTTTTTTTTTACCGGTTACTGATTGGTTAAGTTCTGGAGAGCAAAAAAGTCCTGTAACTTGATGCCGAAAAACGCACTGTTTTTGAGTTATATGTATTTTTTTTTATCAAAGCCATTACCCAAAAACGGTACGTTTCCCGGCACCAAGTCACGGGACCTTTTTTACTTCCTAGGACCTACCCGACCGATTCCTATAAAAAAACACCCCCAACACGACCCAGTTACTAGTTTCCCGACGCCCGACGGAATATTTTTTAATTTTTTTTCAAGACCTCCCATTTCAAACGATGCGTATTCCAGCACTAAGTGTTCCTAGCGCCTACCCAAGCAATTCCCGTAAAAAAAGTTTGACATAACTAAAACAGTAATTTAAAATTTGAAGTACATTTTAGTCTATATCACTAAATAGCTGACCCTAAACTCTAATTTTTAATTCGAGTCCACGGAATGACAGTTGTTACAAAGGCTTTATCTGCCAGTACCATACTAGCAACTGTCATTCCGTGGACTCGAATTAAAAATTAGAGTTTAGACCTCAAGCACAAGATGGACACTGTAAACTATTTCAATATTTTTGTATGCAGTGCAGTGTATAGCTTAGTGTGATTGTTTTTCTATTCTGTGAATCATCAACTTACCTACAGTCCGTCCGCTACAGGATAAGACGTGCGTGTCAGAGTATGATACTTTTATTTAATACCTAGGTGTTCGTTATTGGATATCTCTTTCCCTCACTTAGAAGGCGTTATCATGCAGAGCTCACATCAACATCGTCTAGATTTTTTTCCTTGACTTCGTTTGCAACTTTTGTTACTTCTGGCAAACAGAAAAGTAACTTAGAAATTGGAATGCATGTTTTGTAAAGTAAAAAAATCCTTAAGGATGGTGTTTTGATTGGATCCTAGACGTATTATAGCCTCTGAAATGGGTTCCAGAAACAGGTGGCATTGTTTCAACATTTTACAAAAATCTTCGTCTAGTAATGCTGTTTTATCTTCGGTTGGTAAGTGTGTACCTAGCCTTTTCGTGGACAGCCAAGGTTTGAAGGGCAACTTTAGTGTTTTGCATACTTTGAAAGCATACCTAAGCAATGAGTTCCCCAACGGCAATGACAATGACTTTTCAGCAATGTCAACGGGTATCACAGGAGATTCCTATCGTATCATCGAATGTCTTTTCACCGAATGTAGTTTCATCGACAACGAATCACCGAATGGTCGGATCATCGATGGTACACTTCATCGAATAGGTCGTTTTATCAAATTCCCTATACCAATATTTAGAGCTAAAGCAGTGGTACTGGGCGTACCTACTACAACTGTCGTTTCACAAGCTGCCACCCGGCAGTTGTAGGGTTCACCCTACCCTTGTATGTGTTCTATGTAAATAACTACATGTGATGCTACGAAACTCACGGTTGCACCTTTGAAGCTCCAGTTCTTAGGATAACACTGCAATCCTCAAATCACGGGCATCACATTCACATTTGCATTTTCACCTTCACACGCACTTTAATATACTTTTATGTATCCTCATGCATCTACGGCCACTTCACTTCATCAAAACTATTGTTATAGCACTAAACTATAGTGATTTACTAATGTTTTAGACACAAAATATAAAATTCTTTGATATTTTGTGGTCTCGAAAAAATACTGACGTTTTTGACACATTGTTTGGAATTACTCTTTATTTTGAAATTGTATTCAAATTCTGTCAACCATAGGCTACTTTTCTTAATTTATGTCATAAAAACCTTTATGGAGCCGGTCGAAGGAGATCATAAACTACTTGGAGCACTTATTTCGACAAGGCGATCAACAAAAAGATAAAGAGGCAAGATTTTTGAATTCAAAATCTACAAAAAGAACAAAATCGTTCTTGCGAGGTTTCCTTATCGATCCAACAACAACAAGGGTCAGTCTTCTCTTCGGCACCACAGCCGAAAGAGAAAAATAGGCCAAATTCCCGGGCCAGGCAGGCCCGGGAAATTCTGAGAAAATACCGCGAAAAATCTGAAGAATTGAAGATCTAAATCTATAAAGAATATGCCCGACGTTCAGGTTTCCTCACGATTTTCCCTTCATTAGCAAGTATTGTCACTACAAATGAAGGACAGATAGACAAACAGCGAAGGCAGAGTTTGTAAGTCCCGATTGGCACGCTTCGGGTAAGGAAACCAAAACAGGTGTAAAGTCACTATTATATGCTGCCACTGGAAATCAAACCTGTAAAGAAACTGAAAAAAAAAAAATCTCGCCACGCTACTTTTGGTGAACTAATGTTAAATTTTAGCTTGTAAACCTCACACAACGCATAATATTACTTGAAACTCACTTACTCATCCATCATATCATATAATTTTCAATAAGTTATTTTTAAATAATAAAGTAGAACGTTCAATAAAACGAACCTTTCGATGATCCGACCATTCGGTGATTCGTTGTCGATGAAACGATATTCGGTGAAAAGACATTCGATGATACGATAGGAAACCGTCACTCACAGGGTAATTTCAAACTTTCGCCAACATTTTTTCTTTTACAATTTGGTCCAGTCCCTATTTTTTTTTTTGTCTTTTCTCATTTAATAATCTTCACATGAGGTTTCATGTACAAACATTTAAATTAAGTTCGTATTTCACCTTCCTGTGGCTTCTTTTGTTACCGATTATGCACCGAATGTAAGGACAAAATTAATTTCATTTCCGCCCGGCGTTTATTATAAATGCCCGGCGTTTATTGGGCAGAAATGGATTTTAATCCAGCGGTGGATTTTAACCCGGGCATTTACCCATCTCTGGATACCGGCAGTCGACGACGGTAGCGCAATATACAACAAAGTCGTGTTAGTTACAGCACTTCTAACTCGAGAACGGGTGGACCGCTTTTATGATTTTTGATTTGTTGGATTTCTCTCCGCCCCGAATAGCAGAATAACCATTAAAACAACGTAAAATCTCACGAGAAAAAAAAAACAAGTCTGCGCGGACGAAGTCGCGGGCAAAAGCTACGTAGTTAAAAATAAAGTCGAGAGTATAGGGTATAGTATAGGAGTATAGGCTGCGCCTAGTCCCAGGCACTCCAGCGCCGAGTGGTCTCTTCACCCATCTAGTGTGAGTGAAGGTTCCACTGGACGCTGTATAAATCATCTCATTACGTAGATGCAAAGGCCTTAGTATAGGCTGCGCCAAAACAATTTTATTATTTATTCAAGTAAGACTAAACTTTTCAACGTCTCTGCAAAATTCAATGCGATTTTCGCCATCGTCGTCTTCAAAACACATGTATTTTGAAACAATGTTGCAATATTTATGAGTTCGCTATACTGATTTGTTAAAATTGTCAGTGAAATTATGTAAAGACTTGACGTAAGATGCTTTTATCAATGACGAACATTGCGTCAGGGTAGCCCGTGAAGGCTGCGGTCCGGTCGCGGTTCTGACGTAGGTGAGGTACCCAAAAGCCAGAAACCACGGAGCAGGAACCCTGACGCAGACAATGTTTCAGGTTTTCAACAAAAGCGACGCTTCCTTTCACTTTGTAGAGTCGTGCGCGTGCGCATGTCGTTAGGTACCTACCTACAAATTCCGAAGGGTAGTGAGTGGGATTTATCAAAGATAATTCTACAGATGACAATTTTTTTAATTATTCGATCAAATGTCGGTCGATGTCACGAATTGGATTTCAGTACTACTCCGCACATTTGGTAAGTACAGTCGGCCACAGTCTCAGATACCCCTTTTTGTTCGATTGGCGCCCTTATGCCGCGCGCGATAAGAGCTGCCATGGGGTATCTGAGATTGTGGCCGACCGTACGTAAGTACCTTATCTACCTTGGTAATGGTAATGGTAAAACGGGCTGTTTTCCGCAACTCGACGTCTCTACTTGCGCCTATTTTGCGTCAGATGGGATTACCTTATCTACCCTTAGATGAAAACAAAAAAGGGAAGATACGGCACATTCTTACTAGCAGCCGTGAAAAAATGGGCTCGAACGCACTCATGCACATAAACTCACACAGCTTTAACTCGGTGAATAAGCGATACGCTAAACCATCAAGCCCGAGCGAGACGAGAACAGTGTCCAACCGGCGGCGACTGAACGAAAGTGAGTCCATGGACTCAGTTTTGCAGGACCACGCGTAATGGGTGAGTGCCGTATCTTCCCTTTTTTGTTTTCATCTAAGTATCTACCTTATAAAATATACGAATTTAAGGTACGGATCCCTCGGTACCAGAGTCCAATTTGCACCTGGCAGGTTTTTTTGTTCCACCTATTAACTAGGCCATACCTAATCGTATGTGTGTGATAAGAGCTCTTTGGTGTGCTACGGAGGCGGACGGATTTGTTAAGGCTTTAATAAGGGCCACCAATGATAAAAAAAACATAGCTTTTTATAACCTCCTTTTTGAAAAAGTTAAACAACAGAGTTTTCTATATCACTAATAGCAATTTTTAGAACCTACAACCTGCAATCTAGGAACAACAACCTAGGCTACAATTTCGTTTATGCCAAAAACGGCCGTTTCTACCAAAAGTTAAATTGTAGCCTAGATTACTGGGTCTCGGCTCTGATGCTCTGATGGTCGGCTGATGGTTCTGAAAATTGCTATTAGTAATATAGAAAACTATGTTGTTTAACTTTTTCAAAAAGGGTGTTATAAAAATGCCATGATTTTTTTATCATTGGTGGCGCTAGTTAGCTCTTATTAAAGCCTAAGTAACTACAGAGCGATCGTAAAATGAAGTATTTAGGTTAGGTTCATAAAGCCATCATAATATCTGAACAAATTATACTTACTACAACGATATTTTTGTATCGTAAAATAGAACGTTTTAACAAAGTGCTTAAAATGTCTGATTGTAATACCATTTTGTTACGCTAACAAGTAAGTATACAACGTGTTACAAAACATCCTAACTCTTTTTTTACTCTTTTTACTCATCAACAAGATATCAATTCTGTAAAAAAAGTAAAAAAAAACAATTTTTATTTTATAACCTCAAAATTGAATATTATTCATAAGTTTTTTGTTTTTGGTAAAGGCTCAAATTTAAAAATACATTTGTGTTTGCAGTTGCATTTGCATAGCTTTGAGTTGTTAAAACATTGTTAAAGTCAATAAAAAAATATTTAAAAAATACTTTTCTTCCGCCACAGCGTTCACATTTTATTAATTTAAAAATCAACGGAACGTCAGGTAGAGAAAAAAAAAGTTTGGTTGTGATCCCTATCACCGGGTGCTAAGTATTACCCTGCAAAAAGAGTTAGGATCTTTTGTAACACGTTGTAGATAGTTTTTTTTACAAGTTTAAGCAAGTAATAGATTTTTAGTTTCATAATATAGTATTAAGCTTAAAATAGGTAGTTACTTATGCATTTACTGTCACTAGATTTTGATAGGAATGTTATTGCAAATTGGTGCCAATTTTATGAAAAAAAAAATGTTTTTTTTTATTGTTATTGATATGCCAGCTTGGTGGTTTACGCAACAAAACAAACCAAGCAAACCGATTTATGGCATCAAATAGGTACCTACTTAATATCGAATACCGAGAAGAGTCGACGTGGTGTGTTGAAACCTATTGGGAGCCCCAAGAATAACTCACATCAAAACACTATTCTCTAGTCCAGAACTTGATTCGGTGACCTGCAAAACAGGGGCATGACAGTAGGTATTTACCGATGCAACTTGCACCATAGTTAGGAATAGGGCCACATCACATTGTGGGTAAAGACGCACGCTCAAATATTCCGCACCTAACTAATTGGCGGAACTCATGTTTGCATGATTTTGATTACTTATTTGTTATTTTGTCTTGTGTATTCATTAGTATACGATTTCCGATATGAATTTGAAATGCGTCAGTAGGACGTAAGCTTTATGCTTTAGCATACAACAATATATTAATTGACTCTACATGATTCCTACTTTAAAACTTGAAATATAAGAAATACATAAAAACTGATGCTGTTTGTTTACATCTGGATAAGCCTTATGTAACATACCTACGACTTGAGTGAAGTACATACAAATACGTGAATCTTGTACGTATGTAGGTAGGTCAGGTCAGGGTCGGTAGTGCGGTGCACCATATCCCAGATACTGGCCTGTCTAGGAATTACATATGCGCCAGACGGCGGCGCGTGGACGTATTCACGTATCACGTAATGCATGCCGCGAGGTCGCAAAGCGCATAGGAAAGGTTGCACTTTGCTATGCACCCATTCATCACCATCCCGATGCTAATATCTCAAGATGTCTGCACACACGCCGAGCGCGGCAATAACATCGATTCGAAATCAAATGGAATTCCACTTCGTCTCTATTAGTAGTTGTAAGTAAGTAAGTAAGTAAGTAAATTGTTTATTTGGCACATTCTTAGGTAGGTACATACAATATGAATTAACATCTATAAATTCAGAAGGCACCAAAATGGCCTCCGCTCAGCATTATGTCGTAGTCGGTAGCATGCTACCTACCACGACGCTGGTTTTCAGCGGATACCTTATAAAATAAAATAAACTAAAATTAAATATATGACAAAAATAACAAAGTAGGTAACAAAAACATATAGCATTTCCAAACAATTTTTTTTTTTTTTTTTTTTTATGAACTGCTCAAAGATATCCAGCTACTAGGTACCACTAAAATATAAGGGAATGCAAATGGCTAAAGTATAAAAGCCGCCCGAGGTAAGTATTTATTTTAAATTGTAAATAAAAAGAAGAAAAAGAAGTGTGTGAGTAGATGATGAGTTTGAGGTTGAGTGTTCGCTTGCAAGAGGTTGTGTAGTGTAAGTAAGTAGGTAAGTTACATTTAGTGTTTTTGTATTTGGTAAATATTATCTTTTCTGCTTACAACTGTTGTAATTGCAAAAGATACTCTTTGTACTTTAATTTGAAACATTGGACAGTCTGACATTTCTTAATTGGAGGAGGGATATTATTCCAGCATTTCGTGGCATTGTAACGAAAGCTACCCCGAAATGCAGCTGTTGTATGACTTGGACACATTAAACGTGACGGTCCACGCTGTCGTGCGGAGAAGCTCAGCTTGTTATACAGATACAACGGATCGTGCGTCTTAATGACACCAAAGAGTAAGCAGGCGAAGTGCAGTTTTCGGCGCGATTCCATGTTCAACAAGCGTCCTCGGTTGAGATAAGGTTGTAGGTACTTATGCACTTAGAAAAACAGAACTATTACTAAACACGCAGTTCAATTATCTGTTTTCCAAGCTGCGCTGCATTTACGTGCAGAAGTAGAATAAAGTATGACAGTCGCATTGTGTTGGTGGATGTTTCGTACTTTTCCGTTGTTTGCATTACGCTTAACAGCCCGTTTGGTGCGGCGGCGCCTGTACGAGACTCAAATAAATATGTTTAGTGTAGACTGTCTAATAGATTGCGCCAACTTTTCTCTAAGCGATCAGGACACGCGCGGAGCATGTACGGTGCCCTTACTTACCTAACTTTACACTATTAATGCTAGTGAAAATTCAGGTACTAAGGGTACCTAACCTATCTATAGCCTCCTCTCTCTTCTCCCTGTTTCAAGAAGAAGACGAGGAGAACTTGGTGATGCGTAGCATGCATGCTCAATTGCTCAAGACAGGTCGATAAAGACTACCGGCGAAAAAATTTGTAACTCAACAAAAGAAACTAACATTTCTACTGCTAAGGGGGCTGGTGATAATGAAAGAAGTGCTCAATTGCTCAAGACAGGTCGATAAAGACTACCGGCGAGAAAATTTGTAACTCAACAAAAGAAACTAACATCTCTACTGCTAAGGAGGCTGGTTATAATGAAAGAAGTGTGTTTGACAAATTTAAACTGTACCCAAGGAGCCCGGCAGTGAACGTAATCGATAGATACCTCGGCGTGCTGGATATCTAGACATAACATAGTCTCTATGGTATCTATGACGCTGATACATACTAATTTTAATAAAGTAGTATTCATTTATGTTGAAAATACGTCATACGAATCTGGTTCTAGCTATGATAGATGCCTATAGCCTAACAACAGCATATGATAGAACTCGCTATCATTAATATTGACCATATAGTCATTTAGGCCAAGCCAATGACGCACGCGATTCCACCATATCGGCAATGTTACGTCAAAAAGATACATTCACCGAGGGATAACGATAATTATGTTTATTTCAACCAGAAGAGTTCTTTGACATCTGCAACGATAGGTAATAGCTGTCTGGCAATCACCATGTGACCTAACCCTTGCCAAGTTAACCGTAACCCGTTGACCTTATAGTAACAAGTTTGCAAAACTACAGGGTGCACTCTAAGTCAATAGCGGAACTTTAAGCAGGCAATCTACTGATCAATACAAACAACTTGTACTAGGTGGCGAAAAAAATGGAGTGAAAAAAATATCAGCTGTTCCATACAAAAGGTCGCCTCAGTACTGCGCCAAATGTAAGATAAAAAGATAAAATATTCTTTATTGTACACCAAGAAACATATACAGACAGGAAAAAAGTTACTTAACTAAAAAAAGGTACAATTGGCGGCCTTATTGCTTACAGCAATTTATGATGTATGAAACAGCCGATATTTTTTTGGCTCCATTTTTGTCGCCACCTAGTACAAGTTGTTTGTATTGATCAGTAGACATCCTACTTAAAGTTTCGCTATCGACTTAGAGTGCACCCTGTCGTGGTTCGCCCCGAACTTTGAACTCGCGACCCCATATCTCAGCAACCCCTCGACCGATTTGGCTCATGTTCGAACTTAAAAATTCTCTTTACCTCATTTACCTGCCTACCAAATTTCATGACGATCCGAACGAACATTCATACATACATAGAAACATACAACGCCGGATTGTTCCAGTAGACTCGGAGAACTTCGCTCGCTCATTCAATTACATGATCAATGTTTTTTCCTATATCTGTGTCAGTCTGCTGATACGAACAAACCATCAAGGACTTTTACAGAAGACTACACAGAAGACGGAGCACGACGAACTTTTTGCACAAACAGAGCATCTACCGGGACGTGGGCGTCCGAAAAATGGCCGGTGTGGAAGGGTCTCAACCGGCTCAGAGCTGGTGTAGCACGGACACGGGACCACATGAAAAGATGGGGATTCCTGCCACCAGACGCCAGCACCAACTGCGTCTGCGGCCAGACCCATAGCATCCAACACCTCCTACAGTGCCCAGACTCTCCATTCACGTGCACCACCGAAGACCTGCTGAAAGCGACACCCAGAGCCATAACGGTCGTGATGCACTGGCTGCATGCTGCATGCCTTGTCATAATTTTTGACACTCTCACACGAATAAAAAGACAGAAGGCTATGGCCGCTGCGAGTGGCTTTAGGTTTTGGATCTTTGTTCCTCAATTTATTTTATCTCCACAATACTATTTTTCTGTATTGTAAGGTACAACCTTTAGCGGTGTGACGATTAGTGACGAAGGTATACCCTGCATACTCTTTATAGCCGAAAATAGTACCTAGATGTTAGAGAAGGTTATTGTGTGTTTGACAGGGAAGACAATAACAGCTATACGCGAACTAAAAAAACCGGCCAAGTGCGACTTGGACTTCCGCACGAAGGGTTCAATACCATTATCTTTATAAACTGCAAAAAAAGTCATGTTTGTTGTAGGTATGGGAGACCCCTTAAATATTAATTTTATAAAATTTTTTGTATTTGCTGTTATAGCAGCAGCTGCAACTGAAATACATAATCTGTGAAAATTTCAACAGTCTAACTATGACGGTACATGAGATAGACGATAGACGGACAGATAGACCGACAGCGGAGTCTTAGTAATAGGATCCCGTTTGGCACCTTTCGGGTACGGAACCCTTAAAAAAACCCGGCTAAGTGCGAGTGGGACTCACGCAACGAGGGTTATTTACCTACCTCCATTCTATGCATTTAACTTAGAAGCTTTTTTTTAATGCTCTAAGAGACTGCAGACCTGAGTTTTTTAAATAAAAATTTCAACCGTGGAGTCATCGGTTCTTATGCGTTCTTGAGAAAAAGGTCTTGACAGACAGACAGACGGACAACAACAAAGTGATCCTATAAAGGTTCGAGGTCTGGAACCCTAAAATACAATAAAACGATAGCTTTATATCTAACTAAGACCAAGTCTGTACGGAATTCATATCAGACAGATAAAATGGTGATATAATACGTCAGAGCCGAGCAGCATTCTGGGTAACGATATTGATTCCGAGGTACCTACCTACTCTTTATGGTTTGATTAATGATAGCAACAATTTATAACAGAGCGTAAAACTGAAATTTATTGATTCCTGCTAACGCCGTATATTTTTTGGTTCTGAAAACATCCAATGTCATGCTCGTCTATATTTTTCATTCCACGAAAGTAGCACTTGTCGCCCTTCTACTTTACATTTAAATAATTTATATTTAAAAATAAGCCCAGCCATGTCTTTATGATGACTCTTTGTATTTTTATCATATGACACTTTGTGCTAATAATATAAATAAAATAATCATTCATTACAAACTGATTATAAATTCATTCATGAGTTGAAAAACAGTTGCGATCACGTCAGCCGCTTTTGTTTTGTTCAGCTTGGTCGGACGGAGCTTACTTCGGGCAAGAGCATCCATGGGCTCGCGGTGGCCGCTAACAGTTCATTATTAGCGGCACATGACGCAGAGAGGTGTTTGCAGAAGTTCGCAACATATGGCTAGTGTTGACGCAGCTGCTGCCGCTTTTGGGATGTCAGACCACTATACTTGTGAATCATCAACAAACGTTACAGGATCAACCTAACCTAACATATGCGCCTGGTTTTCCTTATCCCCTCAACGTTTTCCTGTAAAAGCGAAGGGTTTTCCTCATACGATATTAAGTATTGATTAATTCATTCGTGTAACTGCTCAAGTGGTTTCTGTAAGTCGTAAAACGGGAACAAAACGGTCTCTATATTTGGATTAAAGATAGTTTGACCGTTGACGGTTACAGATAAAGAACAATAGACCACCATACGCGGCGGCAATCAACGGAAGCAACGGAGTGTCTCGGGTTAGAATACCAAATTCACATCGTTTCTTCTACTTATGTAAGTACCACCCTAAGCAAGAACTGTAGTTAGGAAATCATAAAGTTCGGGACCTAGGCCTAACAAACACCTAGGTAGGTACAGTCGGCCACAGTCTCAGATACCCCTTTCTGTTCGATTGGCGCCCTTATGCCGCGCGCGGTAAGAGCTACCATGGGGTATCTGAGATTGTGGCCGACCGTACGTCTCTACCGCTCAAGGTAGAATACAAGGTGTTACAAAAGATGCTCTTCTTTTTACAGGGTAATAGCACCCCAAAAAAAATTTAGGTTGTGATCCCTACAACCTAAATTTTTTTTTGCTCTACGATGTTCCGTTGATTTTTAAATTAATAAAATGGGAACGGTGTGGCGGGAGAAAAGTATTTTTTAAATATTGTTTTCATTGACTTTCACAATGTTTAGTATTAGTGGGATAATTCAAATTTTATTCATTCAAAAACATATTTACATGTCAAAATATAAAACAAATCCACCGCAAGCTTCGTCAAACTACACACACACACAATAGAGTAAAAAAAAAAACAACAACAAAATACAAAAGACAAATACACAAAATACCTAACTAAATAACCCGCCCCGGGCCACCTCCGATCCAAAGGTCCCCAACACGCTGGCCGCGTTACCGCGCTGCACAGCGAGGGAGATCCTCTGCATTAGAAATGCCCCGGAGCGAGAGTCAAAACCTCGGTCCCTCAAGCGACGGCCCAGCTCCCCAACAAAAGATCTTCCTTGCGCTCCCCACACTCCCATCGTCTCTATGGCAAGAGGAATAAAAATATACCTCCCCAAAAGTGGGCTGTATTTTAGGCACTTTTGCCTCGCTGCCGCCTCTGCGGCGCCACCGGGGGAGGACACGGTCGACGTCAAGTGGGAGGGAGCAAAGGTACACACACAATGTTTTAATAACTCAAACCTTTGCAAATGCACCTACACCCACCAACATATTTTCTAAATTTGAGCTAATACCAAGAACAAAAAAGTTATGAAAAAATTTCAGCTTTGAGGTTATAAAATAAAAAATGTTTTTTTCTACTTTTTTTTACATAATTGACATCCTGTTGACCAGTAGGTTACACCCTGTAAAAAGAGTTAGGATGTTTTGTAACACGTTGTATTATATCCAGCGCTGTCGATCGAGCTCAATACGCTAAGCATTCTGAAATCTTTTATCTGTTATTTTCACTCACTTTTCATATCTGTAATGTTTTCCACTGTAATTTTTTAATACAAATTTTAACCTTCCTCCGCTATACAGGGTGTTAAAAGACCGCCAACAAAGCGGGAAACCACGTATTGTCCCCATCATAATGAAAATTTTTGACCAAGGAACCATGCCTGGGAATAATGAGGTTCAAAGTCGGACTTTTCAAAACTTTTTTTTTGCAGAAATGTATTCAGTATCTAGTTCTTAACATACCTTCCCAAGAACCCATATCAAAATTATTAATATTTCTTACAAAAAACGACGTTAAAAGTGCAACCCGCAATGTATTCTAAACATCGGCACTTCAAGCTTAAGTAACATAATCTTATACCTACGCTTGCGCAATATGATTTCTGTGCGTAACACGTCCATTGCGGGATAAAATATTTTTAAAAATTTATAACTTAAAACCAAAATCACACCCCAGCAATAATTTATCGAAAAAGTAGGTAAGTACTTAGTTTAGATGTCTAGTATGCGTAGCTTTCGGGTCTGTTGGGGGTTTAACACCCTGTATTTGGTTGGACATGAAAAGAGAACCGCAACTTTAGCTTCAGAGCGCGGACGACATTCAAAGTATCAAATTAGTATTGTGATCGTTGTTTTGGACCGTAAGCGCAGTGCGGGGTCAGATGTTAATAATATCGGCAAGCGGAAACTTGCGATCGCGAATACAAAATAAACTACCAAAGTCGGTCCCGAAGCGGAAGCTGCAGCAGGCAGACATGTCTTGAGGATAAAAACTTTAAGGTTTCATATACGGAAAATGATTGATAGAACCAAAGGTATTTATGCGCCTTCCTCGCCACAATCGCTGCAATACAACTGCATCGTGTATCGTGACTGGCACAGCCTGCAGGTACCTTCACAGACGTTTTGTTCTTTGTATTACATTAATCGCACACCCTTGCACGTCATTGCAAAAAAAGAAAAAAGCAGATTATGTTTATTTTTTAACACACTTAAGTATCGATAACAAAGGTAAATATCAAGTATAAAGATAGCATCCAAGTAAACGTCCTGATTAACAATGTCGGTAATTAAATATTCATGCATCATAATAACCGTAAAGTAGAATTAATTAATTAATTAAGGGTAATGCTCCTTAGATGTAAGTACATGCGTTCACCGTGGCAGTGAACTCTCAGGAGCTGCACGTATACAATGTATTATGTTTAGTTTCTGGGAGTGAGAATATTGAATATTTTTGTGAACCTTAATTATTTCGACTTTCCACGAACAGCACTCGAAAGTAAAAAAAGGGTTAAAGGGTTTGGTAAAAGAATAATTCAAATAAAAAATGGTGACACACCCATGTGAATAACTAGAGTTTTGTCTTGACCAATTTTAGTACCAGATTTCCGTCGGCCCCTATTCTGCCTAGTTACGAATCTGTATTTTAGCTCGACATTCAAAGTTTTGACTGACCAGCGGACAGACAAACGACATGGCTGGTTCTTTGTTCTTTATTCAACTGTACCTAGGACCAAGGAACGAGAATCATCACTCGGTAGAGCTCAAAGCTCCAAAGCACGTCACAGAAGATGGTAAATCTTCTGCGACATGCTTTGTTCCTATCAAGGTGTGAATAACGAATTATTGTTTTATTACTTACTTAGATAACATCTTCGATTGTTTGATGTGTGCATTTTTATAGTAGGTACGTTAGTTCACATAGCTGTGTCAAAGAATTAGCCATTTAGGTGCGGTCTGCGAACGACTGGTTTTGTTGATGGCCTACTCTTGTTTGTGACGTCAATACCGTCCTCCAATCGAGCAGCTTTGATGCTAGCTTTTATATAAACTTTGTGTGGTGTTTATTCGTATTGACAGAGTAGGTAACTTGATCGCAAGAATCTTGAAAGGCGCGCATTTTCAATGGCTAACAAAAAGAAAGAGTTTTGCAAATATTTTTTTAACTTAAACTTATATGTCACATTTCGTTTTTGGCGTCGCGTGGTATATCTCTCTGCTCAATGATTTAAAGCTGATGCAGTTCACCCCAAATATTAAATTGTTTGACATGCTACAGTTTACATCTCTTATTAAATCTTGGAGTAACGACAAAACCAGAAAGCTTATTCAAAACGTACAGCAGTAGAGTCAATTTTAATCAAAATTGTCCAAGTTTCGTTCAGTCGATTCGGTGCGAATAGGGTATCCGCATGGAGAGACAGAAATAATGACACGACCAAGAATGATAACTTGATAAGGTTCCGTTTTCACATGTACAATCGACAGCAAGGTAAGGGTCGTTAGTCGTTACACGCGTGCACTCTATTCAGTTACGTTACGGGCGACTTTGCGACGAAAATTGAAAGGTTAACGTGCTGTTGACTGTACGAAAACCCAGAAACAGTAATTTTCGAATAAGTTTAACTACTAAATTCAAAGTAAAAAAACCCCGATTTTAAACTTCAAATGAGCATATCTCATAAACGGCTAAACTGATTTTGATAAAATATGTCTGAGAACACTCGCTAGAAAAACTGCTTTCAAAGAAAAAAACTGCATCCAAATCGGCACAACTGTTTAAGAATTACTGTGCCGCAGACAGACACACACACAATAGCGGTCAAACTTATACCACCCCTCTTTTTGGATCGGGCGTTAATTAAATACTTATGAACACAACGTGTGGAAATATTCAATCGTGTGTGCGTTTATGAAAAGTTGCAAATAACTTAATATTATTTTCGATTACTTAAGAGTAAATAATATATTGAAACGATGGGTTAGAACCTGCGCCCGCGGCTGTAATCTATTACGAAATAGCGCGCATCAATTCGCTTCAATCCAAGGTTGTTAAGAGCGTCATTTTTCGCATTATTCAAAGGGTATTTCGCCAGTAGAAGAGTTTGACAAGTTTCTTGACTTCTGCATACATACGCAATCTTGTTTTTATAGCCGTCAGATTTCAATATATTTTGTATATGAAAAAAACCGAATCGGTTACTTATGCCTCTCTTCCAAACTACTGATTTTAAATAACTCCCAGTGTTAGAGGTTGACCACCTCTGCGTATGTGTGACGTCTTTAAAATAAGCGGGAAAGATGAACGTGTGGATTTTGTTTTCAACTTGTAATAAGAGCATATAACGCACAAATAAGGTTGTTTAATGTTTTAATTATCCATTGTTAGAGTCTTATAATTAGAACAGCATAATTAAATTCGCGTGTTCTTAGACAATCGTGATGGTCTTATTACACGATCTGGCTAGAGAATGTGCACAAAAAACTGTTATCATCGCAATAACTAACAATCGTCAAATACCGATCTTCAATTTATAGCTTTGAGGTTGTTATTGGATTTTTTAGATTTTTTACAGAAACTGATCACATTATTTCTGCATCTCTCTTGATTGCGAAGATTCCTTCCTTCCTTCCCCCTAAACCTCCGACAAAAAAATATAAAATGAGGAATCCTTTCTGATTATGTTTTTATTTTACACCGTACCTAAATCCTACCAAAGCGCCGCCATGACGCCGCCGGTGCGGAGAAAAATATCAGTTTGTATCTTTAAATTGTTTGTAGAAACGATCTTTCAGCCCAAACGTCAGTAGACACAAACAAGCTATCGTATAATATCTCCATCTTACGCATGCATATCTTTCTCGCTCCCGCCATTTCCCACCCATTGCGAGGTGCTACAACATCACCACGTAACTTAGACAATACGCGAGTAGTTATTGCCATTATCACATTTAATTATTAGGAGCGCAGATAAATTATAAATAATAATACGTTATAGCTAACTAATAGTTCATTTGGACCGTAAACCGGAGCAAAAGTGGCAAACGCTGACTTCAGCGTTAGAGCTGGGGCCTTAGCCTGTAACCCCAGGTAGGATTCGTGGGTGGCATTAGCCACCAGACGCATTTGGTCTAACTAAAGACCGTTAAGTCAGTTGTTATTCTAGAAATTATGACGCTGTTAGGAATTTGCCAAGTTTTCTATACCAAGTTTAATTTCATTCAATTGAATAGTTTTCACACCAGACTGGTTTTGTGAAAGACCAGCGAATACAAAACGGATAAAAATCAAAACGTATTTTTTGTTTTCGCTGATTCTAAAATGGCATGAACCTTTTCGACAAGAGCAGTTAGTGGAATGATGATGATGATGAACCTTCAAATGCTATTTTCGTGTAAGGTTGTTGGCACCCATAAATTGAATATGGAATCTACTATAGCAAACACTTGCTGGATTTAACTTTATGATACGTGTATTTCTTGCAATAAATTCACACTACGTCTTGTGCCGAAGATTTAGATAGGATACCTAGACGTGCGAGACTATCAGTATATTTTATGTGTGAAGCTTCTTGGAATCTGAAATACATATCATGGGGCTCTTCACACATATCTGAACTGAACATTATTTTTTCCTTATAAAATCGAAAATCTCCTTAGATGGCGAGGATCATGCAGAGGTCTCGTCAGGTTGAGCACAGGTTAGAGGTGCCTATCAATGAGGAAGTCTCTGTGTACCGAGAAATATTGCTTCCGCTCGTATTAAGCAGTCATGTAAACAGAACCCTTTTTTATGACCATACCACTTTGTAGGTGAAACTAAGCAAGTGTGCAATGTGCACTTGCTTGTCGTTTTACAATAGTTACAATATCTACATACTCCGTGCAATTTTAGTGGTTTTAAAGCCGAAGGTATTTAGTTGCACTGGTGATTCTGAGCCAAATTACAAAATTTCATTCCAAAACGCGCGAAAAAAAAATTCACTTCTCCATACAAATGGTGTCGATTGGCGATAGCCGTTTGTATTGGGAAGTGTTTTTTTTTTTTCGCTCGTTTTGAAGTAAAATTTTGGAATTTGTCTCACAACCACGAGTGCAACTAAATACCTTCGGCTTTAAAACCACAAAAATTCTACGGTGTATACTCGCAACTTGATGCGTGCCATACACATACTCCCTCGGTCATACGATCAGTTTGAGCTATTTCAAGTAATGTATTTTCGCGTCAAATGAAATTCAGAGAAAAATTATTGCTTTTTGTAACCCAACGTAACTTGGCCGATTGGTGGCGGACGGAAATATAAGGAACTAAAATATATGAGGTACCTACTTAGTTAACTAAGTTTTCTGATATTCCTTAATTTTGATCTCAAAATCCACCATAGTGTAAGTTTCTTCTAAACAAAATATTACGATGCACTCAGCGAAAAAAAAATTGGACAGCTAAAAATGGGCCACACTGTATTTTATGTATCTATCCATAGTCATGTTGTGCAGCAAAAAAGCTATCATCTCAATGTTTTCGTACAACGATGTTCGAGGTTGTAGGCACGTGTATAATTTTACAATAACCGAGTATCAACCACAAACAGAGGAAGTTTTGTTCATTACTCAAAGTGCTATCGCACTCAGCGCATAAGCTTTTGCGTCACTGTCGATCGAAACATCACTGAATAACGTTATTTATTAGGTACGGTGACTTATAGATAGCCCTTTCAAGCATATTCAAATGCATAAATTATTATTGTCTTCTGTCCAGCAAGCCTTTTAACTATTATTACGTTGCTAACAGTGCTATATGCAGTCCAGCCAGGGACAGAAAAGTGATAAGATCCTACACTTGGGATTATCATTTTTAGAATTGTCATAATTATAAATAAGCCGTTCTTATATTTTTAATTAAAAATATTAGGCTACAACTATGTGAAGGAAAACATCGTGAGGAAACCCGCGACTCAGTTGGCTTCACACGTATTGACTTGTCTTTCTTGTAGGCTAGGCCGGCTAAACTGTCAGGATGGTGTAGGTGCTGGCCAAGCCTACTCCATCTAAAACAATGTCCCAGGCACTGCAGCGCCGAGTAGTCTCTTCACCCATCTACAGGGTGCACTCTAAGTCGATAGCGGAACTTTAAGTAGGCTGTCTACTGTTCACTACAAACAACTTGTACTAGGTGGCGACAAAAATGGAGCGAAAAAAATATCAGCTGTTTCATACATTTGGCGCAGTACTGAGTCGACCTTTTGTATGGAACAGCAGATATTTTTTTCACTCCATTTTTTTCGCCACCTAGTACAAGTTGTTTGTATAGATAATTAAATAGCCTACTTAAAGTTTCGCTATCGACTTAGAGTGCACCCTGTAGTGTGAGTGAAGGTGCCACTTGACGCTGTATAAATCATCTCATTACGTAGATGCAAAGGCCTTAAGTAGGTATTTCATATGAAAAAAATTGACGAGAAAGTTGTTCTATAGTAATAAATAACTCACGCTTATACATATGTATTTCGAAGACAGAGGCGACAATTTGTTTGTAATCAGACAGAGGAGACAATTCATTCGAATTTTACAGATTTTTTGGGAACAATATTCAGTTTAGTTCACCTTTAGTCAGTATCATCGAATAATTGTATTATTTCCACATGTCCATATCCTAGTACAATTTACACCTCCATCATGTCGCAATTTTTTCGCTGACAGTATTCCTAACATATATTTTTAGTAGGTACAGAATCTGAAACTAGTGGCAGTCGGCTTGCCACCGTTCCACACAATGAAGGTCCACTTGCGTTAACCAGGGTTAACTCTGCGTTAACGTCAATAATTCTATGGAAATATCAAATTAACTCAGAGTTACTTGGCTAACCCTGACTGACGCAAGTCCGCCTTTAATTTTGGCTAAGTATTAGTCACGCACACGTACATAGCCAATACAGAAAAAATATTATTAAAAAAATACTCAAGTCATCTCAAAGTGATGTAAATATAACATCGACATGCAGCACGTAAAGAGTCGAGGGTTATCTAATGGGCCCATAGTAGTTGTGTATTTATTTTAGGCTGACTGAAGATGAGTTTATCAAGAAGTAAGTTGTAAGTAAGTAGTTACTTATTTATAAATTCCACTGACGTCAAAGCAATCGGACCATATTTATTACTATTAATTGAGCAGCGAAAGAAGCTCCAGTAGGAAGACGAGTGCCTTGAAATAACGGAGTTTTAAGTGTTTAGGGAAAGTCTCAGTTTTATGTAATTCCTAAATAATATAGAAAATAAAAATAGCTTAGAATAACAGATGTAATTTTTAGCTATGACTAAAACATAGGACCTTTCAGTATTTCCCTTACTACAATCAGTTCTGTGTTCATTTTGAGCCGCAGCCACGTCATGCGTTAAGAATTCAGCATATTCCGTTCTGTGCTAAAAACATGAAGCCGTGTTTGTATGTACATCTGCTAAATATAGCGTTGCATTTGCAAATCTGCGTGTGAGAACAAAGGCGCTGCTTATAATGAATCAAAATGAAGGCTTGACGTGGACGTCGCGGCTACAACGAGCCAGCCGGGGAAAGTGGAACAGGCGTTGCTTTCTTTTGTATTTAAACGTTCACGGACCTTTTACAATAAGCACCGGACGTATCCTGCATGGGTTTTTGAGCAATAAAAATTTAACTACTTTAGTCAACATAGTAATTTACTTTGCGTTCAAACCAGTATTAAATACATAAAGTTAAAAATAGTTTAAGGTTTAGATAAAATGTAGGAAGTTAAGACCATCAAATGCTACTCGTGCCTTAATTAGATCGAGGAAGACTTCTAATTACATACTCATTAACATAACACCAAACGTTAACGGCAGGCTTAACTGCGTACAAGTGGCCTAGCCAAACCAACGAATAGGTGCCTACTTGGCATCCCTGGCAATGAGTTTTTCATTCACAAAACTTGTACCAGTCGACCTTCTATCGAGTTCACTTCTGTTCGGCTCGTGCTGTGTCCAAGAAATTCAGAATTTGAACTATGAATTATGAACTACCTTTCTCGTAACTTTCTTCGTGTGGTAATTTATACTTTTGTTTTGCTGTATTGCATTTGGAGACCGTTGAACCGCGAGGAATACTTTAACTTTTCATGACCAACGAATGTAGAGAACGCTCGATGTCGCGCGGAGTTGTTGTTTGTAGCTTATTGAATTTTGAAATGTCGTTCTGAATGCCTCCGCGTGTGTGTGCGGAAGTATCAAACGCCATCGCGGTGAGGTTGTTCGGTTATCCGCTGTCAGCGCACGCGCAACAGGAAGCGCGCACACGGAAAGGCGACCTGGCTGCCCGCCTCACGACACGACCTGACCGACATTCTACTGGACACTACCTACGTTATTTAACATCAATAACCAATGCACTTCATATTTAAACTTCAGTCCAGCGGGTCTATTATGTAAAAAACCACTCAACCTTTGATCGTCAAAACACTCGAAAATAGCCCTTATTTCAATAAACAATGAACAATTTCATTTCAATGAACAATATTTTTTTTACATTTAAAAACCGTTATTTTTACTTTGGATATTTTAGAGAATACAGTGGCTGGTCCATTATTCTTCGCCCTGCTAACATCCTTGATCGCTCAAAGATGTTAGCAGAGCGAATGCTTGTTTTAAGTCTGATTTACTCGTAAGTATAAAAGATTTCGATGTCAGAATGTTGGCATCAGCTCATTGCATTGATAATTTTGTGGCATAATAAAGAACTCGATTCCTACTTTAAGGACATTTTGCAGTATCAAAGACGCTTTGGCCTCAATAACGTAAAATTTTAAACAATGTGTCGCAAAAATGCGTTGTTATCACTTTTCAGTTTCCGGCGTGTATCAGAGGATGAGCGGAAGCACTGTCGACACGCTGATAAAACTGTTTGCGACTGAAAATGCGATAACAAAATAATGTCCTAAAGGTTGTCCGCATAAACCTCGATAACGTACAAAGGTACAGACATCGATATTCTAAACTGAAACCATAAAACCATTTGAGAATTAATTGATTTACCGTTGTATCATAATGTTTTACTTATAAGTGATTAGCACAAAGGCTAAGAAACAAAGATAATCGCCTACACCACACCGATTGAGGTTTAATTGAGCTCAAAAGCTGACTTAGCCTCGAAAAAAACCAGCATACATTCCACTGGCCATAAAATCGAGTCTTTTACATACTGGAATACCCCTAGGAACCTAAAAAAAAATACGGGAAAACTTTTGGCAGAAAGCTCGCACCTCCTTGGTAATTCCGAATGCATAAGTAGGTATAATTAATTTCTATTTGCTACAGCTGACCTAAGTTACCCCGGGTTTAACCGCTAGATACGACGAATGACGTCCAATATGAGGACAATTGGCGCAAAAAGGTTAGGCGTTACCTAATGACTCTACAACTATCCCGAAACAGTGGTCCTTTCTGGAACAGTGTTTTGACGTCATTAACATAAACAGAGATTTTTTATATGCAAGTACATTAACACGTATAATGGTTTTATAGAGCCAGATGTACCTATATGTAGGACGAGCGGGTCGTGCAAGTAGTTAAACCGGCGGAGTGCGCGAACGGGACGCGAACCTTGAATCTACCTCTACACTACGTAAATATCTTGGCCAGATCGTGGCCTAAAGGCCTTTGAACCTAATTCTGCACAAATTAAAAGGAAACTTACTTAGGCCTTGGATGGTTTAGATCCATTTTAGATGGTTTAGACAGAGTCAAGGCACTTCATACTAGCTGTGTAACCACTTGGAAGCTGAAGTGTCTATAAGAAAAAATATAAATAAAAAGACTGCTACAAAATGCCTATTCAATTTGACTATCATAATCACAGATCATAATAGAACCAACTGTAGGTAAGCTCTTTGTTGTTTATTTACAAACTATGTTTTGCGCGCGACTTCATCCGTGCCGAAAGGACTTGTTTGGTACTAAGGTTTAATCAATGGATACTGCTTACGGTCTAAAAAAATGTTCATGGCAAGTGATGTTGCGGTTGTAACATCACTTGCCATGCCAAAGGCTTTTTTGGAAGTACCAAAATGCGGGAAGTTAAAGTAAACTCAATTTTGAATGTCAAGGGTAGAGTCAAATAACACGAGGATGAAGTTATCTTGATCAATTTAACGACCACTGAGCTTTGCGAGAAAAAAATAACCTTGATTTTGCAATACACCGATGGAATAAAGGCTCTTTGATGCAACGAGTAAAATATTGGCAATAGTCCACTACCAATGATAAGAATTTCAAACACTGTTTCTTCTGTAATCTATACATTCTGTTTATAACAAACCGATGGTCGATAAGGCACCGCCGAGTAGATACCAGCCACTCACACTCAATAGGTAGGTAGGCAACACAAAAAAAAACCTTTGTTGATAGTTAATAATCATTGTTATGATTGAATTGTTATCGAAGTAGCGAAATACAAGGTTATACATATTTACCGCGTGTTATAGTCACCTATTATTACGACTTACATCAACATCATGCATAAGCATAGTGAAAGAGATTAAAGAGATTTTTTCGTAATAGATATTGTGCTTTGTAATAAAATTATAGCAGCCGCTTTATTATAATGATCCTTGAGTATGTAAAGGCTGAGTTGCGAACTTACATATTTGCCCAAATCATGTGTGAGTTATCGGAATATTATTTAGTTAGGTACGCAATAAAAAAAAAACAATAGGAAGCCTGGGTAGATTACGTTTATGTGTGACATGCTGCCGGTTTCCGAATTGAGAAATTCGCTAAGCAAATGGGTAAGTATCGTCCTGTCTCTGCAGATTTCTCACAAAAGAGCGTGTCAGAACGATAGTAAAGTTTTTGCTAAGCAAAATTCTCAATTCAGAAACCGGGCCTAAGGGACCAAAAAATCAAGCTTATTGCGAGCGGCTACTTAACCGACCACTGATGAAATCAGTATGGTGTGCAAGCCGGTTGTCCAGTTTCTGTATGTTATATTTAGATATATGTACATGTGAAATCTTTTTCAGAAAATAGCCCGGAGCTCACGCAAGCTTGCCATTATATCTTGTACTGAGCTGCGAACTTGAACGCAGGTCACGACACAGTCTTTCCTTTTCTGATCTGCTGACGTCAGTTTGTTTTAGGTACGTACCTACTTGTGTTGATTTATTTATACTTAACTTACCCTATTAAAATATGTGGCCTGCCAACTGCCAGTGCATGAATTAACATGAATAAGCATGAAACTCTTGACCTATCTATTTCCGCGCTACGTAAGAGCATACAATTAAATATAGTCCTGCAATTATGCCGACAAAATATTCACAAAGATGGTAAGTACATAAAAATATCAACTATATACACAGTTACCGCAGCACATAGTTACAATATAAAAAATACAAACACAATGCCCCAATGTTGTACAAACATTACAGTTTCTGTATGCCAACCCGTTGAGATAGGTTAGAATTGGACTGTCAAATACAGAATCGACTCTACAAAGTCTACAAGCGTTAGTGACCGTGCAACGTCACGGCACAAATTAAGAAAGAGCTTTTAACGAGCGCTTAGGAACAAAGCATTTAAAGACAGCGTTAATGTTCAATGACATTAGCATCCGCTTACTTTGTCTTTGGAAGAGAGGCGTCGCAAGTCGAGCAGTTTCTGGTACTGCTTGAGGGCGCGCAGGTAGAGGCGCGCGGGCAGCGGCAGCGGCGGCGGCCGGGCCTCCGCGTCCTTCATAGCGGAGCGGTCGGGCTCCGGGCCTTCGGCCTCGCACTGCTGAGATCTGTCCGAGTCCTCGCGCCGCGGCGGCGAGCTGAGGGCGAGCACTAGTCCGCGCGTCCGCCGTGAGCGTCGGCTGCACGCAACACTGATGTGACGTACTCACTGAGCGCCCGCCGCCGCGCATGCGCCGCGCAACCACACCGTGCCTCGCTTGCAAAAAAGAAACTTACGCGCTATCCACGCACGGGCGACTTTCCCTGCTCCACGGCGCCGGCCACTGACCTGACCCGCTTTTACTCACGCCACTAAGCTCTTTATAGACGAGAGTCCGTCTGCATTCGCCCTATTTCGCCAGACATCCCGTCGACTGAGCTTTCGGATAAAGCTCTATCAAGTATCAAGACTGTGGGAGCTGCGTACAACTGCCGCGGCAAAGTGAAGGCGAACAAAGTGGGGGGGGGGGGGGGAGTGCAAGATGACTAACTAAGGGGGAGGAACTAGTCACGGATCACTACAACGTCGAAGTACTTAAGTGACAAGTACCTATGTACTTTTTGTCATCTCAGTTAAATATGATTTAAAAAATACGCGATTAGGCTTTGTAAAATATCGTACAAATATGCAAATATTCCAGTTTGCCCCGTAATGTATCAGATCAGACATGTTTTTTATATAAGTACTATTGACAAATTACACACATTACCTACTTCCCCGAAATTATTAGAAATACGATGAGATAATACTTGGAAGGGCGTTTAACTCTACAACCGGCGCGTACCTATCTAACATTTCAATTAGGAGACCTACGCCATAAACTTCGGGTAGACGTTAATGATGATGATAAGCCAATAACAGGTAGGACATCTGAGGATGATACAACAAATACATGTACAAGGCGGGTAATAAAAAAGGTTCCAATGTCCGATTTGTCAACAAAAGAGATGGAACCTTATCTACTGCAGTGTTGCGAAGTAGTGTAATAAAACTGAACGGAGTTGGTAGACTGGTTTCGAACAGAGATTCGGGGTTAGTCCACCAATGACCCCGTGCTCAGCTAGCGCCAGAGATCGTACAGCGATCGTCACATAACCAATTGTGGTAAGAGCTACAACTACAACGCGCGGATTGGAAACAGCAGTATTGACGCCGATGACAGATGCTTCGATGGCCCCGTGGCCCCAACACCGATTTCCGAGTCTTCCGACAGTTTTTGACCGAAGCTTAAAGATTAACGAAAGTAGCGTGGCGGGAAAGCCAAATGTTCAGTATTTTTTTCTATTTTGTAGCTAAAGTAAAATATTTTTGTTCAGCAATTTTCGTTTCACGACAATAAAATAGTATTATTTTCGTTATTCTAAACAACTGAACAACAATAATTAAGCTGAAGCAGTGGTATTGCCCAAAAAACTAAAAGCATGCCTCATAATCAGCTGAATTGTTGTTGTTTTATTGTTTAGAATAATGAAAATAATACAGTTTTACTGTCGTGAAACAAAAATCGCTGAACAGAAAATTGAAAAAACTGTGTACAACTGACTGACTTTCCAATTCGTCTACGATACTTTCGGTAGATACTTGTATATCCCCCAGAAAGTACCTCTTCGCCTCCCCTTCGGTGGAAACTTTAGCTAGCTGGCACGCAGTTAGTTGTACGGTTTCTGCTCGTGCATGTCGCGGTCTATGTGCCGATTTCTGAATTGAGAAATTCGCCAAGCAAATGGGTAAGTATCGTCCTGTCTCTGCAGATTTCTCACAAAAGAGCCTGATAGGACGATAGTTAAGTATTTGTTTCAAAATTCTCAACTCAGAAACCGGGCCTATGGTAGGTACCCCTATTTGTAAAGCATTGAGGCACAACTCGATACGTCCCACACCGGTTATACTAACACGTAATTGACGCGGCCTTACGTCACGTTAATCTATTGATTAATCATGTTTATGATCTGCCTATGTTAGGCGTCCGCCACCTTTACGTTGCCTTGCAGCTTATGGACTACCAAAAATGGAGCAAAAAAAACTGCTGTTTCATACATTTGGCGCAGTCGACCTTTTGTATGGAACAACGTTACTGATATTTTTTTCACTTCATTTTTTCACCACCTAGTACAAGTTGTTTGTATTGATCAGTAGACAGCCTACTTAAAGTTCCGCTATCGACTTAGAGTGCACCCTGTAGTAGACCTTGATCTAGACACATTCTCAAAAACAATGCTCTTAGCCTCCGTGAAACCGGCTGCAGACATCGCATCCACGTGTTCGCAACGTGATTTTGTTCCGATTGACGTGTTTATCAGATTTTTGGCGATCTATTGTATATGCTTTTTTAAACTTTTGTGGTTTCCAGACATAATAATTATTGTAAGAAAACGGGATTCTATAGACAACGGTACATAGATTTATCTACGCCTAGGTGCTTGACACTCGAAAAACCATCTTCAGTCTACCCGTGACCATGGTGCCTGCAACGGCGCCGAAATATCGGGAACTACAACAAAATAAATCTTGGTAAGGATCCCGTTTTCTTACAATAATGAGATATATTTTATGTTTCACAAAATCGCTCGCTACACAGATGCGGGTATAATGTGGTTGTTTGAAGTTAATGGGCCATCATCGCGTGCTATTACTAATGTCAACACCATAAAAATCATGCAAAGACACGCTAATACTTAGTGTAACTTTCAAGGCCCAGGATACAAAAACAGTCGTGCTACCTAATTAGCGAAAATATTCCGCCTGGTAATTGTAGAGATTTTCAATTATGAAGTTGCTAAATGCTTAAGGATTTTTAACCCTCTCGCTACGAAAAGTTTATCGAAGTGCCTACGTGACTTTTTCATCGTAGCGTCTCAAATTTTCTAATAGAAACCAGTTATTTAAATAATATTATTCAAATTAATAACGGACAACAACAATTATTATTATTATCGACAAAACAAACTAGCTGCGGTCCCTTTCTGTGCTCGCCATTCATAATTATTGGCCATTCGACGACCACAGTATGAATTGTTAATGTCATCGTAGAGGGCAATTTAAGTTACTATGGCCCGGTTTCTGAATTGAGAATTTTGCTAAGCAAATACTTAACTATCGTTCTGTCACGCTCTTTTGTGAGAAACCTGCAGAGACAGGACGATACTTACCCATTTGCTTAGCGAATTTCTCAATTCAGAAACCGGGCCTAAGCCTAGTAGAGAAAACCGCATAGTACAAAAAAAACAACCGGTCGTTGGCCATAGTTTTAAGTCATACTCTCTTTATCTCGATGGTAGCAATTTTCAGGTAGTCCTAAAAATTTCTACCATTGCGATTAAGAGAGCTTTTAAAATTATTTATTGTAAGCGATATTTAGCATCACCAGCCAGTTAAACCATAGGTGTTGATTCAACTGGCTGGTGTTGTCTCTGTCTACCATCTCTAATAATATATAATGCCACCCGCGAGCGTCTCACTTCATCACTTGCATCATTCTGTATGATCTTCTGCCATTAAATCCTGTATCAAATATATTGACTATAAAATCGTTCCTAGTCATTTGGCATGAGTAATGTTTGCTGTAATGTTTGTGGAAAATCTTAATAATAAGGTAAATATATCATAAAACATGTTAGTGACGTTCGTTGGTACCAGACTCATATCTGACAGGAAATAAATAACGCAAACCATGTTTTTGGAGGGACCTACAGCTTTAAAGTAACTCAATGTTAACTTTTATAGGGAATTAAACCCGATGACGTTCGAGACGCTTACCGTAGCCTCGGTTGGGGACCATGAAGTGTAGTTTGTCAACATAACCTCAAATACAAGCACGCTGCACAAAAGCGAACACTGAATCACCAATAATATACGCAAGAATTATGAAATTTTAAAAGTTAAAACCAACAAAGGTATTCAAGCCTTCACAAATATTAAAACAACCAAGAGGGCTAGAGCGAAACCAACAGGTTGAGAAAGCTGCACCGACTAACTATTCAGTTTAGCAGGCAAGGGGTTGCCATTAGCATAACTATTTCTATCGTCCATCTCTCTCTCTCTCCCCATGTTTGTAGAGTCGCCCGGAGTTCCCGGCTGTTGTAAAAAAAAGTCATTATTCCTATTATAGAGAGACCGTCCTGGAGAACTTGGAGAAGCCACCAAAGATAAGTAAACTACTTGATAAAAACTGTTTGCTATTCGTTCATCGTATAACCTACGCATAATAGAGTTTACTTTCGCTTGAGTTTCCAAGTCTTGTAGGCCAGAACTCTGTACAAATAAACCAACGTTTTGGCTATAATTAAAACAAATGATTGATTTAATGATGTTGTTAAGTGTAGGTCAAGGTTAACCTCTCCAAAGTCTAATTAATGTAAAGTGCGGTCATTGGAGAAAGTGAGCGTTCTACAAAAATATGTTAGAAGCGTCTGTTACGTGACTCATGTGCTATAATACCTGCCGAGTTCCCGGGAGGCAGGTAACAATTCATCGACAGATAAGACTTCATGGACAGATAAGATTTCTGTGAAACAATAGATTCAGTTTCGCGGTATAGGCCAACAATGCCAAAGGCAAAATGGTAATGCTGATTCAATGGTTGGGTGTATGAAAGATGTTTTGCTCGCTTGTGACTGAGTCACGATTCTGGTATTTGGTGGCATTGACACCACATTGATCTGTGTCATCGTCACAGAAACGTACACCCTCGACGCAGATATTCGCTATTATGGCGTCAAGAAGTTCCGTCATACGATACGAACTTGTATACTTTTGTTGTGAATTATAGGTAATCCATTTATCAGTATGATGTATAACTGTAGAAAGTTCCTCAGTTTTAGGCCAAATGACTGCAATCAGACGTATGGTGAATGGATGATAATATACATAATGATATAACCTTCGATCAAGGATAAAACTAGATACAACATAGAACTCTGAAATGTGTCTGGAAAAATAGATGTCCAAACTGCCTTTGGGAGCTTATTTGCTCGTAGTCTATGCAATTAAAGTAAAACTGTACACTAATGCAATAAGGTTGACATTCGAATATTAGACGTATGGTCGAAATGATGTTTCGTATTGTTCTATTGCTGATATCATTTGTTTCTGTGGGGACAAGTTTTTATTGTGATTTTATACGTAATGCGGATTCTATGGGATTTAGTTCGGTGATCAAGATCATTCAAATAAGTAGATTGCTTTCTTTCCTCTCCACAAATGCTCGGGTTTACGTAAACTGTTGCCTAGAGACTGTTGCAGTGTGTGAAATGTGAATGTTTAGCGCCGTTTTATTGCTACTTAATTAGTAGAGTAACTACTAACCCAGATAATGCATGTACTGTTAAGTAAATAAGATACTTAACATTTTAAACTATAAATACGACACTTATGGCGAGAACTTACTGTCTGCTTCCTACTTATGGAACGAGAAAAAAATGGCACTTACTCTAGTAGATTTTTTGTAGATTATTCAATCATTATATTAACGTTTAATGGTTCGCAATTATTTTACCCATTGCCCAGCAGTGGGACACAAATACCGAGGCTACGTAGGAAAAAAAAACACAATATCATGCCGTATGGAACTATAAACCACGTATGTTACTCGGTATGTCGTAAGTTACTCGGTTAAGTTGAAATAAGTACACACTACAGCACGTCAGAACGTACACTTTTGTTTTAAAGTCGCCCGTAACGTAACCTAGTAGAGTGCTAGCGTGTAAGGGTCGACGTGCTATCTTGTGTACGTAGTAACTTTGTACGAGTATGTACATCATAAATTTAAAGTTTATAGGTAGGTACAAAAGAAAAATAAAACCATATAAAAACATAACTGCTTTGTGTAATAGTGTACAACAACTAGGTGTGGAGGCAGAACACAGTAATCCCAGGCCAAATTTTAATGATCATTATAACATGTGGCATTATACTCGTAACAAAAAACTAGAGTATAAATACTCTAGTTTTTTGTTATTTTAACCGACTAGGTATAACAAAGGGTTTCTCAATGCAAATCGTACTATTTTTTATGGATGTTATTTTTTATGCATATAATTTTCCCGTCTTTAAACTGATTTCGATATCCTTTTTTTATTAGGAAAGGTACCTACTTAACCACCCCGAAGTGGTACAACCATTTGGTTTGATGGTAAACAGAACTTGTCAACATAACTACTATAGTACTAACAGTACTTACCTACTCATTACTAACCAAAGAGATTACTATTTTAACTAAGATCGAATCGATATACTAACAGCGTTGTCACACTAAGTTCATTGTCTCTTATTATTATTTTTGCAATTTAGCCTAAGTCTTGGAATCGTCCAACACATTTTGTAAACTCTAAATGAATGGATCCCACCAATGACATTCCAGTGTGGGATTCGCAAGACACACTGTATACGTTTTTTATATTCTTTTGGAAATAAACGCTTTTTATTTTATTTTTATTAACTCACCAGAGTAGTGTTACGGTTAAATTGCTAAAAAGCGGCGAAATATAATAATAATATATCTACCAGTGATTAAAAACAAATATAAATGGGCAAACCCTATTCATACTTCTCATAGGTAGATTATTCTAGATAGCTATGTACAAAAAGCAGTAGTAGTAGTAGTAGTAGTAGGTATACGTTTTAAACAGGGATTGCAAATCATTTGAGGTCGGTTTTTACTTTTGTGATACGAATTTAAAATTAATTGTATGAATTTAAAAATAGCTTCTATTTTGGTCTAACCGCTAAGGTTTTGGTCAGAGTGGTCTTGTTACCAGCGAGCGACCCTGTAGCTGTGACGTCAAAGGCGGCGGCGGCGGCGGCGGCGCGGGCGCACGATCCATCTCTCAAGATAAACGAGTACGCGCAGCACGTGAACCGACTCCGCTATTGCACTGGGCCGCATGTTTGTAAATTAGTCTGTCATGCATCAGATTATAAGTTAATTGGACGAAAATAGCAGTCTTTGAAACTTTTGATAAATCTATGAACTTAATTTTCGACATTAGTATAAGTTACAGAAAGATCGTTTGATAGCGGGACAAGTTAGCCCCATATGAATTATTATAATAAGTATGACAGGACCTTTCTGTAACACCCTGTATAGGATTTTTTTCTATTTCCATGCTAAAAATGCATTCAAATCGCATCTCACATATTATGTGAAAAGAAAAACACATCTAAATTAGAAAATATGCGACCACTGTACCTACCTCAATATATGGTATAGGATCCATTATAAAAAAATTCAAAGACATGATTATAATTAATTTATGAACGAAGCGACCGGGATATTATTTTATAGTTTTCTCCAGTACCTACCATTATGACCTGCTCTTTCACCCAGTTCCCGCTTGACGTTAAATTACGGCATAATAATATGTCGTAAAACAGACAGGCATATGGACGTTAGACATTGGACAAACGGCTTCAAATTAAACTATGTCAATTATTAAAAACAAAAAAAACATTACTTTTTGTGAGTACCAAATGGATTCAAAGGATTGAAATTTACTTTAAACTTAATAGTAATCGATGGTGAATGGTGATTTAGCTCGTACTCTCTCTCTCTGAGAGAAGGCCTTTGCCCAGCTAGTGGGACATGTACAATTGTACAGGCTAAGTACAAGTACAAGTAATCGGCGATGGCAAGCAAAAATAAATATCGTTACGGTAAGTAAACCAACACAAAAATCATAATTGACGATGAAAAAAGTCCAATTACGAGGCTCAGCGAGGTAGGTAAATCGTAAGTCGTAAGTCGTAACCGTAAATTCGTGACCAGCGATTCGAACAAGATCCGTGGCAGACAAACCGAATGCCTACCTGCGAGCTTTATGGCTTGGGAGGACGACAATATTGTTCTTTATATGGAAGCCGGGGCGTTCCTACGCAATACTGGCCGATCATGTACTCTTTTTATGTACAACAAAATTATAATTCCACGTACGATTATGTACTTTAAAATTTTAAAATGTTGAAAATAAACCATGCGTCATTTAGATTAGTGTTTCGACACAAATATCTACTTACCACAAAGGCCGGATTAGTCACGTATACCGGCATGTTACTAAAAAGAATAAGGTATAAAACTACATAATACACTAGGTAGGGTAATCGTGTGAGGTAGTGGCCACCCCTGGTGTCAGAGTTTTTAGACCTGACATAGTCTGACATGGCTTTACGATTGTTATTAATCAACAACAACCGGGACCAACGGTTTAGCGTGCCTTCCGAAGCACGGAAGCGCTCAGATGTTATTGCCACTAGCGGTCACCCATCCATGGACTTATAGGGTACTTCCCGTTGATCTAGACTAGAATCTTGAAATTTGGCAAGAAGCAAAGGCTTTAGTACAAATTACGTAAGAAATCAGAATAATGCAATATTTTAATTACTTATGTCACAAAAAATGGGGTACATACAAGAAATGGGGGGTCCAAATTTCAAAGTGGGGTGACCGTATCATGTGGGAAAGAACTTTATAAGAACAAGGTAAAAATATTACTTACTTTATTATTTTTACAAAGCAGTTATAGTTTTCTATTAATGACGAAAAATTTAAAAACATATACCATTTCCCCCTTACAAGTGCTTGAGCCCTTGGCCAGTTTTTGAAAAAAAAACTGCCCTTGGCCAGTTTTTTTTTAACAAATGTAGACTCTATAATTTTTACTTTTATCTTCTTCTTTTGCGACTTATACTGATATCACGCCATGGTCACAAACTTTATTATGCCAAGTTATAAGGTTCGTGATCATGTCGTGCAATGTAAAATGTATCCCCTGAAAAAGATGGTGGCCCGTGCATCCGATAAAACAGTATTGTATAAGCTAATCAGTGGTTTCCGGGGCAATGATAGGAGAATGCATCCGTGCCATGAACCGTGCCGGCCTCCTCAACCGCTCACAACATGGCAGATTAGATTAGACGTGCGTTGGACGGATCATAATAATTTTATTTGTTTTACGACTTTATTATCTACATATCCACATAAATAATTTGTTAATATTCAGGAGTTGCACGGAGAATGGACCGCCTAGCGAAGAAATTTACGCAGTTATTCTGTTTTAAAAATAAATAAAGTTTTAAGCGGCTAACAAAGATGATCATGGAAAGAATAAGTTGACGACAAGTAAAGTTGCAAAGTCACCCGTAACGTAAGTGAATAGAGTGCACGCCTGTGTCTACGTGCTGTCGTGTGTACATAGCAATAAAGGTACATAGTTCATTTAAGGTGACGGTGAAGGCACTAGAGCGCCGGCAATAAACAAAACATAATATTATTCGTAGGTAATATCTTCTTTTTGGATCCTGAACCTACGAATAAATCCCGCACAAGTAAAAAGTGGCTGTTTTATTCTTGTGCGAGATTTATTCGTAGGTTTTAGGATCTGGAATCTAGGCCTTAGGTCCTAAAAATTTATAAGCCAAAGGATTTGACGGCCCGTTGTTAGCAAAAAAAAAGGTATCCAAAAAGAAGACATGTTTTCATTTGCGGCGCTAGTGGACGGGGTACCGTCCTCTTAATTACCGAAAACCGAACAGTAGACGCTCTGACGCATGTTGGCTATTTGTGCATTTAGCCATTTATGCTAAGAATATGAGTGGCATGATCCGAAACGCGGAAAAAACCACCTTGTTGAGCGAATGTTAAGTTAAATAAATCGTATGTAAGGCAATGGACTTATTAAACTCGCTAGGTAGGTACTTACAAATTAACACACTAATTATGTACATTAAAAAACATCTTATTAACCCTGCTCTAATTACTTGATAAATAATTCCACTCATAAATATGTACAATAGTGTGAATCAAAGTTTAGAGCGTGAGACAGACGCAGCTTTCAGGCGCTGGCTGCGTGCGCGGCCGCAGTGACGCGGGCGCAAGTTTAGTGCCGCCGCCGCGCGAGTTATCGCCCGGCTCTTTCCACTGCCACTGACGCCTCTATCGCCGCAACTGGTTCGCACCGATTACCGAGGACTTTATTCCACTTAACCCACGCACGCATAATATCATAACAAAACATAGGTACAAAGAAATAAAATCCTTATCACAACAAGCAGAAGGTGACTTCGATTGCTGATGTAACTGGCGCCGATGGCTGATCAGCAGGTCAATGCATGCTAGATTAGGTTTGACGAGCGAGATCGCATCACATGTTGTACAGTTAAGACTAAATACAATGGCCGTTTTAATTGTACTTACGTGTTAGTTGTATTTATTTTACCACACAATAGCTCTGCACATTTATCTGTAAACAAAGCTCAACGCAAATTCTATCTAGCCTGCTCATGAATATAGAAAATTATAATTCTATTCTTTCAACAGATACTAACAATAAAAAATACAAAAATATTTCGGAGATGCATTCGTCTCAAAAATTGCCTATAGCCCTAACGTTACGCGATTCGTAGAGGGTCTACGAAGCTACGCGACTACGCGCCAACGGCTACGCATTATTTTGTGAAATATTTTTGCGGATTGAAATCGAACAATGTCATTGAAACAATTAACCTTAATCTGTACGACATTACTGCTAAGTATATCGTTGCGACCTAAAAATAAATTTAATGAGCATCGTTCAGACAGAACAATCTTAATGTTATAGGAGTAAATTGAATTACCGCTAATCAGTGGAGCACGTCTGAAACACGCTGTGTTTTAGTGATGTAAATTTTGACCTCAGGTCTACTTACTTTATCAGAACAATAAAAATTAAGTAATAAGTCAAGAGATAGTACACAATAACTCATCAAAACAATACAAAATGGCGTGATTGATCACGAACAGTGTGATTGATCACTCTGTTTTCGTTCTCCTCACGTGGCTGCAAGCATGAGAACCCGCAGATACGAGTGATGTTTCCATGTAATAGTCGTCTATTCTACGGTCACGATCCGCTGTGATGGTAATTGGCAGTATCACTACGAATGAGTAAATTGCACGAGCGTTTGGCAAATCACTTGGTTTAAGAGGGCAACGCGCTGGTGTCGTTAGAACCGGATGGATGACCCAGGTCTTATTAATTAATTATACACTCTGTGCAGTCCACTCACAATAAGATATTCAATTATAGAGCTTTATTGGTACCACCATGTGCGGTGATTGGTACGAGGTATATGCTACAAGGGACGCTCATATAATTAGGTGCTACAAATACCTGCCAGCTGTAAAATACGTCCGTTCACGACACACAGGAAGGAATTTATTTGAAGAGAAAATATCTTCCTACCTTTATAGAACGCTAAAATAATATATTGTCAAGTACCTGCCCCATACATCAGTGTTCTCAGTTTTATGGGTCAAAAGGTCATGCCCTAACCCTGTCCAGCACGGCTGCATCGATAACGTTTTTATCAAATTATAGGTGGCGGCGGCTGTATACAGGGTGTTAAAAGACAGCCAACAGACCCGAAAGCCACGCATACTAGACACCGAAACAAAGTACTTTTTCGTTAAATTATTGCTGGGAAATGATTTCGGTTTTTTAGGTTATAATTTTGAAAAATATTTTATCACGCAATGGATGTGTAACGCACAGAAGTCATATTGCGCAAGCGTAGGTATAAGTTTATGTTACTTTAGCTTGAAGTGCCAATGTTTAGAATACATTGCGGGTTGCAATTTTAACGTCGCTTTTTGTAAGAAATATTCATAATTTTGACATGGCTTCTTGAGAAGGTATGTTAAGAACTAGATACTGAATACATATCTGCAAAAAAAAAGTTTTGAAAAGTCCGACTTTGAACCTCTATATCTCGGAAACCGTTGATTTCCCAGGCATAGTTCCTTGGGCAAAAATGTTCCTTATGATGAGGACAATCCGTGGTTTCCCGCTTTGTTGGCGGTCTTTTAACACCCTGTATAGATAACACCGAACTAATTTAAGCCCAGTAGACATCCGTTGGTCTAGCTACGTGTGGAGCAAAAAGTAAGTGACATACAAGTAAGCATGTTTTTTGATAACTTAATTACAACGTTGCATATTTGCGTCAAGAGTAACGGGGAAGTTTTGTAAACTTCGATTACCTAGATCGAAGTCTGTAAACAATAACAGCTAACTAAGGGTGCATGTTCACACGGTCCGTCCGTGGCGACTGTTTGCGAGATATTTATTAAACACGTCCGTTTGTGTGGTCTGCAGGGCAACAATGCCACCGTGTGAACATAACACTTATCATTAACGCCACCATTGTTAATAACTCGCCATGTAGCCGGCAATTTCACGAAGCATGAATTTTTGTTTTTGTACAATGGTCATTTATTTTTGTAATGTAATGCCCATAGTACTAAAATTTGACAAGTAACGAAACAGCGAAATAGCTACAACTTTGTATGGTAAATAAAATGCAATATTATTTCCTTCTTTTTTTATGCTTTGCCGACGTGGGACGTTCAGAGAATTAAATATTGGCAACGTTAACGAAAATAAAACAGCACAGAATTCGAAAGAGGATATTATTTCTACTCATTCTACTCATTAGTCCAAACAACTTTCACCATGAAGTCAAAAATATGAGACAAAAAAAATCTGCTGTTTCATTTGATTCTAAAGGTAGATGCAGTACTGGCACCAAATGTATTGAACTTGTTTTGGCCCCATAGTACAGTAATAGTTATTTGTAATGCAAGGATGAACAATTATTTTTTGCAGCGCGTGCTTGTATTGAATATCGAGCTAGCGAAGGTTTCTAAGACGAGCGTAGCATCTGGTCCAAAAAAAGAAACCTGAGCGTAGCGAGAGAAGCACGAGTCGCAAATAATATACCATACTGGGAGATGAAAAAGTTTTGTGTATCGACGAGTACAAAGCCTGCCTAAAGTTCCGCTATCGAATTAGATTGCAACCCGCAGTGTAGTTCCACTGCGTAGGCGCCTTGTAGCTGGGTCAGCTACGCCAGACGAGTCCCTAGACAGAGCACGACCTCTTATCTGCGCAAGCGCCGATCAAAGTGCGCGCCGCCGATATTGATGTAATGAGGAGGAACAGAAGCCGTATATAAAGTTGGTTAAAACTTTTAAAAAAAAAACTACTTTGAATATGTAACATGTAAGTACCTACAGGTTACATAATATAGTTAGGGCTTGCTGCTTCGAAAATTGGTCGTCGTTAGGTCATCTCTTATCCCCTTTACTGGCAAGATCGCCTTATAGTGGTCGAAAGACGTTAGGTTAGGTACGGTTACCGCATTAGGTTACTGCGTAACCTAACCTGACGCAAATTTTGTCATTCCGTCACGTCACCCAGGGGGATAAGGCCGGTGATGATGTGTCGCCAATTTGGTGTCTTTCATTTCATTCAAAAATATTCAGATTGGAGATTTTAATTTATTCGGAGAGTGATGAAGATTGAAAACAACTATCAGCTTTTTCGCCGGCGTACCGGTTTCGGTTTTATATTATTTGTTGATTTATGACTTTATGAGCGGTGTATAGTCAAGTTACTGTGCCTTCCATTTATTAATTTAATACCCAGACGGCGCCTCGGTTTAACCCTGGCACATTACACTGTCTGTGCGTCGGTTTTCTTCCCCTCGCTGATAAAGAACAAGACTTAAGGGTCCGTATAAGGCTAACTAGCGCCACCAATGTTGAAAAAATCATATCTCGCTTCAGAAGAAGTTTCTGACAAAATCCTAAGATGAGCTCATGCGCCATGCTTTTCTAGATTTTTAAGTGTAGATACCCTCTTTGAAATTTACTTTAAAGCTAAAAAATTTTCGAAACGGCCGTTTTTGGCGGTTATCGAAATTTTTTTAGCTTAAGACTAGAAATTGAGTTGGGTACCTACACTTAAAAATCTAGAAAAGCATGGCGCATGAGCTCATCTTAGGATTTTGTCAGAAACTTCTTCTGAAGGGAGATATGATTTTTTCCACATTGGTGGCGCTAGTTAGCCTTATACCGAGCCTTAAGCAGTTCTCAAGATCGCGACCATTTATTTAAAACAAAAATTGTTAAGCATAGTTCGCACTTCCGTAATAATGTTGAAAGTTTTTGGTGGGTTATTGTTTCTGTTTCCAATAAATAGTGACGAATAAATACATGTGCTTTTCGATGAATGTATGACTCATCTCATTACATACGCAAATGGGAATTTCATTGAAGACGTAAACAATAGTCCGACACAATACAGACTCATTGTTTTCAGATAATTAATATACATACAGACGCAATACCTACATGACCTAGGTAAGGTGTGTCGTTTAATTAAGTAGAAATTCGTTAGATAGTTAGCAAAGAGAGGATACTTAATTAAAAATCAACCTTTACAAAGTAATATTTTTTTTTATTCTGACTACTAAAACGCCTAGTCATTAAGTCACTAACCTAAGTTACTAAGTCACGCTAAGTTACTAACCAATTTATACACGATAGGACCAAGTCTGCTTAAAAAACATTTTCACAAAGTAAGTAGGTGGAATACATAGGTAAGTAAAATGAGTGTGAATAACTAGCAGAGAGCGGCGCGTGCGTCACAAGGATTGTGTAAAGATGTCTCCGACACAATATTAGCGATGTTACAATAACTCCCTCGTTTCAAACAAGGTCTGCTGGCCGGCCATTACCTATTTACAATTTTACATTCACTAAAATATTGGTACTTAAACGTTACTAATATTTAGCTATTTTTCCCTGTGACATGATTTATTCCACTGAAAATGTTGAAGCCTTTAGAAACTATAATCAAGCTATATCGGTTTAACTAGGCTGAATAGAAATGAGTTCACTAATTTACCATTGTTAATTTATTCTAGAGGTATACTTGCGTACAAATAACAACTTACTCAAAACGTTCTAGAACAAAAACGGAAGGGGTGTGACCCGCCGACTTTCTCGGCCTGAAACAATCTGTGCATAATTAAATGTAAGTGCTTATAAATATTTGCGTCCGCAAAGTGGCCTTTAAAACTCAGCTACCTGATGTTTATTTAATAAAGGTATATCATTACATTCGCTGTGAATAATACATTCGAAAGGGTTTACCGCGATCTAGACGTAACGATGACTGGGAGCCAACTCTTTAGTCATTTGAACTTTTACTTACAGTATCCACATTCCAAATTCAAATCATAAAAGTGATCAATTAAAGTCCTTCGGGAATTAAATAGTTATTTGTTATGCAAGAATGCAAAATTATTGTTTGCGGCGAGTGCTTGTATCGAATACCGAGCTAGCGAAGGTTTCTTAAATTAGAAGTTAAAAACTAAAACCCGACTACTAAAAGGCTTAAAACAAGACCTGCTTATCCTTAAAATAGACTCATAGATAATTAATCGTAGACGGAGGACACCACATTCGCATTTGATAAACCGATGGCCTCCGACTACGATTAATTATCTATGAGTCTATTTTAAGCCTTTTAGTAGTCGGGTTTTAGTTTTTAACTTCTATTTTATTTAGCTTTTTAGTAAATTATTTTGGACGCTCATCCAGAACCAAGAACGGCATAAAAAAAACACATTTTGGTATTTTTTGTTCTATTTGTTATGTTGACGCTACATGTGTTATACATTTTTGAAAAGGTCTTTAAAGCCCTTTCATTTGATATCCATGACGATGGTATCCGATAATTTTTATTTTTAGACCACTTTAGGGCGCAGCACAACGGCCATCTTGGTTTTTTTTTCAAAATTAAACTATCCTATGTTACCTGAGCGATTGAGACGAATCCAACAACACCTCATTTGTTGAAATCGTCCGAGTAGCTTAGGCTCTGCGAGGGAACAGATGAACACACAAACATACACACATACATACCCACATACATACACACATACATACATACGCTGCTTAAATCATAAGTTCATAACCCTCCTTTTTACTTCGCGTAGTCGGGTAAAAAAATAAACCTGTTTAATGGGTGCGTTTCTGGCGCGCTTTTGATGGCCGACAGAGCGCAGCGTAGCGCAGCTCAAGGCCTTCACAGCGCGGTCAGCATTGCAGCCCTTGATGGACAAGCTGAAATGAAGGCCGAGACCGAAGGTCGAGGCCTTTATAGCGCGGACAGCAAGGGCTGCAATGATGACCAAGCTTGACGGCCAAGAGCGTAGCTAAGCTAAGCTCGAGGCCATCATAGCGTGGCCAGAAGCGCACTCATTGCAGACCAAGGCTTGTATAGTGCTTTACTCAAACAATGCGAGTAATTTAAATAGAATCAGCTTACCTTTTGTCTTAGTTTACTTTCTGTTGATTTTTCATTCCGCAAACTTTTTGTAGATAAACTTGTATTTTTCCTTTGACTTCGGTAGCAATTGGTACCTTTAAATCTCTTATTTCGCTTCCTTTTTATGCTCGGCGTTGTTAAACACATTGAATCGGAGGATTCGTTGCTTGAAGAGTTCACTTTTATTTACAACAAAAACAGCACGCACAGAAAAAATCACTTCGAACAACGCGCGAAGCGGCGAAAACAATATGGCCGCGCTTTTTTTTTCTATGCAATTTGTAGACTGCCAGCACCCAAACAGCCAAATTCTAAATAAATACTTTTTGTGCCTGACTTTTGAGTTCTATTTTTGAAACCAAACTCGACATTAATGGATTTTCATACAGTTTTTCTGGCCACAAAACACGACATTAATGAAATTCCATACAACTTTTCTGGCGCCTAATCAAAGTAGCCCGCAAGTCCTCCTTTGCTCAAAGAAGGTTGTCGAATTAATGACCACATTACGAGCTTTTTTGAGTAAATAATATTGCATTCGTGCGAAACAAAAAAAAAACATCTCACAGAAGAGAGGCAATTATTTTGTTAGCCAAGCGGGAAAAACTCTATAGACAACTACTTACAGGCAAAACAGGTGAGTCAAATAAGTTCCTTTTAAAAGCATATTTTACTGTAGTTACGGCTGCCGCACTAAAGTTTTGAGCTTCGTTGGTATTAAAACCATTCGTTTTATTAATAATTTCCTGAAGTTTATTTATCCAGACACAAAAATAATGTAAATAGAGGAATGTTTTTTTTTCCGGGTGCATTCTGAACTTTTATCATATAAATTAAAAAATTCTAGGAGATAAAAAATGAAATTAGTAATATCGTTTGAAAAAATGTATTTAACAAACCAAAACATAATTATCTATTTGATAAAACAGAAGCGAAGCATTTTTTTTATTTACTGGTATTATAAAATAAATATGTGTACAAAATATTGAAAAGACTATAAGAAGAAACCGCGTTTCTGAATGTTCTATTCCGTGACTTTACCTTTTTAAAAGATGCACCATTTACATTCACAGTTTTGTATAGAGAATGGGCACGAACAATCACTTTCGCTGAAATACGCGTGTAAACGAACTATGAATGAGGTTTTATTTTCCGTCGGGATTTGGCATCTACTTAAACGGCCAGTGTTTTTTTGGCTAAATTTTAGAATCCTTCGCTAGCTCGGTATTCGATACAAGCACTCGCCGCAAACAATAATTTTGCATTCTTGCATAACAAATAACTATTGTTAGCCATGCGGGAAAAACTCTATAGACAACTACTTACAGGCAAAACAGGTGAGTCAAATAAGTTCCTTTTAAAAGCATATTTTACTGTAGTTACGGCTGCCGCACTAAAGTTTTCAGCTTCGTTGGTATTAAAACCATTCGTTTTATTAATAATTTCCTGAAGTTTATTTATACAGACACAAAAATAATGAAAATAAAAGAATGTTTTTTTTCCGGGTGCATCCTGAACTTTTACCACATAAATTAAAAAATTCTAGGAGATAAAAAATGAAATTAGTAATATCGTTTGGAAAAATGTATTTAACAAACCAAAACATAATTATCTATTTGATAAAACAGAAGCGAAACATTTTTTTTATGTACTGGTATTAAAAATAAATATAGTGTACAAAATATTGAAAAGACTATAAGAAGAAACAGCGTTTCTGAGTGTTCTATTACGTGACTTTACCTTTTTAAAAGATGCTTATGCCCCATTTACATTCACAGTTTTGTATAGAGAATGGGCACGAACAATCACTTTCGCTGAAATACGCATGTAAACGGCCAGTGTTTTTTTCTTTTTCAACACCATAGGGCGCGGGAAAGACTTTCCCGGCGTCGCGTTCAAACGAAGCGCACATAAATGCAGATAGTTTAAATCCGGCTTTTACACGATCGTAAGTTACTAGTAACAGCAAACTTTCCGAGCGTGGGAGATGAAAAATCTATTTTAGTCCCTGTTTTTTTTTTCGAAAGATGTGATAAAAAGGCTTTTCATCGCTGTAGGCTCGGCACTGGCTCTAGCAATTTGGATACATCATTAGGTGTAGATACGTAAAATGGGCGTTCGAAGCGAGAAATCGATAAATAATACCTACACGTTCGAGGTTGACGTCAGCATTTCAAGTTTCGAAAAACATGAGTTTTTATATAAACTGCCCAGTTTCGACCAAAATTTCAGAAACTTCGCAGGATTTTCACGACAATAAGTCGTATAATGAGTACCTAACCGTATATTTCCCACAAAAACCGAATAAAAAAAGACATAAGGTGGGACGATAGCAACGAGGCGGGAAATTTTAAATTATCACAGTTTTTTACATTTTGTAGCTAAACTGAGCTATTTTTGTTAAGCGATTTTTCATTCGGGGCAATAACATAGTATTCTTTTCACTATTGTAAACAACAGAACAAAAATAATTCAGCCGATTATGGGTTCTGGTCATCAATAAGTTTATTTGGCAGTGCCACTGCTTCGTAGACCAGAACGTCCGTACCCGCGGGAGCTCCTCGAGCTGCAAGACTCCAGCAGCTCGGAGCCCCACTGACCACATAGCCAGGAGATTGCACACCCAAGACCCGGGGGCTGATTCCTCTGGAGAAGACGCACGGGACAAGAGTGCCAACTCAAAACCCGCACTTACTACTAATGCGCGGCCAAGCCGCCGGCGCACAGTGGTCGATTTGTACGATTTAGGCGGCCAAAAGTCCATTTCTCAAAGTTAACTTATAACAAAACTAATTGATTCCCGGAAAAATAGACACCCCGACTGCCCAAACCCCACCCCTCCCCAGTTCCTAGAACTGCGTGCGCGCCCCCACAGGTAGTCGGAACTTGATCGTCGCGCAAGCTGTACGCGTTCGTTCTCGACACTCTTAGCGCAACCGATATTCTAAAGTGAATATTTCATTGGATATTATTCAGTTACAAGTGAAAGTGATGGAAGTCGAAAATTCAGGTAACCTCCTTCAAATATAATTTAAATTAAGATAAGGAATATCAATATTTAGTGCAATTACAACGTATCAAAGATCGCCCTTTTTCGTAGAAAATATTATATTTTTTTTATTTTCAATAGTAAAAATGTTGTACTTCCGAGACCGTCCGAGTTAAATTCCTTATGGTTTCTAATAGTATAGCTCTTTGAGCAGATAACCACAAAAAAAATAGCCACCACCTTTGACCACTTCGCGAGAAAAATAATAATTCATTAACTTAGGCAGAAAGTGAGAAAAATTCCTTTTTTGTTTCTTTTGCGTTAAAATTCCTTTTCGTTGTTCTAGGTTCATCAAGTTACTCGGGCATGGAGGTAGTAACTCGCAGATATCTTTTTGATAAGATGATTGAGGAAAACTCTCCATCAATAAACGACAAATTGGAATACTTACAAAATTATTTGTTAGTGTCTTACGGGGACTCCGACGAAGACAAAAAGTATATAAATCATAAATTTTCATATTTTAAAACAGAAATAAAAAAGAGATGGTCCAAAGCACGCAACACGCTAGAAAAATTTCTTATAAGCAATGATGCATGATTAGCAGGAACGTTCGAGATGCCCATAAAAACGCATAATAAGTCAGGACGACCTAGCAAAACATTCAGTGAATGTAGTGAAAGAACTAAAAGGAGGAAAACAGAAGAAGTTCGCTCCTCTGTAGGCAAAGAAGTGATAGTTCACGCAGCGCAAGTAATTTTACAAAAAGAAGGAAAAAGAAACGCCTCGCAAGTCCTAAAAGATATTACAAATTCGCCTGCAGCCGCAAACGAATGTAAAAAAAGACATTCCAAATCAAAGGCACAAGATCCCCTTACGCCTCGGGAGGCACTGCGAATGTGCGTGGACGCTGATTTGACACGAAGTCAATATGAAATTGTGCGAGCAACCAACAGAAGCTTTTACCCGTGCTACGAATTAGTGTTGAAGGCTAAACAGGAATGTTACCCACCCAAAGAGACGCTACGAGTGACCGCTTCCTGTGCTGAAAGTGATCTACAATCTTTGTTAGATCACACCGTCACGCGATTATCAATTTTCCTCGAAGAAGTACTAATGACTCTTACAGAAACTGAGAGAAATTCCTTGCAGATTATCTGCAAATGGGGTTGTGATGGTTCACAACAAGCTCAATACAAACAAAAGTTAATGAATGACGCCGACTCGGATGCAAATATATTTTTGAGCTCATTCGTGCCTCTACAAATTGTTTGCGGCGAAGACAAAACAAAAATGGTTTGGCAAAACCAGACTCCTTCTTCACCACGATATTGCCGCCCGATACGATTCAGATTTATAAAAGAGTCTACAGACATTACAAAAGATGAAATAAATTACGTTCGGGACAGTGTGAAGTCCCTAAAAGCCACGGAATTGGAACTGAATGGGCAAAAATTCTCGGTTAGCCACAGTCTTAAAATGACCATGGTGGACGGCAAAGTTTGCAATGCGGCGACTGACACCAAATCAACGAGTAGATGCTACATATGCGGAGCCACTTCAAAAAACTTTAATGACTTAAGTAAAAAAAACGAAATTCACCCAGAATCGCTTGAATTTGGCCTATCAACTTTACATGCCAGAATTCGATTATTCGAGAGTATTTTACATTTAGCTTATAAATTGCCCGTTGGGAAATACCGTGAAAAAAGAACCAAAGCAGAAAAGATGCTAGAACAACAAAAAAAAAGAGATTCAGCAAAGATTCAGAGAAGAAGTAGGTATCTTGGTAGATATGCCAAAATGTAATTTTGGTAACACAAATGACGGCAATACTAGTAGAAGATTTTTTGAAAACCCACATCTGGCTGCTGAAATAACGGGAATAGACTTTAATTTTATTTATAGAATTAAAGTTATTTTGGAAGCCATATCAAGCGGTCACAAAATAGATGTCCCGAAATTTGATGAATACGCCATGGAGACAGCAAAACTGTATGTAGAGTTATATGGTTGGCATTCTATGACTCCTACCATGCATAAAATTTTGGTACATGGTGGAAAAGTTATAGAAAATTCTCTAGTGCCTATTGGTCAACTTTCGGAGGAAGCTGCAGAAGCTCGTAATAAGCACTTTCGCTCATACCGTCTAAACTTTGCTCGAAAGTTTTCACGCGAAGACTGTAACCTTGATATTTATCACAGGTTACTCTTGACATCAGATCCACTCATCAGTTCAATGAGAAAAAAAAAGAAGATCCGATCAAAACCATTTTTGCAGGAAACTTTGGAGCTTTTGCTTCCTGCAGAACCAAATACAAAAGGCACTTGTGATAAATGCATGGAAAGTGACGGTGAGGAAGAATTGTCTTTTAAAGAGTAACATAACAATTTGTATGTTAAACTTTCATAAAATATTGTCTTATTGTTTATGATTCGGTACCTAACATTGTAAGTAACATTTAGTATAATAATGTGGTAATAACTGTTGACCATTTAATTTTAGTGTATACTGTATTTTTTTGTCATCCATAATTTATTTTCAATTTAAATAGGCATGCAGACTGTAGAGAATAAACATTTTTTTTTATGTACGGCCGTCTTTTACTTAACAAATTGTGATAATTCTTAACCCAAATATCAAAAACTACTAAGCCGATTTTGATAATTCAAATGAACTCAAAATATATATTTTACACCAAAGGGAGATTTAAAGAAAATTTAAAAACATTGGCGCTATTTACAAAAATATTTTCACAGAAATGTTTTTTTGTATAGAAAAATACGCTTTCAATGAAACGAATAGGGATAAACATATATATTCACTCTAAAATACCAGATTAGCATTTGTTGTCGTATTTATTACTGAAATAAAGCATAAAATAGTTTTGGCCGCCTAAATCGTACAAATCGACCACTGTGCGGCGGCAGTAGCAGACGACCACTGATGACGATGTTTTGTTGTTTACAATAATTAAAAGAATACTATGTTATTGCCGCGAACGAAAAATCGCTAAACAAAAATAGTTCAATTTAGCTACAAAATGTAAATAACTGTAAACATTTTCAACCTGCCACGTTGCTATCGTCGCACCTTTTATTAAAAGGTCGATAAAATGTCCTCTCCATTGATACCTAATAATTTGATTTTTTGGTGCTGAGTATATTATGCAATAAAAAATTCACCCCTAGTTTATAAATTAAGGTCATACATAATAACCTAGACATCGCAATAAAAATTTACATTTGCATGTGCAATGCATAAAACGACATTTTGACAGTGTTATTGCATATTCTAGTACTTTTTCATTGACAGTGCATATTTCCGAAAAAAATTGTCGATACTTCCTTCTTTGATTTCCAATCCGTGATATTTTTATTTATATATTTTTATAGGTACGTATAAATAAACATACTTAGGATAAGTGTTTTTTTTTCAGGTATCTACTCGTATCGTACAGTCGACAGCCGATAAACCTTTCTCCGTAACGTACACTCTCCGTCGCGCGTAACGTAGAGTGCGCTCGTGTAAAACTTTATAGGTTGACTTACTGTCTTCTGTACCCACTTAAGTAGTTAATTTATTTCTTAAGTTTAAAACTGCGTAAGCATGTTTTTACCGTGACATAAAAATTAAACAACGTGTTACAAAACATCCTAACTCTTTTTACAGGGTGTAACCTACTGGTCAACAGGATGTCAAACTGTAAAAAAAAGTTGAAAAAAAACAAATTTTATTTTATAACCTCAAAATGAAAATTTTTCATAACTTTTTTGTTTTTGGTATAAGCTCAAATTTAAAAATATGTTTGTGGGTGTAGGTGCATTTGCATAGCTTTGAGTTGTTAAAACATTGTGAAAGTCAATGAAAACAACATTTAAAAAATACTTTTCTCCCGCCACAGCGTTCATATTTTATTAATTTAAAAATCATCGGAACGTCATAGAGCAAAAAAATTATTTAGGTTGTGATCCCTATCACCGGGTGCTATTACCCTCTAAAAAGAGTTGGCATCTTTTGTAACACCTTGTATAATTATCTAAATAATCTTAAAAATTACCTGTATTAATATCGCTGGTGAGACTCAAGGTTAGTTCATTTCAGACAAAATCAGATTGTAGCGTTTGCGCAAGTAGCACCCTTGAGGCAATGACGTGTGTTAATTTCGTGGATCAGCTCATCAGCAAGCGAGCTGCATCACACTATCTACGTATGATCAGGAAGCAGACGTGATCAGCAATGCAAGTACCTACGCAATTGGATGCTGCGATTTACTGCTTAGGTACCTACACACGACAGCACGTCGATCCTTACACGCTAGGACTCTACTGGGTTACGTTACGGGCGACTTTACAACAAAAGTGTACAGTCTGACGTGCTGTCGTGTGTACACACATAGTTCACTGCTGCGTGCGTAGGTAATTTACTACAGCAAAAATATGTAGGTATAACAAAATAACTTTTGCCGTAAATATATCCAGAAACCTGCTGAACAACTCGCCAAAGTTTCATCGCAACCGGTTAAAGGGTTGAGGTTTGAAGAACGTACAAAATACAAACGGAGAAAAGTACGAACACTATTTATCGCCAAAGTTTCATCGTAATAGGATAAAGGGTTGAGCTTTGAGGAACGTACAAAATAAAAACGGAGAAAAGTACGAACACTATTTTCTTAACATAGTTTAATATTGCGTCCTAAGAAGTTTATTTTAAATCTTTATTTAAGGGTTTGGTACACAATGTGACCATGTCACCCAAACAATGTTTACAAATATATAGGTACTTTCTGACTTTGAGGCCAAATGAGACTAATTTAACCAGACCAGCCCTGGCTTCTTCAGAATGCGGTGATGCCAGAGCCCTGCAGTAGATACATACCAAAATCATATGAACGATAAAATAATTGTATTTCAGGGAACCCTCCACCATGATGTGATACGTACGCGTTTGTCCTAAGAAGTTAGTAATATATTGCTTTTAAAAAACATGCTGCCTAACTTCTCCTACTCAATTATTTGTTTGTGACACATAATCAGATGCAAAGCATCAATTACGAGGGGGTCGTATGCATAATGTAAACAAGAAATGCCATATATAACAATTTCCACGGCGTCGCATATTATTCGATGGAAATAGACACGTTATAGTCTCCATTGACGTCACTAGAATGGCAAGCTCACTCAGCAGTTAGGCCCGAGGTGCGGCCGAAGAAAGGCATATCAAGTAGGCAGGCAGGCTTCATTGGCCACGACTTACGACTCACGTCACGACTACTAACTTTGCGGGTTCGCGGGTTTCGCACAGTGGTAGGTACGGAACACAATACACCTTGAAAGGTCGAAAAAATATAGTTTTGTTTTTTTATGCCTGCTATTGGTCTACGGCTATCAAAATTACGACATGTCGCATTATTTGTTAATCAATGCGTCACATACCAATCAAAGGACATTGCCATGCTTTGTATGGAAGTTGACCAAGTGCTGCCTAGAATGAAGTCATTTTGTTCCTCGGACCATCACTAATCTGTAAACCGAAGACCGAAGCGCTTCACAATCTGTCCAAGTAGTCAAGAGAAAAAAAAACGGGGCAGTAAGGGTACCTGCGTACCAGGAAAATGTTCCTAGGAGACCATCCATAACTTTTTGAGATATCATGAACTGTGTTCACAGATTTTGGAAAAAAATTACAGAAAAATAATGCAAAAATACAAAAAAAAATATGTTTTATGCCAATAGATCCTCCTGTACTATGTAGACATCAAAAAACGTTAAAAAGCCAACTGAGGTTTGAGTACTAGAAATGACAAAAATCGCGAAGAACTTCTCACATACATTTTGTATAGGGAAAGTTATTGCCAAAGCAGCAGGAGTTTTAGAAGCAGTGGTGAAAAAACGTCTCTCATGCACTACTGCGTCCGAGCGGTCACGTGACCCATCTAGTGTGAGTGAAGGTTACACTGGACGCTGTATAAACCATCTGTCCTACGTGCAAAGGCCTAACAGCAGTGTACTTTTGTAAAGCCTTGCAACGAAATGTAAGGACTGCTCAAGAGTTTGTTACGAAAACGTCGGTGGTCCGTTATCAGCGACAGCGCAGCCGTATTGACACACAGAAATGCAGAAATGCTTAGCGTGGGATTATGAAACTTGATCAATTGACGTCAATGCTGACCGCCACCGCACTTTCTCCGAACGAACGCCTTGAGTCCGCGTGAGAACACGGGTCTGCGCGGGCGCATGTAGCAATGACCCGCGGCGTACGATCGACACACCAGCAGAGCAATGATACCTACACGATTTAGGCTGTCTTGCACCACTTCTTATATGCCACTTAAGTCGCCATTTAAATCGACTTTTGTACGAACATTTTAGTTAAATGCCGTTTAAACTACATTTAAGAAAGTGGTGCAAGACGGCCTTACTGCTTATAAGTTTCCTTCTACATCATTGTTAGCCCAAAACCTAAAAATCTTTTAGCCGAAAAAATGCATAATTTATCTTAGCAAGGTTTCTAGAGGATCTTTTCATTTTCTTTGACCTCCGTGACGGTCGGGCGACCGGAATCTGCTTGAATGGTATGCCATTATTGCAAACCTTTGCGATATTATTAAAATTAGAATAACCTTACTTGTACAAATTCAATCCAAATCATCGCAGCTTGTAATTAAAAAAAAATCTGACATTAAAGACCATAAAGATACAGTAATAATTTATTAGGATTCAGTAGGGACCTACATTTTGATGATTATTAACTTATAGGTAGGTAGGTACTAATCTTATAAAACCATAATACAACATCCTTTCCTAATAAATAAACGACGATGAACTTGTAATGTAAACAAATTGTTTCCAGGACTGAAACTTTCCTCAAAACTCCTCGTACCTACCTACTACTGCACTGCTTAATATAAAATACAGAATTCCTCAACTAATATATTAGTGCTTCGCTTTTGGTCGTGTTTTTGTTATATTGACTAGAAACATTTCCATGTTTTATGCTCTGCTCTGAACCAGTTCTTGACGTCAATCAAGACTTAGATTAAAAATAGACACACTTTATGCATATTTCATAATTCATTTTGATCGCGTGGATTCCTTATTCACTTTGGCCGTTTGTGATGATTTTATTGAGGTCATCGTCCTGTTAGATCCTGGGGTGCCAATACTGCCAATCTCGGGAATGTTGAACACGCAACAATAAACTAGTCTCCTTTCCTTACGATATATTTTTCGATATCCCCGAGAATTGGGTACGCAAAGTTTTTTGTTCGAAAGTCCGTTATTGGCTTAAACTTATCTTTAGACAATATTGAGAAACTAATTTAAATATTTTTGATTTTGGTCCAGTAGTTTTGTTTTTATGCGCTAAAATGTTTTGTTCCTATGACCGCCAACAGTATGCAGAGCGTCGCGTGAAGGTCATAAAACCGTATCTTTGAAACGCTGTAAAATCCAAACTACTGAACCAAAATAAAAAATATTGAAATTAGTTTCTCAATATTGTCTAAAGATAAGATTAAGCCAATAACGGACTTTCGAACAAAAAACTTTGCGTACCGAATTAGACTCCTGGATCCTGACAGCTAGCTAGCTACATTAAACATTTTAAATATAGCAGGTCATTTATATTAGTAGATGGCCCTCCGATAAAAAAACTTCTTGATGCAAACTATTATTTGAACCACTTGGTGATTGGCCGATGAGAGAGTCATTCCAATTACATGCTTGTTTCCTGGTATTATGTTACATTATTGGCAACAATTATGATGATGCTGCGATCAGACACCAGCCAATCAGGACACGCTCTAGTGTGGCAGAGATGCGAAGTCCGGTCCTTGCATGACTAACGCGCCGGGTCATCATCACTTCGCCGTGCCATAGAAGGTTAAGGGTGGACGATAGCAACGTGGCGGGAAATTCAAAATTTTTACAGGGTTTTACATTTTGTAGCTAAGCTGAGCTATTTTTGTTCAACGATTTTTCGTTCGCGGCAATAACATAGTATTCTTTTCATTATTGGTGGGGGTCAGCTAAAATGTAAAAATATGTACCTTTATTATGGCAATAAATTTTTCATTTCATTTCATTTCAAATTATCAAAGTAAACAAATTGTTTCCAGGACTGAAACTTTCCTCAAAACTCCTCGTACCTACCTACTACTGCACTGCTTAATATAAAATACAGAATTCCTCAACTAATATATTAGTGCTTCGCTTTTGGTCGTGTTTTTGTTATATTGACTAGAAACATTTCCATGTTTTATGCTCTGCTCTGAACCAGTTCTTGACGTCAATCAAGACTTAGATTAAAAATAGACACACTTTATGCATATTTCATAATTCATTTTGATCGCGTGGATTCCTTATTCACTTTGGCCGTTTGTGATGATTTTATTGAGGTCATCGTCCTGTTAGATCCTGGGGTGCCAATACTGCCAATCTCGGGAATGTTGAACACGCAACAATAAACTAGTCTCCTTTCCTTACGATATATTTTTCGATATCCCCGAGAATTGGGTACGCAAAGTTTTTTGTTCGAAAGTCCGTTATTGGCTTAAACTTATCTTTAGACAATATTGAGAAACTAATTTAAATATTTTTGATTTTGGTCCAGTAGTTTTGTTTTTATGCGCTAAAATGTTTTGTTCCTATGACCGCCAACAGTATGCAGAGCGTCGCGTGAAGGTCATAAAACCGTATCTTTGAAACGCTGTAAAATCCAAACTACTGAACCAAAATAAAAAATATTGAAATTAGTTTCTCAATATTGTCTAAAGATAAGATTAAGCCAATAACGGACTTTCGAACAAAAAACTTTGCGTACCGAATTAGACTCCTGGATCCTGACAGCTAGCTAGCTACATTAAACATTTTAAATATAGCAGGTCATTTATATTAGTAGATGGCCCTCCGATAAAAAAACTTCTTGATGCAAACTATTATTTGAACCACTTGGTGATTGGCCGATGAGAGAGTCATTCCAATTACATGCTTGTTTCCTGGTATTATGTTACATTATTGGCAACAATTATGATGATGCTGCGATCAGACACCAGCCAATCAGGACACGCTCTAGTGTCGCAGAGATGCGAAGTCCGGTCCTTGCATGACTAACGCGCCGGGTCATCATCACTTCGCCGTGCCATAGAAGGTTAAGGGTGGACGATAGCAACGTGGCGGGAAATTCAAAATTTTTACAGGGTTTTACATTTTGTAGCTAAGCTGAGCTATTTTTGTTCAACGATTTTTCGTTCGCGGCAATAACATAGTATTCTTTTCTGGTCTACGACAAGTTTTTTGGGCAGTGCCACTGCTTCGTAGACCAGAACACATAATCGGCTGAATTATTGTTGTTCTGTTGTTTACAATAATGAAATGAAATGAAATGAAATGAAAAATTTATTGCCATAATAAAGGTACATATTTTTACATTTTAGCTGACCCCCACCAATAATGAAAAGAATACTTTGATATTTCCGCGAACGAAAAATCGCTGAACAAAAATAGCTCAATTTAGCAACAAAATGTAAAAAACTGTGAAAATTTTGAATTTCCCGCCACGTTGCTATCATCCCACCTTAAGTTATAATATTCGAGTGGCTCTGTGAGCTGTACCTATACCTCGCGAGTCTGTCAAGTCTGCGAAATGTTAAGTGGGTGGGGGGGGGGCTTTGTCGAGCCGCTCTGAGGTTCGCTCTACGCCGGGGTCTGCGTTCGTCGGCCTCGTGACACGGAGCTGAAATTTCTATAGCTCGGCCTTCGACAAACTCTGGCCCACGTTTGGCTGGCATTCCCACGTCATTTCTTTATAAGATAATTTCATAGAAAATATGTCAACTTTTGACAGTTATATCTCGACCGCCATATTGAAAATTCACGATAACGTAATTTTATGGCACACAACGCTATTGGCTGTGTGCACGAGCTCAGCGCCACTTTAATGGTTTTATTCAATATAATAAACACATATAATTTTTCCTCGCATCGCTAGTGATAAATTAAATATCGTTTTCAGATCGAAATGACCATTTCAGGACCAGGGTTTGTGAGCATCACTCACATTATAAAACAATCACAAACCGTCTTTAAAGGAAAATTGTTGGTTTCTGCAGTACATGTCCGTGATGTAGAGGAATGAAGAACAAAACAAGGGCATCATAAGACAAACATCTATTACAAAACGTTTTTAGAGGTAAATTAATCGCCGTTTGAAGTCAGAATCAGTTCGATTGCGTTTTAATAGACGTAATATTAAATATTCATTTGATTACAGGTGCAGATTGTAGGAAATATCGTCAGTAGATAAGTGGGACTGGCTGGTTCGTCTGATTTCTTGACCCCAATAAAATTATCACTGCATATTAAATCACGTGGCTTTGGGTACCATGGCGATCCATGAGCACTGAAACGAAATTGAAATTATGTTACTGAAATGTATAAGAATTATATCAAATACAAGATTTAAATAAGGTTACGTTAGGTACTTACTTTATCCTTGACGGCAGCTATCCATTTCTTGCATTGTTAAATTTTCCAACTAGCTCTTGGGAATCGATAAAACTTGCATTTACTATTTCTGCCAGTATTCTTGCAATTTATAAACCCAACCACTGCTGTGTGTGACCCATTTTTGTCGGCGGAATAATGTGATTATTAAAATTATGTAACCAAGTCTAAACATATTATTACTATGAGATATGACAGCGCCAACATTATTGTTACTTTTTACTTAATACAGGGTGTTGTTTTGGTCAGTGACACCCGACTCAGGGACCATAGTTTGAGTAACGCTTGAAACTAAAAATAAGTTTAATAAATTTTTCTTAAGTGGTTCTATAATAACCGGGACGTGTGGACACCCCCGCCTTCTCAAAGCGCGCGCGCAATGTGGCGCCCGACTCGCCGCAAGCCGCAAGCGTTAGTTAGTATAATGTAAGGGAGGCCACAATTTTTGCTTTAGTGTCGTGTAAAAATTATCACCCCTGAGTCGGGTGTCACTTTACAAAACAACACCTTGTATATCGGCAGCGCAATCTCTTTCCCCCATCGACAGCCCCAAGCTTTTTCCAAAAAATAGTTTTCCAACTTTTCTATACAAAACGAAAAATTTTGTATAAAGTTTTTTTTAATTTCGAACTCATCTGAATGTAATTTTATAATAGAAGTTATTATCTATCGGACACTTCCCTCTCCAGACTACCTTTTTTTATTATAGTGGCCCTTTTACCGACAGCTTAGGTCATGAAAAGGGCACACTAAGTCCAACAAACGATCGAAACCGAGTGCCGGGACCTATGTGCGGTAGGTCTTGCCGCCTTAGCTTGTGCTTCGGTAATTATCTATCGGACAGCAAATAATAAAGTAAAAGTGTGCGATATTTGCGAGTGGAATTTCGAAAAACTGAATCAACAAAAAAAACCATATAGGTACGGTCTGCCACAATCACAGATTCCCCATGGCAGCTCTTACTGCGCGCGGCATAAGGGCGCCAATCGAACAAAAAAGGGTATCCTAGCATGTGGCCGACTGTACCTAATTATCGAATCTGCTCACAAAATTTCACAAGAATCTGTTGAGAAAGCGACCTTTAGAGCGGAACATACATACACACATCCGGACATCCGCCGGACACACGAAAGCATTTTTGCCGAAGCTGAATTAAGTTAGGAATCATATCATAAAGCACATACATTATCTTCGGTAGTGGAAGATGACTCTACCCTAAGCCAAGAAATAATGAAAAATATTGGTTCTCGACCATAGGAAGAGATAGCGCATTTTCCAAATATTGCCACAGCTGATAGGAGTCAGAGATAATGAATTGATAAGCATGTTTATGTTATGCTGCCGCAAAGTCAACGTACCTATCCTAAAACGATGCGGTATACCAACGCAAAACACCTCGTTTGCATACTGAATGGCGAAATACGAACGGACTCTGCGCAAAAAGCAACGAAAACATTTTTTCGCAAAAAGAAAAAAAAGTGCTTATCTCTAGAAGAATGATTATACTAACGAATCAAGTCGACCCAGTACGTGGGACAAAATTTATTGCGTTATTTTTGTAAAGTCAATGCCATTTTCGGCCAAAGACATAGTAAAACGACCTTAATTTTGTACAGGTTCGATGCGGCTTGACCAGCACTAATGCCGAAGTAGGTAGGACGCCAGGATCAACCGGTGATGTAATGTAGAGTCTCAGAACAGCAAAACAAACGAGCAGGAGTGGAGGTCCCGCTGGGTGGTCCGCTCCTAGAAGCGTTGCTAATGAAGCCATCGGTATGCGCAGGAGTTCGCGCTCCATCGGCAGGATCGCATCAAATACTACGAAAATAAACCAAGAGCACGTGTGGAACGTACCGGGACATGGACCAAACGAACACACATTCCTATTTGTTATTGTCACAGACCTTCGACTCTACCTAATCGGTGTAAAGTGCATAGAATTTGATAATAACGTAAACGTTAACATATCCGGGATCTAACGAAGGTATGACATATTTGAGCGTTAGATTTTTTTTCTAGTTTGTCGTAGTTATTGACATGACGAGACATTTGAATCACTCCATTCATCACATTTTTTGTTTGTGTTCCGTGAAATAGGTAACACAAACAAGCGACAGTAAAAATTGGCACCAAACTGTTGAAACAATGGGAGAAGACTTTTGTTTTCTGAGAAACCGCCACGGAACAATGCCTTTTAAAACCCATGACTCGAGTACATCCATTTTAGTCCTTTTGACAAAAGCGGGCTAATGGTAGGTAGGTAATCGGGGAGGTAATCGTATGAGGTAGTGGCCACCCCTGGTGTCAGAGTTTTTAGGCCACCCAGCGGGCTAATGCTTCTGCGAACTGAATTACCAAAATGTTAACGAAATACGTACCTATCTAAGGGTTTGAGGAAGAGGCAACAATCACTTCAACCCACACTGCCGAGTAAAATAATTGAAATTGACTAATTGCCCGAACCCCACGTAGCTAATTATAAAATAACCGGATGAATTTTATTAGGATAACGACCAGACGAACAGAAGGGGCCTTACACAGGTTGATTTGACCAACGACCATACTATAAATAAAGCTAAAAAAGTTATAGGGAAATGCTCCGACCATTCCTTCAACGCTGCAAACACAAACTAAATTTTATACAGCACAGAGAAAAATAATATTATGTTGTTTATCAAAGTAGTTAAAAGGTCCGTTTGATATTAATTCTGGCGAGCCTGCGTCAGCGCTATTTATACAGGGTGTTAAAAGATCGCCAACAAAGCGGGAAACCACGTATTGTCCTCATCATAAGGAACATTTTTGCCCAAGGAACTATGCCTGGGAAATCAACGGTTACCGAGATTATGAGGTTCAAAGTCGGACTTTTCAAAACTTTTTTTTTGCAGAAATGTATTCAGTATCTAGTTCTTAACATATCTTCTCAAAAAGGCATATCAAAATTATGAATATTTCCAATAAAAATCGACGTTAAAATTACAACCCGGAATGTATTCTAAACATCGGCACTTCAAGCTTAAGTAAAGTCCGTTCGCTTAGATAGTGTCGGTACACACGACGGCAATCTTGGTTTTTGGGATACCAACAATTTTTGAAGTATCTGTGATGGACGCAGACATATTCATTTCAACACAATGCTGATGGACATTAACTAGAATCAAAAGTCAGAAGTCAAAAGTCACAAACACAACCTCTCAATACGACGCTTCTTTGACGAGCGGCGAGCCAAATTTACTGGCGTGTTTGCGCCGCGTCGGCTTCCTTTAATTTCTTTTGTGTAAAGCCGCCGCGCGCCAAGGCGGCAAATATCAAAGCGACACTATGATAGCGAACGGACTTTAACATAAACTTATACCTACGCTTGCGCAATATGACTTCTGTGCGTTACACGTCCATTGCGTGAAAAAATATTTTACAAAATTATAACCTAAAAAACCAAATTCCTTTCCCAGCAATAATTTATCGAAAAAGTACTTTTTTTTGGTGTCTAGTATGCGTAGCTTTCGGGTCTGTTGACGTTCTTTTAACACCCTGTAGATGCGACTCAGGAACACATGCAAAAAACTAGATTGTATTTTCATGTTTTTGAAGCTTCAATTTATGCTACACTGTGAAACATAACACTCGACTGAGCCTGAACCCGGTCGAAAAATAAACAAGTTTATTTCAAAACATGATATTCGTAACTTTTGAATTTAAATCTACACTATTTAGCTAAGGATTGTTGTTTAGAAAAGCTTTGATACATCGAGGCGTTGTACCACAGAAAAAGGATGTACTTTTCGTTGATAATATGTACCCTGTTGTTGTATGTTTTATGGGGTCATTATGCTGTGATCCCAACCGTGGTGCGCCCGCGCCTACGCCTCAGGGGAGTCGACGACCAGCTCTCGAACACTCCATGGATAAATAATTTATGAGCCACTTGACGAATTACTCCTAGTCTGGTAGGAATAATACTAGCCTCTACTATAATATATCCGGAATACGAGTACCTGCCGGAAACTACTGCTTGAAGCGGCGACATTGTGGCAAAGATTGTTTGAGAATTACGAGTACATAATGAACCCGTTAACTACATTCAGTGGTAACTTAGTCCAGTGTCTTTAATGTTATATCTTAGGACATTGTATACCTACTTAACTCATAATGACAGGATAAAGATCCCTGAATCTCTATGATTTCGTATGATTTATTTGATCAAGTATCACGAGAATATGGCATAACCATTTTGTTTTAAATTACTTTGTCCATTATTGATTAGTTTTTTGCTACAAAGAGGAGTCTTACATTTATGAGCAATTCTGTAAGAATCGTAACTTTTTGACTTGTGCAGAGAACTATACTAACTAACAGACAGCCTCAAACACAATTTTAAATAAAAGGAATACACAGTATTAAAAAGAAGTCAGCCCCCCGTCTGAGTCAGTCTGAGTTCTCGAGTTGGTCCACAAGCGGTTTCATAATAAAATTTAATTTTTATTTGATCAAGCCATTGACAACACAATAGTGGTAGCCACCGAGTCTGCGTCTGCGGTGGTAACCAATTTCCCAAATATTTCATTGGTAGCATTTTTCTCCTTAGGTGGGTACCCAGTCTGGTAAAAGGTGAGTGTTGGGGTCGGGCAAGCAAGATCCATTGAACCCGCCAGGATCCACAGGCCCCCGCCGCCCGCCGAGTGACCGCCGCCTGCTGCTTGCTGAATATGCAGTGCACTTTAATATTAATGTGGACCTTCTTAGAATACTCCCCGAAGGAGACAATCATGGAGACAAATGAACCTTACACTGATGACGCTCAGAGCGGCGATTGACCCGGCCGCGGTAGGACACTTTCCATAACAAGTTCAAGAACATCGCTTGATAGATCACAAGCTTAGCTAGGCTCAATAGTTTCACTTTTCCATCTCTTAAACATATGTATATAGAAGTAGGTATTTTTACACTTCGCCGGCAGGCAAGACGCAGTAATAGTTGGAGAGCTGGTGACCAATCGAGATATTTTTTCGTACAAGGCTGGGAGTTAGTAGGCTGATAGAGTAGACTTCGCTGAGTCTGGGAAACATATTTTTTTGGTCCGGTCGCGGTTGAAAGTTAGATTTTTGCGACTTTGAAAGTTTAAATGTATGGGTTGAGTCATTTCTTTTTTGTCTACAAGGCTGGGAGTTTTTAGGCTGCCTTTTTAGTCTCCGCTGATCACGAAAACACTATTTATTACTAGCCAAACGCGGTAGAAATATTTTTCCCAGACTCAGCGAAGTCTACTCTATCAGCCTACCAACTCCTAGCCTTGTACGAAAAAATATCTTGATTGGTCACCAGCTCTCTAACTATAAGAATCAAATTCAAATAGGTAGTGTATTTGCAAAACAACTCTAACCAAAAATATGCAAGTAGGTATACGAGCCTCTACGAATTTCTTGCTACGAAAACTTTCAGGTATTGCGATGCAAATGTGACAAAGGGATTCCATGAAATAAACAGAGGCCTCTTTGGGTCCCGTTTAGTTTGATAAGTCTACGTTTCCACAAAATTCGGAATTGAGTTACGATAGAGACCTTCTCTAATGAAAACTAGGTACCTACTACAAGTTTCATCTACCCGAGCCTTATCGCTCGTTAAGCTATGCTGACTGCAATGCAAAAATAAATTGCGACAGTATTTTATGACCACACCACACCGGCATCCGTCACTTAGTAAAATATGAGTGAGGAAACTCTTAAGGGTAGACGATAGCAAGGTGGCGGGAAATTCAAATTTTCACAGACTTTTACATTTTGTAGCTAAACTGAACTATTTTTGTTCAGCGATTTTTCGTTCGCGAGAATAAAACTGTATTCTTTTCATTATTGTAAACAACAGAACAACAATAATTCAGCCGATTATGTGTTCTGGTCTACGAATGTAAGCAGTGGTTGTGCCCAAAAAACTTGTCGTAGACCAGAACACATAATCGGCTGAATTATTGTTGTTCTGTTGTTTACAATAATGAAAAGAATACGGTTTTATTCTCGCGAACGAAAAATCGCTGAACAAAAATAGTTCAGTTTAGCTACAAAATGTAAAAGTACCGGCGAGTATCTACAAGACCACTCTGTACAGTGCAGGTAGCTACTTATTCTGTGCCTGCACTGAATGAAACGAATGCTTCAATTAATGTAGACGTGCTGCGTAGATTCCTCCCAATGAAAAGCGAGGTGTACATCAATCTCTTGCGCGAGTATTAGCCATAGCTTTTGAACCAAAGTAAACAGCTAAACTAAATAGTAATAAACACGAAACGACGCATTCCTGAAACAATGTATTCACCCCACATTATAAACGAGTAGCCATGAGTTACGGGGAACTCATAAATACTGTGATAAAGTGTGGATTCTCGTGTCGCCGAGGTCAACGGTCAAAGGCTAGGAGACGTAAAAAACCGGGCAAGTGCGAGTGGGACTCGCGCACTGAGGGTTCCATAACGCAATACAATTTAAAACAATTTAAGGCGCGGTGCATAGTGATTAGCCCGCGCGCCAATAAAAATGCACAAAATCGAGTCCTGTATCAAATACACTAAACAAATCGAAAAATTTCACATATCAAACCCTAGAAGTAGGTGAGACCTATCTAACACAGCCAGTTTTGTGTTGAGATTCATAAAGGTTTTGAAGATATTTTTAATGAAAAAAAAATAGGCAGCGCACTTTTTTTTAAACAAAATATCCTGCAATCTGTTATGGATATCAACACAAAACTGGCTGTTTTAGATACCTCTCACCTAATTCTAGGGTTTGATATGTGAACATTTTCGATTTTTTTAGTGTATTTGATACAGGAATCGATTTTGTGCACATTTTTTGCGCGCGGGCTAATTCACTATGCCCAGCGCCTTAAAGAAATCTGGTTCTGGTCCAACTCGTACTTGGCCGTATTTTATTATTTGTTACTATGCTATAAAGTAAACCCTATAATTACACCAACTTTGACGCTTGCAAGTATTACCGATTTTACAATAGAGCAAAAAATAAATAAAAACATGGTTTACGGTGACAAGATACAGCCCTTTAAATCTAGGACAGGCGGACAGACAGTCAGAGCGTCGGCAGAGGGTCCCGTTTGGCACCTTTCGGGTACCGAACCCAAAATAGGCATATTTACGTTTAAAATTGTAATTCCCTCGGCTCTCCCAATGTGAGGCGACCCTTGGGAGCACGCGTCCAGATCGTGTTGATGGAAGCAAGTCAGTGCTTATTTATGGATCTGAGTGCCGTCACCCCCAATTACGATTTAACCTCAATTGGCGCACGATCACTCATTTTCTCGCCACGCGAATCTGTTAGATCAGAGAGTGTCGTGGAGATGTTGTCAAGTGTCAACTTTTAAGTCCTAATATTATTTATAGGTTTTTGTAGCAGTCTTTTCAGGTTTAGTAATTAAAATTATCATTATCTAACGAGGTAAACCTTTTAGTATTGTACACAAGACAGCACGTCGACACTTACACGCTAGCACTCTACTTGGTTATGTTACGGGCGACTTTACAACAAAAGTGTACACTCTGTCTGACGTGCTGTCCTGTGCACGTTGTCGAAGCCTGCTGCTAAGTAAGAGCCCAAAAACTAATCGGTTTTTCGGTTTTAAGTAAGAGCCCAAAAACTAATCGGTAGAATCAACGAATACCTAGGTTTAGCTTACCATCTATTAGTTTATCTGAATAAGTCGATACCTAGCGACTGTAACTCTACGTTTTTCATCAACGAGACTGATCATATATTGGCTGAGAACATTATAAAATGCATAGGGAAGGAAAATGAAAAACCCTACCCAACAACAAAATTTTGAAATCTTTTTCCTCGTATTGTAATTCGGATCGTTTCGCAAAAGGGACCGACGTCAACGCAAAGCAGAAGCTAATAAAGTCACTTGGAGAGGGCATTGATGCACTGCTGACTGAATAATGCATGGTCTAGCGCGCCAGTGTGTTGCCCCGGCTTTCTGCATCGGCCGTCGGAGTATCGAACCTCGCTGGAGGGCAGCCGCCTCACAGCAATCCTACATTCCATAGATACACCCAATAAAATTACCCAATTCCAACCAAGCACACCCAAAAACCAAGCCTTTCCAGCAATCGATTAGACTGTTGACGAGGAAAATGTTCATCAGAATTATTTCAGAGAGTACCTAGATTAAAAATCTATTAGATCGACTGTTGCCGCCAGGGCCGCATTCTGAAATTAATGGAGTGACACACTTCATTCAAGTCACGTACACGAACGACTAATTGATCTCCACTATCACCTCCTAATGGGAGCAGCAATACAATAAACACCGGCAGCCTTAATGTGATTCTGCAATTTTGATAACGTCATTTGTCGAAACCGCAATTAATCAAATTACTCTGATCGTTAGTCATTGACGTATTTTTAGAAGCGACGATCTTATGCGAGATGTTAAGTTGAAAGGAAAAGTTTCGCTTGCAGGCCTATTCCGAGAAAGACTCTGACAGGTTAAACTTTCCCTCCTTGCCCGTAATCCATCTGCTCAGTGCAGCTGGGCGGATAGCCGGCACTTTTTCCTGTGACTGAACCTGAAGAAAGATGTACATATTTTATGTGCACTACGGGAAGGTTGACAACCTTTTACAGGTCAAAAGAGGACGTGGCTTTAAGCAAGTAAGGTTCAGGACACTCTTCAGCTCAATACAGATTTTCTTGAGGCAAATAACACGCCAATGTGCTTTTTTGTAAGTTTCCACAAACGGTTGATTTTTAGGTTTCCATGTTGTTTTGTGGTGAGGCTGGTGTTATTTTGCATAACGTGGTGTTGGATGACATTAGCGCAACGCATTTTGTTTGGCACGCGCTACGTCGGCGTCGGCGCAGCGGCGATGGCGCGGGCTACGTGACCGGCAGCAGGGCTCGCGCCCTAATAGCTTGGCTGCGTGATGCACTCGGACCGGTCCCTAATGACTCGCTAATGAAGAATACCAAAAACTTATGATTTTTTTTACCTTACCATACACTCTATTAAAAATGGAAACAATAAGTGAAAAACATTTTTTTATACGTCTTATAGTTCTCGAGATATTTAATTTTAAACTAGCAGTGCGACGGGCGCGCGGTCGTCGGCCGCTGTGACGTCACAACTCAACACGCACCCGACACATACACCGTAACACTCATTCAAAGGGCTGTATCTTTGGAACCATACTAGGTAGCCAGTTGAAATTTTCAGAGATTATGTTTTATTATGGTGGATTACCCAAGAAATAATAAAAATAAGAAAATATTAAAAAATAATAGAGGTCCCCCCCCCCCATACGAAAAAGGTTGTTTTATACTTTTCTACTCTATAGAAAAAACGGTAAGACATACAAGCAACAAACTTGGTATGATTATAGGCCTTATTCCATAGGATAACAAAATAATATAAAAACTGGCCAAGTGCGAGTCGGAATCGCGCACGAAGGGTTCCGTACCATTATCTATAAGAACGGCAAAAAAATATCACGTTTGTTGCATGTTTTTTTAGTATTTGCTGTTATAGCGGCAATAAAAATACATCATCTGTGAAAATTTCAACTACCTAAGTTGTCTAACTATCACGGTTCATGAGATACAGCCTGGTGACAGATGGACGGACAGACATACAGACAGACAGACGGACAGCGGAGTCTTAGTAATAGGGTTCCGTTTGGAACCCTTCGGGTACGAAACCCTAAAAACGGTCAAGCGCGACTCGGACTCACACGCCGAGGGTCCGTATAACCAGTTTTTTGTAATTGTAAATTCTATGGCAGTAGAGAACTCTCAGTGCGAGATCGACTCGCACTTGGCTAGTTTTTTGTGTGTTTAGTCAGGTAATTTTTCATTTTTCAATGCCGTCATCCATAGCTAAGAAAGAATATATTTTTTGTTATTTTTAAAGCACAAACCCGTGCTAGGGAATATTTTAAACAGAGCTTGCGGCTTTAAAACCTGTCCCTAGCGAATTTATAACGTTATGAATAAGTAATATTATATTAAAACACTGACTAAACACACAAAAAACTGGCCAAGTGCGAGTCGAACTCGTGCACTGAGAGTTCCGTACCACCATACATTAAAAAAAATGGTTATCCGGACCCTCGCCGCGTGAGTCACCGTTGAACGTTTTTTATATTTTTTTTGTTATACTATGGAGTAAGCCCTATAATCATACCAAGTTTGATGCTTGTATGTCTTACCGTTTTTTTTTATAGAGCAAAAAGTATAAAACAACGTTTTTTTGTATGGGGACCCCTCTTATTTTTTAATATTTTTTTATTTTTATTATTTGTTGGGTAATCCACCATAATAAAACATAATCTCTGAAAATTTCAACTGGCTACCTAGTTCGGTTCCAAAGATACAGCCCTTTGAATGAGTGTTGCGGTGTATGTGTCGGGTGCGTGTTGAGTTGTGACGTCACGCGAGTCTGCCGCGCTCGCGCGAAAAACTCCAAAAGGACGGAAACAAAAACCGTCCTAACTTTAAAACTACTGGCTCGATTTGAAAGAAACAAAAACAGGTGTAATTCTAAACTTTTAGGCTACACGGTCATAAACAGTGATCGAATAATCGGATGCATATTTACCTAAAGTTTTTTTTGGCTCAGAAATTATGGAAGCGGCTTCTTAAAACATATTTTTTAAATATAAATCCCGGGATTTCAGAAAATTCGGGAATGCAAAACTAATCGCATACGTAGCATGGAGACGACTTATTTAGCGTGTAGTATTATGAATTTCTCCAGTTACAGCCTACTGTTAATTTAAGTTCGTCCTCCCATCTTTTGCGTTGTCGACCTCTGTTTCGTTTTCCGTCTCTAGGGTACCACTCCGTTACGTTTTTCTCCATTTATCGTGTGGACTTCGTAGCATATGGGTCCATAAATTAACAGTAGGCTGTAACTGGAGAAGAATTGCTAGAGATAGAAAACAGTGGAAATCGTTAGAGGAGGCCTTTGCCAAGAGGCACACCGAACTCCGGGACATACTATAACAAAACACAAAAGAAACATAACGAAGAAACAAAGAAAGTTACATACAAAACGGAGTCTCGGGATACAAAGGCTATATTATTATTATATTATGAATTTAAAAACCCGGGACTCTGGTATTACATAATTATTTATATGTGTCTTTGTTTAAAGTTTATTTTAGCCTCCGATGCAAGTATGTATGTGTGTGTATGTAGGGTGTAACGATTCGTCGATTCCGGAATCCCGGGATTTTTTCGATACAAAAGTGCATTCCATAACAGCCAACACCTCAACTTTAGGTAAATATGCATCCGATTATTCGATCACTGGTCATAAAGTTTCAAGTGATTTAACAGACCCACGGACATTCTTCATTGTACCTTACCATCAACCTTATACAGGGTGTCCCAAAAAATAGTGTCAAGCGAAAGTCCAGAGATACAGCACCCCTAAGCGTACCCGAATCAACCCCATGTATGTTCAGCGATTTTTTGACGTTTAGAAGTTATGAGGCTTTTAAGGTTTTTTGGGAAGAATTACCTGGCATTGGTTTTTATTTTTTAACTTTTTTTGTATTTAACTTTTTAAATATTTTTTTCTTTATTGGGGTCTTAGATAACTAGTCTATCACCAAAAAAATAATGATCAGCTAAAACCTTGATTATTTTTCATGAAGGCCGTATTGACAAAATGATTTTAAGCTTGTCTCCAATGTTTATTGGTCCAAATCAACAAAAATAAAGAAAACCGATCGAAATTCAATTCCGGTTTTTCAACTTTGATCGCTAATCTATACTTATAATAAAACTCTAGCGAAGTCAATTCTGTACATTGAATATTTTTAGAAAAAAACTATCAGGGGTTACTAAGTAAACTATTCTGAATACAAAAATGCAAAAAAATCGGTTTATGTCTGTCTGTCTGTCTGTCTGTCTGTCTGTCTGTCTGTCTGTCTGTCTGTCTGTCTGTCTGTGTGTTACCTCATCACGCGAATACCGCTGAACAGTTTTCAGTCAAATTTAGGACCGTGATAAGTCCTGGTTCTGGGAACAATCTAGGCTATCCGATGTTCAGAATACATTGCGGGTTGCAATTTTAACTTCGTTTTTTGTAAGAAATATTCATAATTTTGATATAGCTTCTTGAGAAGATATGTTAATAACATGATACAGAACACATTTCCGAAAAAAAAAATTCATTTCCGGAAAAAAAAATCCGACTTGGAACCTCATTATCTCGGAAACCGTTGATTTCCTAGGCCCTTGGGCAAAAATGATCGTTATGATGAGGACTATACAGGGTGTTAAAAGACCGCCAACAGACCCGAAAGCCACTAGACACCAAAACAAAGTACTTTTTCGATAAATTATTGTTGGGAAATTATTTTGGTTTTTTAGGTTATAATTTTGAAAAATTTTTTTTACGCAATGGACGTGTAACGCACAGAAGTCATATTGCGCAAGCGTAGGTATCAGATTATGTTACTTAAGCTTGAAGTGCCAATGTTTAGAATACATTGCGGGTTGCAACTTTAACGTCGTTTTTTGTAAGAAATATTCATAATTTTGATATGGCTTCTTGAAAAGGTATGTTAAGAATCCCCTGAAGCTCTACAGCCCTCTCGCTCGCACTTTTGAACATTTGAATTTATTGTAAGAGAATGATTCAACTTTGGACGATAAAATATAGTTGCAGATATAGATAATAAAGCTATCGACATGTAGACATACTTTAAATTTCACATTTATAGTTTAAAAAATAAATTACTGAACTACTACTTTTAACCGAAGTTCAGTGATATTTTTTTTTATTAGTAGGAATATGAAATCAAAAGTGTGTCCACATGTCGATAGCTTTATTATCTATGTCTGCAACTATATTTTATCGTCCAAAGTTTAATCATTCTCTTAAAATCAATTAAAATGTTGAAAAGTGCGAGCGAGAGGGCTGCAGAGCTTCAGGGGATTCTTAAGAACTAGATACTGAATACATTTCTGCAAAAAAAAAGTTTTGAAAAATACGACTTTGAACCTCATTATCTCGGAAACCGTTGATTTCCCAGGCATAGTTACTTGGGCAAAAATGTTCCTTATGATGAGGAAAATACGTGGTTTCTCGCTTTGTTGGCGGTCTTTTAACACCCTGTATGTGGTCTCCCACTTTGTTGGCGGTCTTTTAACACCGCTCGGTATTCAATACAAGCACTCGCCGCAAACAATAATTTTGCATTCTTGCATAACAAATAACTATTGTTTACTGTTGAGCTGGATAGACAGAGTTATTAGCCGTATGCTTTGCTTGCTGGCTTAGCATGAGAATGAATAAGACCTTATCTATGGGCTTATAACTTTATCTATCCCACTCTACGTCGAGGGAGATACATATTATAAACCCTCTTACTTCCTAATCAATTCTTATGCTAAGCTTCCTGGTATCTTATCACGGGCGATACCTTAATGTAAACAATACATATTTATTATTAAATTTATAAATGTATTGTTTAGATTAGGGTTTTTATTCTATTTTATTCTATTGCTTTCTTTTGAGCCCTGCTACCGCAAGTTAAGAAATAATAACTATTAAAATACCCCCGACATTTTAGCTTCGAATAAGCATATTTAATAAATTGCTGAACCAATTTTGACAAAACATAACTAAGAACATTCGCTAGAAAACCTGCTTTCAAATTAAAAAAAAAAACCTAAAGCTTCCAAATCATTCACCCATTTAAGAGCTACGGTGCCACAGACAGACACACCCTCATAAACACTTATACAGACACACTCACAAAGCTGTCAAACTTATAACACCCCTCTTTTTTGGTCGGGGGTTAAAAAAAACCTTCCTTTTGAGTTTTCCTCCACAGTCGAATTTAAATTAAATGTCAAATGTGTAAAAACGCATACGAAGTCGCGGGCACAACTAGTTACTCGAATAAAAAAGGCCCATAAAGTGACAGATTTTTTTGTGCTATTCTGAAGGTTAAGGTTGTAGGGATGTTTTTGAAATCAATGGTGATTCGGGTACCTCTAAGGGTACTCTATCTCTGGACTTCCGCTTGACACTATTTTTTGGGACACCCTGTATAAGACACCCGGCACACCATTAATTTTGGAACAATCGACTGATCGGTTGCTGGAGGTAAACCTCTCCAGATAATTGAAGAACGCCTCGGAAGTCTATGAGTGGTTCCAAATTACACGTGACTGCAAAATAGCTTTTTTTTATTTTTATTGCTTGTGCTCAGCCTTATAAGATAATACAGACTACTAGGTACTACGCGTATAAAGGCGCTACTATGAGGTATCAATTATTTTTAGGATGACAGTTATGTGAATAATCATTGCATTGAAGTATCACAAAAACAGAAATCTTAACTTAAAGTAACTAAAATTACTTATAGGTAAAAACCTACCAGCAAGTCACGCAAGTCATGTAGAGCAAGTTGAGTTTCCTGGCAGTGAATGCCGAGAACTCAGACGGGAATGAGAAACAGTGTTGCTTTTGCATTGCGACAGGCGCAATGCATTTAGCGCGATGGGATGGAGGCTTTTAGAATGCTATGGTTGTTATCTATCGCGTTCAAACACTGCTCGCTCAAACAACCAATAAATGTCTAATTACGTAGGCTTTGTATCGGTATGTTATAGATTGGACCAGCGCCAAATAAAACAAAGGCACTTAAATTATTCATCTTAGTTGGAATTCCTCCGCTGTTATAAAATGCGTTGGTTTATTGTTTATTATACAATTATGCATCCTTTGTTTACACTAAGGCCCCGATCGAACCCACTGCGCAGCAGCTGCAGAATGCAAAGCACATAGAGGTTGAAGATCCTTGCGGTAAGACCAAAAGGAAGTAAACAATGCGTTGGGACTGACAGTTGATTTGTAGCCCTGTCCCATCTGAAACAACTTGATTTTGCCGAAACGTCTTGCCTATTCTAACTTGCGAGATGCCTACATAATCTCTTATCCCTACTATTAACGTATATATTCCTATATCCAGGGGTAAAGTCGTGAGGTCTGTTTAGCACACATGCCGCGCTCACGCCGCCACCGCCGGCTAGTCCGCATGTAGGACTCGGACTGTCACGTGACTCCATTGACGTCAATCCTGACCTCTGCTGCGTAGTCTGTATACCTATGCTCGAATGTACTCGAATTAATTTCGAAACACTTGTTGCGTTCGTTTCTGTAAGTAATATATGTATTTCAAATGAAGAGTGTGACTTGATTTTGTGCATTAATTTTTAAACGCGTGGTTTGCTCTACCAAGACTATGCACCTAAAATATTTTTTTTTTTAATTTATACACCTGGAATAATTAATTACCGTGCAAAATATTTTATCATGATACTTATTGTATTTTTAATTCAACTGCATTTATTAGTATGAATGGATCCGCCGAAAATCGCCAATCCGCAGTCGGCATCTCTCTCTGAAAGAAGGCCTGCTAGTGGGATGTGCAGGCCTACCTACATCTTAATGGTTCTTTACTTATTCATTCAGATTTTGGGTTCTTCCGAAAATTTTATAAAACTGATGGACTATGGCAGAATACAATCATTATTGTTGACTGTACATCAATAATAAATTTACAAAAATGCTCTATCAAAACAAATAATTATCTCAAAACATCTCCTAAACACATCAGGTTTCTACAAATAATTTTGAATCAATGAAATATTTAAAAAGTACTTTGTGAAAATACCAGCTTGTGACATCCCAAGTCTAGTACCTATTTAAGGGTGGACGATAGCAACGTGGCGGGAAATTCAAAATTTTCAAAATTTTTTACATTTTGTAGCTAAACTGAGCTATTTTTGTTCAGCGATTTTTCGTTCGCGGCAATAACATAGTATTCTTTTTTAATTATTGTAAACAACAGAACAACAATAATTCAGCCGATTATGTGTTCTGGTCATCAACAAGTTTTTTGGGCAGTGCCACTGCTTCGTAGACCATAACACATAATCAACTGAATTATTGTTGTTTTTTTGTTTACAATAATGAAAAGAATACTATTTTATTGCCGCGAACGAAAAATCGCTGAACAAAAATAGCTCAGTTTGTATTTCGTAAACGGTTAAACTTACTTGTATTATGTCGGTGTAGCCGACATAATACAAGTAAGTTTAACCGTTTACGAAATACAAAATGTGCAGTGCTTACGAAAGTTTAAGTGTAAAAATAACTCAGTTTAGCTACAAAATGTAAAAAACCGTGAAATTTTTGAATTTCCCGCTACGCTGCTATCTTCCAGCCTTAAATAGGTATACCTAGTTTTAAAAGCAGCGAACTGCTCGCCGTTTAAAAGTAACTAATTTGACCAACCTGTGAAAATCCCTATTATTCTGAGACCCTATTATCCTCATGATGCCTGTCCACTCGAACTATCAGACTCGACACCCGCAGCCTATTAGGTACCTACTGGCTGCGGCTATTGTTTTACACAACTGCGATTCTGTTTGTATGCCACACTCTACATCTTTGTTGGGTAAAAACGATATAAACCGTCAGTTAACAAGGCTCGACGGTCCGCAAGTCTAAACTGATCCCGTAAGTAGGTATACAATAATAAACCTCTTGACTATTCAGAAAAAAGAACCTTGAAAAACACAAGAGATCTATTATGGGACTTTAGTGAAAATCGGTTAGATTCGGATGTTTACACAACACAAAGTGTTAACAGAAAACCACAAAACAAAACCGTTTTGCTAACCATTGTTTCATGTTCCTTTCATATCATTACTAAATACTTGAATTAGAGGGCTACCATTAGGACATAGGAACCTAACCTAGCTAACAAAGATCATGCATCTGGCCACCTTTAACGTCAATAATTTACACGCAATCTTGGTATCTGAGTCTTGGCTCAAGCCCTGTGATCCGTCCACATCCTACTCTCTTCCAGGGTTTCACTTAATACGCAAAGACCGCCTGGGTTCTAGCAGTGGCGGAGTGGCAATTTACTAACGAGCCCATTCCCTACGAAGCAGTAGCACTGCCCAAAAGACTTGTTGATGACCAGAACACATAATCGGCTGAATTATTGTTATTCTGTTGTTAAATCCTGTACGTTACATATTTGAAGCTTAAATAGTTTGAGATAGACAATCTAGCTTTTTCCGTAGTCCTTACGTTCTGTATAGCTACCACGAGTGCGAAAAAGCTGTGCCGGACGTCCGCCGGACGTCTGTCATGTATCCTAATACTATAGTAGTAAGGTTGTTTATGCAACTTGTCACTTTCAGTGACATTGACAGTAAGCACTCGTGGTACCAGTACTGAACCCAAAAGATCAGCTCTCAGCCGTTCAAGGTTGGTCTGTGGTCTGCTCTTCAACAGGTTGCAGCGATTTGTTTACTCTGTGGTCGCTGTCATTCCTCATTGACGTCTTTGATTTTTCCGTATCCAAAAGTCATTACGAAAAAATTCTTATTTTATACTGATACAATGGCTTATCCGCTATTGTTTTACAAGAAAAAAGTGATATGTATTACTACAACGATGTTATCGTTCGAATCGTAAGTAAAAACAGCTTAAAAAGCTTTACAATTTTGAACCCAATATTTTGTTTTAAAACATTAGTTCGATGAAGATTCTTACCGTTATTGGAAGCCCATTCAAGTCCCCTAGATGACTTATGCGCTCAAATACTAAAATTGTATGTTTTGAGTACTGAAAATATAAAAAATCTTTGTGTCAATATTTGAGGTTACTTTTATGGTAAAGTATATTTTTGCCTCTCGCCGCCGCGCCGGGAAGCCCCGAAGTATTTGTAAACGGACCTTGTGAACGGTGTTGACACGCACCAAGGTTATTTATGCTTAGAAAAGTTCACGGCGAGAATGCGTAGACGCCCATAATCTAATTATTTCTTTCCTTAGTTACTGTCTCTAGCGTGAAAGTATTTGCAATCCTAGTGAAATCAAAAGTATATTGCAAAATGCATTCTCAATGTATATCTGCCGCTGAATCAGGCTGTCCAGGAAAAGCGCAGCAAAGTCTTTCAAGAGGACTCGCCCAGTTGTCCCCACCAAGGAGGCGTTTTCAAGTCAAAAAAGAGGGGGGGCTAAAGTAAACACAGCCAGGGCTAAACACTGAATTAACAAAGGCGAAAAGTGTCATGAAGCACAAATATATGGAGTAACTGAATGCTTAATCACGTCTTACAGCATTTTGTCAGGCGTGTAGCCTCACAGTCTCGCAGCCAAACCACGCAGACTGCCTAATAAGGTCACATACCCTCGCAGGGTGTTGTTTAATTTACAAGTGTGTGCTATAATCAAACCTTCATTATGATGGATTTTCAGCTAAAGTCTCGCAGACTACCAACGGTCACATGCCCTCGCAGGGTATTGTTGAATTTACAAGTGTGCGCTATAATCAATCCTCGTTACGGTGGATTTTCAGCTGAAGTCTCGCAGACTACCAAACAGCTCAAATGCCCTCGCAGGGTGTTTTTTCTATAAATGTGTGCTATAATCAACCCTCGTTGGGGTGGATTTATAGCCAAATCGCAGGCTTACATAGTCTCACATACCCTCGCAGGGTGTTACTGTTTCTACAAGTGTGTGCTATAGCACCCAACCCTCGTTCAGGTGCATTTACAGCTTAGGCCTCGCTGGCTGCCTAAGTTTCACATACCCTTGCAAGATGTTCCTGTTTCTACAAATGTGTGCTATAATCAACCCTCGTTAGGGTTGAATTCACAGCCAAAGCCTCGCAAGCTAGACTCACATACCTTCGCAAGGTGTTACTGTTTCTACAGATGTGTACTACAATAAAGCCTCATTGGGGTGGAATTTACAGCCAAAGCCTCGGGCTTCTATGTATGCCCAGCAAGAATTTATTCTCTCACAAAGACTGAATAAAATTCACATACTCCTGCAGATAATTACGGTTCCTATTGGTTTGTACTCACGACAGCACGTCAGAGTGTACACTTTTGTTGTAAAGTCGCCTGTAACGTAATCGAGTAGAGTGCTAGCGTGCAAGGGTCGACGTGCTGTCGTGTGTATAATAGTCAACCTTGTTGGTATTGCATTCACAACCAGAACTTTGCAGATATACATGCTCAGCAAACATAAATTTGAATAAAAAACAGATACTCTCGCAGAGTATTAGTTTTCCTACAGGATTGTACCTAAAACAACCCTCACTGGGGTTGCTTCCAGAAAATCGCAGGTTACCTAAGGATTCTATTCATGATGGTGTGACTTTATTTTCATGGAGATTGAGTGAATGTTGCAGGAGTACACTAATATCAATCTCCGTCGGAGTTAAGTTCGCAGCTGGACCTTTGCACGGTTTCTAAGACTTACTTTCGTACATTTTTAAACATGCATGCTACAATGACACCTCGTCGGGTGGTCATGAAATGCCTTTATGTCTGCACACATCTATGCTCAGATGAAGTTTTTATGTGGCTGCAAACTCATACAGGGTCAATCCCTGCAGGATTGCAATCACAGCGGTCTCTACTAGTATGCATGATATTGTGGTTTCTTCTATAGCAATCTCAAACTATGATAGCTTTACTCTTTCTAGTGTTTCATAAAGAGTTCTCTATCTACCTGTACTGAAGATAATGTAACTAGGCATGTGTTCTATCATACGCGTGCACCCAGTGTGTTTGCAGCCTTAGAGTGCATTATACGTTTAATGAATATGACCAAAATAAAGTAATTACCTACCTAGGTACGTACAGTAGGTATCTAAGTTCCAATACATTTTATGTAAGTACTTGGTTTTTGTTAGATTTAATTGAATCAGTATTATATAAAATACTAGCTTTTGCCCGCGACTTCGTCCGCGCATACTTAGTTTTTTTCCCGTTATCACAATGAAACATAGCCTATAGCACTCAGCAATAACGTAGCTTCCCATTAGTGAAGGAATTTTTATAATCGGATGAGTAGTTTTGGAGATTACCCCCTACATACGTACATACTTACAAACTTTTCCTCTTTATAATATGAGTGTTCATAGCTAGTGCCCACGACTTCATTCACGTGGCTAAAAGAAAAAGGATAAACGTGGTGATTTTGCAAATTGTACCTAGCATATTTTTTTACCACCTAGTAGGTATGATGTACTTAAAACACACCCCCTGCACTATCAGAGTTGGCCCGAGATTTCGCTGTTATAGGCGTCTAACTTATTTAACGCGGGTTACCTACATTTCAAAAAACACTCAAAGATTATCTTTTCTTTTTAGCCCTATCCTATTATTTTGAGTCCGCTAATCTGCTACTCCTTATTGCAAACTTTAAGTCTGGGTTGTCTCTGTTAAGTTGGTTCGCCCCAAGTCTTCTTGCCTTTGTAGCCGTTGTGGACACTGCCTCTACCGATGTTAGAGAGCCCTAAAGCGTAGTTTGATACCCAAGTACATCTCATTTGCTTGCGCTGTTTGGTGAATGAATATTTATCAGCATTCGCTGCAGTACGTCACAGGTCTCAACATCTCTCTGGCATTCTATTAAACTGTAAAAGATCTCCAACAGAGCTAGTTAGCGTCACCTACTTGTATTATAGACACGAAGTTACTTAACAGAGAAAAACTTTAAGAAATTTTATTTTATTTTTTAATTTTGCATCAAAGTATTTCAAATAGAACGATCATAATAATTGGGTTCTGTCACCAGAAAATATGAGATAATATCAGGAGATACTTAAACATATTATTTCTATCACATTGAATAGTGTTTTTTTTCTATGAGCTGCTCTTCTGAAACACCCAACGCGTCTTCTTAGCATCTACGATACCATAGTCTGAAACAACTGTTTTGAATCGTCGGTCTTATTCTTCTTTCGTGTTGAAAGCGTCACGCACACACGTAGCGTTGGGGTCGCCTCCAGGAAATCCGATAAGCTGCACTGTGGAGCATCAGGACAGGTATGACGACGCAAAGTTGTCGGTATGGTTTAAGATTGGCACAAAACACTTCTTCTGGCTCAATTTCTCACATATCTTTCATGCGGGCAAAACCACCACGCAGGCGGTTCAGGGATTTTCACATGCTCCAATCTTCTCGTCAGTCTGAAGTATGTGGAAAGCCTATAAGAGTTGTCAACAACGAATAGGCGACTATGATATCATGTAAAAGTGCACCGGTCCAGTGTCCAGTCCTAGGCACTTACTTAATGTAAATAAAGCGATCATGGTACTAATGTTACACCATCAATAGCTGATGTTATGCGCCTGCTATGGTCGTTCGGGACTCTACAATGTTTTTCACACTTGCACAGTACGCACAGCTGATTTTTTTGGTCAGAACATCGTATCTTTATTTTTCTTCGAGGTCTGGTGCATCCTATTCTTCCCTGAATAACCAGCAATCAGCAATGCACTCAACGGACGTCCCATCTCGTCTGGCCAAAAGATCTCAGGATGCAACCGCAACTTTGTAAAGAGCTTTGATAAAACTGCTGGATGCAGAGTTTTTAAAGTAAGGATTTATTGGCTCTTTCAGATTGTAAGTAGCTATCACTGAACTTATGTTTTTTGCCTGTTTTGAGTAATTAAACTTGTAGATTTTTCCTTTATTGCTTTGTTGATATACCATTTTTGTGACAGTGACGGATGACAACTTCTTCACTGTTGTTCATCGTTTGAGTTTTGCGGCACATTGCAGCCTGTTTGGTGCATTAAAATTCACCGTTCTTCAGTTTTCGATGGATTTACGAAAGTAAATAGCTCAACGCTACGTGATGACAGAGGGTCTTTGGTAAATGGTGGTGTCGTTCACTTTTATACAAATAGCCACTATATGATAATCTTTGTGTGTTTATTTTGCTCCTAAGCACCAAAGCGTGATAATATGTAGCCTATATGTTATTCTGATGTCTCAGCTATCTACATTCCAAATTTCATCCAAATCCGTCCAGCGGATTCAGCGTTATAAGGTAACAAACACACTCACTCACTCACTCACTCACTCACAAACTTTCGCATTTATAATATAAAGTAGGATATTTTAAGCAAATATTGCCAGTTAAGCTACAACCAAATTTGATCATTCTTTATATTTTATTTTTGAACCATATATGTTGCACAATAAGATCAAAGTTTAGAAAACCAAAGAAACCCACACTTCCTTTATGCCTCTGCTTAGCCGGTGGTGATCAAGCTGGAAAATGCAGAATGTAACGCTACTATATGAGTCACAAATACAATATAGTTATTGGATGGCCTTGGCCCCCGCAGGGTCAGTGGAATGGTCACCGTCGCAGGCGTATGTAAAGCCTCGTTTCGTCCTCGTAGACGTTTGCAGTGCTGCAGATAAGGAGGCCCCGAAGGCTACCTACCATAAACGATTACCATCCTCTATCAGCAAATGAGGCCCTGGAGCTGGATCTTTTTATTAAAGGGTATCACATACCCTTTTAAGTAATGAGTGTCGTTTTCTGTACAATTGTACATGTCTTTGATTTAACTGTTTAACATACCTTTGTTTCCAGCCAAGCGGCATTTGGACTGTACCTACCTAAGTTGCACAGACGTACTACACCCTAGTGGTGTATGTATCATATTATACGAGTGTCTGCCGGGCTCCAAGACTGAATAACTTGACTGAAAGGTATCGCATACCTTTTCTGTTTCAAGTAGGGTTGGTCCGGCCCATACCTAAACTACACTAGAGTGCCTTCAGTGCTGTGACCATCTCAGCATCTGCAGTCATAGCTCAGATGTTAGGTCAAAACATAAAACTTAGGTACTTATCCTTAACTTCAATGTTTTGGCTATTTATTTCATAGAAAATGGGGCAAGCAGCGCCCCATTTTCGACTCGAAAGTCTCGAAAGCATATGCAATGAGAAGTAATAGATTGGTTCCTGCTTCAATAACAAATTGGGTTTTTACAAAACCTAAATTTAACCTTCTAAGGATTGAGAGATTATTTTCTGGTGGCTCTTAAAATCAAAATATGGTCCTTGTTAAGAAAGTGGATGGACAGGCTTCGGTTTCAGATCTAAGAACCTACCTACTTTCAGGGATTTCATACAGACCTTGATTCAATAGTTAGATAATACGACATCATAATTTTAATGATGGCGCATTGCCCTGTTGTTTTTCCCAACTTCTGAAACGCGCTAAGGTAATGAATGTTCTAATCTTCACTTCCGAACCGTCTAGTTTTGGCCGAACAAACATGTTCTTGTCTACCTGCCAACAATATTTACTTTTGTATCCGCTAAGTTATGAATAGTGCTTATAAAAATTAAGTCTGGTCGGTCAAAGGAATTTCGCAAGTTCCGATGTACACCGAGTCAGGCTGCTGTTCAAAACCTACTACATTTGAACAATAAATAACAAAGTAGTACCTACAAGACAAGGCGAAGCACGATTTGACACGGCGGTTTGTCCTCCACGATCCACATAGCTAGTCCACCGTACTTCCGGATATGATCGCATCAGACCCGGTTTTCGTCTGGCATGCACAGCTGTACAATCGCCCTCTTCAGGAACGTGCAGATAAAGCTGGCGCGCATCGCATCCAAGTAGACGCTCGCATAATTAAATCAATGTTCTTAGTCTTATTATACAGGGTGTTAAAAGATCGCCAACAGACCCGAAAGCCACGCATACTAGACACCAAAACAAAGTACTTTTTTGATAAATTATTGCTGGGAAATGATTTTGGTTTTTTAGGTTATAATTTTGAAAAATATTTTATCACGCAATGGATGTGTAACGCACAGAAGTCACATTGCGCAAGCGTAGGTATAAGTTTATGTTACTTAATCTTGAAGTGCCGATGTTTAGAATACATTGCGGGTTGCAATTGTAACGTCGTTTTTTGTAAGAAATATTCATAATTTTGATATAGCTTCTTGAGAAGATATGTTAAGAACTAGATACTTAATACATTTCTGCAAAAAAAAAGTTTTGAAAAGTCCGACTTTGAACCTCATTATCTCGGAAACCGTTGATTTCCCAGGCATAGTTCCTTGGGCAAAAATGTTCATAATGATGAGGACAATACGTGGTTTCCCGCTTTGTTGGCGGTCTTTTAACACCCTGTAGGTACAACTGTGGGTGTGGTTATGTCTTCCAAAAGCAACTTTTCTTCTGTCAATAGTTTGCAATGCAGATCAGCTCTTGTGTCTAAAAAGGGCCTCGGATTCCCCATAATCTGCTCGTGTCATATAAAACTTGGAACTTGGAGGGTTTTTCCCCATAAGTTACTCTCGGAAAGTTCCCGAATCATTGTGAGAAATATTCGTGGCGAAATGTAATGTTCTATAGAATGAATAGGCAAAAAGCAGCACCATTCTCAGTCGCAGCCAGCGGCCAAGCTGGTGAATGAATGTTGAGTGAAGTGAAAGACCTAACGCGGCCCAATGCCCTTTTGAGAAGTACCTACCTTGCACAGGAAATACACTCAAAAATTATGTTCGCATTGGCTTGGTACCTATTTAGGAATACTCTTTACCTGTTAAGGCTTACTCACAATTCCTGTAAACCCGGTAACCTAGAGTTTACATTTATTACGTTAATTCGGTTAAAATACCTAATATAACCTAAGAAAGACATTTGTCGCAAGTAGGTCAAAGATGAGATTTAAGGCACATCTATTTAAATGTGTTCTTTTTAGTAAATCATTGCTATGAATGACCAGCTATAGCAATAGGTCTAGCCTTAAAATCCTGCCCGGACATCTTCCTCCGGATGTATGTATTCTATGGTCTGGAAGCTCTTTTTCCTACGGTCAATACCTATGTATTATGGTCAGCTCCACCTATTTTTATTTCCTCTGTTAATCACATACCTACGTACTTTAGTTGGTAATTTTTTACTTGTGTTTTTTTGTGGTATCTAATAATCATTAAATCACACAGATGTCATCTAACTGCCCATCACATTGACGTCTTCTGCTCTACCACCAGGCGATAACAAACACGTCTCAAACTATTTAAGCTTCAAATATGTAACGTACAGGATTTAATAGCGGCGTTTTACCTTAGAATAAAACGCTTATTAAATACTTACCTTACATATTTGAAGCTTACATTTAATTTCTGCCTGGCGTTTTTCGACTTAATGAGGAATGACAGCGACCACAGAGTAAACAAATCGCTGCAACCTGTTGAAGAGCAGACCACAGACCAACCTTGAACGGCTGAGAGCTGATCTTTTGGGTTCAGAACGTAAGGACTACGGAAAAAGCTAGATTGTCTATCTCAAACTATTTAAGCTTCAAATATGTAAGGTAAGTATTTAATAAGCGTTTTATTCTAAGGTAAAACGCCGCTATTTCCAATAATGAAAAGAATACTATGTTATTGCCGCGAATGAAAAATCGCTGAACAAAAATAGCTCAGTTTAGCTATAAAATGTAAACTGAAAATTTAGAATTTCCCGCCACGTTGTTATCGTCCAACCACATGTGGCCACTGCGGATTCGCGATGTTTTTTCCGTTGATGGTAGATATTATGCCTCAGACTCTTAGGTTTTCTCCTCCTTTCCTCTCTTTCCATGCTTTCCTTCATATTTAGCGAGTGGTATTGATACTACAAATTCACAAATGTATAATAATATTAAATATGGTTATTTCAAGAACCAAATTTTACATGATAAGTTTCGGTCTTCTATTAAGTAAATAGTACCCTGCATCAGAATACCCCGCTCCCTCACGTCCGTGACTGATTAACAAAATTAATGGTTGCATAATTGCTAGTATTTTATACACATGAATTAAAATTAAAGAATAAGATAAAAATAAGAAACGAAAAGAAAGGCACTCGTAGGTAAAAAATGCAATGTATACTTTGAAATAAACTAAAGTCATAGGTCATGCCCGTGTCACCCGTATGTCCAACATTCTACCCACTGGGCTTCCACCGCACCTACCTAACTTATCAAATTATGATGCGACCGACGCGAGACGGTGAAATGTCATCATGAAAAAAAAATGACAATAACCTCGCAAAAAGTGAATAATTCATTGAAGTACTACCAACTTCGCATAAAGTGGAATAGTTCTGCGCTTCTTATTTGCAGCGGAAATCCCATGTTTGAACAAGAGGAAGAAAAACGTGTTTTTTATAGCTTACTTACCTACAGTATGACTGGGTTGATTACTGCTTACTTACAGAATATGAAACGTGTGGTACGACGAAAACTCGTTAAACTGTATCTGTCCAAATCGCCCAAATATCGGAACATTTTTAAATGTGGGAAAAGGCAGATAGGTAGACGCTATACTGGTGATTCAGGATACCTTTTGAAAAAAAAAGGGTAGTAAGTAGGTAGGCTAGTAGCCTCACGCTAGTTCAAACAACTTTAAAGCCCCAGTAAAATTAATGACTTGTCAAGTGTTCACAAGGCCTCAGTCCAACGTCCAGTAGTTGAGTAGTTCCAATATGAAGTACTTTACTTATACGACAAATATTTGGTTATTAAAGTTATAGGGAATCCCAACGCTCTATTGAACGCTCAGATAATATTTTACTCTATGCTATTGGGCAGCGTAGAGCTCAATTCACGTAAACAAGACCTTCAGCTAAGTTACCAAGGGAAAACCAATTAATTCGTAAAAATCAAGGGTTGGTGTCAGACTGTCTAGAACGCAGAATGACGACATTTTTTTTTTATACTTGCAACTTGACTACAGCTTGAAGTAACCAATACGTAATCGGTCTAGAACTTAAATCTATATCAGAACGAAAAACATAAAGTGTTACAAAACATGCTAACTCTTTTACAGGGTGCAACCTACTGTTTTATCTACACTAATCTACGGTCGAGGTAACAAACGGTCGAGCACATTTTTCGCGACTGCCCTCTTAGATCATATCACGGAGACCCCGACGACTTGATCACCCTAACACCTAACGCTGCCAGATGGCTAAGAGAGCTGGATGTTCGCTTGTGATGTGTTTTAGTTTTTAATGTGTCTTATTTTATCTGTTGTATTAATATAATTTTGTGGCCATACGAATAAATAAAATCTACACTAATCTACACTAATATTACAAAGAGGAAAGATTTGATTGTTTGTTTGTTTGTATTGAATAGGCTCCGAAACTACGACCGATTTGAAAAATTATTTTACCATTAGAAGCCGACAATATCCCTGATGAAAATCCCTGAGGAAAATGCTTAATTCCTACGGGAAAATGGGAAATAGGTCAACGGGTAGTAAGAATTATCGTTCCGTACTTATCTTTTTCACATAACTTCTAAACGGCTGAACCGATTGGGTTGAAATTTTATATGGTTATTTCGATGGTTTCCGGGATTATTTAAAAATACAATTCGGAACACAAAGTTTTTTGTTCGAAAGTCCGTTTTTGGCTTAATCTTATCTTTAGACAATATTGAGAAACTAATTTAAATATTTTTTATTTTGGTCCAGTAGTTTTGTTTTTATGCGCTAAAATGTTTTGTTCCTATGACCGCCAACAGTATGCAGACCGTCGCGTGACGTCATAAAACCGTATCTTTGAAACGTTGTAAAATCCAAACTACTGAACCAAAATAAAAAATATTTAAATTAGTTTCTCAATATTGTCTAAAGATAAGATTAAGCCAATAACGGACTTTCGAACAAAAAACTTTGGGTTCCGAATTGGACCTGGTAGGTGGCGCTGCTGTCGGTATGTCAACTACTAAACGACTTGACCGATTGGGTTGAAATTGACTGGGGAAAAATAGAGCTGCAACCTTTTATCTTAGTCACCACGGACGAAGTCGCGGGCGAAAAGCTAGTTTTATATATTTTTCATATAAGGAACATGTGTTCCATTCCTGATTGGCTGAACCTTAAAAATAACAGGCATCAGGCAAAACCTTCTGTTACAGCGTGTATGACCTACGCTTAAATATAGACAAATGTATCAGGTCACTGCCCGGTGTAACAAGCATTAGCCTGATACTATGATAATTTTGTCATTAGATCACACGATAATAAAATCATTATCGTATGATCTCATGAGAAAATTGTAAGCAAACCGGATTCGGCCCATTTTCTTGGACATTTAAATTAAATATTCATAGAATGTAAGTACCTACTGGTTTCAATGATTGATTTCTTATATTTATTTTATATTACAAAATGTGAGCGGTAGGTGGTACTTTGCAACAACCTGTCAAGAGGGAGTCGATCACTCACAATATAGGGTTTCGTTTCTGTAATTCTTAAACTATCTAATGGTGGGCTAATGGAACTATCTAAATGTGTTCGCCGCGGGTTCGCGACGTGCAATCCGCGTTTTGCACACTCAGAATAACTCAGCACTCAAACAAAATGAATTCTGACGAGGAAACACTTCTGGCTTTGTTACTTCGAAAACGCAGGAAACGAAAGCAAAAGCAGATACCTACTTACGAAGAAAATGGTAGGATCACTTATCAAGTAATCGACTGGGAGAGACCGATTATGGGATGTTCTGCAAACGAGTTAAAGGTAATCCAAAAAAATAGCGGTCCCACCTGCGAATGACAAGTTCTACATTTTACGAGTTGTTGGATCTAATACAAAATGACTTAGAATATGAGGACACACACCAAGCTGGATATCTATGGGTTTATAACTCTGACTAACCCGCTCTACGTCAAACAAGAGAATGAGATACACATGGTTTTAATTATAAACCAATAGATACGCTCTAACCCAGCCTTATGCTACGCTTGCTGACGAAAGGCTGTCGAATGCAAATGTACAAAATGGCGTCGACGCTGGGTACTCGCGGCGAACTCGTTGCCAACGCGCGGCGAACTCGTTGCCAACTCGCTTCGCTTTCAACACGCTAGCTAGTGTGATAATGATAAGGCTCTAAAAAATAGGACATAATTGTTCATTGGAGACGCTGACTGACTTCAGGCCAATAGGCCACATTAGGCGTGAAGGGCCGTTACTTGATAGTTTAATAGTCGAAACAAGAGCCCCTTATTTACAAGTTAACAGTTACAAGTTACATTAAAAAAAACTTGAACTACTCGAAGTGCGGTACTCCCATCACGTGAGCACGGAGTGTCACATAACACTCATGCCAATCCGCGACCACAAAATGAATGGCCTATCAGATTTTACCATGTATTTATAATTAACTCGGGTTCACTCATCCTATCAACAGATATTTAAAAAAAAAGTTGATGTAACCACATATGTAAAAAAAAACCGTTGAAATGTTGGACTACCTCAATAAGTGAGGTTAGTGATACATTCGGTCGATTGTGATAAAACTATGAATGCTTAAAAAAATTATCGTGAGATTAAACATTTCGCCTGTCTGTATCGTTCTATGTTATGTAGAATAAAAGACTATAATAATTATAGGAGACTGGAGAAATATATAGTATGCATAATACAATACAGTCAAAAAGTGGTAGATCTAACTACCTGATTCGTTTGATACACGACTTTTAGGCCACCCTGTAGATATGACGCTCATGCCAAGCCAGCAGCGCTCTAACCGACTGAGCTATCAGGCGAGTTGATGCAAAATAGCCAATCTCTTAAAAAACAAAAAAAAAGTGTCGTGGACAATCATCACTTACCTTCGACTTGCTTGGGAACTTTTCGGTCCGGTTAATTTTCTTGCCATTTCGAAACTGTAAAAGGACGAAAGGAAAACATTATTTTAATTCATCATCAAAGTAAGTTTCGACGGTTACAATTCAGTAGGTCGATAACTACCTACACATACATCATCATTGGCCTTTGCGTCCATTACGGACGATTTACTGCGTGCCTGTTGATTGGAGCACTTTTTAAAGTGGCTATATAATCCGATACGGGACCTGCAGGCCCTGCCGCAAACCGAGCACACATGGGACCCCCCTGCTGATGGGTTGATTGATAGGTCCTTGGTGCCTCCTGGCTCTTTGTCCAACCCTGAGTTTGTCTCTCCAGGCATCTCTATCCACAGCAAGCGTATCCCAACTCTTGTGGTCAATCCCGAAAGCCGCCATGTCACGCTTGACGCAGTCTTTAAACCGCAGCAGTGGCCTGCCAACACGCCTCTTGGCGTGCGCTACTTTGCCAAGCATGACAGCTCTCGGCAACCGAGCAGAGTCCATGCGTTGCACATGCCCCAGCCAACACATAAGGATGTTAGTAGTTCCAATACGCAATTGCGGTTGCGGTAAGTGCTACATAAATTGTATTAATTGTACAGAAATAAAGCTGCAGAGTTGGAAAGTGCGCTTGAATTATCTAATACCTAGCTAGCCTGAATGCCTACTTCGCCTTCAGGCCCTGAAGTCTTTGATAATATTATTAATCTGAAATAGATGTCTTTATTTTCAGGTGCCTGCAAAGAAACCCGATTTTTCATAGATTTTAGGCCCAGGGGGGTTACCCTTGACGCTATTTCGATCAAATTGAAAACGTTTTAAAATTAATTTCTCTTTGAATTCGCATAGCAATGCTTTGATTTTAAATACTTTCTAATGTTTATTCAAAGGTAAGGCTGTTTTATTCAATAAAAACACAAAATGAAGACGCATTTTGTGTTTTTATTGAATAAACAGTTTATTCAAAGGTAAGGTTTATTCAATAAAAACATAAAATTCGTCTTAATTTGTAAAATATTAAATTTTGTAAATTGCGCCACATTGCGGCCGTATTGGAAAAATGCGTCAAGGGTAGAAGGGCAGGTGATGCTCCCATCCGAGAACTGATACATGTGGCAACTATTAACTACTGTGCTGGATTTTCAGTTAAGAACGACTATTGCTATTGCCGACTATTGCTTTCAAAACTTTATCAAACTGCATCAGCCGATCCGGAGCAGAACCGAAGCTACTCGGGTCGCAGGCAGACACATACAAGGGCACTAAACTAATAACATCTAATTTAAACACAGATTTTAACGGATTTAAATTTTTGTGTTTAAATTATGTATAGTGCTCGTGCAAACCTAAGAAAATATTAATAACATCTACTTTTTGGATGTCAGGTGTTAACACAGACTGTCGGTGAAGTAGCCCTGATTTTAAAAAATAACTTCTGTCTGCCCATTATTTAGATAGATAGATATGTATTTTATTCAAAAACCACAACACAATACAAAAAGTAAATGAGAACAACAATATGTTACAAAATAAAATTATAAAATTAAAATTAAATTACATTCTTCACATTTGGTGATATGTATTATGGCAAAGAAAAAGGTTCCAACTCAGCATAGGTAATGCTACGAAGATTGGAAAGCAAAATTCGTAGCGCTGGTTTTCGGTTGGAGCCTAAAATGTGTGACGCAACGAGAATCAGCAAAGTCAGCAGCTCTCCAGTTAATAAAATTAGCATAGGTATTTCTTTTTACTTAAATTGATACTGAAACTAAAATTACAATAAAATTCAGCATATTTGCGGTTAGAGTGCGTGTTATTTTATAACTTAAAATATTTTACATACTTACGGTTCGCAAATGCGTCACGACAAACTTGGTTAGAGTACTTATGGTACCAGTGTCTCTATTATAGTCCCTAATAAATTATTTGGACTAAGTAAACAGTTTGCAAACTAGCAGCAAGTACAATAATAATTAGAGTACTAGGCAGTACAACTATACTCCAAGCATGAATTAGAAACGTATTGTTGACAGCGTTTTTTATCTGTGGCGCGTGATATTTCATACATTTCAATGCTTGCTTGAAGTATTGTAGTAACCTTCGGTAGTAAGTAGTACAATGTACGTACGACTAGAGTACACAAAACACTCACCGCGCATCGGAAGCAGCTGAAAATGGAACTGGAACTGGTGCTGGTAGTGGAGGAATTTGGCTCGCAGTTCGGACTGGCGCAACTCTGCCGAAAGCATACAAGGTCGATATAATACATGGCAAATACATATTAGAATAACTTTTTTTTTATTTCTAATCAAATCACTTACCCAGTGCTAATGAACATGGAAAGATATTGTATTGCGGGATTTAAAATTTTGACCCTGGAAAGGTCGTGGGTTCAAAAAACGGTACCGAAACGACAGCGATATTTGAAATCTCTCAATCCATCTTTTAACGTTTTATTTTTTCTTCTCCACTTTGAATTATTTTTACTTAGCCACTTGAATAGGAAAATTTAAAACTACGAGTAAAACCTGCCGACCAAAATGCAAACAAGAAACAAGATCTAAAATAGCAATTGATCGGCAAATATTAATGTTTATGAGCGAACAGATGAACATGCATACATACATATTATGATGCTAAAATCATAACTCTTCTTTTGCTCCGCTGTAGTCAGGCAAGAAACTGAGGATAGTGTTTCATAATGCTGAGGGATATATAATATTAATTTAACTGTTAACGGCTGTATAAGGACATTTCTTTATTTATTGGGTTTCACTAATGTGGAATGTTGTAGTACTTGTTAATAAAATTTCTACAATAAAATTAAAATAATACACTTAAAAATCACTTAATAAACCGGTAGGTACGTTTACGAGATTCTGCCCTACAGAGTTGTCCGTTTATAGGGCAGTTTCGTTATCACCAAAATTTTAAAATTAATAGGACAAAACATTCTAGGAGGTGAAACTTTATGTAGAGTCAATTTCACGTAAGATTTCCTTTCACAAAGTTCGTAAATATTTAGGTACGAACAAAGATGTATTCAACTCAAGATAATTATTTCGTGAAACGTGGTCTATCTACAATACCTACTCAGAGAAGGCTTCTCTTCCCGTTGAAGGGTTACAAACTTAGAACCTTGGACGAGTAGTGAACGTCCTAGAACAAAAGGATTAGAACATGTTCCAGAGTAGGTAGTCTAGAACAAAAGGATTAGAACATGTTCCTGTCTGGGGGGTTACCCTTGACGCTAATGCGACCAAATTGAAAAAGTTTAAAAAATATTTTCTCTTTGAATTGATTTTAAATACTTTGTAATGTTTATTCAAAGGTAAGGTTTATTCAATAAAAACATAAAATGCGTCTTAATTTGTAAGATATTTAATTTTCTAAATTGCGCCATATTGCGGCCGTATTGGAAAAATGCGTCAAGGGTAGAGGGGCTGATCCTATTCTTTCAAATCGACTTCCCCGTTTAATTTGAATCGAACATTATTTATTACACATTGTTCTCTTTTTATTAGTCTTTGTGGCAATCACATAAACAATGGTTCAACTATCCGGAAACGTGTGCTCTGGCGATAAAATTCTGGCGTTTGGGTTTCAAATGTTCTCGATCGAAAGTTATTCAGACTGGGCCGCCTATGCAATGAAGCCTAGCCTAGGATAGCTCTTCACACGAAGATTTTGTTTCTACGATGGGTAAAGTTTGTGGTTGTTTCCGCTTGCGTTATGTTCAGATGGCAAACTGACCTTTGATTTGTATGGGACTGCAAATTATATAGAGGGCAAGGTATAACTACCTTAAAAAAATACATAAGTAGATAGCCATGATTAATTACTGATTTACAAATGAGTTTAGCTACATATTCAAGTTTCGAATTAATTATTGATCTCCTACCTACTAAGTATACTAACATATATTTTTTATTTAAAAGAACAAGTTGTTTAGAATCACCGGTAGTCTACCATTTTATGACTTTTCATTTCAGCGACTAAAATAAAAACATCCTGCACGCATGAACTCTTATCAGCTGTCCCTTACATTCATTCGATACCTTCACGATGAGTTTAAAGTCACATTTATTGCAATACGCTATGCCACTATGCATACATAACACGTTTCGATAAGCCCATTGGATGAAACTGTAGCCGAGGATATCGATTGAGCAGCTTGCTAGTCGCAAGGATAGGTACTGCTCAATTTTTTCTGTGAATTATACAAGGTAGGGTATTCTTGGCCACCAGATACAAAGGTTGTTATAGAAAGATCCTGTAGTAGGGAGGGTGTGGTGTGGGTAATGGTGAACATGACTGTAACTAGTGAGTACGTCAGTATACCAGTAACCTTAGTAAAAAACATGTATTTGTACAAACCACATCTTTCTGTAACAATATTCTGTATTGCATTCTAGAGGTTGTTTTTCGGCCTCGTCAATGTCTCTTTAGAGTAGGTTATTACAATTTTAGAATAAATACTAGTTGTGCCCGCGACTTCGTATGCGTTTTTACATATTTGACATTTAATTTAAATTGGACTGTGGAGGAAAACTCAAAAGGAAGGTTTTTTTAACCCCCGACCAAAAATGAGGGGTGTCATAAGTTTGATAGCTTTGTGTGTGTTTCTGTTTATGTGTTTATACGTTGCGGGTGTGCCTGTCTGTGTGTCTGTCTGTGTGTGCCCTAATCTAAACAATACATTTATAATAAAATGTTTTGTTTAGATTAAGGTATCGCCCGTGTAAGATACCAGGAAGCTTAGCATAAGAATTGCTTAGGAAGTAAAGGGGTTTATATGTATCTCCCTCGACGTAGAGTGGGATAGATAAAGTTATAAGCCCATAGATAAGGTCTTACCCATTCTCATGCTAAGCCAGCAAGCAAAGCATACGGCTAATAACTCTGTCTATCCCGCTCAACGGTAAACAATAGTTATTTGTTATGCAAGAATGCAAAATTATTGTTTGCGGCGAGTGCTTGTATTGAATACCGAGCGGTGTTAAAAGACCTCCAACAAAGTGAGAGACCACATATAGTCCTCATCATAACAAACATTTTTGCCCACGGAACTATGCCTAGGAAATCAACGGTTTCCGAGATAATGAGGTTCCAAGTCATAGGTACTTTTTTTCTGTTTTTTTTTTTCATAAATGTTCAGTATCACGTTATTAACATATCTTCTCAAAAAACGAAGTTAAAATTGCAACCCGCAATGTATTCTGAACATCGGATAGCCTAGATTATGCCTAGAACCAGGAATTATCACGGTCCTAAATTTGACTTAAAACTATTCAGCGGTATTCGCGTGATGAGGTAACACTCAGACAGACAGACAGACAGACTGACAGACAAAGACCGATTTTTTTGCATTTTTGTATTCAGTATAGTTTACTTAGTAACCCCTGCTAGTTTTTTTCTAAAAATATTCAATGTACAGAATTGACTTCACTAGAGTTTTATTATAAGTATAGGTAGATAGATTTGTACGACCCGTTTATTATAGAGTCTACATCATAAGGACCCTTTGCAGAATTAACCAAATCTGGTGCTGTGTGTCTTGAATGTTTCCTTATCAAAACTGGCCAACGAGACAAAGGTTCACACAACAGTCTTGTTATTTTGGACACCGCCTATGCCGCCGAACAAGCCCTATGCAAACAGTCGACTGTAAATACGTGACGACGTTGCCATAGCGATAAGCTATATAGGTTACCCGCAAAAGTGGCTATTATCAACACCTCAACCAGCTTTCATAAACTACGCTGGAAATAACTCCATCGAATTATGCAGGCACCTAGGTATCATATAACATTACCTAGGCCTGAGCAATACGTCAACAAGTAGGTAAGTATGTTCTATCATTTATCACTTGAAATAAAGTTGCTAATAGTTCGTCTTCGACGATCGGACAAAAACATGCTTTACCTACTAAACATTAGTCAACTTTTAACTCTTCATCTGAAAAAAAAACCTGGGTACCAAAAAGTAACTGCCTACACAAAAAACGCATAATCAAGTAGTATCAGTGATCTACATGATACAAGTCTGATAACTCAGAAATCAATAAACTATTTATGTAACACGAAAGCTATCACTTTATTGCGTCGTATGTACACACGACAGCACGTCGACCCTTACGCGCTTGCACTCTACTCGGTTACGTTACGGGCGACTTTACAACAAAAGTGTACACTCAGACGTGCTGTCGTGTGTACCTACCTAACTTACCTTGGCTCAGCCAAGTTGGCTGGTCAATTGAGAAGGCTGTTGTGACTTGTGGTTCACCACCACCAGTAACGTAATGTCAAGATACAAAGATGCATATTTATTATAATTATTATTACGTAAGAGATTAGCTTGTATTTCCTAGCCAGCAGAGCGTCACAGACTCACACGTCCAAGTGTGTGCCCTTGAGAGCGCAAAACAAAGCATCTGCTGCTTAAACAACTCGTCGTGTGAATGAAGCAAAGCGCTCCACTACCACAAGTCCTAAATATCCAATCACTGGGTAAAATATTCGAAGGAAAATGAATAGGTACTGAACGATTATCGGTGTTATTGTCTGCGAAGTGGACACGCGGGTAAGGAGCCGGTTCTGCAAATATTGATCTGGCTCGCGCGGCGAGTTGAATGGACTAGAATGCAGCGATCTCTCGCGGATGCTGGCTGGCTGGCGGCGCCTGTCGGTCGGTACTCACGGTGGCGTGTCCGTTGGCGTAGAGTGCGGAGTAGAACTCTGGTGGGAAGCTGTACCGTGGTCCGGGCGAGCCCGACATCGCTCCAGCCAGCACCGACTAGCGACCCATCGCTCCTTGTGCCCGCGCCGGCGTCGCGCCTCGCCCCTCGCACGCACTGCCACTCGAGCGGGGACCGGCGCCCGCGCACGCGGATAATCGTCCTCCACGCTGATAATGAGTAATGCCAACACAACGCCCAATCACGTGCGGTTATTCGCTACACGCCTCCGCTATTGTATGTGTAAACTATTGACTTGTAAACCAATTACACGCGGTGTTATAATCGTACGCGGGACACAAATAATGTTCCGGTCGCGGACGTGGGAATCTTAGGATACAATACTGTCAACTGTCATTCAATGCACCAATTGAAAACAAATATTATAGGTACCCGACGGATTAACACAATTATTTATGCCATTCTACCCTACGTATACGTCCAATCTCAAACCTTGTACAGACAACAATAAATCTGACGTGGGCAAGGTAAGATACTATTACACGTGCGTATGCAACGAGTGGTAATTAATTTATTCAATTATAATATTAAGACGTCAAGTGAACAACGTTTTATTTGAATTAATTTAAATTTTACTTGCACGAGATGGTATCAACTGACATCTGATTACCCTAGATCGTTTTATACGAGTAACAATCTGAATAAAAGGCAAAAATAAAAGTGGAATTAATATTTTTATTTTCATTTCACATTTGCTATTCACAAAAAGGCACTTTCATTTTCGCAATTTCATAGTAAGTAGTACATAATATACATAAACAACATACAGTAAACAATATAAAACAAAAAGGTAAACATACAATTGCCTACCTCAAAACAAAATGTTATAAATCATTAGCGCTAATCCTACCTACGCTGTAACTAAAGTAATTAATACTGCCATTGTACAGTTGAACGTACTTTAAATTATTGATTGGTTCAACTATTACACGAGCAAGCCCTTCAGTGGTATTTAAATTGGAATTAAGTATATTTTATTAGGTACCGTAAGCAAACTAAAATAGACACTGGTGTTAATGACCACACCAACTAATTAGGGACAAGTCTTGCTAATTAGCTGTCGCAGTTTGTTCACTTTATTTTGTAAATACGACACATTTAATTTCTATATGAACTTGCAAAAAAAAAACAAGACATCGAACATAGCCGTCAGGTCATATGCTTTCTTAGAAAGATTTAAATATTTAGATTCAGGGCTGTTTTTTAAATTGATGTAATATAGGGTCTATCAGATAGACATACATACACCCTATAGATAGACTCTATCTATTAGAATTTATTTTCTAGCACGATGAGCTCAATAGCGCGCTATACTCTCACTTTGTTGTTAGAGGGATATACGTACAATCATACATGCTTTACGAGCCGTTTTAAAAACATTACAGTTTTGTTTATTGTTATTTGTGGAATAGGATTAAAAAGTCGCCTCTCATCATAGCGCACACCACATAGGCGCAATTCATCGTAACCCTGACCCGAGGTCAATAGGTAATACGTTTCAGGCATACGTTTACGTTAGTTTAAACCGTTGTTGTTCAGTCGGCCGACATGTTTACAGGTGCATATTTAACTTTAAACAAAACAAAATTATTTACGGATTTGGTCACACCACACACATTCCAACAAGACGTGGGATTTCCACTTTCGAGTTAAAAACATGTGTCAATATGACAAGTAGACATAACAATGCAGAGGTTACCTCCCCCGACGTGGTGGTGAAGCTCGGCCGATGCCAGACGTCCGCCGGCGCCTCCCCTTTAACAGATTGAAACCGAATTCAGTCACGTTTACCCCGCCCAGTGACGTCACAGGGAATACAATGATTGACGTATCCGTAATCGAGGGAAAACCATTATACAGGGTGTTCAAAGACCGCCAACAAAGCGGGAAACCACGTATTGTCCTTATCATATCGAACATTTTTGCCTAAGGAACTATGCCTGGGAAATCAACGGATTCCGAGATATTGAGGATCAAAGTCGGACTTTTTAAAACTTTTTTTTTTTGCATAAATGTATTCAGTATCAAGTACTTAACATTTCGTCTCAAGAAGCCATATCAATATTTTAAATATTTCTTACAAAAAATTACGTTAAAATTGCAACCCGCAATGTATTCTAAACATCGGTACCTCAAGTGTAAGTAGTATAAACTTTTACCAACGCTTGCGTAATATGACCGCTATGCGTTACACGTCCATTATGTGATAAAACATTTTTCAAAATTATAACCTAAAAAACCAAAATCATTTTCCAGCAATAATTTATCAAAAAAGTACTTTGTTTTGGTGTCCAGTATGCGTGTCTTTCAGGTCTGTCGGTGGTCTTTTATCACCGTGTATGATCTTAGCTATTTCGTCGTTCGATTTGCATCAACAACCTGTGTTGACCTTTATGATTCGTACTCTTACTCATGAGTCTTAGGTAGGTGGAGTTTCCATACAAATGCTCCGAATCAAATGCTACAAATGAAATAAGTTTTAGATGCTCGAGCCTAACGAACTTAGTCTACCCCTTGAGTTTGAGATTAGCAATTTCTCAGTACAGCGTATTTTGCTGTATTAAGATAACATGCGCCTGGCTAAGATGGTAGCCGCATAACTCAGCTTTAGGAAGCCCTTTCATACGATATCTCTACTCGAATGCGTAGACAAAAGCAGAATCTAACGCGAGATTTTACGCGACTGTAAGGTTTACGCACATCATCGTCAACAGTGAGACTTTAGGAGACGGTATTCAAGTGAGGCGCGGACGTTCATTGCGACGCGCCACTCCGCTTACATAATCGTATTTTTGTATGGGAACAAGGGCCGCGTGGCGTCTTGCCGTGTCATTTATAATAGTGACAACCCTGTCCTGAGATTACGTACCTACCATTTTTCAATTGTTCTGTGTTCAAGCTGTTTGAATAGAATATAACGGAAAAACGTTTATTTCCTGACCACAATTTCAATTTCACAACATATACTTAGTAAGGTACTTAGAATTAGGTAGGCACAAACTTAAATGTTTGCTACCACCACCGCGCCGCTTTATGTACTGTTTGTCTGTACCTAAGTACCTTCTAGTAAGTGCCACTACTACCAATCAGAAGTAGTTCTTGTAAGTACAGACAAACAGTACAAAAGGCGGGAGCGGTGGTGGTAGCAAACTTTTTAAGTTTGTGAAAGACAGACAAGCTTTAGAGCTTGTCTGTCTTTCTGTACCCGCACCTTGTCAGCCCGACTTTCCGCTGATTTGAAGCTGAAGGTGTGTGCAGAACGGTGTCAGTGTATCGCAAAAGCTGCAGAGCCCGCTCGCCCGCCGCGTCGCGCCGCGCGCGCCCGAGCCGCTCCGCCGCCGTGTACTGTTTGTCTGTACCTAAAGCTTGTCTGTCTTCTGTACCCGCACCTTGTCAGTCCGACTGTCCGCTCAAGCTGTGTGCAGCACGGTGTCAGTGTATCGTAGGAGCTGCAGAGCCCGCTCGCCCGCCGCGTCGCGCCGCGCGCGCCCGAGCCGCTCCGCCGCCGTGTACTGTTTGTCTGTACCTAAAGCTTGTCTGTCTTTCTGTACCCGCACTTAGTCAGTCCGACTGTCCGCTCAAGCTGTGTGCAGCACGGTGTCAGTGTATCGTAGGAGCTGCAGAGCCCGCTCGCCCGCCGCGTCGCGCCGCGCGCGCCCGAGCCGCTCCGCCGCCGTGTACTGTTTGTCTGTACCTAAAGCTTGTCTGTCTTCTGTACCCGCACCTTGTCAGTCTGACTGTCCGCTCAAGGGGTGCCATGTCAGAAGGTCTCCTCGCGATGCACCCTGGAAACGCAAAGTCGGCACAAGCGTGCTGATGGCGGCTAACGATCTGACACCCTTCTCTACCAAACCCAGGTAGTTAAGGTTATAGCAGGAACTACGGGTCCGGCTTGTTCGGAGCTGGGTACCACGGGGTAAGGGCGGCCCGCACCGATTCGTCGGTGGCCTTTACATTGAGGATGGACTCGTGGTGGCTCGTTGGTTAGTTGCAGGGGAAGGACATGTCCGTCTGCTCAGTATGTCTTATGACGTGTCTGTGCGTCCTTCTCCGCGCGCAACTAGTATCTGACTTCACCGGTCTAAGGCGAAGGGCCCCGAGGTGGTCAGATGCGGGGGTTTGAAAGTCCCTTATAGCCGAACAATGCACTTGGTTTAGTACATGGTGACGCATTTCCGGGACTTGTTCCGACAAATAAGTAGAGATGATAGCTGGATCACTTCTCCAGGAACCCTGCTGCTAGTCAAGGGCAGACGAGCAATAGCGAATCGGGAAGTGAGCGAGCCTTACAGCTCCGGTGCTTGCCAGGAGAGCAAGTAGCCTGCTTAACGGGTGTCCCGAGCGGGGATTGAACCGTTAGCAGTTTTACGAATTGCGAGTTGTGAGCAGACTCGCTGCTACGGCACCTTCCTGGACAGAAGGTAGTGGAAAGTGGAAACATGCATCCACGAGCCACTCGCAGAGTACCGAAGCACAAGCTAAGGCGGCAAGACCTACCGCACATAGGTCCCGGCACTCGGTTTCGATCGTTTGTTGGACTTAGTGTGCCCTTTTCATGACCTAAGCTGTCGGTAAAAGGGCCACTATAAAAAAAAAAAATAAAAAAAAAAAAAGGTAGACTGGAGAGGGAAGTGTCCGCTCAAGCTGTGTGCAGCACGGTGTAAGTGTATCGTAGAAGCTGCAGAGCCCGCTCGCCCGCCGCGTCGCGCCGCGCGCGCCCGAGCCGCTCCGCCGCCGTGTACTGTTTGTCTGTACCTAAAGCTTGTCTGTCTTCTGTACCCGCACCTTGTCAGTCCGACTGTCCGCTCAAGCTGTGTGCAGCACGGTGTCAGTGTATCGTAGAAGCTGCAGAGCCCGCTCGCCCGCCGCGTCGCGCCGCGCGCGCCCGAGCCGCTCCGCCGCCGTGTACTGTTTGTCTGTACCTAAAGCTTGTCTGTCTTTCTGTACCCGCACCTAGTCAGTCCGACTGTCCGCTCAAGCTGTGTGCAGCACGGTGTCAGTGTATCGTAGAAGCTGCAGAGCCCGCTCGCCCGCCGCGTCGCGCCGCGCGCGCCCGAGCCACTCCGCCGCCGTGTACTGTTTGTCTGTACCTAAAGCTTGTCTGTCTTTCTGTACCCGCACCTAGTCAGTCCGACTGTCCGCTCAAGCTGTGTGCAGCACGGTGTCAGTGTATCGTAGAAGCTGCAGAGCCCGCTCGCCCGCCGCGTCGCGCCGCGCGCGCCCGAGCCGCTCCGCCGCCGTGTACTGTTTGTCTGTACCTAAAGCTTGTCTGTCTTCTGTACCCGCACCTTGTCAGTCCGACTGTCCGCTCAAGCTGTGTGCAGCACGGTGTCAGTGTATCGTAGAAGCTGCAGAGCCCGCTCGCCCGCCGCGTCGCGCCGCGCGCGCCCGAGCCGCTCCGCCGCCGTGTACTGTTTGTCTGTACCTAAAGCTTGTCTGTCTTTCTGTACCCGCACCTAGTCAGTCCGACTGTCCGCTCAAGCTGTGTGCAGCACGGTGTCAGTGTATCGTAGAAGCTGCAGAGCCCGCTCGCCCGCCGCGTCGCGCCGCGCGCGCCCGAGCCACTCCGCCGCCGTGTACTGTTTGTCTGTACCTAAAGCTTGTCTGTCTTTCTGTACCCGCACCTAGTCAGTCCGACTGTCCGCTCAAGCTGTGTGCAGCACGGTGTCAGTGTATCGTAGAAGCTGCAGAGCCCGCTCGCCCGCCGCGTCGCGCCGCGCGCGCCCGAGCCGCTCCGCCGCCGTGTACTGTTTGTCTGTACCTAAAGCTTGTCTGTCTTCTGTACCCGCACCTTGTCAGTCCGACTGTCCGCTCAAGCTGTGTGCAGCACGGTGTCAGTGTATCGTAGAAGCTGCAGAGCCCGCTCGCCCGCCGCGTCGCGCCGCGCGCGCCCGAGCCGCTCCGCCGCCGTGTACTGTTTGTCTGTACCTAAAGCTTGTCTGTCTTTCTGTACCCGCACCTAGTCAGTCCGACTGTCCGCTCAAGCTGTGTGCAGCACGGTGTCAGTGTATCGTAGAAGCTGCAGAGCCCGCTCGCCCGCCGCGTCGCGCCGCGCGCGCCCGAGCCACTCCGCCGCCGTGTACTGTTTGTCTGTACCTAAAGCTTGTCTGTCTTCTGTACCCGCACCTTGTCAGTCCGACTGTCCGCTCAAGCTGTGTGCAGCACGGTGTCAGTGTATCGTAGAAGCTGCAGAGCCCGCTCGCCCGCCGCGTCGCGCCGCGCGCGCCCGAGCCGCTCCGCCGCCGTGTACTGTTTGTCTGTACCTAAAGCTTGTCTGTCTTTCTGTACCCGCACCTAGTCAGTCCGACTGTCCGCTCAAGCTGTGTGCAGCACGGTGTCAGTGTATCGCAGAAGCTGCAGAGCCCGCTCGCCCGCCGCGTCACGCCGCGCGCGCCCGAGCCGCTCCGCCGCCGTGTGCGTCGCCGCCGATACTCCGGCGCTGCGGAGCGCCAGCTTCGCCTGCAAAATACGCTTTTATCAGGGCCCGGGTTAAGAGATCCGAGACCCTTCTGCGATCCGATTTTCCCCGTAAAAAAGAAAAATAACCGAGTCCTAATCGCAATAATAGCTACGTAGTAAAACGACCACATAATTATAATGTCTAGCAGTTTTGTCAAGACCTCCAACAAGGCTCAAAAGTTGCTTTTAATTAATAAAAAAAAAGACATCTATAGAGTCAGAAATCTGTTTGAAGTAAGATTTATTATGCTTTTTTGGGCCCGTTTAAAAACACATCTCTCGTCTGGTCTTCGCTCTAAGTTAGTGAATTATAAGCCTCAGATACAGTACGCTTGCCAAAATGCACCATCAACCACCAGCACCACCCATATCGATGTCGACTAATCGTAACCTTTGCCTGTGTTAACATGTTTCTTACCCGGTGGTTGTTAGCAACAAGGGCCCAAACGGCGCGCGCCGCCGATACAATTTCGGTCGTGGTGCCGGCCAACAGCGTCCCTGACAGGAACTCTAGCAGTTCCTCTGTAACAAAGAAACAATCAATGAAGTTATCTTCTTCCTAAGGTGCCATCTGTTATCGGTAATCAATCAGCTATGATCAAGACCAAAACGACCAAAATTGAAAATACAAAACGATCTAATTTACACAAGCAGGAGCGGAGCGAAGAAGCTACAGTTCGTATCTTCTTCCTAAGCTGCCATCTGTTATCGGTGATCGATCAGCTATGATCAAGACCAAAACGACCAAAATTGAAAATACAAAACGATCTTATTTACACAAGCAGGAGCGGAGCGAAGAAGCTACAGTTCGTATCTTCTTCCTAAGGTGCCATCTGTTATCGGTGATCGATCAGCTATGATCGAGACCAAAAGGACCAACATTGAAAATACAAAACGATCAAATTTACACAAGCAGGAACGGAACGAAGAAGCTACACTTCGAGTGTTTATTTAGTTTTGAGCATAAGTTGCCTTCAATGCATGCAACGAAACGTAGGCACGATTTGCGCGAGCTTACGTAAACGCTTTTGAGAACACTCAGTATTGTGTTCAATAGGGTAAGTAAATCTCCACTGCTCACGGCTGCAGGGAGGCGATGCGGTGATGGATGGCGGCGTGCGCGATGGCCGGTAGAAGCTGAGCCCTGGTCGCGGGGGCCACCAGTACCGGGCGCAGCTCAAGCAGGCTGGCCGACCGCTCTACCACTCTAGCTAATAAACAGAGCTAACAACGTACGTGACAGGAAGATGCCGGTCCGCATGAAAGGACTCGTCTATAAGTCCATCATAAGACCCGTCCTCATGAATGGTAGTGAGACCTGGGCTGTCACAAAAACCCAAATCAAATCAATCCAAACAGCCGAAATGAAAATGTTGAGGTGGATGTGCGGTGTAACGAGGCTCGATAAAATCCGAAACGAGTACGTTCGAGGAAGCCTAGGAGTGCGCGACATCGCCGATAAAGTGCAAGAAAGTAGGCTGAGATGGTTTGGGCACGTAAAGCGGAAGCCACCTGACTACATCGGAAACGAGGCGCTGCGTCTATACATACCCGGGCGGAGATCCAGAGGAAGACCGAAAACCAGGTGGATGGACGTGGTCAACAAAGACCTCATAGAATGCGGAGCCTCCGAAGACGACACCAAGAACAGGGCGAAGTGGAGAGAGAAAATAAGGAAAGCTGACCCCACCACCATGTGGGACTAAAGCTCGGAAGAGAGAGAGAGAGAGAGAGAGATAGATAGAGAGAGAGAGAGAGAGAGAGAGAGAGAGAGAGAGAACAACGTACGTGACTGCAGGAAGGCGGCGCGGTGATGGAGGGCGGCGTGCGCGATGGCCGGTAGGAGCTGAGCCCTGGTCGCGGGCGCCACCAGTACCGGGCGCAGCTCAAGCAGGCTGGCCGCGCCGTCCGGGTGCCGCGCTAGAGCCTCAGCCAGCTCCGACCACGCGGCGATGGCGCTGCGGGCCGCACGCGACCGCTCGACCACGCGCAGACGGTTGATCGACGATAGGACGTCACTCTGGGGGGGAAATATACTGCGTTTAGTACGTTTTGTTAAGGCTGGATGTTGTGGCAACTTTGAAGGACAAGGTAGTCAAACTAAATGCCAACCTTCGGTGGGGCGGGGCCTCAGTTTTTTTTTATGTGCGTTTTTAGTCTCCTTTGGCATTTGCTACCGATTACAATACAATATGGCATTAAGAGCTCCTCTTGTGAACTCCTATCGGAGGTTGGCAATCAGTTTGGCTATTTCTTTGAGGCTACCAAACGGAACTCGTGGATTGTTGGAACCAATGTCGTAAGTTATCAACCTTGGATCTATCTTGTCAACCCATGACATTTTACCAATGTGTTATTTTTTACCTACCTGCATTACAAAATGTTTTTTTTTTAAGCACGAGATCCTTGGAGTTTCTTTACCATGCTTCTTCTCCAAGAACGATCAGAGCTAGTGATGCTGGAGAAAAAAAAAGTAGCTAGATACTTAGTATTAGATAGTAATAAGTATCTGATTTATATACATTTTTTACTTTAGATAATATTTTGACGTTCAATGTAAATAATTTATTTATGGCATATTGAATAAATACATTTGAATCTTGAATCATCTTGGGTCATCCAGGTCTCCTCCTGCCTGGTATCTTCCCTTGGATAATAAGTTGAGAGTTGCGCATTATATGGCCAACATACTCAAGTTTCCGTCAAGAGATGTAAACTATTTTGCTGTCTCTACCTTGAGCAGCAGCGCACGGCAGTGGTGGTGTCCGGCGCAGTGTCTCAGCGCGCGCAGTGCTGCCAACAGCGGTCGAGTGTTGCGCACGCGCGACAGAGCTGTCGCCTCGCGCGCGATCAGAGCGCACAACTCCGTGATCAGGTTGCGACCGCCCACGCATGTGCACATCGACGACCACGCTGGAATATAGGGGAGTGTAGTGAGCGAGCGAGTTAGTGCGTGAGATAGTGAGTGAGTCAGTGAATGAGTGAGTGCGTGAGTAAGTAAGTAAGTGCTTTCCAGGAAAAACATTTTGTTTTTCTTAGCCAGTTCTCTACAAACGCAAGACTGCAAGGATTTCGAATATGGCATCTTTTGAAGCTCATGGACAGCTCGCCACTGATGCAGGGCTCGGATAAGTTTGGCCCCATCTTTTACTACAGGGTGCACTCTAAGTCGATAGCGGAACTTTAAGTAGGCTGTCTACTGATCACTACAAACAACTTGTACTAGGTGGCGAAAAAAATGGAGCAAAAAAAATATCACCTGTTCCATACATTTGGCGCAGTACTGAATTGACCTTTTGTATGGAACAGGTGATATTTTTTTTGCTCCATTTTTTTCGCCACCTAGTACAAGTTGTTTGTAGTGATCAGTAGACAGCCTACTTAAAGTTCCGCGACCGACTTAGAGTGCACCCTGTAGTAGTTTATAAGCTCAAAATGTCTGTCAATAAAACTGGCTAACAGTAGATCATACAAACTCCCAACCAACCTGAAGGACAGTTGTTAGTGAAAACCAGCAGAAACTCCACGACAGCCGGTCGTAGGAAGTCAGTCATCATGCACCACGGCCAGAGGCGTGTGAGCGAGACGGCGACACCGCCCGCCGCGAGGCTCTCTTTTGCACTCGAGCACTCCACCATCAGACACGTCATCATTGACAGCAGCCAGTAGAGAGTGTGAAGGACTGGGTTCTGGAATAAAAGAAGAGTCGATCAAAAAATTATCTTTAGCTATTTGGTTAGAATTTTACCAGTTACGAGTTAGATTGTCAGCTCATGAAATAAGGTAATTATGATAACAGGTGTAGGTGCAAAGTTAACTAACATAAAAACTGTGTTAATATCTATTAACAAGTTGCCATAAATTGTTGGCTATTCATAGGATATATTAATTTCATCAGTAAACAAACACTATTTACGACTTTATTCTGTCAGAAGATGCATGCAATAACACAACATTAAACATTTACAACCAGATTTTTCCTCAACTCTTTTCCTTATATTTTATTCCTGGAAACGTTGAGTAGTTTTTTTGTAAATATCTCAATAATGTATTTTTACAGCTCAACTTTTCAATCAAAGGCACAAACTTGTGACTTACAATAGTTATTTGTTATGCAAGAATGCAAAATTATTGTTTGCGGCGAGTGCTTGTATTGAAAACCGAGCTAGCGAAGGTTTCTAAAATTGAGCCACGAGCGTAGCGAGTGGTTCAAAAAAATAAACCTGAGCGTAGCGAGGTATTCAGAAGCACGAGACGCAAATAATATTGCATTCGTGCGAAACACAAAACTTTTCATCTCACAGAAGCGAGGAAATGATTTTGTTAGCCAAGCGGGAAAAACTCTATAGACAACTACTTACAGGCGAAACAGGTGAGTCAAATAAGTTCCTTTTAAAAGCATATTTTACTGTAGTTACGGCTGCCGCACTAAAATTTTGAGCTTCGTTGGTATTAAAACCATTCGTTTTATTAATAATTTCCTGAAGTTTACTTATCCAGACACAAAAATAATGTAAATAAAAGAATGTTTTTTTTTTCCGGGTGCATTCTGAACTTTTACCATATATGTAAATTAAAAATTTATAGGAGATAAAAAATGAAATTAGTAATATCGTTTGAAAAAATGTATTTAACAAACCAAAACATAATTATCTATTTAATAAAACAGAAGCGAAGCATTTTTTTTATTTACTGGCATTAATAATAAATATAGTGTACAAAATATTGAAAAAACCTGAAAGAAAAAAACCGCGTTTCTGAATGTTCTATTCCGTGACTTTACCTTTTTAAAAGATCCTTATGCCCCATTTACATTCACAGTTTTGTATAGAGAATGGGCACGAACAATCACTTTCACTGAAATACGCGTGTAAACGAACTATGAATGAGCATATTTTTTCCGTCGGGATCTGGCATCTACTTAAACGGCCAGTGTTTTTTTCTTTTTCAACACCATAGGGCGCGGGAAAGACTTTCCCGGCGCCGCGTTCAAATTTCGAAGCGCACTAAAATGCAGATAGTTTAAATCCGGCCTTTACACGATCGTAAGTTACTAGTAACAGCAAACTTTCCGAGCGTGGGAGATGAAAACATACTTAAACGCGGTAAAACTAACTCCCCACTTGATAATCCTATGGGAGCATGCAACATACGACTGCTCCGGCCGGCGACTGCAGCATAATGATCGGGCGCGCGCAAGCGCGGGTCATATTTATAGCTTCGCGCCGCCCTGTCTTGTTTACATCCCGACATTGTGTCCCGACGGCGCGCCAGTACAAAAGTATTGCCACGCGCTCATTGGTCGACACATTCCACTTGATATACTGTGTACTCCTCCTAGCTTAAGTTTTGTAATATATTAGGCTAAGTGTTGTAAATAAATATTCAGTAATTTTTCTTCTTGTACTGTAAATAAGAACCACGAGTTTCATTCCAACTGCAAGGCTGCACCCACAAAGTAAGACCCATCAAGCACTCCTACACTCCAAACTAAATATGTATGCAAGAGCGGAATGACGTTGCCTGCATGTCTATACTCGATGATGATTATGATAATCGTTCACGACGTATCTGAGGACCCAACAAATCGTTTGCCTGAGCTCAGAGTAAGGGTTTCCGTTTCAGCTGAGAAAAGTTTAGTCTTGAAGACTCGAACGCGGGTATCATAAAATCATAATACAGGGTGTTGTTTTGGTTAGTGACATCCAACTCAGGAAAGACCGTTTTAGTAACGCTTAAAAATAAATCAAGTCTACTCCATCTAAAACTATGTCCCAGGCACTGCAGCGCCGAGTGGTCTCTTCACCCATCTAGTGTGAGTGAATGTGCCACTGGACGCTGTATAAATCATCTCATTACGTAGATGCAAAGGCATTAGTTTTTTTTTTAAACTAAATGCAAGTTTTTTTCTAAAATTTGTTTATTATAAAACTACACCACGCAGCGAATGCCTCTTTCCACTTACATTGTTGCTGTTCCGTATCAGTTCAGCCGTCTTCCCGTGCAGCGAGAGGTGTTCCCGCACCGACTGTAACGTTGCCAAGAGCAGCTGCGGAAGGCCGCGGTGCACCGCGTACCGTCGCGCGCGAGCACTTGCAGATAGGAGAGATGCGAGGCACGACGCCACTTGTGACCAAAGGCTTTCTGGAATTGATGGATACAATCATACTAGTGGTTCGCCCCAAACTTTGAACTCGCGACCCCATATCTCAGCAACCCCTCGACCGATTTGGCTCGTGTTCGAACTTAAAAATTCTCTTTGCCTCATTTACTCGCCTATAAAATTTCATGACGATCCGACTAAATTTCGAACGAACATACATACATACAAAAATACATACAAACATACATACATACAAACGCCGGATCGTTCAAGTAGACTCGGAGAACTTCGCTCGCTTCGCTCGCTCGTTCAATTACTGAAATGTTGCTGTTCAAGTGGTGTGCAAAGTTTCATTCAACTCTTTTACAACAGTAAAGGCTACCACACAGGCGCGTTTGCGTTATTGCACTCACCAGGGTTCGACATGCACTTCTTCTTCTCGACTGAGTGTTTGTTATACAGCGATATCAATCCCTTGCACATTTCTTCGCAGATGTACTCCGGCTGGCAGTCAGTCTTGACTCCATCTCCACCTTCCAACAACCGTGGGGTAGGCTCGACGTAGTAAGGGGAGGTGAGACCATCCAAGAGGGCCACCCAGGAGTCGTCGCCGCAGTCGTCCGGGTGTTTCTTGTTGCGAATCGACTGGGTCAGCTGGGTTAGGCAATACAGCCCCGCCTTTTGCAGCTCTGGAAAGTACGCATATTATGATGAGGTCTAGCATTGTGTTGCACACTCCATTGGAAAACTATAAGTCTTCGACGAAATAAATATAATATCGTTACAAATTGGCAGCAGTTTTTATTTTTGGCGTAAGCGACAGATTTGATTTTTACAATCGTAGAGTTCAACTTATAATTTAGCCATATGATATAACCAGTGTCATTAAAGAAAACATTGAAGATGAACTTCAAAACACTCGCCCTCTCGCTCTAATTAATACATTAAAGCGAGACAACGCTAGTTTTGAAGTCCATTCTAAATGTTTCCTTTAATGACACGGCTTAGGTTAAGGACGGAGTAACCTAGCGTGGTCTCACTTTGACCTTATTAATTAGACCGAGGTGGGCGAGTGTTTTGAAGTTCATCCTAATTTTTTTCTTTAATGACACGGGCTAAAAGTAAAAAGTCTAACTCACCACTACAGTCGATATCTTCAATAGACTGAAGTAACAGATGGAAGAAGGCCGCTGCATATTTGTCTTTTAGTTCCCACCAGATGCTCTCGCTAGCCGCACGCTCCGGCAGCAGCGAGGCGATTAGCAACAGCGACTGCGTGTGCGCATCGAAGTTGCTGCTCTTACACTCGCCTGAAAGTTCATTTGTTTCGTGTTAAGGGTGGACGATAGCAACGTGGCGGGAAATTCAAAATTTTCACAGTTTTTTACATTTTGTAGCTAAATTGAGCTATTTTTGTTCAGCGATTTTTCGTTCGCGGCAATAAAACAGTATTCTTTTCATTATTATAAACAACAGAACAACAATGATTCAGCATTCACTGCCCAAAAAACCAGAACCAGAACACATGATCGGCTCAATTATTGTTTTTCTGATGTTTACAATTTTGAAAAGAATACTATGTTATTGCCGCGAACGAAAAATCGCTGAAGAAAAATAGCTCAGTTTAGCTACAAAATGTAAAAAACTGTGAAAATTCAGAATTTGCCGCCACGTTGCTATCATCCCACCTTAAGATTGTTTTTACAGATTTACTATAAGGTTGAATAATTCACTCGGGACAGGACTTTGACCCGAAACCTCAGGCAAATCGCGCCGCCTCTTTACCGAGCCAAGTTACTGTGGATGCTAATTTTGCAACGATTCAACGATGTCGTCTTACTGACGGTGGCGCTACTCTGTCTTCACCTTTAAGGTGAAATACGTCTCACAACTAGCGCCGCCAATGGAAAAAAAATCATATCTTTTTTTTGGATGCGTTTTTAGCAAAAAACGCTCCTGCGATTCCTCAACGCGAGGCTTAACTATTTTTAGGACCTAAGGTTTGGATTCCAGATCCTAGAACTTAAGAATGCAATCGATTCTCGCCAAAAGTGGCCAAAAGTGCTCGTCTGGAATTCTCACTGGAATTTGATGTTGCCCTAGCACGGGTTAGATAAAACTAAAAGTGATTGTTTTTACACTGACTATCTCGCTCTGGCAACGTGGATGAAAAAAAATAAGATCTAATCTCTAAGATGGCTTAGGTAGCTGTATCTAATAATAAGAAAAACATTCAATCTGTAACAAACTTTAGATTTTACGTGCTTATCAAAAGGGTTTGTCAGTTACTATCTTTTTATCTACATATAGCATTATTTTCATTCGTAATTTTACTGACAAGCCAACGCGTCATTTTATTTACAGTTCATAACAATATGCGTAATAAAATATTACTAGGAACTGCTATTTTATAGGTTGTTGGTGGGAAATCCCTAACCACTTCAAGTTTATGAGCTAAAGATATTAGTACAAAGATTACATGCATACTGCAATGCTGTATGTTGTTTTGCTATGTTTTCCCCCTACCTCCATAAACTTTGTTTGGAATATTGGTTCTGGACCACTCACACCATAGACATTTCTGTATTTGGTTCGCTATTTAAATTTATGTCAAACATAACCACTTAAACTTTCGTGGGTAGTGAGTAAAACCGTGATCTAATAGAAAAATAACCACGCCTGTTCATTTTCAAGAATATAAGGAAAAAACATAACTTTCCATTGGATATTTTTGTCCTTCCTTCATAATCTACAGCGTGCAGTGTGACCGTGTTATTTACATTTCAAAATCAAATCCATGACTGCCTCAATCAAATCATCAAATTTACCAATCGAGCCCTTGGATAGAAAACCAAGTATAGTCCGCGCGCGACGAGTATGGAATGGAACCTTGTCAAAGTCAATCGAAAACATACTTTACTTTACTTTGACAAGGTTGCATCGACGCGAGTTTGCTTACTGCGCGCGTCTCAGTTACAAAAGGTCGCATCCCATTCTCATCCAGCGCGCATTTTAAGAGTGGACGATAGCAACGTGGCGAGAAATTCAAAATTTTCACAGTTTTTTACATTTTGTAGCTAAACTGAGCTATTTTTGTTTAGCGATTTTTCATTCGCGGCAATAAAACAGTATTCTTTTCATTATTGAAAACAACAGAACAACAATAATTCAGCCGATTATGTGTTCTGGTTTACGAAGCAGTGGCACTGTCCAAAAAACTTGTCGTAGACCAGAACACAAATCGGCTGAATTATTGTTGTTCTGTTGTTTACAATCTTCGATCAAGGATAAAACTAGATACAACATACAACTCTGAAATGTGTCTGGAAAAATAGATGCCCAAACTGCCTTTGGGAGCTCATTTGCTCGTAGTCTATGCAATTAAAGTAAAACTGTACACTAATGCAATAAGGTTGACATTCGAATATTAGACGTATGGTCGAAATGATGTTTCGTATTGTTCTATTGCTGATATCATTTGTTTCTGTGGGGACAAGTTTTTATTGTGATTTTATACGTAATGCGGATTCTATGGGATTTAGTTCGATGTTTACAATAATGAACGGAATGTGAATTAATGTTATTGCCGCGAACGAAAAATCGCTGAACAAAAATAGCTCAGTTTAGCTACAAAATGTAAAAAATTGTGAACATTTTGAATTTCCCGCCACCTTGCTATCTTTGCACCTTAAAATAGTTACCTTCATACAGCGGCTTGAGCGTAGCCAGTAAGTTGTGCAGACAGTCCTTGGTGTTGGCCAGCGCGGCGCGTGCGCTCTCCAGTCCGTCGCAGACACGAGCCAACGCGCGACATGTCGCCGCGCGTACTGCGACGTTCTCACTTGGACTTCCTTGCGACCACGATGCACACCTGCGACAATAATTATACTAAACTAGCTGACCCGGTGAACTTCGTATCACCTGAAATAGTTTGACTCTCCGCGTCAAAAATGGCGATTCCAATACAAAATTACCAATTTTTATTTCTTCCGTTTTTCAGCTAATCCTTTAACTTTTCCCATATTTCTTTGCTTTTAAGCCTACCCTGAACTATGGTGAACTAAACAAAACAGTAAATATACAAATCGGTCAAGCCGTTTCTTAGTTTTAGCGAGACAAATGCACGGCGATTAATTTTTATATATATAGATAGAAGATAGATAGATAGATAGATGAGAAGTGTAATTACGATAAAGAATATTCTATTATATTCTACAACCAGCAACCTTTTTGCCGGGGTGGCAAGAGGCGGCCGAGGATAGAGAGGAGTGGAAGCAAAAAAGGGGAGGCCTTTGCCCAGCAGTGGGACATTATGGAGGCTTAATAAAAAAATATATAAAACACGAAATACGACTTTGGCCTTTGCGTCTAAGTAATGAGATGATTTATGCAACGCCCAGTGGCACCTTCCAGCCTGACAGGTTGTTAATTTAAATAAATTAAAGATAATTGAGAGAGAGGTGTGTCATAATTAACGGGTTGTATCTGCAACGCAGAGTCCATGGAGCGGTTGGCGAGGGACCGCAAGAGGTGGCCCGAGGGGAAAAAGGCATCTGCCCAGCTATAGGCAGAGGTGGGTTGATGATGATGATCGAGACAGAGCAATCTCTAACCCGATTCGTGGCTGACAATGGTACAGTCGGCCACACACTTCGATCAAGGATAAAACTAGATACAACATAGAACTCTGAAATGTGTCTGGAAAAATAGATGCCCAAATTGCCTTTGGGAGCTTATTTGCTCGTAGTCCATGCAATTGAAGTAAAACTGTACACTAATGCAATAAGGTTGACATTCTAATATTAGACGTATGGTCGAAATGATGTTTCGTATTGTTCTATTGCTGATATCTTTTGTTTCTGTGGGGACAAGTTTTTATTGTGAGTTTATACGTAATGCGGATTCTATGATTCGATTTCTATTTAGTTCGGTGGCCACACACTAGGACCCCCTTTTGTTCAATTGGCGCCCTTATGCCTCGCGCGGTAAGAGCTGCCACTGTGTGACTGTCTGTGACTGTGGCCGACCGTACAAGCAACTGCACAAACTAACCTAAACATCACCCGGAACAGGCCATCCTCGTTCCAGGCCTGCAGCGGCGCTCTGGGGGACCCGGCGACGTTGTACACGACATTGGCCACGTCCACCAGCAGTGCGGCGGTCGGCGGCGGACGACCCAACCGACACGACTCGGTCGGGAGCACGACGAGGTCGCTGCACTTGCGCGCGCGCACCTCCAGCAAGGGACGACGCTCGAGCAGCGCCATTGGCACGTTCGGCTCTGTGAATAACACACAAGCTTAATAAGATTTATGAGGCGCTCAGTGGGCCTTATTCCTTCGACAATCAACGAATATCAACCTTATTATTTTCTTGTCCGTGATTTACACCTAATACGCGTTGCACATCGATTTGCATAGTGAATTTAAGTTTTACTGTTTAGCTCGGAATATAGTCCACATCTGTGACTTTGGGGATAAAAGCAAGAGTTTGATGCGTAGAACAACTTTCTCGCCATAGTTGTAGTTTTCTACCAAAAACTTTGTATTGCAATTTTTACGATGACCTTTGTTTTGGAACGAGTAGGCTTGCCCAGCACCTATACAAAAAAAACAATGTCCCAGGCACTGCAGTGTCCGAATGGTCCCTTCACCCATCTAGCGCTGGATACCCATTGAAGGTGCCTATAGGCGTTGTATAAATCATCTCATTAGGTAGATGCTAACTTTTTTTTACGATTGGTACATATTGTTCGCATGTTAGGCATATAAGATACCATATCGTAGATAAGTATACCTAGCATGAGTTTAGCAAATATTGACATACGGCGTACGTACCATTATCCTATTTCTAAGATATACGCGCAGAGTAAATAATAAATGGGGATATTTAGTGGTAGGAAGAGTCAGCGACATGCTAAGATATCTCTTATCACGTGCGGCATAAGTGCGTCAATCGAACAAAATGGGATATACTAGCGTATCGCTGACCGTACAAACAGAAAATACTCTTACGGAGGTTATTATCGAGTTCATTTTCATTCTTGCAAAACTCGACCAGTATATCCAGGCAGATGTCGACGAAGTTATGCGCGTGCAATTGTTCTAAGATGTCACTTTCGTGGAGCTGTAAAATAAAACGACTGACGATTCATATAAAGAAACAATGAGCCATTAGGTGCCCACATACCAGTGAACGTTAGACCACCCATTGCGAGATTAAAGGGCAGCTAGGGGAGCACATCACGATACAAGTTTTATCCCACTATCGGTGCTATGGTGGCGCTAGACAATAGTGGGATAAAACTTGTACCGTGACGTATGCTCCCCACTATACATACAACTAGCGCCATTATAGACAAAAAATATCATCTTCTTATGGTTTTCAAAAATAATTCTTGACGGTAGGCATTTTTAGGTCCAAGGACCTAGAACTTAGGGCCAGGAACCTAGGCAAAAAACATCAGTTTCTAGGCATCACGGGTTTGAAAGCTGAAGTGGCTTCATGTGAAAATGAAAAAGGTCTTTATTTAAAAATTATTTTTAGTTCATGGCGCTAGGGAACCATACAGAGCTTAGGTTGTTACGTATGAAAAATACAACGCATAAGTTTTCAAAACGTTTCTTTATTCGCAGTACAATAACATTATTCACAATGCGTTACAATACACTTCTGGTCGTTTTCCATTGTCAAAATTGAAATATGTTAATGTGTGACGATCGATGGGTGCTACCAAAGAGGTGCTACAAACATATCTCATTTAAAATATGCATTCACATCCACAGATTTACAGATTTTGAAAACTATATAAAGTGAACTATTTTTTCATGTCCACGAAACTTTTTTTTTGTTAGGCTTTATTATCAAAATAATTTGTGGTTCCAATGTCATGCCGTGGTTGCCTCTGAATAGAGTCAGAAACAAATGAAAATTTTAAAGTAGTTCTGCCAGATTAAGGATTAAAACAAAGCTAAACTCTAATTTTTAATTCGAGTCCACGGAATGACAGTTGCTACAAAGGCTTTATCTGACAGTAGTATACTAGCAACTGTCATTCCGTGGACTCGAATTAAAAATTAGAGTTTAGTAATTATTAATAGTATTTCAAACTAATCTTAAGAGCTAGCTCGCGGAATTCGATTAGATACGTTAATTACATACCAGTAAGAGTACTAAGATTGTAAATCGAAGTGAATGAATTTAAGTTCTTATTTATTTTATTTATAACTTACGTGAACCTTATAGAAATAAGTACTCTTCAGAGTTAAGTAAATCGCAGATTGATATGATAAAACACTATTTCATATTTTAAAAAAAACTTAGTTACTTTTATTGTTACTATTAAATATATGGTTGCAGCTTACAAAATACGTCAGTATCAGCACTAGATTTACATCTGTGTATGTTATGGAGGTCCTAATCAACTGATATCAAGCGCCACTCATGCTAACTCCTAGAGAGTTCGCCGAAACTCGTAATCTGCTTTCTACACTTATGTACTAATACTCTGCAATCAGTGATGTCATTTAAAACCGTTCGTTCAGTAATCCCTATATGCCAATTAGTTTGACTCTAAAATTAAAGTGGAGAAGAAACATGCCGTCACTACCGTGTGATTCCGAAAACCACAGAGCGCAGTTTATAAATAGTCAGTGAGCGCCTTGAACAGATGAATTATTTCTACAAGATTTATACAACTAGTGATACATTTAGCCATACGATATGGACGCAGTGACCACTGCTGCGCAGAACCTTGGATATGTTCACAGGTTCTGGGTAAGCTCATTCCATAGACTGTAAGAAGGAGTTACACTTGGCAGCCTATCACCCACGGCCATTAATTCTACAGCACATATACTTATTTCTATAGCATCTAGTGGCACTTTGACCCACACAGTGGGTAAAGGGACCACTCGATAAGCGTTAACCTCGAACTGACAGGTACCTAAGCTTGTTCCATAGATTCTACCAAGGAGCTACATTCAGCAGCCTATTTATCCGCAAGGCGAGTGAAGCGCAGCCAGATGCCGCCCTTATTCTTTAGCATGACGCTCCTGGTGTCATACTCGATGCGAGGTGTGGTCCGAGCGCAGGGCTCCACGGCAAACACACTCAGTATGGCAGCCAAACCAGCTAGAACCGTCAGCTGCGCGTAGCGGGCGCCTGTGGAAGCAAAACCATTGAGATAAAACTACATGATTTCAAACAACATTGGTTTGAAAAGGATCGAGTAGCGGTTACTTCGGTGGTGCATTCACGATTCATCACAAACGTTGTCATTCATTTGCGAGCCAAAAATGCATTTCACAGATTGACTATTCGTAACGTGAGGGTCGTTCACTTTATTCGGTTCAGGTTTAAGTATTTAATAACACCAATACAACGTGTTACAAAACATCCTAACTCTTTTTACAGGGTGTAACCTAGTGGTCAAGAAGATGTCAAATCTGTAAAAAAAAGTTGAAAAAAACTATTTTTATTTTATAACCTCAAAATTAAAAAAAAATCGTAACTTTTTTGTTTTTGGTATTAGCTCAAATTTTAAAATGTTAGTGTGTGTAGGTGCATTAACATAGCTTTGAGTTGTTAAAACAATGTGAAAGCCAATGAAAACAATATTTAAAAAATACTTTTCTTCCGCCACAGCGTTCACATTTTATTAATTTAAAAATGAACGGAACGTCATAGAGCAAAAAAAAATATTTTGGTTGTGATCCCTATCACCGGGTGCTATTACCCTGTAAAAAGAGTTAGGTACTTTTGTGACACCTTGTATATCGAAATCGACTGTAGTTTTGTCGATATCAAGCGAACCACCGTTTTGCTCATTCATCTAAGTTTTACCTACGGCCACGAGCATTTGTACGTTTGTGTTCTGATTGTAGCTTTTCTGAGATAGGTGCACTTCGCACATTGATAATGACCTATCAGTCGATTGTAACAAAAATATGGCAACCAGCGTAGTACTTGCTAAAGGCACAGATTGATAAAATCAATGTCAGTCAGTGACCGATGATAAACAATGTATCTTTCTAAAGGGTACAACTCGACGTGTGCGGCCTCTTCGCTATTTTACGAGTTGGCATGCATGAATGCAAACTACTTAATGTAACCATAATGAATAATTAAACCTATACATGTGTTGACTTTCAATCGCTGCGTGTTTATAAATAAACTAATGAGTTGATATGATTTTAAATCAATAAAAAATACCGGCGTGAGAGCATCGCTTGTTAAATATTTAAATAGATAAGACTAATGGGAGTAATTATATTTTATCGATAGCCCCATTCACACACTGTGATTATCATGAAAGCAAGTGCGCCGCTGCTGAAACTTTAACTAAGGGACGTGACATTTTCGAGAAAATCACCTCGGTGAAGAACTAATTATTGTACTCCAGAATTTGGAACTATTGCGTACGACAAATATTGAAGTAAACTTGTTGTTTCTATTGCAATATATAACCTTTGCATCGATATTTATCGCGTATAGGTCCCCTAATAGCTTACCTGGGCAACTCCTCGGGCCATCCCCATATGCAAGGAAGCCAGGAGGGTTCGCATCACCCTTGAACCGATCCAGGTCGAACTTGTGCGGATCGGGGAAGTGCTTCTCGTCTCGCATGATACAGGACAGCGGTACAAGGACGTTCTCCTTTAACTTCACAGCCAACTCTGGCGTCAGGTTGCACGGAGAGGTGCATAGGCGAGTAGTGAGGGGAGTCGATGGGTGCAGCCTTAAAGTTTCCAGCACCGCTTGCGTGGTCAGTCGCATTCTGCTCACCGCCTCATACGTCACTCCTCCATGCTGCTCCAAGCATTCCAATATTTCCTGTCTGAGCTTCTCTTGTAAATCTTTGTCTTTAGCCAGCTCGTAGAGAGCAAACGCCATATTGGTCGCCGTCGATTCTAGGCCAGCGAGCATGAATATAAATGAGTTCGACGTAATCAATTCGTCAGTCATCACAATCTCTTGAACTGATTCATGCTCTGTCTGCTGCACATTCAACATCAGCTGAAGGAAGTCCTGCCTCTGCGCCCCGCTGCTGCGACGCTCTGAGAGGACCTGGCGAATCATCGATGTAAAGAAGGACTCAACGTCTTCAGGATAGGTTTTAAGATTTAACAACTTGAACAGTCTGGGGAAGAACGAGCGGCAGTACCTTTTCAGTATGGCGGAGCGGGTCGTTCTGAACATTCTTTGTGACATTTTAAGGAATGGTGAATCGGGGTTTTCCAAAGAGCCGGGGTTTACTCCGAAGGCGCAAGAGCCGATCACATCTGTGGTGAAGCGGCTCATCAAGGAAGGCACGTCTACTTCTTCCGTTGAACCTTTCAGGAGAACATCTTGTAGCGTTTGCGCGCACTCCGCGATTAGAGGAAACATTGCCTTCATCTTGGCTGAAGAGAAGGAGGGTGTGACGATGTGCCGCATCGCCTTCCACTCGGCGCCGCTCATGTTGGCCAGGTTGCGCAGCAAGGGCTCTCGCTGTGTATCTGTCGCTACAGAGATGCGATCACCGAAGTTAGAGAATTTCTTCGACAGTACAGTCTTTACCAAATCAAGATCAAGCAACATCAGCGTCGGCCTCCGAGCTTGAAATATCCCGACATACCTCTCACTTTGAAAACTATCATAAAAGTACTGCAGCGTTGCTGTGTAGCTGAGCCGCATTGTTAACGTTGCGCCGAAGTTGCCGAAAATAGGACACGGCTCCCTGTAGGGCACGTTTCTCCTGAGCCAGTAGTGGCGTCCGTTCGTGCCATAGTGAAAGACGGTGAGTAAAAGTGTGAACACTATTATAATCACTAGTAGTATCAGAATAACCCACATGGTCACTAAATAACTGTTAACCGGTTTGTGTTGATTGAGATATGAACATTAATGTTGATCGAGAGCGGCGGCGCGCGACCGGCTTTTTTTGTAAACAAAGGAATCGAGTCGCGAGTTGCCGTCCGTTCGTTGCGCCGGCCGACACTCGAGTGAGGCTCCGCCGCTCTGCGGTCGTGCGCGTCAAGATACGCGATTGTTAGTGGTTGTGGAATTACTGACTTCACGCCTGGTTTGGCATTCCGACTGTGCCGACGCGACGTACAGTCGGCCACGCGCTAGGATAGGGGGCGTCCATAAATTACGTAAGGTGTTTTTTTTTTTTCTGTATGGTGAGATGTCGTGAGATTTTATTCAACCCCCTCCCCCATCCCCCAATCTCACGTGAGATTTTTCAAAAATGTGTGTTTCTTACGTAAACGCGTAAACAACAAGAAAAAAAAATGCTTCGTGCACTTATAGTTTACGACTAGTTAAGACTAGTAATCAATATTGCTGAGAGTTTAATTAAAAGTGTAATAAAAATGGACCAAAATAGTTTTTTTTTTTGTTTCAATGAGAAAAAAATTGTGTGATATTTGCCGAGAGCCCTCCCCCCCCCCCTCTCAACGTAAGATTAGATGAGATTTGACTCGACCCCCTCCCCCCCTTAAACATCTCACGTAATTTATGGACGCCCCCATACCCCTTTTTGTTCGATTGGCGCCCTTATGCCGCACGCGGTAAGAGCTGCCATAGGGTATCTGTGACTGTGGCCGACCGTACCATTACGCGTGAGCCGAATGCTCACGAACTTCGCACCGCATTTTGTAAACAAAACAACGAAACTCATTATGCGATCTTTCAGCGCAAAGGGCCGATTGCGTAAGTAATGTTTACTCACAAATATGGACTCGATGGTGCGTGATAAAGTTTTACGATTGCAGACCTACCTTTTTGTCGTGTATGAACTCGGCGCACGTTACTAATCCTGTTGTTGTTGCGGGGGCTCTTATGGTACCCCAGAGGTAGATACTATTTAAATCCTCTACTTGACAAGGAACAAGTTGTGAGAATATTTCATTATAAGAAGATACAATATTTTCACGATTTTCACAAAAGAGCTTATTAGGTATGCGGCCTTTCAGTAAACCTGCACTATATGAACTTGAGTATAACGCTACATAGCCTATAAGAAATAATGTAAGGTGATAAGATTTTACGATTACGTCAATTTAGGTCCCTTCGTATCGTGTGTGAACTCAACAAGTTGTGAGAACATTTCATTAACAGATAAGAGATTCAAATGCGATATAATATTTTAGGCAAATATTTTGGTTGGATAACGGCGACTAGCTGTCACGTCGTTACGAATGATGATACAAAGATAGGATCTTTATGTTACGCCCTGTATAATAAAGTAACGATGTATTGTGAGATTAAATTCACTCGGACAGGAGTTGAACCCGCACCCTCTGGTAAACCGTGCCAGCGCTCTAAGTAAACAATTGAGTAAAGTACCTGTCGATTTGTTTTATACGTCTGAACGTGTCTCTCAATACGTCTTTATAAATGATGCCCTAGCACAGTTTAATGCTGTATAATAACCAAAAATACCTTGGCTTAAATTAATCTAAATAGATTCTAGATTAAACATAATTGTACGAGTAGATATTATTATAGTTCTCGCCAAATATCTAGTCCACTGTATAGTCGCCATATATTGAAAATCAGGGGCCTTAGCCTGTAACACAATGGCGTCTCAATGGCGTCCTAGGTAGAAGGACAAAACCGGGATTTTTTCGTTGCTCTCCTACAACCAGCGAACTAATCCTCTAGGATTAGACTCATAATATTCTTTGCTGTACTACAATAACATTAAAAGGACCGACACTGGACTGACAGCATCAATAAATCGTAATTAAAACCGTCAACCGGAAGCCCATTTTGGCACCATTGTGTTACAGGCTAAGGGCCCTGCGCAATGCGTAGCGCGGCATCTTCAGAGCGGACTAAATATTTGGCGAGAACTAACTAAGGCCTTTGCATCTACGCAATGAGATGATTTATACAGCGTCCAGTGGCACCTTCACTCACACTAGATGGGTGAAGAGACCACTCGGCGCTGCAGTGCCTGGGACATTGTTTTTTTTAGATGGAGTAGACTTGCCCAGCACCTATACCATCCTGACAGCTTAGTCGACCTAGCCCACAGGAAAGACAGGTCAATACGTGTGGAGCCAACTGAGCCGCGGGTTTCCTCACGATGTTTTCCTTCACCGTTAGCGAGTGGTATTGCTACTACAAATTCACAAATGTACTTAACTTTGAAATAAACAAAGTCATAGATACATGCCCGCACTGGGAATCGAACCGGGTACCTCTTGCTTCAGAGTCCACTGTTCTAAGAGCGGTGGTGGTCTAGTGGCGAGAACTATAGGCGTAATAAATGAAATAAGTAGGATGTGGTGTGGTGAGGTGAGTCATGCACATTAAAATTACAGATTTCGGGTCAACCGGTTCAGGTTTGTAATCGTTATAATAACTATGTCATTCACCCTATACTGCTAACCATTAAAACCAATTACAAGACACTTCTTGGAATCTAACAATATGAAAATACCCAGCAGCGTGCGTACGTGACAAACGCAACGTGACCTGTAGCTCGTCCGAATTTTCGTTTCCCTGAATATGTAATGATATATGCCCCACTTTTATTTTATTGGTGTTGTTTCATTTCATTCGAGTATTATTCTAACATCGATGGGAAAGGGCAAATAATATCAAGATGCTACTGTTAATGCTTAAAGATTACAGTGCATTTCATAGGAACATTGTTAGATCCAACTAGTTCATCATGAGTCAGACTCTCGCTGACGAAAGTTGACGCGTCGGAGAACGAAGGAAGGGCGCAGAAATAAATACCAAGCTGAAGTGAGTGGAAGAGCCGGTCACTTAAGCCAGGGTCGCCCTAGACTAGACGGATACAAAGATCTAAGAAACTGGCGAGCGTCCATTATCTGCTTGCATTCTATCTATCTATTTACCTATCCAGCCCATAAGGTAAAGCCCACTGCTGGGCTATTTAGCATAGGCCGCTTCCTTTTCACGCCAACCCCCTTGGTCACAGCGCCGCGCACCGCCTACGCCTCCGCAAGCTACGCAAAGATGGCCGCCGCATAACGTTTCAGCTACAGGCTCCAAACTCACATCAGAATGAGGCGAGGAGCGCGTCGCCAGTGCCGTGAGTACAGCCGCAGCGGCGCCGCGCACCGCCTGCGCCTCCGCTTGCTGCGCAAAGATGGCCGCCGCATAACGTTTCAGCTACAGGTTCTAAACTCACATCAGAATGCGGCGAGGAGCGCGTCGCCAGCGCCGTGAGTACAGCCGCCGCGGCGCCGCGCACCGCCTGCGCCTCCGCTTGCTGCGCAAAGATGGCCGCCGCATAACGTTTCAGCTACAGGTTCTAAACTCACATCAGAATGCGGCGAGGAGCGCGTCGCCAGCGCCGTGAGTACAGCCGCCGCGGCGCCGCGCACCGCCTGCGCTTCCGCTTGCTGCGCAAAGATGGCCGCCGCATAACGTTTCAGCTACAGGCTCCAAACTCACGTCAGATTGCGGCGAGGAGCGCGTCGCCAGCGCCGTGAGTACAGCCGCCGCGGCGCCGCGCACCGCCTGCGCCTCCGCTTGCTGCGCAAAGATGGCCGCCGCATAACGCGCGAGAGACTCGCCCGGTACCGCTGCAAACGACATTGTTTATACATTTGTGCCTAAAAAAACGTAGGATTTTGCTAGATGTTAAATGATTTACACGGCATCCAGTGGCACCTCTACACGCACTAGATGGGTGAGGTGACCTCTCGGACGTTGTAGTGGGATATGTTTGAAAATCGATCGGTCCAGAACAATTGCGACCGGAATTTTCGTTTAACTTTCATCATATCAAATAACAACAAGGGTATTAACTCAGCTATGGTTTCATGTTCCTTTTACATAATACTTTTGTACATAAACTGTTGAGTAGCTTCACATTCATAAAGCATAACAATGACTATAAGTTAACCCACACGTCGACCTCAATTTAAAATTTCCAACGGGTTCGTTGATTCCTTTTTGGAACAGTCTGTGGAGGTGGGTAAGCATACGAGAGTATTTTGATTTATGTCCTGCTCTAAAGCTGAACATCCGCTGAACATTATCGGCTGTATTTGATTACTACATGCATTTCGTATATTGTAGAAAATGTTGTATTTGTACAGCGGGCTATTTTACAGGAAAGTCAAATCCGCACCTCTCAAGGAAACGAGCTCTTAATTTTGTCGAGCGACCTTTGTTTCATCTTAGAGCCGCAAGTTCTACGAATTCTGGGTTAGGTGTTGATACGTACCACTAGTGAGCTGCGGCAGTAGTTGCGCGTGATGTGATAAGGCTGCCAACACACGCAGCGCGGCCGCGCGCAGCTCGGGTCGCGCGCAGTCTCCGCTGCTTATGATCACCCGCGCCACCGCCCTGTTCCATTCCTCGCTCCAACGCTGCACACAAATACATTAATTGAGATACAAATCTTAGAAAAATAACTCCCTTCCTGTGATAAGCTGAGCGTAATGTGAAAAAATTACATGTAACCTTTTCGAATAAACAACAGCTTGCAATGAAACGAATGGAGCTGACTATATTGACACAATCTATTACAAAAACAGTTGATCAAGGAACAGTTACAGTAAATTATCTGAATAGAAACTGGATGAGAATGTTCACACAAATTCAAACCCAGAACAAGTCACAATATGTGAGAAGCCTCACACGACAATATACCCGGGGAATCTGTCCCTCGTATAGATGCGGCATCATCAGACATGTACATTCAGCGACACCTATTTTTGTTAGATTGACGCATTTACTCCTAGCGCAGTAAGAGCTACGATAGCGTGTCGCTGACCATACTATCCTTCAAATAATAAATCGCAATAGGTGAGTCAAGCAAGGCACTGGTAAGGTTGGCGTGATGGGGAGAGTGCATGTGCCCAACAGTTAGGCTGATAACTGAGACATAACAATACAGTATGGCCCTCGTGCAGATATCTCCGTAGCGCAAGCAGAGTCAGCAAGGCGTCGAGCAAGCCCTGCTCCATGTTTCATTTAGTTTAGGGAATCCATTTTCGGTGCGCTGATGGCTTTTATTAACAGTGTGACTCTGTGCAACGTCGGCTATGCTGATAAGCCGCATGCAGTGTGCAGTGTACAGGTGTACTATCGTGTCTTAGCAACAATGGGTGGAACATACCAGTACAGGGATCTGTCCCTCGTGCAGATATCTCAGTAGCGCAAGCAGCGTGAGCAAGGCGTCGAGCCGACAGCCCTGCCCCTTGCGCCCCGCGCCCGTGGCGCAACCCGTCAGCGTCCGCGCCATCAGCCGCATGCAGTGTACCATGGTATCCTCGGATAGACTGCAGTAGCGAGCGTTGACCGAGTAGCGGATGCAGCGCATCACCTCATTGAGGTAACCTGGAAGAACGTGAGGCTGTATATTTCGTGGTAACTTACGGCCAGAGTATTTTTTTTTTACAATAGAAAAAAATATGTTGTAATCTTTTATGTGTGCAATAAAGTAAAGTAAGAATACAAATGTTTCAGTGAGATCAATTTGAAATCTGCTGGTTTAATCGAGGTCCGGTTGCTGCCAAATTAAAACAAAAAGTGCTTGTCTGCAAACTCACCTAGTTTATGAAAGTTGTTCAAATCGATCTTCTCCAAGCACGCCAGCAATATCTTCAACAAACTCTCCGCCTTGGCTGTATCATACTCTTTCTCACACTCCGCCTTGACGGTGCATCTCAGTAAAACCTTGACGATGTGTATGTGTAGCTGCGTGACTTCTATACCGTCTTGTAGCGATTGTTGCGGGTATAGCTGCTCGCGACTTAGCAGGGTCACCATGCTGGAGCCATCGTCTAGGAAGGCCTCTCTTATCCAGGACATGGTTCCACCTTGGGAAGAAAAGAAGATGTAATTAATTAAGAGATCTTAAAAGACTTTAGGTGGAAGGCTGGAAGAAAGTGGCGCAGGTCAGAGAGAATTCGGAAGGCAAAGTTTTTTGTTCGAAAGTCCGTTATTGGCTTAATCTTATCTTTATACAATATTGAGAAACTAATTTCAATATTTTTTATTTTGGTTCAGTAGTTTGGATTTTACAACGTTTCAAAGATACGGTTTTATGACGTCACGCGACGGTCTGCATACTGTTGGCGGTCAATGCGGTCATAGGCACAAAACATTTTAGCGCATAATAACAAAACTACTGGACCAAAATAAAAAATAATTAAATTAGTTTCTTAATATTGTCTAAAGATAAGTTTAAGCCAATAACGGACTTTCGAACAAAAAACTTTGCCTACCCAATTGGCGTCTTTGGTCTTTTGGTATGTAAGTAAGTTAAGGGGCCGTATAAGGCCAATTACGCTCACTTCAAATGACCAATTCACACAGTTCTACTTAGTTTATTAATTTCACAAAAATAGTACAGACACTAGACTATATTTGTGATGAGCAGGTTTAACAAAAAACGTAAAAGATAAAAGTTGACTCGATAGAAAAAAAATACGAAGTTACCTCTATTTTCCCAATTTATTGAGTATTTAGACGCATAAAATGTTCTTACTGTAACCATACAACCTCGAAACATATATTAAATCAATGACCACGTCAGTGGGTCTTACAACTTTTCATTGTTTAATACAAATATTTAGTTTTATTTCAAATTAAAGAATTGGCGCTTACGTCAACTAATTCTGAGGCAGATATTTTGTTTTCTATCTCCGTCACACACGCTTGGCGACCTATCGTTTGTTTCATTGCCACTGAGCGCTTCATTCCCAATCGCTCCGTTGAGACGAGCGGTCTATGCTTGCGTGCGCTCCGCAACACGATACGACGACACGTTATTAAACATTTTTGATCACGTAAGTATTATCCCACCAAAAACATTCTGTAAAAAACTAGCCAGGTCTCGATGGAGCTGCTTGTTTATCTATAAAAAGTAATGAAATCTAGACTAAGTCGTGCCAAGTCTAAGGTTCCTTACTGCGATTTCTTTATTATTATAGTTAATGTTGTGTGACTTGGCCGTTGAAGGGTACACAAACGGTTATGGCGTCAGATTGGTGCAATGGTGTCATGGAGCACCTGGTTTTGTACCCTTGTATACCCTTCAACGGCCAAGTCACACAACATTAACTATAATAATAAAGAAATCGCAGTAAGGAACCTTAGACTTGGCACGACTTAGTCTAGATTTCATTACTTTTTATAGATAAACAAGCAGCTCCATCGAGACCTGGCTAGTTTTTTACAGAATGTTTTTGGTGGGATTTCACTTCTTTTTGTAGAAACGTGGGCATATTGATTTATTTCATTAGATTTTCTTATTGGAAACAGTTTTTTGTTTGTGTAATGTTCGAGTAGAATAAAGTTAATCGTTCGACTATTTCTTCTTGTTAAATTGTAAGTATAAGTATAAAAGCCAGTCAAGTCTTATCCAGAGTTTTCCTTTAATTTTATTTATATGCGTATTAAAAGCAAAAGGGGAGGCATTCGCCCAGCAGTAGGACGCTATAGGCTAGATTAAATTAGAAGAAGTGTCCCACTACGCTGGATTTCTGCAATGACAGTCGATATTTTTATGTACCAATAGTAGAAGGGGGCATTACCATAATCTCTAATACAGCTGAGACCAGCTGAGGGTTCTTCATCAGATACTTCAAACCTTCGATTTTTGACATCAAATGAAGCGGTCCACCAAGTTGAATATTTTTTGTAAGGGCGGTATATGTCGATCTATAATAGTTTGGTTGGGCTCTTGTGTTTTCTAATCAGGGTCACCAGGTACTCCAGATCTTCGATTATCCTAGTTTTTATAGTTTTCCCTTTATGTGGCCATTAAACCCTAACTCTGTACCAAATTTCAGCTCTCTGAGTTTAAGGGAAGTACTAGTTCTATTAGGGCTCTTGTGTTTTCTAATCAGGGTCACCAGGTACTCCAGATCTTCGATTATCCTAGTTTTTATAGTTTTTCCTTTATGTAGCCATTGAACCTTAACTTTGTACCAAATTTCAGCTCTCTGAGTTTATGGAAAGTACTAGTTCTATTAGGGCTCTTGTGTTTTCTAATCAGGGTCACCAGGTACTCCAGATCTTCGATTATCCTAGTTTTTATAGTTGTCCCTTTATGTGGCCATTAAACCCTAACTCTGTACCAAATTTGAGCTCTCTGAGTTTATGGGAAGTACTAGTTCTATTAGGGCTCTTGTGTTTTCTAATCAGGGTCACCAGGTACTCCAGATCTTCGGTTTTCCTAGTTTTTATAGTTTTCCCTTTATTTGACCATTAAACCCTAACTCTGTACCAAATTTCAGCTCTCTGAGTTTATGGGAAGTACTAGTTCTATTAGGGCTCTTGTGTTTTCTAATCAGGGTCACCAGGTACTCCAGATCTTCGGTTTTCCTAGTTTTTATAGTTTTCCCTTTATTTGACCATTAAACCCTAACTCTGTACCAAATTTCAGCTCTCTGAGTTTATGGGAAGTACTAGTTCTATTAGGGCTCTTGTGTTTTCTAATCAGGGTCACCAGGTACTCCAGATCTTCGATTATCCTAGTTTTTATAGTTTTCCCTTTATGTGGCCATTAAACCCTAACTCTGTACCAAATTTCAGCTCTCTGAGTTTATGGGAAGTACTAGTTCTATTATGATGATCATGAGTGAGTGAGTGAGTGAGTGAGTGAGTGTGTGTCATAAATGCGAAACTTTGCTTTCGCTTAACTTCGGAACTAAATGACCTACAGACTTGAAATTTTGGATTTTAAGTATGTGATTATAGCTTACTAGATGACGAAAATTTCTGCGTTCTGGTCTTATCCAGAGGTTCTCAAATAGGGGCCTGAAAATGCGGCGAAATGGTTCCAGTAAAGGATGGTACGGCAGTGTTTGCTTCGCGCTCGACCTGGCGGGGGCACTGCCGTGCCCCCAGATTACAAATCAATACAAATTCGTGCCTTCAGAGTGAGTGAAGTGAACAGTATTCAAGTACATAGATTTTGTATTTTTCAGTCAACATGGGAAATAAAAATAATAAAAGGAGCAGGTGCAATATTATACTAACGCACAAAAAAAAGAATACTACCTATGAAAAAATAGGTAAAAAAAACTTTTTAAGTTAAACGGTTTTATGTTAAACATACATTGCAATGTTTAAGATAAATGTACTAAAAACCAAAACATAATAAAATAGATACAGTCGTGGGAATTATAAACATATGCATAGACTAGACTAAAATAAAACCGTGGGGCACGTCAATTGTCTACAATCGTTGATTAAAATGTTTGTTTTGTAATGTTACACTATAATTAGGCAGTTGACGTGCCCCACGGTTTTATTTTAGTCTAGTCTATGCATATGTTTATAATTCCCACGACTGTATCTATTTTATTATGTTTTGGTTTTTAGTACATTTATCTTAAACATTGCAATGTATGTTTAACATAAAACCGTTTAACTTAAAAAGTTTTTTTTACCTATTTTTATTTTCTAGTTTTTAGTTTTTATTTCGCATTCTGTTTAATTCATATAGTACATTGTATTATACTGGTTGAGCACTTTCATTTGATACCCATATTGATGGGATCGATAAAACCTACGTTATCCGCCATTTTGTAGCGGCCGCCATCTTGTATTTCAATTTTTTATAGTATATTGTATTCTGCTTGTTGAGCCCTTTCATTTGATACCCATATTGACGGGATTGATAAAACCTACGTTATCCGCCATTTTGTAGCGGCCGCCATCTTGGATTTCAATTTTTTATAGTATATTGTATTCTACTTGTTGAGCCCTTTCATTTGATACCCATATTGATGGGATTAATAAAACATAAATTATCCGCCATTTTGTAGCGGCGGCCATCTTGAATTTATAATGATAATGAATAAACATAATTGTATTGTCACCAAAATCCAAAGTGTATACAAAATTTCAGATTAATCGGTTGACAGGAAGAGGGTGAAATTTGAATTACTAAATTTGACCCAAGAATAAATAAAACAAACGGGGTGAGCTAAATAAAACCGTTTAAAAAAAAAAGACTACTACGTAGAAATGTTCAATTTACGTAAGGCACTACAGCATCTGAGTGGTCACTTCACACATCTAGTGCGGTTAGAGCTGCCATTAGACTGTATAATCATCTACCAAAAAATACTTAGTACTCTGCTACTACGTTAGGCGATAGTTAGATGGGTAAAGTGACCACTCGGAAGCTGCAGTGCCTGGGAGATTGTTTTTAGATGACTTGTGTTTTATTTGGTCTAGGTTGAATAAGCTGTAAAATGATTGACTACTTATTCGACCTAGCCCACAGGAAAGACAAGTTTCAATACGTGCACCAACTAATCCGCGGATTTCCTAATGATGTGTTCCTTCACCGATAGCGAGTATTGCTACTCCAAATTCACAAAAATGTGCGTAAATTTTAAAATAAAAAAAAAACATGCCTGCACCGGGAATCGAACCCGGGCCGCGCGCGGCTTGTATCGCGCGCGGCACACGCCGCCGCGGTGATGTTAGCGGCGTAGTCTGTTGTGCGTGCTAGCTACCCCTCACCTCCCTCAATAAAGTTTACTATTGCAATTGTAAAACCTAGCATGAGCCATTTGACCGATTTTACAAGAGCGCAAAAAAAGGTGTTTGTTAGTTGTAAAATAAAAGGTGGTAGGCAAAAGGTGAACGTGAGTAAGCTCAAAAGCGGAAGAACCATGGCTTGCCATACAATACAATTTCATTTCTCTATGGCTAATGTGTACGTTAAATGTAATGAAAATACTTGCTAGGTTTTCTGGTACGATTGGTTTTGTTTGACCATTTTAAAACCAAAAAAGAGCCTTACTAGGTTTTAAAATAGTCGATGGCTCATACTAGGTTGTTTGAGTTTGTTTTTTCAACTTTGTGGAATTGCTAGGTTTTTTGAGCGTTTTTTTTTTTGAGATTTTAACAATGCGATTTCGTGGGCAATCATCTAAAATGATGCATAAATCTTAATTTTTTTTTTACAAATGTCGCTTGCTAGGTTTCGAAATTGCACAGCCGCCCTCAACTTGCAACTACTCAGGCGCGCACTGTGTGACGGCGCGTGCGTTCGTTCAATGATAGTAAATGTAAGGTATACAGATTATGATTCACATGAACTCGAAGATTTTGTTTTGTATTTGCATAGGTCACCCTTGGTAAATGTTGTGTCTGCCTGCTGTACGCGAGAATGAACAAGATCACGACGGCATTGAAGGTCCTATTAGGTATGTAGAAAGATATAAATAAATAAACTGGACTTTATTCATTTATTACACTTTAAAACCTTTAGGTATTGTAGGTACATAGAGTAAGAATAAAAGAGTATAAACTTTATTCAAATAAAATTACATGAAAGGTCAGATGGCTTATACAACGTGTTACAAAAGATACTAACTCTTTTTACAGGGTGTAACCTGCTGGTCAACATAATGACAAATCTGCAAAAAAAAGTTGAAAAACACAACTTTTTTTTTATAACCTCAAAATTGAAAAATTATCAAAACTTTTTTGTTTTTGGATTTAGCTCCAATAAAAAAATATGGTTGTTTGCTTAGCTGTATTTTAATAGCTTCAGGCTGTTAAAACATAGTGAAATTCTATGGAAACAGTATTTTAAAATTACTTTACTCCCGTCACAGCGCTTACATTTTAATTATTTAAAAATCAACGGAACGTCATAGAGCTAAAAAAATATTTTGGTTGTGATCCCTATCATCAGGTACCATGACCCTGTAAAAAGAGTTAGCATCTTTTGTAACACCTTGTAGATATCTAACTTTTTTTAGACCCAAGGACGTACTACACTGCAAAAATACCGACGGGGCGGATATTTCAAATCCCAAAGGTCAGTTTATACATACAAAGGTAATATTGGTAATATTACATTGTAAAATATTGAATGTTGTAAAATATTGTAGGTATATTTTTAAAATAACACTTCATTCTTTTGATATCATATTTTTGTAGTTTTATTAATGAATAATATCCCATGTTGATAAGCTTTGGAGTTTAAAGCTCTATAAAATTACAGATTAAAAAAAATCTAATCTAAGACCTGGTTCGACTTCCGGCTCGTGATAGAATAGAATAGAAAGCTTTTATTATCATTGAACAACGCATACAAGGTATACAGTGGATTAGTGTTTTTTTAAATCTGTTAATGTCAAAGTCAAAGTGTTTTATTCATTATATCATAAATAAATTTTCTCGCACCCTGTATACAGGGTGGTCCAAATAAGGACGTCAAGAAATTTTTGTTAGATTCCTCGCGCGTAGGGCTATCCAAAAATACCCCATGCATGTTCAGCGATTTTTCGAGGTTTAGAAGTTATAATTTTTTTAATGTGTTTTTACGAATTTCCTTCCGGAACGTCTAAAGATAGTCATAACTTTTTCCCAGTATTATTTATTGCAGTTTTTCTTTTGTGGCATGATCATCTTGAATGTCTCTTTCAAACGTAAAAAAATCAACTACACAACATCAGCAAAAAAATGCAACAATCTTTTTAGCCTAAAATGATAACAAAAACATTTTATTATGAGTTTATTCATAGCTTTTAATGATTTGGTTATCGTTTTAGGCCAAAAATAGGAATAAAAGAAATGCTTTTTTTTTTGTTATACAAAAATTTCTACCGAATTTTCTACCTGACTACCTTTGGAAGCCAATTTCAACACAAAATGGCCTATTAAGGATTTTTTTTTTTACTACTTGGCAAGCTGATAAGCAACAAAACTTTTTGAAACTACTTTGAAAGTACAGAACATCCATTTTGTATTTTTAAGAGACTTTTGAAATGTTTGCTCCGTCCACCTCGAATCTAAAATGTTCACTTTCGACTCTTATTTTGGTAACTTGTAGTATGGATTTTTTTTTCATTTTTTTTTTATTTTGAATAAAATCTGAGCTTTTTTTGTGTAGCGATTTTTGATTCACTGCAATAAAATTGTATTCTTTTCATTATTGTAAACAACAGCCTCTGTTTTGTCGACCACAAAACAAAATCTGCTTAATTATTGTTGTTCTGTTGTTTACAATAATGAAAATAATACTATTTTATTGCCGTGAATTCCAAATCGCTGAATAAAATAGCTCAGTTTTGCTTTAAAATTTAAAAAAACTGTGAGATTATTGAATACCCGCCACGCTGCTATCGTTGGACTTTAAGGCTCCGTATAAGGCTAACTAGCGCCACCAATGTTGAAAAAATCATATCTTCCTTCAGAAGCAGTTTCTGAAAAAATCCTAAGATGAGCTCATGCGTCATGCTTTCCTAGATTTTTAAGTGTAGGTACCCAACTCAATTTCTAGTCTTAAGCTAAAAAATTTTCGATAACCGCCAAAAGCGGCCGTTTTTGGCGGTTATCGAAAATTTTTTAGCTTAAAAGTAAATTTCGAAGAGGGTATCTACACTTAAAAATCTAGAAAAGCATGGCGCATAGGCTCATCTTAGGATTTTTTCAGAAACTTCTTCTAAAGGAAGATATGATTTTTTTAACATTGGTGGCGCTAGTTAGCCTTATACGGAGCCTTAAATGCTTATTTTTTTGCTCTCCATCCACTTCCAAGTATTAATACTTGGAAGTCCAATATTACGATGTCTCACAATGATCCTCATTCGCTCGGGGCATCATTGTATGGATTTGTCGTAAAATTATGCATATACTATGCACTCTTGAAGCTCGACTGCTCGAGCGACACGCAGCGCCGCGCGCGGCACGATTGAGTAACTACTACACAGTTAGTTAATCATCATTTCGGTAGATGTCGCTTGCTTCTCATGTCGTTGACCCCTGTAAGCGGCTATGATTGTGGTGGAGGGGAAGTTGTGAGGAAGCGGGGTGCAAATCCGATTTTTCTCTGGCCTTATACGCAGCCTTAAGGCCAAGGATCTAGAGCTAAAAGCGTTTCCGTGAGAAGCAACCATTTCTAGAGGAGACGCTTTCTTAGTCGAAGATCCTCGGCACCTACGTTCGAGGTTCTAAAAATTACACTATGAATATTGAGATATTGTAAAATAACTGGATACAAAAACTTCTTATTTATAAGTAAGTCAATAACTCTTTATTGTAAAGGAAATATAGTTTTTTCTTCATTGGCAACCCGCTTACAACGGTGCCGAATATCGGTGCTCAAATAAATAATCAATCTAATCGTGATAAGAATGCCGTTTTCTATAATATGCGAAGGTAGGACATTATCAAATTTCGCACTCACCTTTGCTGCTCACATTGTCCATGTAAGCGATGACAAACTTAGTCAGACTAGTAAGCAAGACGATATCGCGGGGGGAAGCCGGCGGGGCCGCCAGGAAGCGGGACAGAGTGCCCTTCCACGGTAAGGCCGCCAAATCGCTGCCCTGCGCCGAACACTTACGCAGCAGATGTGTGTAGCTGTAAGTGGAAATTTATAAACACAGATGTTACACACTAACAAAAACGCACACCTCTCCAAAACCTCTCTCCTACGTGATTACTTAGCAAACACTAGTGGAGTAATTCAGCCATTGAAATTAAATGTAATGTAATCGTAATCCGTAGGTAAGACAATGTCAACACGTGCAGAGTAAACTAAGCCGCGGTTTTCCTTCCTAGTTCATAGTAGCATTACAATATGAGTAAAGCATTATGCTACAGATGTTTTATCTCACGAAAGCGGATGAGCCATACTTGTAGTTGTAATGCGTATAGACGCGCGCTCTTGTGTGCGTAATTTTGGCGCGAACTGAGTAACACTAGTGACTCGGCCGAAATCGAGCTCTCCCGAGCTTACGCACGCAAAGACAATGTGCATGTACATTTACACACACAAGTATGGCTCATCCGCTTTCGTGAGATAAAACATCTGTAATAATGTACAACAGTCTTACGTTTAAAACGTTAAGCTTTTTGTGCGACGGAAAAATTTCAAAAGCTAAGTACCTTTCCAAAAGCGCCAACGTATCGTTGACTTGTCTATGCGAGGTGGCGTTTTGGAGCGTCAGCAGCGCTTGAGCGCTCGAGTAGAGCGGACAGGCCGCGTGCAGCGCTGCTAGGTCTTGCGGAGACACCCTCATAGCGAGGGGTCCGGGCGGCGGGGCGGCGTCGTGGAGCAAACGGGCGGGGCCGTTCCAAATGGATGACCAACGGACGCGGATGGCGGCCCGCCACTCTTCTTCGCTTTGGAGCCATTCTGGAAAGGAATTTAGGAACATAGCCATGTGTGGTGAATCGGTTTAGATTAGACTAGCTTTGGCCCGCGACTTCGTCCGCGTGGACTACATAAAAAGAATATGTGGTTTACCTTCCCCCTTAGTGAAATAGCGTGATAATATGTAACCTATGTGTCATTCTGTTATCCAAGCTATCTCCATTCCAAATTTCACCCAAATCCGTCAAGCCGTTTCATCGTGAAAGTGTAACACACACACTTACTCACAAACTTTCGCATTTATAAAATAAGTAGGACGTAGGATAGGATAGAAAGTAGGATTGGATTTTTTTGTAATAGTAGCTAAGATCGTGACTATGGCAGACTGTGAACTGTCTTCTGAATATTATTAGTGTAATAGTAATTTATTAGTTTTATTCTTCGATCAAGGATAAAACTAGATACAACATAGAACTCTGAATTGTGTCTGGAAAAATAGATGTCCAAATTGCCTTTGGGAGCTTATTTGCTCGTAGTCCATGCAATTACAGTAAAACTGTGCACTAATGCAATAAGGTTGACATTCGAATATTAGACGTATGGTCGAAATGATGTTTCGTATTGTTCTATTGCTGAAATCATTTGTTTTTGTGGGGACACGTTTTTATTGTGATTTTATACGTAATGCGGATTCTATGGGATTTAGTTCGGTGGTTTTATTCAATACGATGTACATCTACAAGTAATTTCAAAAAGGTAAATACCTTCGATCAAGGATAAAACTAGTTACAACATAGAACTCTGAAATGTGTCTGGAAAAATAGATGTCCAAATTGCCTTTGGGAGCTTATTTGCTCGTAGTCTATGCAATTAAAGTAAAACTGTACACTAATGCAATAAGGTTGACATTCGAATATTAGACGTATGGTCGAAATGATGTTTCGTATTGTTCTATTGCTGATATCATTTGTTTTTGTAGGGACACGTTTTTATTGTGATTTTATACGTAATGCGGATTCTATGGGATTTAGTTCGGTGGTAAATACAAACCTATAGAAGAATGCATAGTGTTCGCGCTAGTAGTCCAATATGGGTGGACAGCGAAGGGCATGTTAGTCCGCTGCACCACGCTGGCGGGCAGGGCTAGCACGCGCGCCCGGTCCGCGCCCAACTCCTGCAGCGCGAACCCGGCCCATGCTAGGAGTGCCAGGATCTGAGCCGACATTAGCACCGCGTTGTCGTTGGCCGGGAATATTAGAATCACTGAAAAAGAAACCAATTTTATAACACGCTACAAATACTACAAACGCTACGCTTTACTTTATCAGAAGAAGTAGGTAGGTACCAATCGTACTCTTGAGTTTCCTGCTGAAAACGATCGAAGCGCCTATTTTAACAGTTGACGCCAGTGCATTGAACACTTGCTATTTAATGACCATATTGACCTGTCTTTCCTGTGGGCTAGGTCGACTAAGCTGTCAGGATGGTATAGGTGCTGGGCAAGCCTACTCCATCTAAAACAATGTCCCAGGCACTGCAGCGCCGAGTGGTCTCTTCACCCATCTAGTGTGAGTGAAGGTGCCTCTGGACGCTGTATAAATTATCTCATTACGTAGATGCAAAGGCCTTAGTTAGTTAGACCATCATAGATTTTGCGCGATTGCATGCCTCAGCAAAGTACAAAACAGTAAATTTACTGACCTCGAAGCAAAAGCGCCTGTAGGTCCATTATTTTAGCCAAGCTATGGCGACTGCCGTAGCAAACACTGTTGAGTATGGAAACACAACTGATGGCGCACTCGGGAAACGCCAAATAGTCGTCTACCAAGAGAGACATTCTGTAAACAACAAAGGAACATGTTATCCTACTTCCTACTTATATCATAATAGCGAAAGTTAGTGAGTGAGTCTTTGTTACTCTTCCACGCTGAAACGGCTGGACGGATTCGAATGAAATTTGGAATAAAGATAGCTTAGACATCACATCATAAGCTACATATTATCACGCTTTTACACATAGGAGCAAATTAAAGCACATATCCAAGCGGACGAAGTTGCGGGCAAAAGCTAGTGATTAGATAACTCGGAAACAGCCCGGATTCTCCCGATTGTTATCTCACCAAAAACGTACCTCAAAATAGCCACAATAGTCCTGATCCCATCGTACTCAATGAACGTTTCGTGCAAGTCCTGTTGCAACATCAGCACGGATAGTTGCTGTAAAGTGGCTCTACGCAACGAGGGCTCTAAGGTCGGTTCCAGATTGTGGCCAGAGTTGGAGAGACTGTGGCCTTCCGCGTCCAATGCGAGGTCTTGTTTTAGGACGTCCATCACTTGCACTAGGCCTGATGTCTGAAACATTAAAATAATTTCATTGAAAATTTGACGTAAAAGGTTTTGTTTCTTTCTGGGCCATATTTTTTTTTAATTTTGCAATCTAATTAATGTTTACTATGACCCCCCAATATCAAAGAGAAAAATCCCCTGAACTGTATCTGCTGCCTAAAAGATTTTATTTCAGTGTTATTTTCGTGTACGAACAGTTTTTGTTTTCATGAAAGTTCCATTATAGGCGTTCAGAAACTGCTTTACACGAGCGAGGTAAATGCTTTTGACTTTAAAATGTTGGTGTGTGTTGATGAGTCTGTGACTTTGACAGCTGACAGCTCCACTATTCTGTGCACACGGCTCACCACAGATTTCGCCATTTTGTCAGTATGGAGTGTGTGTCGCATTGCAATCAAATCAAAACATTTTATACATGGAACCAGATAAAGATATTGAGGAGTGGTTGTTAAAATATGGTTTATAATTTAAATAATAGTCTATCTTTTCTGGTCCTTGTTTAATTTCAGTCTTAGCCTGAGCCCCATACTATTGAGAAACAACACCTTTATGTATTATTTTTTCTCGACTCCCTGCTATCGTTCTTTAGCACTACAATATTTTGTATGTCACCTTCTATTAAGAATTGTATCAAGAGGCAACATTTTTATGGGTAAATATTTATGACGAACACTTGTTCAGGCTATATCTCTACATCTTATACTTTCATTAAAATATTTAAATTCGTGTTTGCTTAATACCTGTGGTGATCTCGAACTTGTCTTTGAGAAGTCGACGTTGAAATCATTTGGCTTGACCCTTGTCAGAGCGCCTATCAGGACGTCAGCCCTCAAGGATTCTTTAGGTGGCAAAAACTTCGGATCATCTGCAACAGTTAAAGCTTTTATAGAACTAATTAAAATAAGTTTCGTTTTAAAGATTTTTAAAGAGCTCAAGAGGCTTGAACCTTTCCTTTTCTTCATTGCGTGTGTTTTCTACTGAATTAAAAAAAAACAAGTGGAAACTAGGCCGCGCGCAAAGGAAAATTCACTAAATCGATTCCCGTTTGATACACAAATGGAAAATGTTCACATATCAAACACTGAATTAGGTGAGACCTGACACAGTCAGTTTCATGTTGATATCCATAACAGATTGCAAGATATTTTCGCTGAAAAAAAGTGCGCAGCCTATTTTTTTCCAGCGAAAATATCTTCAAAACGTTGTTTTAATCTTAAAAAAATTGTGCATTTCCCGCCACGCTGTAGAACTTTACTTTAACTTACCTAATATATGGCATAAAGTATGCGCCGCATCCATCTGAACCAAGGGGCACCAACTGAACAGTAATCGCACGAGACCTCCCATCACCTCCGTCGATGACACACCCATGCACTTCGCTATATCCGGCTCGAGGGACTTGCATATCGCTTGGCCTGAAAACCACAAGTTTATAGTATAACCAGCATAGATCTGGGACCTCACGGTTGTGTGCAACGTTCTAACTGGGCTACTACTGCCTGTGAAGGAAAACATCGTGAGGAAACCGCGGCTTAGATGGCACCACACGTATTAACTTGTCTTTGTCGTGGACTAAGCCGACTAAACTGAGAGGATGGTATAGGTGCAAGACTACTCTATCTAAACAATGTCCTGCAGCGTCTGAGTGGTCACTTCACTCATCTAGTGTGAGTGGAGGTGCCACTGGACGCTGTACTTATGGATCATCTCATTACTTACATAGATTCAAAGGCCTAAGTTTTAGAGAAGTTTGGTAAAAGGGAAACAAGGTTTATACCCACAAGGTGTGGAGACCACCTACGAACTTAGTATTTAGACTTCGTCTAGACGTCTAGTAGGAACTTAGACTTCTTTGTAAAAGCGTATTGTTGTTGCTAAATTTCATTATTTTCTTTCTTTTAAATATTTTATCCGGCACCCACAACACAGGCCATGCCTAAGTGTGGGGGCCACCAATGTATCTTCAAAATATTACTACACTATTTTTAAATAAAGACCTTTTCATGTTTTCACCCAGCCCCCTTAGCATGGGAGCCCGTGAATGGCAGATTCTTACAATGAATTTTTTTTTTCGTCGGTAGCTCGAGTAACCCACATTTTGGCGTCCAAATAAATCCTTTCAAATGCGTGCATGGTAGAGGGGCCCAATTAAGATTCTAACACGTACCCAGTTGCGTGTCGTGAGCCGCATACGCGTGTAAAAGTGGCAAAGTTGGGAGCAAGCACGCCAGGAGGCGCCACCAGCAACTCTCTGACAAGATCATGCGCCCACGCAGAAGGTAGAGCATTATTTCCGACGCACTAGCTTCAACCTGAAAAAGTATTCGAAATTATGTTAAGATAGATACTTTGTGATAAAATGACATTGGCAAGCCTGATCTGATACTACAGGCTGCACTCTAAGTCGATAGCGGAATTTTAAGTAGGCTGTCTACTGATCACTACAAACAACTTGTACCAGGTGGCGAAAAAAATATCAGCTGTTCCATACAAAAGGTCGACTCAGTACTGCGCCAAATGTATGAAACAGCTGATAGGTATTTTTTTCGCTCCATTTTTTTCGTCACCTAGTACAAGTTGTTTTTAGTGATCAGTAGACAGCCTACTTAAAGTTTCGCTATCGACTTAGAGTGCACCCAGTAGTGTAGATTTGTCAGGAAGATAAAATCTTCTAGATCTGTAGTGTAGATTTGTCAGGACGATAAAATCTTCTTCTTACGAAGTACCAGAGTCAACTATTAATAAAAAAATGGTCACTCACGTCTTTTGCCGTAGAATGCAGTCCATGACAACATATTTCAGTCAGAAGTCCGACATCGCAAAGCAACGTAAGACACTTCTCATTCCCCTCTTGATTAGAGTTATCGTCAATGAAGACTTTTTTCACCATTTCCGCCATGGACACGTAAAACTTGCCCTTCACCCACTCGGAATTGTGAGCCATTAGATTCAAAGCTATACTACGCGCCTCAGACCAATCTTCTTCGTTTAAATCCCAGTCTTTAATCCTCCGTAGAAGAACATCCGAGACATCTTTCAAATACGTGTCGTTGCAGTGGAGCTCTAAGACAGGTAGGGAATTTTTTATGTGCGCTAGGACTGATTTGGAAGATTGTTTGCTCTTCATGAATTTGGCTGCGTCTTCCATGGCTTTGAACAGTTTGGTCAGCTCTCTATATTTGCTCTTGAATTCGGTGTTGGTTGGACTTTTTGCACTCTGAAAAATAATTAACAGCTTAACAGAGACAAGGAAACATCCGAGCAAGCGAGTGATTATAATTAAATGACATGCATTCATTTTTTACACAATGGAACTCATTAGTTAAGCCCGAGGGGGTTGACGTAAATAGTAGGAGGCAACAGTGGGTTTCAGAAGATAGAAGAGATACATTGTTAAATAATTATGAAGCACAAAAAAATTTAAGTTTTTTTTTGAGGCTGTGTTGTGATGTCCCACTGCAGGGCAAGGCCCCTCTCTCAGCCGAGCTTAGAAAACAAAAAATATTTGCGATAGAAAATGTTATCTCTAATAATGATGATGGTAGAGGGCAAATCAGCTGTCAGGATGGTATAGGTGCTGGGCAAGCCTACTCCATCTAAAACAATGTCCCAGGCACTGCAGCGTCATAGCGGACTTCACCCATCTGTGAGTGAAGGTGCCACTGGACGCTGCATAAATTAATCATTTCATTACGTAGACGCCAAGGCCATAGATAGAGGGCGTACAGTTACAGTCGGCCAGACACATCATCCGAACTCTCCTCCGGTCGCAGCGGTTATGATGACGCTAAAAGCGTGATCTTTCGATATAAGGTAGTGGACTGTATGCGGGTGTCAAAAATTTGGTTTTTGTATGTCTCTCAGAGAAAACAAAGGGGTAGAAGGGGAGGAAAGGAACTCGTGCACGTACCTCAGGTCGTCTGCGGTGGAGATCTGGAGCAGGCTGCTACGATGCTGGATAATGTCTTGATCCTTAATCCTGGTTCCTTAGCGCAATCCAAATAGCACGAAACTTAGCATCAGGTCACTAGGGGCACCCCTGAAGTATCTTTGAAGATTCACACGCGGCAGATCGGATTTGTATCACCACGACAAGCGGGAAGCAGCTGGACAGCGGGTCCAGCGGCGGCGGCGGCGCGATAAAGTTTATTTCACATCGGGAGGTCACTAGACGGAGTGCGTCCAGTGGCGGTTGAATGGAGCGTTCACTGCTGAAAGCTTCACATGCGGTGCGAGCTGCATAGACGTGGCATACGTCTAGACGCGCGCGCGGTATCGTCTAATAATAACGTTATTACAGGTCCCGTCACGAGTTATGAGCGCTGACCTTGAATGCGCAGAACTCATTTTTTCGGTCTGTTTGGTGGGGTACGCGGGGGGCGACGGAGAGGCGCGGTCGCCGGCGAGCGCGGGCGCGTGATTGGTAGATCAGTCGCTCTAGCCTCGGGGTACAGTCGCACAGAACGTTGTTTTATTTCCTTGCAGAAAGAATGCCGAAACAAAATGTTTCAAAAAGACGGTTCAGAAAGATTCAAAAAAGTTATTGAGTACAATACATATTGGATTGAGATTATTTTTCATTGATTGTACACCCGTTTTATCGTAATTTCCGTTTAAAATATAACGAGTGCAAAATCCGCAAAGAATACTTTAAATCGTTAAGTTTAGTCAGTTTCTCCGATTTTTATAGTATCTCACTCAACTATAGTTCAGCTCAGCGTCAGTCTTAGATCCCGCGTGGATATTAGACATTTTGCGCGCGATTGTACACACTTGCGCAGAAATCCCCACCAGTTTCGTCGAGCGCTCATAACTCGTGACGATACCTGTATGTACCTGTACAGACTGCAGTACACCCCCAGCTAGGTCCGGATACGTCATATCCAAGGCAGGGTCCAGTAGCGCCATCTGCAGGGCGGTGACGAGGGCGGCCGGTGGCAAGGCGGCCTCGCGCGCCCAGTACAACAGCTTTTGACCGCATGAGAGCAGGCGAAGCCACGCCACGCGGTGGTAGGTACGATTTACGTCATCGACGAATGAGGTTCTGCGGAGGCAGCATGACTTTTATCGAGGCGGATTTATCCAACGAAATGGCGGTTTATCAGCGTTTTTGATGTCTATAGTGGGATATATATCGTTATATATCGCTCTCGACGAAATATAACCCACTATAGACGTCAAAAATGCTGATAAACCGCCATTTTGTTGGATAAATCCGCCTCGATAAAAGTCATGCTACGGGGACTGGGAAAAGTGAGGTTATCAGCAACGATGTAAATCGACTACTGGTATATTGGACATGTTTTATTGATGATGATGTTTTCCTAGCTGCTTCAACTCCGGCGCTCGTGTGCTCGCATGTGTGCTCGCATCCCCATCCCATCCCATTCAGTCGTTCCCTCAATGCTGAGGACCGTGACCATCATTGAATGTCACGATCCATATACATTACATAGCCGATCTTTTTTTTTAAAGTCCTTCACCATAGTGGACATGTGACCACACCGTTCAAACAGTTGGACATGTTTTATAATTAGAGGTGGAAACGAGGCGTTGTGAAGTCTATGAAAGAGATATATAAGCTTACCTATCAGTGTCTATTTTGGCAGCAACCAATACTGTAAGACATTGTTGTAAAAACTCCATCCATCCAAACTCCATCTAAAAACAATGTCCCAGGCACTGCAGCGCCGAGTGGTCTCTTCACCCATCTAGTGTGAGTGAAGGTGCCACTGGACGCTGTATAAATCATCTCATTACGTAGATGCAAAGGCCTTACTTTTACTTTTGTTATAAGAAAGCGAGATTCTTACCAATAAAAACCTCTTCAGTCTATCGGTAAACCTACCTGTACTTCATCAAAATATCGCCCAATAACCGCATAGCCATGCAACTCTTGTGTGCGATGTCTCTGTAAGTCTTCGTGTTGTGGTCCGATCGCCAAAAACTTTCGCTGACGCAACTCAACAATAGCTGGGTCAGATAGTCGCACAGACCCAGGCAAATATTCAGTTCATTCTGAAAAAGAGAGATTTAGCGAATGACCATTATAATACGAACACTGCTGCTACGCAAACTATCGCCACCGTTAAATTTTAGAAGTAAAGTAGCTACTACTACTAAGGATTTAGATTTTCGGAAGCGCTTTTTGAAACACGTATTACGAATGCTTTTTTAAAGCATTCGTTTTGTTAGGTATTTATTGGTGGCATTACTGAACGCACAACCAAGAACGATCAGAGCTAGTGAAGCTGGAGAAAAAAAAAGTAGCTAGATACTTACTTAGTATTAGATAGTAATAAGTATTTGATTTATAAACTTTTTTTACTTTTGATAATACCTATTTTGACGTTCAATTTAAAACAACGACAAGTGCCAAGCGGCTACAAACGCTGATCACGTGTGTTGCGGGGCGGTATTTTTTGTTTTGAACTTTTTTGTGTATGTACTTGTGTGTGTTTGTCATGATTTTATTGCCTTGCCCAAATTTTTTGACGAAGCTTTGCGAATTTTTTGTATTTTATTATTGCATGTAACATTAATGCCTCAATGTAAATAATTTATTTATGGCATATTGAATGAAACCTTTTGACTTTGACTTTATACTTTCGGTAAAGTATACTAACCATATCCAAAAGTCCAGTCTTCTCTTTGGGGTCTGCCAGGACAACGCTCCTCGACATAACCGACAGAATGGTGTGAAGGGAGTCCAAGGCGAACATAGGGGCTGGGACCTGCCTCAGGGCCTGCAGACCATCGTCGACCCTCGCCCGGGCGTCGGGCAATAGACCCGTGTCACTCACTATCTCCTCCATTTCTATGTTGATCCTGTCCTCAGGCTCTTTACAATTTATTGGATCCTGAAAATCATCAATTTTTCTCTGAAACTCTATACGCGTCAAGTGAGATACTGTTTCAAAAGAAAAGGGAATGCTTTCGCCAGTAATGAACATAAAAAAAATCGATGTAAAGTTAGTTACACGGGCAGGAGAAATTTTTTGGATTATGGAATTCTGTTAGAGCTAAATTCAAATTCAGTTTAATAACCACATTCGAGTCTGGTAGTACTTTTTTTTGTAACCTCTAAGATGTTTCACTGCTGTTTTAAGAGCAAGTCTTCCAGTCTTGAGCCACCTTTAACCAGGATCTACTTACATATTTAATTTCATGAATCAGTTCTGGCGTGTACAGTTGTCCCAAGCGATTGCAGAGAGCTTGACTGATACATAGCAGCACCTGTAAGGGCTCTGACAACTTTCCATTATTGCTGTCCACTATGATTAGTAAATTCTGCAAATAAAGAAGTTATTTTTTAAAATAACATCAAGGCATAAATATAGCGCGTTATACTACTGATTCCACTTTAAGGGTGGACGATAGCAACGTGGCGGGAAATTCAAAATGTTCACAGTTTTTTTTCAACAACTGTAGCTAAACTGAGCAATTTTTGTTCAGCGATTTTTCGTTCGCGGCAATAAAACAGTAACAACAACAGACAACAACAACAACACAACAGAACAACAATAATTCAGCCGATTATGTGTTCTGGTCTACGACAACTTTTTTGGGCAGTACCACTGCTTCGTAGACCAGAACACATTATCGGCTGTATTATTGTTGTTCTGTTGTTTACAATAATGAAAAGAATACGGTTTTATTCTCGCGAACGAAAAATCGCTGAACAAAAATAGTTCAGTTTAGCTACAAAATGTAAAAATCTGTGAAATTTTTGAATTTCCCGCCACCTTGCTATCGTCTACCCTTAAGACGCCATACGTCTCACAACTAGCGCCGCCAATGGAAAAAAAATCATATCTTTTTTTGGGATGCGTTTTTAGCAAAAAACGCTCCTGCGATTCCTCGACGCGAGGCTTAACTATTTTTAGGACCTAAGGTTTGGATTCCAGGATTGGATTTCCTACGAATGCAATCGATTCTCGCCAAAAGTGGCCACTTTTGGCGAGAATCGATTGCATTCTTAAGTTCTAGGATCTGGAATCCAAACCTTAGGTCCTAAACATAGTTAAGCCTCGCGTTGAGGAATCGCAGGAGCGTTTTTTGCTAAAAGCGCATCCAAAAAAAAAGATATGTTTTTTTTCCATTGGCGGCGCTAGTTGTGAGACGTACGTCGTCTTTATAGATACAACATAGAACTCTGAAAGGTGTCTGGAAAAATATATTCCTAAATTGCCTTTGGGAGCTTATATGCTCGTAGTCCATGCAATTAAAGTAAAACTGTAAAGGCTATCCCACCAAAAACATTCTGTAAAAACTAGCCAGGTCTCGATGGATCTGCTTGTTTATCTCTAAAAAAGTAATGAAATCTAGACAAAGTCGTGCCAAGTCTAAGGTTCCTTACTGCGATTTCTTTATTATTATAGTTAATGTTGTGAGACTTGGCCGTTGAAGGGTACACAAGCGGTTCTGGCGACAGATTGGTGCAATGGTGTCATGGAGCACCTGGTTTTGTACCCTTGTGTACCCTTCAACAGCCAAGTCTCACAACATTAACTATAATAATAAAGAAATCGCAGTAAGGAACCTTAGACTTGGCACGACTTTGTCTAGATTTCATTACTTTTTTAGAGATAAACAAGCAGATCCATCGAGACCTGGCTAGTTTTTACAGAATGTTTTTGGTGGGATTTCACTTCTTTTTGTAGAAACGAGGGCATATTGATTAATTTTATTAGATTTTCTTATTTGACACAGTTTTTAAATTTGTGTAATGTTCGAGTAGAATAAAGTTAATCGTCCGACTATTTCTTGTTGAACGAGCGAGCGAAGCGAGCGAAGTCCTCCGAGTCTGCTGGAACAATCCGGCGTTTGTATGTATGTATGAATGTTTGTTCGACGATAACTTGAGTAAATTTGGTCGGATCGTTACGAAATTTGATAGGCGGGTAAACTAAAATAAAAGAATTTTTTAATTCGAACATGAGCCAAATCGGTCGATGGGTTGCCGAGATATGGGGTTGTATAGTTTAAATGCAAAGCGCGCGCGCGCCTGCGCGAATGGCGTAAGCAAAGTTATACATCTGTAACTGAGGTCGCGAGTTCATAGTTTGGAGCGAACCACTAGTGGGACGCTATAGGCTAGATTAAATGAAGATGTGTCCCACTACGCTGGATTTTTACAATGACAGTCGATTTTTTTATGTACCAATAGTAGAAGGGGCATTACCATAATATCTCTAATAAAGCTGATACCAGCTGAGGGTTCGTCATCAGATACTTCAGACCTTAGATTTTTGACATCAAATAAAGCGGCCCACCAAGTTGAATATTTTTTGTAAGGGCGGTATATGTCGATCTATAATAGTTTGGTTGGGCTCTTGTGTTTTCTAATCAGGGTCACCAGGTACTCCAGATCTTCGATTATCCTAGTTTTTATAGTTTTCCCTTTATGTGGCCATTAAACCCTAACTCTGCACCAAATTTCAGCTCTCTGAGTTTATGGGAAGTACTAGTTCTATTAGGGCTCTTGTGTTTTCTAATCAGGGTCACCAGGTACTCCAGATCTTCGATTATCCTAGTTTTTATAGTTGTCCCTTTATGTGCCCATTAAACCCTAACTCTGTACCAAATTTCAGCTCTCTGAGTTTATGGGAAGTACTAGTTCTATTAGTGCTCTTGTGTTTTCTAATCAGGGTCACCAGGTACTCCAGATCTTCGATTATCCTAGTTTTTATAGTTTTCCCTTTATGTGCCCATTAAACCCTAACTCTGTACCAAATTTCAGCTCTCTGAGTTTATGGGAAGTACTAGTTCTATTAGGGCTCTTGTGTTTTCTAATCAGGGTCACCAGGTACTCCAGATCTTCGATTATCCTAGTTTTTATAGTTTTCCCTTTATGAGGCCATTCAACCCTAACTCTGTACCAAATTTCAGCTCTCTGAGTTCATGGGAAGTACTAGTTCTATTATGATGATCATGAGTGAGTGAGTGAGTGAGTGAGTGAGTGAGTGAGTGAGTGAGTGTGTGTCATAAATGCGAAACTTTGCTTTCGCTTAACTTCGGAACTAAATGACCTACAGACTTGAAATTTTGGATTTTAAGTATGTGATTATAGCTTACTAGATGACGAAAATTTCTGCGTTCTGGTCTTATCCAGAGGTTCTCAAATAGGGGCCTGAAAATGCGGCGAAATGGTTCCAGTAAAGGATGGTACGGCAGTGTTTGCTTCGCGCTCGACCTGGCGGGGGCACTGCCGTGCCCCCAGATTTTATATTTTGATCCCTAGGAATGAAGGCTACCACGCCTGGATTTGTCGCTAGGGGCGCTAGTGTTGTGTAAGGTCAGAAATGTTACTGTTTGTATGGGCTACGCGGGTTTATTTCTAATTATAATAATGTTGTGAATTTATTGCAATACCCTACTAACCACTGCTTTGAAATGGTTTTATACTTAGGAAAATTGTGTTCTAATTATTTTTCGAACAACACTGAGCTTGCTTGATGTGTTTTATTTGTACAGTTTTAAAGTAGGTATAAAATATGACTTTAATGTAAGTAAACTTTTTTTATGTCCATAATAACTAACTTTAAGAGCTATACTCATGATCTTACTCGACAGTGGCGCCAACTAGTGAGCACTAAAACGGTAGTATTAGGATGGTTTAAAAATTGTTTCATACCTTTATAATAGCAGGTCTATTCAAAAAGATCTCAGCAGGAAAGTCCCTCAAAAAAACATCGCGAATGAATCGGCAGCATCGTCTGGTTGACTTGAGCAGCTTCAGTGCATCTTCTATTAGCAGTATTGTTTTGGAGTCTGACGAACTCAGGTCACACCACGGAAAGAGTAGGACTTTTATGCCTTCTGGAGTTTTGGATCTGAAATGTTTATTAAGTATTATATCAAAGAAATACTGTCCTTTTTCGTATTCGTATTTGTGACGGTGAAGGTTCCTGCAACTGGACTGCTGATGAGCCTATTTACAATTTAGTATCTACTGGCCTTTATTTTTTACTAGCTTTTGCCCGCGACTTCGTCCGCGCAGACTTTTTTTTTCTCGTGAGTTTTTTCGTTGTTTTAATGGTTATTCTGCTATTCGGGGCGGAGAGAAATCCAACAAATCAAAAATACTAAAAATCGGTCCACCCGTTCTCGAGTTATAAATGGAAGGCGCTGGCGGGACGATCTCGACAACGACTTGTACAGTCGGCCACACGCTAGGATATTGAGTTTTGTTCGATTGGCGCCCTTATGCCGCGCGCGGTAAGAGCTGCCATGGGGTATTTGTGACTGTGGCCGACCGTACATGCCAGAGTGGTTTGAGGTGGCCCAAAACAGAAAATTCTGGACTGAAGTGGGGGAGGCCTTTGCCCAGCCCAGTAGTAAGACAGAAACTCCGAGGCGACACAAAAACCTCATCTATCTGTGGCACTTACTTGCTAGTTTCAACTTCATTATTGGATTCCGATGATGCTTGAGAAGACAAGAGATTGGGCCCCAAACCATCGTACTGTGAACCAGTCGGCACTGAACTGGTTTCACTTTCAGAGCTGGAAAAAGACAGTAAAAGCATTTAAGTGGTGAAGTTCACAAACCTAAAAATAAGAAGACACTGTACATTACTTTACACAACTGATCAACTAACACCACAACCATTTTTTTTTGTCAGGAGTGATTCATTTTCATAATCTACATAAAGATGTTATCTGAATGGAGTAGCTTTGTATAATAGATTCTCAGAGGAAAGTTGCTCTCAGTTGAGTGATTATAACAACTCTGAGCTTACCTATTAGTCACTGAAGGCAATTTCAAATGAGGGACAATCACATTATCCGCAGACTGCACAGTGTTCAGAAATCTCAGTGTTTCCATCACATCGTCATATATTTCTGTAGCATCTGGGCTGATTTTGCTCTGGACAGCATGTAGTTTTCTCAGTATTTCTTTGATGCCAAATTCTTTTGCAATGTAGGTTCCAGCTTTAGTCTGCAAAATAGAATGCTTCTATGAAGACTAGCTCATGTTTACAATAATAAGGAAAATAATAGGTGTAAGTCAAGCCAAGTCAAGTACTCTATCTAAGTCATAACCGAGGCACTTAGGCATGCTCACTTCACTGATCTTGTAGAGGAGCTGTCCTAATCATGTACAATAAAAGGCCAAAGGGGTGTCAAAGAAGTCTGTCTTCTCTATTTGAAACAACAATCAAACTTTTGCTACTGCAAAAGAAAATCATAACAAATCATAGAGAGCAGAAGAAGAAGCAGAGAACACTTTTTTGTACTATACTTTTGTCTGCAATGTATTAGCTCTTCAGCAGTGTATGCCAGGTACGCTACGCCATCCCGGCCAAGACAAATGCTAACCTTTATAACAGTCAAGAACAAATTGAGAGCCTCTGCTTGCAGGGTTGGCTTCTGTACTTGAAACCATGCCAGTAGGGACTCCAGGAGATGCCTCGTGCAGTCTAGCTCATCCTCCAGCTCCCATCCTAGCCGCAACTTAGCCACGAGAAGTGTTAAAGCCCGCTCTCTGATCTCTTTCAGAGGATGACCTGAAAGTCAAAGAATTTAAGTTTTACTGCTGATACAAAGAAAATACTTATTCTGGGAATATGTAAATAAAGGTAAATCTATCAATACAAACCGAGTTTCTTGATGTAGGCGGTTAGAATCTCAGCTGATGCCATCGTAAACCGTAAACTTAGTAAAGACTCGAATCGAAGGAGAGTTACGCCGTAGGCCGCCAATAGTAACATTGAGTAGCCAACTAGGTAACGGACAACATCACAATTATTATCTGGTATTACGTCTCTAACGAACAACTAAACGCCAAAGAAAAATATTGAAACATTGTTTGTTCTCAAAATGTTTGTTTACCAATCAAACTTTTTTGAAAAATCCTCGTTGCATTGGGTTTATTTTTTATTCAATGTTGCCATATCATCATCATATTCGCCGTAGTTACACTATCAATCAACGATATTTTGAACACCACAGACTATTGTGAAGGAAGGTTTAACTCTGTTATGTTGCCTAGCCTGCCTGTCAAATTGATCGAGCTGTCAGATTCACTTTTACTTCTTATTCTGTGTGGCGGCTCTCTCTGTTGTTGTCGTCGTTGTCGTATCCGTTCGTAACCTAAAATTGCCGTAATTTCATCTAATGTCTGAGCTTAACCATTCCTAGAAGTTGTTCTGCATTACCAGAAACCATAGGATTGTTTGGATGTTAAGGTACTAAACTAGATTAATCAAAAACCTAATTTCAGTTTGATAGATATACATCTTCAGTTTGAGTGAGTGTATCCGTGTCTATAAATCTCATGTCGTGTCTTATCATGCTACCCAATCTGTTTCGATATGATATGCAAATCGGTTTAAAGTTAGAAGATCAAACAACTTAAAAGTTAACGTTGAATTTCAGATGACTGATGTGAAGACGCTGTTGAAGGAGGCCAGGAAACTAGTAGACGAGAAGAACTTCAAAGAAGCTCAAGAATGCTGCAAAGACATACTGCGTAAGGACAAACAAAACTATTTGGCGCTTATCTTACTGGGGAAGTCACTACAGGACTCTGATCAAGCCCCTTTGGCTTTTCAAAAAGCTATAGCTTCAAAACCTGATCACCCCCTGGCTTGGCAAGGACTCGCTAACTACTATGAGAAACAAGAGGATCCAGCTCTAAAAGTCAAACTATTCAGCATTTATGACGAGATTCTCAAACTCCAAATAGAAACAGACAAGTCTTTGGAAATACTCACTAGGTTGAGTCAGTTGGGTTGTTTACTAAAGAAAAATGAGGCCGTTACTACAATACTAAAGTATTATAACAACAATACTTTGGAACCTAAAGTGAAGGAAACAGCAGAGGAACAACTTTTGGAACTTCTAAAACATGAAGTCATGTGTGTAGAAGAGGATATATCTGCTGTCTTAAAGATACTTGATGAATTGCATCAAAAGTTCCCAAGTGAAGTTGAACTGATCTATGCCAAGGTAATTCTTCTGAAAAACAACTTTAGAACTGCTATTGAAGAAATAATTTGTCTGAACTTCTTTTCAACCAATGCTGTTCTTCGAGAATGGCTCTGCACTCAACTGTGTGCAGCATATGTCAAAAATAACTCTTTTAGTGGACTGGACATGGAATCTCACTTCGAAACAATCACTAAGGGCATTGAACATTCAAAAGTAGCTGGGTTACTGAAGAGCATGATTTGCTTTGAAAGATTGGAGTATTTGGAAGCATACAAACAGTGTGTCCCTCTGGTAAACTATCACAAACCTGACATGACTGAAGCCATCTTCCTGCTGAGATGTACTACAAAGATAAAGAACTGGTCTGTTACCCAAAAGCTAGCTGTGAATTTTATCAGCAGAACAAATAGTGTCCAGTTTACTGTTGACCTCAAACTGTTTTTATTTGTATCTTTGGCTAAACAACAAAAATGGAAACAAGCTATCTTAGCTGTGAAAGATATACCAAATCAATCCCTGAGTATGGATGAGAAAGCAATGCTTGCCGAATGTCATATTCAACTGAATGAACCAGCTGATAATTTGCTTGAGGATCTTCAAGGGACAGATTTACATACATCACTCCAAGCCCTGCAGTACTTAAAAGAACACAAATATAGTGATGCTGTATCTTTACTGGAAGGGAAGACTGAATACCCAGTGTGTTTGTTTTATTTAGGGAAGGCTTATTGGGAGCAAAAACAATACAGTAAATGCCAAATCAATCTACTGAAAGCTGCTAAACTAAACCCTGAGCATGCTGAGACATTCTTATACTTGGGGCATTTCTATCGACACCACATGCAAGAACTAGAAAAGGCAAAGAAATGCTATGAAAAGGCTAACAACCTAAATGGAAATGATCATGAAATTGTCAAGAATCTCAGTGAAATCTATTCAAAGTTGGGCCTCAGGGAAGCTGACTTTGAAATATTAAGCAACATGAACTCAACTGAACCCTGGGTGAACTTCCGTTTAGGACTTCATAACATAAATAACAGAGACTGGGAAAATGCAGCAAACAGTTTTCGTAATGTCATCAAGAAGAATCCTAATGACTCCACAGCTTTTGAATGTTTAGCTGATGCATATTTCTCCAGAGGTTCATACACATCTGCCCTTCGTGCCTATAACAAAGTGATTCTAATGGATGCAAGAAAAGAATCCCACTGCCAAACGAGAATAGGCTACATCCACACGCTGTTGACACAGTATGAAGATGCCATTAAGGTTTTTAAGAAAGTTCTTGAAACTGCTCCTCAATCAATCTTGGCGCTAAAAGGAATTGCCGATACATGGATGAAGATCGCGAAGAAAAAGTTTTCCGCCAACTTGTATGGCAGTGCCAGAGATTGTGCACAGCAAGCAGTAATTTACATCACCAAGGCTTTGACAAGCCAACAGGAATACCTTTGCCTTTGGAAGATTTATGCCGATACCTTGATGTTTATTACGAAATTGCCGAATAAGTATGTTTTTGTCTATCTGAGTCCATCTTTGAAAGACGACAACTTAATAAGAAAAGATAAACTCGAAATCTTCCCACAAGCTATAGCATGTTATTCACACATTGCTAAACAGAATCAGCAACTTGCCACCTACGAATTGGCGTCAAGTTATTTCGCTTTCTACCAAGCATCAAACAACAAAGTGAACTGTCAAGTTGCATTCAACTTGACAATAGCGTGCATCAAACGAAAGCCGGGCGTTTGGCGCAACTGGAACCTGCTAGGCAAAATCTGTTGGAACGTCAAAATGTATAACAAAGCACAGCATTGTTTCATCAAAGCCTTGCTAGCAACGCGTAAATGGTCTGTTGCGAAGATTTGGTGTAATTTAGGCACTTTGTATTTACAACTGAACCATTACAAGTTGGCAAACTATTGTTACTGGAGAGGACAGTCGACCCTGCCTTCTTATCCTCAGAGCTGGATAGGGCAGGGCTTGATTGCTGAAGCCATTCGCGAAGAAGAAGCCATGGATCTGTTTAGACATGCATCACGACTTGGATACCATCCAGAGAGCGCGCTCGGCTATGCGGACTGGGTGTGTCGTACGTTGCGAACCAGCAACAAAGACGACCCCGAATTTAAATACGTCATTGATGCTCTCTATGCGATCCCGTACGCCATCGATTTAGTAGTATGGTTCAACGCTTTTGAATCTGAAAACGCGCTCGCTCACACAGTCATTGGAATATTACAAGAAAGAAATGGATTACTGCAGTCGGCATTTAAATCTTATACTAAGGCCCTGCAAATTGTGGAGGACTCGAAAAGGAACACAGCTCTATTGAATATGGGTCGTATCCTTCTCAGATTAGACAAATACGATGAGGCTATCAAGATCTACAAAGCCATTACGGAAGCCAGTTTGGATTCCGCTTCTGGTTTAGCACTAGCTCTTTACAAGAAAGGCCTTTATGAAGAATCATATTCAGCTTATGATACTGTGCTACATTGGCTAAGTAATAACGATGCTGAAAAGGCTGATGTCCTAGTAGCTATGGCTGGCATAATGTACATGTTCAAAGGACCAGATGATGCTAAAACACTCCTGTTTCATAGCATTCAGGTGGCGCAAAAGAAACCAACTGCATTCAGTTTGTTTGCAATCTGTGCACTGGGTTTATTACACTCAGATCAGAGTCTATCCAAATTGGCGGTAAGTGAGCTTCAGAAGTATGAGAAAGATAGCGACTTCAGTTTCGACATAGGATTTTTGAAATCCTACATGCTCGCCTGTGAAGACAGCGTAGAGAAGGCTATAAAGTCTCTGTCAGGGACTTTGCACGATTATCCTCACAATGCGCTGTTATGGTTTTGCATGGCGCAGTACTGCTTGAAAATGTCGAACGCGAGAGCGAGGGCCGCGAGTGCTTGCGCCCAGCGAGCTCTCTGTGCTGCCAGACAAACCACCAGCCCCTGTGACCCAGCCAAGATGCTCGCAACCGCCAGTATAGCTGAACACATCGCTGGAGACAAAACTAAAGCCCTAACTCTTGCTAAAATGGGCCTACACATGTACCCCCATAAGTCGGAAGTATGGGCTGCTCTGATATTTTCGTTGCTAGCCAACAATGCTTATGTTCACAGGAAAGACTGGCTGGTCACAGTAGCAGGACATATGAGAAGGCATTTGGAGATATCTAGACCCCTCAGTCAGTGGGTTGGTTTTGTGGAGAAGAAGTTGAGTGTAGCATGAATATCCAATCCAAGGATGTACTTATTTATGTCTTTTCCAAATGAAATGTTTTTTTATATAAGTTTTACTTTTCTATATTAATAAAATAATCATATTCACATTGTATTAAAAATACTTGTTTTATTCAGTTTACCTGCACTTGATACTTTAGTTACTATGATCAGGAATCCTTCTGAAGACTGCAAGGAACTTATCACCTTGATTTCTTGTTACTTTCTGTCCCTCTTCTGTGCTTTCATATAACTTTTCCACAATAGGATCGGATTTCTGAAATAAAAGTAAAATTTTTACTGATAGAAGTTAAGGCGCTGTACATAGTGAATAGCCCGCGCGCCAATAAAAATGCACAAAATCGAGTCCTGTATCAAATACACTAAAAAAATCGAAAATGTTCACATATCAAACCCTAGAATTAGGTGAGACCTATCTAAAACAAGCAGTTTCGTGTTGACATTCATAAACGTTTTGAAGATATTTTTGATGAAAAAAAATAGGCGGCTCACTTTTTTTCAAACAAAATATCTTGCAATCTGTTATGGGTATCAACACAAAACTGGCTGTTTTAGATAGCTCTCACTTAATTCTAGGGTTTGATATGTGAACATTTTCGATTTTTTTAGTTTTTTTGATACAGGAATCGTTTTTGTGCATTTTTTTGCGCGCGGTCTAATTCACTAAGCCCAGCGCCTTAACAATGGTGAGTCAACACTACTCACACTGACTCGGAGAGGAATCATGATGTATTTTTTTAACCCTGACGCAAAAAGAGGGTTGTTATAATGTTGACTGTTATGCGTGTGTCTGTCAGTCTGTCAGAATAGTTGTGATGACCTGCAAACCCTTGTTTACCCTTACAAGACCCACAAATAAAGTAAATAAATATGTAAACCTCTTACCAAGCTATCCTCTGGTATTCTATCAAATAGTGGATGTTCCTCGAAGTGTGTTACCATCCACTCATGTAAATCTTTCACATCTGTTATTGTGTAAACTATGGCCTGAAAAAAAAATAAAAAAAAAATACCTATAACTTCTTTTGAAACATCGACTTAATTTTAGTTTGTCATACATAAAATTTGCAATGAACTACCTGTTCTGCTAGAATGTAAGCATATTCTGACAGCAACCACTTGTTGATAATGCGCCATTTGTGCTTAGCCTTTTTGAAGTGTGGGTCTGGGTACAAGAAGAACATTTTCTGTAGCTGTGAAATAAAATAATTTACCAATGAGTTCATTCAGATCATCAACTTAGGTTCAAGTTTTAATAATAGTTTTAACAAATTCTGATTCAATTTAATTTGGAATTAGTTTGGGCTAAAAAAGAGACGTGGTGTGAGTGAAGGTGACAATGGCCTTTACTCAGCAGTATGTTAACAGGCTGACCATGTTTGTTGACGGAACCCTAAACTATTTAGTAGTCCTAAAATTTTTTTACCTGTCCCTTATGAAAGAAGTTGGGCAAGTACTTCATAGCGTTGGTTCTAAGCACAGCAATGTTCTGGTACTGGTCTGGGTGCTGCACTCGCAGTGCTTTGATGCGGTCATTTACATAGTCTGATACTTTTACTCTGATTTCTAAACCAAGCATCAAGTTTTCTGGGAACATGGGTGCCAGAGTCACTGAAAAAATTACAAAAAACGTTATGAAACGTGACCAAATTGTAAGTAAGGACTTTAGGGAGGTTTGATACACTTTGATACACTTTATTGTACACAAAAATAAAAAAACTTAAATAACATTATAGTGAGAAAACGTGTACAAGGGCAGACTTATTTTTAAAGAAATTTCTTCCAGCCCGTTAGTAGTACACGTTAGTAGAAAAAAAAATTTTTAAATTCTTTCTCCACAAGTTTAAATCTCATGTGGTACGTAAATAAAAAGTTGTAAAAAGCATTTTTTCATAACACATGCTTTTTTATATAAATTTAATGGTATCACTTACTTTAACATGCTTTTTATGGATAAACGAACAAGAAAAGCCTTGTGGGGCAAGAAAAAATAAACTTTTATTTATTTTAAAAGGTACACAAAACAGACGATAGCCATAAAATTACAGTTGTTAGAAATATTCAGTTTCTTAAATAAATAAGTAACTTATTGTTAAGAATCCAGACTAGCGTCCAAAACATGTGTACACAGCATGATAAAATTTAATGTAGCTTTAGAAAATTAGAACTAAATAAGCACCTTAATTAAAGAAAAACTATTTTGTTTTAGGCCACCATAGTGGACTTACTTACCTAATAACCCTCCATAGCCGCACCCGACGTCTAGGAACTCGACTTGTTTCTTTTCATTGCTGACTATGGGATACAAGGGTGACCAATCATAGTCGTCGGGATGTGCTGGACTGAAACATACAACAATATGTTGGTGGGTCTAGTTGGGGGCGGAATATGTTAGTGGATGAAAAATAACCTTTACCCAAACATAGCTCCTTCCACATACAACTTTTTTAACAATTATTTAGGCAGTGAGTCGCAAGCATGGGGGTCTACTAAGTTATGATAGGTTATGTACTTACTATTCAAAACAATGGTCAGCTATGGGATTGGAATGAGCACGCTGCCGGTAATATTTCTTTTGAGGCAAAGCCATTACGGCTTTCTCCTTTTCCATATAATAGCTATCGGCTCTCACTTTAAAGATAGTATTTATTTCGGATTGTTCTTTAACTTTTCCAATTTTGAAGTCTCTCTCACTCAAAGTTCCACAGACAACTCTAGACCACAGATTACAAAAAAGAAGTTTTGTTTGTTTGACGTTTGTTTTTCTTATTAGCACAGATTACTCATAAAATGTATTCATCGTTTGAACGTGTAGGTCACATAGGTGTAGTGATTTCGTAATACAGCTTTTTCTAATCTGTGTTACAACTGACAGCAAAATTAAAAAAAGAAAAGTCAACACAAAAAACATTTTTCTCCCCGTATTTTCAATTTTCTTTGCAAATAATTTCTTGCTAATGTTGTAAAGAGTGTATAGAAGAATGTGGATAAAGACTGCGGGGATAGTCAACTAAATCGAGGTGAGTATCTCAGATTTTTTTCTTTTACGGATTCGACAACAATGAAACAATGAACTCGTGTAATTTCTTTCAACATTGCTGCCTGCTTCTATTGATCATAATTTAACTTTTACCTGATACCTTACAGATAATTGAACTACAATACTGAATCAACCACAACTTTATGTGACCACCGTTTAGTTCGTAAAGACTTTAGTCACATTGTAGCACCAATCCTACTTCATTTTCCTCAACCTTACCACTGTTTACACAGTAATTAGATGGCAAGGTAAAATTCAAGATAGTAATGTCATTATTGTATTTCGTTTCGTTTTATTTTAATTCCTATAAGTTATTCTGTGCCAATGTTACAATGATAGAAACAAATCTAAATGACCCATTTATCTCCATAAGCCTCAGTCAGCCAAGTTCAAGGTTAAATTTATTTGAAAGAAACACTATTTTCTGAAGCATTTCATTATCTGTGACTTTGTCCATGAAGTTGGTCAGTTTATTCAGCCCCAACCTGATACCCCAAGGTTAACGGGCAGCCATTGCCCTTTCTTCAGCTTCTCGTCTATATAATTTAGGAGACAGTATGAACTGTGAAGCTAGCGCCCTCATAGGAATCATAGCTTCTTTAAAGTATGTTTATTTTAAATATTGAACAATGAAAGTCTCAGTCTTGGTGGTAGCTATTTTTACCTGACTGTCCAAAGGAGGGTTATTATGACCTAGAGCTTATTAGAACTTACTGCCAAAAACCTAGAACAAGTTTTCAAACCCATCTGAAAATGGGTCTATTTACTATGGCTCTAGTTTGACCCCCTATAAGCCCCTTAAAAAGGGCGCTAGCTAAGCTTATAAAAAAGTGTGTTTGCATTTTAATACTCACAATCTAGAAGAAACCTCTAATTTGAAAAGAACATAGTTAGCGAACTGTTTCGCCATATTTAATTTAATTACCTATTTATCTTGTGATTTTTTTTTACTTATTAGTTGTGCAAAAGTGATTTATTTTAAGACTGATCATCAAAAAAGCTACTGTATGGGGTCTACCCATTACAAAATGTATCAAACTTTTATTGAATCCAAGTCGTAACACTTTATATCAAAATTGAACATAATTGCTAGGGAATGGTAATAGGCTTCGATAAAGTATAAAGGGTTAAAAAAACATATTTTGCCAAAAAAATATTTTGCTCTTTGCAAGAGGATAATCTGTGATATGTTTTCCTCTAAGTATCTTACTGTACGAACAATTCAAATCTTTTGGTTCTTTGGTTGAAATGTATTAATACATACAATTCATATAAATATTAGACCAATTTATTTATCACTTCCAAATGCCACTTAAGAACATTAAAAATATGAATTGGATAAGTTAAAACTTCCACAACATGACTCAAAAATTAATTATTACTGTGTAGGTACGTATTTGTATATTTTATGAATAGTTTCTTTGATTTTTGTATGACTCAACTTAAATAGCTGACTTACCAAACGCAGAGTGCTGTGTCACACATAGAGCACACAATGAAACTAGTACAATGTACCTATCTAGGCCTTAACTCAGTTAACTTGATAGGTCTGTTAACGTAGTTTCCCCCTTAAAACTCGACTCAGCTTGCGCCCACATTTGAAGAAGGTTATTTGATAACAATCGTATCGGATACGCGTGGTTGTTGTTTTGACGTCGGCGTCGATTTCCACGTGCTGCGGGCGCTCGCCGGCTGCCGGCACGGCAGTAGCGCGGCTCGCTCCACTCGGCACTCACACTCACCGCGCCGCACGCAGTCTGAGCCCGCCGTCGGCCGCGCGACACGTCGACCTAGCTAACTCACGCACCGCGCTCTCGAGATGTGAACTCGATAAAACAATACCGATACCAACACACCGTGATAACGTAGTGATCGTGCCAGTGACCATGAAAAAGGGGGACCCCCAGTCGAGCAGGGGCCGCGGCGGCATGCCCGAGCGCCTCATGGACAGCATATCGTCGGACGAGGGTCCGGAGACCGAGCGGCTCCTAGCGCAGATCCCAGTCGCGGCCAGGATAGCCGCGCAGGGCCGCCGCCAGTCCCTGACCGCGCCGCCCTCGCCCACCGACTCCCGCAAGAAAAACAACCGGCACCACTACATGAACCACCTGCACCACCTCATCCACTGGCGCGACATCTGGGGCTCCGAACCACACAAAGGTCACGAGGTACCGAGGTTACTGATCTCAACCTTAATAGCCCAATGGCTACTGCGTTCTGCATGGTGGCACTTGATTGCTCATAGCGATTCCATTTAATTTGCTAGAAAACGGCCTTGATTTTGTGTGATAAACGTTGCGTTAATCATACCTCGTTTAGACACATCTACTTTTATGTTTTTATATCTGTGACAACTTACATCTGAGTTATCTTCGTAATCTTGGCATTGCTATTGCGTTCACGTAATATTTTTATAGCGAGATGCAGGAAACGAGCTGGAAATTCCAGAGAAAATATCTATGAAAAATAATAACTCAGATGTTATACCTATGTTATCGTCAAGGAAAATAGGAGCCCTCTTCAAAACTATAGTGGCCAACCAGCACAATAGATTTGACCCTTTTCAATTAATGATGGAACTATTGTTGATTCAGTTGGTTCAACTACCTAACTCAAACGAGCGTTACAGCCGATACCGACTGAATTTCGTTGAAACCAGACTAAGTATATTATAGGTACTACTTCGAAAATAACAGCCTTGTAAGACTTCGGGTTTGATGGAACTATCAATGTGTGTCATTCACAGCCATTGTTCGTTACTTATGTGTGATACACGGATGCGTGACTGATTAACACTTTACAGTGGCATTGTTTCGCTTCAGTATTTCTCCAGCGCATTTGATTGACTCGCGGGGATTACGATTTGCTCTACCAAAACTCTACCAAAAGCTAATTATAGTGTACAACAATCTTGATGCAATTCGTTTTAACTGCGTCACTCGGAAAGCATAGGTACCACAAAATTGGTACATACCTACTATACCTACCATTTTATATCCTGAAACACTAGAATAGTAAACACAATAAAATTGGCTTAGTTACACAGTTATTGAGTTGCATATTCAGTGTACGCGCGACACGCGACAGAAACAATAGAGCTGACCACTCCATAGACCACACTCCCGGTGATAACGCATTTTCCAACGCTACAACTGTGAGTAGTGTGACATTGTGACTAGATGAATAATGAATAGCGTGCACTTTATAATAATTTACCTACACGCAACCGCATACCTAGGTAGTCTAAGTAGGTGTCTAGGTACGCATGGGCGTGCGTGTCCGACATCAGCCAGCCAACAGCCATACCGATCAGTCGTTTTACAAGATTTGTTGCCCTACGATTGGCAACTTCCTCTACTCAGACTTTTTCGTCTAAGTAGATGAATTCACAACGGGGACCCACATTGGGTGAGTGTAGTGACCACTGAGTAGTCGCTGTAGGGAATCTAAATAGCATTCAAAATGGGTTTCAGTAAACATACGTCACTCAAAGAAAAGTTTGTGGGTTTGGGCTCCCACCGGCGTTCGAACTGGGGATATGTACCTAGTACTTACCCACAACGCAGGATACTTCCCCCGAAATAGGTACCTACACTTAACAAGTAAGTATCATCACAGTAGTTTCACGCCGACCATGAAGTTGTTATCGCGGTGTCAGTCCGTCACAGTGAGCTGTAAGGCTGTAACTGCACAGTAATTAAACATAATATCAGAGCTATACGACGAGGAGTGGTCCAAGTTCCGCGAACTTTTATTAACAATCTCTACGGCGAAGTACGTATACCTACTGTAGGTATGTACCTGCATCTGCATGTCTTCCACGTTGTACTTGCGTGTCTTACGGGCGATAAAATAAATTATGCCGTTCAAAATTTCAATACCTATGTATAAAATAAACAGTTAGGGTTCGGTATTACTCTCGTAAATCGTGCTATTAGTTAGGTACTTTGGCTTGGCTCCATCTAAAATCTACGGCGCTACAGCGTCCGTCTGAGTCGTCTGACTAGTCACTTCACCCATCTAGTTTGACTTGACGCTGTGTAACAAAGACCTAAGATTCTGTTGGCTGGCCTTATCTTATCTTATTAGTATGGGGCCAGACTGAGAGCCTGGGATACTTCGACCCAGTGGGTGCTTTTGTGTCACTCCCAGTCCCAACCTTATTCCTACTCGGGACGTGCAAAGACCGAGGTCATAAGCTTTAGAACACCACACATGAGGAACTTATATTCTTCCGGTCTAGGATATGCTATCCCGAGAAGACTTATAGCTTAGCTGGCCTGGACAAAACAACGAATGGGAAAGTAAGCAGCGAGACGAGAAGTACCTTTCTTGAAATGGTAGATGTCTACTTGTCTCGATCAAATCAATTTGTATCAATTGCATTCGATCTTGTCGGAAACATTTTATCTGTCGATTTATGACTTTAACGTGCACGTGATTTAGTTTTGGCACGATCGCGTCCGATAGTGATTCATATGTCACTTTGTCACTCATTCGGAACAAGCCCTTGTAACGCTTTGTTCGGCTCGTCATGCATGGAAACCTTTGAAAGATGCTGTGACGACAGCTGGTTTCGATTAGTTTCGGCGCGAGCGCGAGGTCGATCTGGTCTGGTATTCAGACTTCATAAACATCAAAAGTAATACAGGTGTACCGGATAAAAATAAACCGTGGCCATTTAGCCACAATGTCGTCACCCGTCAGCTATAAAAAGGCTGTATGCAAATATGCAATACCTACAGCAATAAAGAATAACAGACTGGCCATTTAAGGAAACTAGTTGCATTATTTGATCTTCAAAGCATGCAATAGAATTGACTTCCTAGCTAAGCAGGACTCGAGGCAGGCAGCTCAGCAACATAAATGCAAATGCCCTTCAATCAGCATCAATCAGTGTAATGGATCCTTCACAAATTGCGCTATACATAATTATAGTGTTGTGAACCGTTTTTTAGGGATCCGGACCTCAAAAGGAAAGACCTTTTTCTCAAAAACGCGTGAAGGTATCAGGTTGAAATTTATATCAAAATACTCAGGTCTGCAGTCCCTTGGATTGGAGCTTAAAAATCAAGCTTCTATGTTAGCGGAATCAAAAGATACTGCCGTTTATGCAGAATATTTCGACCCTCGCAAGGGAATCAAAACCTATAGGGTTCTTATCGTTGATCTAGAATCATGAAATTTGGCAAGAAGCAATGGCTTATAGCACAAATCACGGAAGAAATGCGAAAATCGCAAAATTTTTATTACGTCGTAATAAATGGGGTCCCTATACAAGAAAAGGGGGGCCAATTTTTAAAGTAGGGTGACCGTATCACTATGAATCGTATGAAAGGGCTTTATTAGGACAAGCTAAGAAACTTGTTTTAATAATTTTTACAATAGTTTCTAGTTTTCGATTTATGACAAAAAATTTAAAAATATACCACTTCCCCCTTACAAGTGCTTGAGTCCGACTCACACTTATCCGTTTTTTTTTTCTTCTTAATAAATGCATAGAATGGTGGTACGGAACCCTCGGTGCGCAAGTCCCGCTCGCACTTGGCCGGTTTTTATTTTATGTGAGACAACCACGGCACGAGACAAGCCAAGCCACGGAGAAGCGTGTAACGTTTTCTGGGCGAGTGGAGTGGCACAATCTGTTCGTTTTCCGGCCGAGCCGCCAACAACATGGCAACAAACACGACGGTCAACTCCGGCGAGTAATCCACTTGCATTCAATACCTACCTAACTTGAATTTTGTATTTTTCCCCCTCGCCAACTTTGTCCTACTAATTTTTCCCATTCGACCTTGGTAACATGTTACCGAAGATTTTTGGCTCTCCCTGGTGATTCTTTGTTCTGATCCATTTAAAGAACTGCAGGCAGAGGAGAATGTCTTCCTTCTTCCTTTCATCTATGCCTCTCGAGCGACTTTTTTTATTGTGGACAACGTCATCTAGACACGCGGTAGCGTGTCCAGCCAAGTTCCAGGAAAACTGGCGAACGCACCGTGTGACTATTTACCCGAACCATTCGGACTAACTTTTTACCCCTTCATAACTCTTTATCTATTTTACATAAACACATGAAATTTGGCTCATTGATTGAGACCCCTGAGATGACCTACGGTGTCAAATTTCATAAATACAAATGTTATGGTTATTGAGATATTAATGTCTAAAAATCGGCAAATTTAACACTTACATATAGAAAAAAACTAAAAGCCACTTCCAGATGACCTAGAAAGTTGAAAATTGGCACTTAGCTCGGAAATTGTATGTAACCAAAGGAAAAAGTCCGAAAAGTGTGATTTTTTACGATTTGAAATATTTGCGAATTAATTAATTTTTATGAAAACTACGCCTGTCAAAACTCTAATAGCAAATCGCACCGAGCAAGGTAGCATACAATTTGGCAGGCGAGTCATTGCAACTTCGTAATGAGAAGATTTATACAGCGACCAGAGGCACCTTCACTCACACTAGATGGGTGAAGTGTCCACTCGGCGCTGCAGTGCCTGGGACATTTTTGGACGGAGTAGGCTTGCCCAACACTATACCATCCTGACAGCTTAGTCAGCCTAGGAAAGATAAGCCAATACGTGTGGAGTATTGGCTTGTCTTTCTTGTGATCTAGGCTGACTAAGTATAATATAGCCACCTTCGTTAATTCGTCGTTTTAGTTTACCTACTACCTAGTAATTAAGGTTGTGTCATGAAAAAAAAAATAAGTTATTTAAATAGAAAACACAGGTCAGAACTTGAATGAATGAAATCATGACTTCAATTAATGAACATCGGCAACCGCTCTATGTACACCTTAGAACACCTCAGAATGTGGCTATTTGTGTGTTAGGCGGCGTGTGATTACGCGGAACGGAATGAGGCTGTTGTGTGCGGCTGAACGAGTGCGTTTGTATGGAGAAGTTCTATTTGTATTAATTTTGTCTTGTTATTACATTGTTGTTATTAATAAGTGTGTAGAAATAGGTTGTAACTTGAGATATCTTGAGGCTCCATAGGAATAATAGAAAAAATAAATGGGACGTCGATAGTAACAAGAATGCTCGTAAACTTACTATTGAATTTAATCATAATTTAAATTACGAGCTAGAACGTATCTAGACTACGTTTCAGATACTAAATAATGCACATGTTCACCGGGAACAATTCCTTATTTGCTTAGCATAATATGCTATTATTATTCACAAATCACAAGAAGTCTTGACACCGCTCTTCTCTACATAAGAACTAGCTTTAGCAGAGGGCAGGCTTTCGTTGCACTATCCAGAGTTAAATCACTAGACGGTGTTTATCATAAATCTAGATCCAAGTCAAATTAAAACAAAAGAAAGTTCTATAATAGACCTCCGAATGTTATACCGTCTCGACTTAGCCAAATTAAGCCTAAATATAAAACGCGTAAAAAAATATGCAAATAATGAATGGGCTATGCACTCTAATGTTTTAAAAGTTCAAGAAACTATAAAAATTGCACAAAAAATAAAACAACACTACGTAGACGCAGGAAAAAAGATATTAAATATATTACTTTACAAAAAGGCATGATATCCCACCAAAACATTTAAAATGTGGTTGTCTGGAAGAGATAGCTTTTAGCTATAAGGCCGCCATTTGTACAAAATGTTGTTGAAAAATGTATCTGTAATATTCTTTCTGTTGTGCAATAAAGAGTTCTCTATCTATCTATCTATCTATCTATCTATCTATCTATCTATCTATCTATCTATCTATCTATCTATCTAATGTGAAAATTTTGGAGCCAAGTTCATTGCGTGGTTATTGATTTCACCGACAAAAGAATTGAGATCTAAATAGGTGCCAAGTTGTTAAGGTAATCCTGAAATTTACTTGTTAAATTTCAACAGTCGAATTATTTACACAAACCAGAAAATTTTGAATAAATAGAACCTCAATATATGACGCGGCTAGTTTTTACAGGCAAATACATTTAAAAAATACATGTTTTTAAACTAGCCGCGTCATTTCTTGAGGTTCTATGTATTCAAAATTTTCTGGTTTGTGTAAATAATTCGACTGTTGAAATTTAACAAGTCAATTTCAGGATTACCTTAAGAACTTGGCACCCATTTAGATCTCAATTCTTTTGTCGGTGAAATCAATAACCACGCAATGAACTTGGCTCCAAAATTTACACATTTTAAATGTTTTGGTGGGATCCATATTTCGTGAAGAGAAGCGATTTTTTTCCGCAAGAAGCAAGTCTAGTTTAGTAAATTGGGTTTAATTATATTTAAAAAGGTCGAATAATCGCCAAAATGACTCCCTCTAACCTGGGTGGATGGGTTGAGTAAGGTACATTGTCCATGTTTGTTTGTGGTAACTGGTTTATATTTACCAACTTTCTTTTTAATCCTGAGGCCATTTGGCATTTGAGACCAGGATGTTCATTATTCTACATGATTCATAATTGTATGGTTATGAAATCCCCACTCGCACTCCAAAAATTCACGTTACGTCAGATCTCAGGCTCAAATAGAGATATAGAGGCAAAGTTACACTAAGCGGGGTTCGGACTGGAAGCTTCTCAAAGGTCACAAATTGCTCATCCCACCCACTTAACTTTGTGTAACCCACTCTAGCACTTTTATGTGTATACCTACTTTATACGTGTTTTATTTTGTTGTAATATAATTTTGTGGCCATATGAATAAATAAACCTACTCGAGAACCGGGGATTCGTAGCTTTTGGTCACGTCCACTACCCAGTCTCTTGAGGTATCCTATAGCGTAATGTTATACACCCTGAAACATTCAATCTGTATATCTGTAGTCTGAACAATTTAGAACAATCTCTTCAACCAATAAAGTTTAAAGGTTTATTATAGGCACCGGTACAAATATTGTGTGAAAAACTATGATCATTCTCTGGAACAATCTCTGGACTCTCACACTCTCCGTAACCTTTCAGGGATGATTTGATACGTTGTCTGTCATCATCATCAGCCCAGCTTTGCTCACTGTTGGGTATCTAAGGCCTTTTTCCCCTCGCGCCACCTCTCACCTCTGATCACCTCTAACGTTGCTATCATTATGTTGTATGCATTGTTTGTCTTTACTGACGACGTCAAAGGCTGGACATGGTGTAAAATAATTAATATTTGCAGTATGTCGGTGACCTAAGCAAGAGTTGGCGCGTGATTATTTTCTCTCCGCTTATCAGCAAAGGTTTCGCCACCACCGTGCGAGGACAAACAGCTTATTTCTTTGCAACAATGCTCAGCTCATTGCGTACTAAATAGCCTATCGCACCAAAGCAAAGGTCTCGATATTTGCGTCTTACTTTGTATAATGTCTAGTTTTCAGTGTAAAGAAAGGTAGAAATAAAGACAACTACACTTACCTTTATCTACTCGTACCCTTAAATTCTGACTAGTTACCAGAAGAACCACTTCATTGGGTGAGGTTCCAGTTACGGTTCGGTGTACTCTCGAACAATACGTCTGGTCATCACTAGTGTTTTATTTTTCTATGATTATTTTGTGGACTCGCTTCGATTGAATTTGTCATTTCATCCATTACTTAAAGTCAGTATAAATAAACATGGTTTCGTTTAGTTTGTCTATATCTTATCAGCATTGTTGTGGCCAGATTTATTCGTGGCTCTGTAACCTTGTAAGGCATTATCGTAAGAAACATCAATAAGGCAAAGTTGGCACTCGGTCCCACTCAGCCACCAGCCCACCACCCTCCCAAGGACTGACCGTAACTTGCTTGCGTCATGTTTAACCGACTTCGACCAAAGGAATTTCGATTGTATTTTTTATATATTTTTGCAAGACACTGTAAGATTACACTTTATTAGAGACCTTAGGGAATTTCTCAATTCGGTACGCAAAGTTTTTTGTTCGAAAGTCCGTTATTGGCTTAAACTTATCTTTAGACAATATTGAGAAACTAATTTAAATATTTTTTATTTTGGTCCAGTAGTTTTGTTTTTATGCGCTAAAATGTTTTGTTCCTATGATCGCCAACAGTATGCAGACCGTCGCGTGACGACATAAAACCGTATCTTTGAAACGTTGTAAAATCCAAACTACTGAACCAAAATAAAAAATATTGAAATTAGTTTCTCAATATTGTCTAAAGATAAGATTAAGCCAATAACGGACTTTCGAACAAAGAACTTTGCATACCGAATTAGACTGTTTATTTCTTTATTTTTTGTGCATGTACTGTATCGTACCTAATAAGGTGACAGGGAAGACACACGGCACACGCACCGCCAATAAAAGAAAAATAAGACTTTTTGGAAGACGACTCGTTTTTAGCAAAAAACTCATCCAATAAGAAGGTAATGTTTTTTTTTCCGTTTGCGGCGTTCGTGGACGGGTTATCCTCGATTTTATTCCTTGATATTATTATTCAGACGTCAACTATTACTAAAAATTGTAATCACTGTGAATCATTGACTTAGTCCTTACTTACGCGGAAGGAAAAACGTTTTTCATAAACAACAAGAAATGACACAGAATTCGAACCACACTATGGTATGGATAACATTTCTGTAAGTCGGAGGCCAATATATTCTTCACAACTTATACAATATGGTTACACTTTAGTTTGAAGTCGGGTCAACTATATTTTATTAAAAAGTTTGACATGCCCCATGACATCACCCACCACTCTCCCCTCATTACTGCCTAGCTTTTACAACCTTTCGGGTCCTATTTAGCAACATTATTTGTCCCTAGGGTTCGTGCTACATAAACCTATCTTAGTTAATAATGTCTTGACCTTCAAAGCTTTCTGTATAAAATTCTTCAACTTATTTAAAGTTTCAATTTGTGTGATTGAACTACATATTTCAGATTATAGAGCTAATTTGGAACTGCCGATCTTTAGATTTGTAACCTTGCCGGACGAAAGTTATTAGCAATAAACCCAGATTCGTGCATTATTACCCCTGCCCCCTCAAATACAATTTCAACGTGTAGATGAAAAATTTTCAGTGCAGTGCAGTCGCAGATAATTGTGATGTCTAAAATCATCAATTATTAAATTATTGCAGACAGATATTAGGTAATATTCATCAATAAATGACAATTGTACTGAGATTTAAAAATATATATTATTTAATTTGGAGGCGGGACCTGTACCCGCGGCGCAAATAACATAATATTTGACCGAATAAGACCAGAAAAGGACCGAACCATAAAGAAAAAAAAACCCGACTGCGTAAAAAAAATAAAAATAAAAATTCCTTTAACTATCAAAGAAAACCCAACTGCATTACAGTCTTAGCCGGCGGGACCACTATGTTTGAACCTGGATCTCCCGCCTGCTAAGACTGTAATGCAGACTGCAGTTGGGTTTTATTTTGTTCCCAAGATCAAGTATAAAAAATCCGAGGGGTGCTCTACATCTGGACTTCCGCTTGACACTATTTTTTGGGACACCTGTATAATTATGTAAAAACAAAAGAGATAAACAATAAATTAGCCATTCAAATCATTAGCGTTAATTCGAATCTCGGTAGAACCAGAAACAAATGGCTATTCTTAATCTTGTTGAAATAATTTTGCGTCAGCGTAGAGAAGCAAGTAAAGCTCTACGTGTGAAATGAATGATACATTGATTGGTTCCAGATATTCCAATAGCATCTAGAGGCACTATTTGTGTTGAATCAGACAAATCGGTATAATACCAACAATCTGACCTAGCCCAGAGGTTATCGCTAGCATATCCTACGGTATGTACGTCGTCGCAGAGACGATAATGTCATTGAAGTCTGCTCTCCTCTAATCGACTTTAAACAACGCATATTACTTACCTCTATTTGATATTATGATATCCATTTGAAGTCAAAAAACATCACAAAAAGGTACCTAAGACATTTGAAGGCGATCACTTCACTTCAGGAAATAACAAAATGATTTGCGATGTATTATTTATAGAAGTTCTCTACATAATTTCTTGTTATAGCACTCTACATAGCACTTTTTCGGAGATTGTCGCCATGAACTTTCGCCATTTTCAGCAGACCTTGTTTCAAAATGTTAATGCATAAAATACGACTATTATGTTAGGTAATCCTTGTGTAATCTGGCAATTTAAAAAAACTGAAGCCTTTGCATCTGCGTAATGAGATGGTTTACAGCGTCCAGTAGCACCTTCACTCACACTAGATGGGTGAAGAGACCACTCGTCGCTGCAGTGCCTGGGACATAGTATGAGAGATGCCGGGCAAGCCTACTCCATCTAAAACAATCTGGCAATATAACTCCCAAGATCAAGTAATACAATAGTTTATCCCAGTAAAATACAGGGCGTCCCACGGCTATGCCACATGGAGGGAAAGTACCTTGAATATTGTAGATGGAACATTTTACTGAAAGAAGACATTATTTATATTTAAAAAACAATTTAAACTGCATTCATAGATATTGAAATAATTACATGGTTGAACCGGGAATCGAACCCGTTACATGAGAAAAATTATTACCCTGTAGTTTTATCATACCGATCGAAAGGCTTCATGATAAGGATTATTTTTTGCTTAATAACATAGTGTCAGAAATAAAAGGCAGACCATGAATTTTAACATTTTTAATACAACATTAATCAATGTATCAATGAAAATCACAGTAACAAAATATTAAAAGTATGAAAATGAAACACATTTTTGAATTATTTCTTTATAAACAGCCAGCCGCATTGCGATGGACAAAATTTTACGCGTCTTTCGGCTCAGCCCCTCTACCCTTGACGCATGTTTCCAATGCGGCCGCAATATGGCGCAATTTACAAAATTTAATATTTTACAAATTAAGACGCATTTTGTGTTTTTATTGAATAAAACCGCCTTACCTTTGAATAAACATTACAAAATATTTAAAATCAAAGCCTTACTATGCGAATTCAAAGAGAAATTAATTTTTAAACTTTTTCAATTGGATCGCAATAGCGTCAAGGGTAGAGGGGCAGGATACGGCTCGATTTGTTGCATACTACCAGGTAAATGTTAAAATTCATGGTCTTCCTTTTATTTCTGACACTATGTTATTAAGCAAAAAATAATCCTTATCATGAAGCCTTTCGATCGGTATGATAAAACTACAGGGTAATAATTTTTCTCAGGTTCAACCATGTAATTATTTCAATATCTATGAATGCAGTTTAAATTGTTTTTAAAATTAAAATAATGTCTTCTGTCAGTAAAATGTTCCATCTACAATATTTAAGGTAGTTTCCCTCCATGTGGCATAGCCGTGGGACGCCCTGTATACCTAACAAAGAATTTCTCTAGCTCGCGAGATTCCTAAAAATTCGTATACCTAAGTATTAATTATCACGTAAAACTAGAACGTCGATTCGATATCACTCTGTTGTAGGACGGCGGTTTCTTCAATGAATTGATTTGTTTTGTTATCGATAATCCCATGATTCGCAATCTACTGACAAGACATGTTGTAAATCAATCGAGGTGATTATTCCGATAACTTATTGTTTTGTTTCTGTGATACATTACAGGTGTCCCAAACAGAAGTGCCAAGCGGAACTCCAGAGGTAGAGCACCTCAAGGGCAATCCCTATTTAAGTTAAGTCATTTTTGTAGTTCAATGTTCTATCTCTGGATATTACTTTAGCCAAAGTGTGCTTACAGTTAACATTAAACAAACATACATGGTCAACTAGTAATGTAAAAGGAGTGCTATTTAAACTGTAATTGGTCGGCGCCTTTAGCACCCATTTGTGGTATTAACATACACATCACAATAGATATGCTCGGGGACTAAATTGTTTGTATCGTCTTGGGGACATATTCATTAAACACTCGTGCGTGACTTGATAGTTAAAATAGAATAAAATATGTATGGGTAGGTATTAGGTAAGTACCTCATTGTAAGGTACTAGCAGTAGTTAGTGGCGCAGGCAGTACAAATAGGCAGGCAGGTAAAATTAAATACTAGTTAGTAGTTTAAACTTATGTTGCATTTTCACGAAAAAAAAGTTGCATTGCCAAAATTAACAACTAGCCGCTAAAAAAAACCGACCAACTGCGAGTGGGACTCGCGCACTGAGGGTTCTGTACTGCCGTACAATAAAAAAATCTGGTAATTCTGACCTTGAGTGCGTGAGTTGCGCTTGACCGTTTTTATTAAACATTAAAAATAAGCCCTAAAATCATTAGCAAGTTTGATGTTTATATGTATTACCGTTTTTGCGATAGAGCAAAAAGTATAAGAACTCGTTTGTTGTATGGGGATCCCCCTTGTTTTTTATTATTTTATTTTGAATTTTCATTAGGTATTTGTTAGGTAATCCGCCATAACACATACTTACCTAATCAGTGAAAATGTCAACTGGCTACCTATTACGGTTCCAGAGATACAGCCCTTTAAAGTTAGGACAGACAGTGTAGGCAGAGTAATAGGGTCCGTTTGGCACCCTTCGGGTACGGAACCCTAAAAAATTATACGGTCTGCTGGTTTTTCGTTGACAAGAGTATAGCGCCATCTATGCTTGCTTACCAAAACAATCTATTTGCGCAAGCGCAGCGCCCGCGCCTCCACGCTCTCTACTAAACACAGCCTTGTTAATACTATCGTCTGATAATAGATGGCGCACTAAGAATGAAAAATAAATAGATCAACATGGATCTTGGATTTCGTATAGACCAAGACACTGAAAATCCTGAAATACTTGAGTTATTTTACATTTAAAATGGACGTATACAAAATTTGATGTACACCAAAATGTTTCCAATAATTATAAAACATGAGCCCATCGAAGGCAAAAAGGAATAACTACACCCATTTGTAGATAATATCCATAGAATTAGGACACCAAGTCTATGATAATATCCAATAATTATGTTAAAGGGATATGTAAAGTCGCTAAAGGACTCTACAAACAGCCCGATAACTGATAAGCGTATGTGTCGTGTGTTAGTAGTTTCTACTTCTTCAATCAAATCTTATCAACAAACACTGTGCCCAGTGCAAGACTGACTGCCAACAAACGCGAGTCGCTTTCCACTTCTTTTCAACTATAAAAAACTCTTTACTACCCACAAATTAACTTTTCGGGACACTAATATTTGTAGTCTGATTTGAATTTGTCGTTCAAATGAAACAGGGTGATTTGTGAAGTGCGTTGTTTGTGAACCAAATGCAGTTATGGTTATCAATGATGTGTGTGGTTCACTGTGATCGGACTAGCGGTGAAGTGACGGTACGAGTATGTCGGGGCACCTGGGCTCGCAGGCCGGCCCCAGTTCGACTCCGGAGCGCCGGCCCCTGATGTTAGCGCTCCGAGTACCGAGGAGCTATGGCAGCCTCTTCCCCTACTACAAGTTTGTTAGGGACACCGTCTCTGAGACTGTACAGCATGAGGTAACTTACCACTAGGTATAATCCGTGCGGAATGAGAATGGGATGCGACCTTTTGGAACTGAGACGCGCGCGGTAAGCAAACTCGCGTCGATACAACCTTGTCAAAGTAAAATACAGTATGTTTTCGAGTGACTTTGACAAGGTTCCATCCCATTCTCATCCCGCGCGCAGTATACTATGTTTTAATTTGTGCCACGTTTCTGAGCTATTTTGTACAAATTGTTCATAATGCCATGTCAAAATAATAAATTACTAAGATAGGCAGTAATAAATATAAAACGGCCAAGTGCAAGTCGGACTCGCGCACCGAGGGTTCCGTACAAACTTATAAAGGTGAAATAATATTTTAAACGTTTCTTGTCATAAATCGAAAACTATACGCCAGATAAATTATTAAACTAATGTTTTAGCTAGTGTTTTAAATTAGTTTCTGAATTAAAATAAACAGGGCCTCATTAAAACCTAGGTTATGAACGAGGAAGTCCTAAGACGTGTCAACAAGAAGCGAGAACTATGGAACACCATCAAAAGGAGAAAGGTTGCATATCTGGGACATGTGTTCAGACACGAGAGATACAGCCTCCTGCAACTTATAATGATGGCAAAAGTCGCTGGCAAGAGACGCGACGAAGAAGAAGATTAAAACCTACGACACAGCCAACATTTTAGCCACCAAGTGTCATCGCATCGTGATTCAGTAAATTTGTGCTGTAAAGTGATCGTAGTAGGAAAGTTTTGGGGTAGTTTTGATTTTTTCATTCCATATGTGTTTTGGGGTGCTAAATCTAAATCTGAGGTTTGCGGACAAAATTTCGTGACGCAACATTAAAAAAACCAGAAAAAACCGTTATTTTTTTTGCTTTTTTCCGGTTTTTTGCTTAAAACTCGAAAACTATTAACTTTGGGTAAATGGTCTGTTTACAGAAATTAAAGTACTTAAAATTCTCTACAAATAGCAGTATTTAGTTTTTTTTTTCAGACGAATCGTTCGGTTTCTAGTGCGAGTTGAAAATTGAAAATTTTTTGCTGTTTAAGCAAAACCCACTTTTTACATTTCAATATTTAATTTTTATGGATGCTGTCATTTGATAAATGTCACCTGGTTTTCCACACAAGTAATTAAAAAGAAAAAAGGAAAAAAATATGCAAATTCAGTAGGTATCAAAAAAAGGTAGAACTCGTAACAAAATAAAACTTAAAATCTCGTTACTTATGATCATTTATTATTATGATTATAAATTATAATATGCAAAATTTATATGAGCCGTTGTCTTTTGGAAGGCCCTGGCTGAGGTTCTTCGATAACGATGAGTCCTGGTTCTGCTTGTTCTGGAAAATAAAAGTTTAAAGTTAAGTCATTTATCAAGAAGAGATGAAAATTGCAAAATAGATTGTGAGATTAAACATACCTTCCGCATCGTACTGAGGTTCTTCGATGGCATCGGGTCCTGGCTTAGGGTCTGATTGCTCCATCGTCAGCGTCGGGAGTCGTTCTCCTGGAAAATAAAAAGAGGTGAGACACATATCATATATCAAGGAGAGATGAATTACTACAAAATAACTTGTGAGATCCAACATACCTCCCTCTCTTTCTTCAGTTTCTTCTACGTCTATGTCAGAGCTGTCTTCTGGGGGCTCAACATTGTTACACAGTCCTTCGCATGATGTGCATATTGGGGAACAATGGAGTCCCGCCTTCCTGCATCCACAATTGATTGAATCTATATGGAAGAAAAGAGAAAAAACTAAACGATTTAAGATACAAACAATACGTATCTTCATCATTCAAAAATAAGACCAGCATTTCCTCATTGCCCCCAACTGAAGTTGCTGCACGAGAACATTCACTGAGAGTTTACTATCAGGTGCAGCAGTAGTAATCCGGTCAAGCCACACCTAACGAGCAACAAAAAGACCCAAGTGAGTGGGGAAGGAAAAAAACTAGTAGTGGTCTCGTGCCAGTACCAACTACTTTGGACCCTGCACCAAACTCAATACTCCGGTACATTTCATGTAAATGTAAAAAGGTCTGTCAACGCAATTGGGTACGCAAAGTTTTTTGTTCGAAAGTCCGTTATTGGCTTAAACTTATCTTTAGACAATATTAAGAAACTAATTTAAATATTTTTTATTTTGGTCCAGTAGTTTTGTTTTTATGCGCTAAAATGTTTTGTTCCTATGACCGCCAACAGTATGCAGACCGTCGCGTGAAGGTCATAAAACCGTATCTTTGAAACGTTGTAAAATCCAAACTACTGAACCAAAATAAAAAATATTGAAATTATTTTCTCAATATTGTCTAAACATAAGATTAAGCCAATAACGGACTTTCGAACAAAAAACTTTGCCTTCCCAATTGTGGATGCAGGAAGGCGGGACTCCATTGTTCCCCAATATGCACAACATGTGAAGGACTGTGTAACAATGTTGAGCCCCCAGAAGACAGCTCTGACATAGACGTAGAAGAAACTGAAGAAAGAAAGAGAGGTATGTTGGATCTCACAAGTTATTTTGTAGTAATTCATCTCTCCTTGATATAAGATATGTGTCTCACCTCTTTTTATTTTCCAGGAGAACGACTCCCGACGCTGACGATGGAGCAATCAGACCCTGAGCCAGGACCCGATGCCATCGAAGAACCTCAGTACGATGCGGAAGGTATGTTTAATCTCACAATCTATTTTGCAATTTTCATCTCTTCTTGATAAATGACTTAACTTTAAACTTTTATTTTCCAGAACAAGCAGAACCAGGACTCATCGTTATCGAAGAACCTCAGCCAGGGCCTTCCAAAAGATAACGGCTCATATAAATTTTGCATATTATAATTTATAATCATAATAATATATGATCATAAGTAACGAGATTTTAAGTTTTATTTTGTTCCGAGTTCTACCTTTTTTTGATACCTACTGAATTTGCATAATTTTTGCCTTTTTTATTTTTAATTACTTGTGTGGAAAACCAGGTGACATTTATCAAATGACAGCATCCATAAAAATTAAATATTGAAATGTAAAAAGTGGGTTTTGCATAAACTGCTAAAAATTTACAAATTTCAACTCGCACTAGAAACCGAACCATTCGTCTGAAAAAAAAAACTAAATACTGCTATTTGTAGAGAATTTTAAGTACTTTAATTTCTGTAAACAGACCATTTACCAAAAGTTAATAGTTTTAGAGTTTTAAGCAAAAAACCGGAAAAAAGCAAAAAAAATATCGGTTTTTTCTGTTTTTTTTAATGTTGCGTCACGAAATTTTGTCCGCAAACCTCAGATTCTGATTTAGCACCCCAAAACACATATGGAATGAAAAAATCCGAACTACCCCAAAACTTTCCCTGCAAAAATACAATTTAACTGAACTATCGCGCTGTCTCCTATATGGTGTTTAGGGTGGATTAGACAGCTTTAATTTATGTGTCACTCACTGGCCGCTGTCCAGACGAGGCCAGTGAATGCAGTGTTAATGTTATCGTAATCGCGACCGGCATGTGTCTGTCCGTCTGCCAACATACCGACATTTCCAACTATTCAATCGTTCACCGTGGGTGTTCGTCACTATGCCGAATCGGGCGACGCCCCTTCATCAGTTGCTGAAAGATGAAATACCGACTCACGAATTGGACTGTGAAAAAGGGCGATTCTACCATGAACTGACTAACCGACGCCTTTGACTAGGGCAGCGTTCCCCAAATAATAGGTCAACACAAGGCACCAGGACACGAAGATAAAATCGGGTCACAACTATCTTCTACGTTTTCCATGATTCGAATTTTGCTATGACTTTATAACTTCCCCATATCACGCAAGGAAGGAATCTAAAGATTTTTCCGGCATAAACGTCATATCATGTACCTAATTAGGTAGGAAGCTTAACTCTCACGCGATATCACAATTTATACAACGTGTAAAAAAACAACCTAACTCTTTTTATAGGTTGTAACCTACGGTCAACAGGATGTTGAAAAAAGCATTTTTTTATTTTATAACCTTAGTCTGTGACCTTAAAATTACGAAACGTCATAGAGCAAAAAAAATTAGATTGTGATGCCTATCACCGGGTGCTATTACTCTGTAAAAAGAACCTTTTGTAACACCTTGAGAGGGCGTAGTCCATGTGTCGGCGCCGGACGGGTCGCGACACCGGTTCGTTACGCTGGCCGAGCTGAATGCCCTCCCGGGGGCCCCCGCGGAGAAGCCTGCGAAGGCCGCCAGCTCACAGAAGCCTCCCAAGACGAAGGTTGCAGTAGCGGATCGTGCCGCTCGTGCAGCGGCGCGGAAATGAGCCCCAATGGTCCATTTGTTTGACTCCGTCGCATAGTGTTGTCTGTATCTCTTTGCCTGCATCGTCCGTGTAATATTCATGCTAGGTACTGAGGGTAAAATCACCACGGCGTCATTTTTGTAATTAATTTTCCACGTTTTTTTGTTTTTGGTGCAGGTATTTGTATTTGTTTTTTCTGTCACTGTCACTCGTGTGTGAAATGTCAACGGCAACTAGCTGTCAGCTGTCACTGTGGGTGCGTTCCGAATCTGGAATTATCCAGTTCGGACGCGTTCACAATAATTTATTCTATTACTTTTTTTTCCATTCAACTGGCGGGTGGACATTCACTGAAAAGTGATATTCATATTTATTAAAGTAGGTAGCTTATTTATTTATACACATATTATCGACATTATTTAGTTTATTATATTATTATTATTTAGTATATCATGCAACAGTTGAACAGCAGTGATGCGAGTGACCAATTCCAATCTTTTTCCTCCTCCGATGGATTGAACAGTACAAGTGATAGTTTCCATAGTTTACCCTCTCTAGCTGACACACTAGATTCAAATTTTTCTATTTTCCCAAAGAACTTTAATGTTATTCATGTAAATGCCCAAAGTATTCCGGCGCATTTTCCTGACATGCTAGCATCGTTTAACAGCAAATATATTCACGCCATCCTTGTCTCTGAATCCTGGCTCAAACCGTGTCTCCCCTCTACTTCTTACTCCCTCCCAGGATTCCAGCTCATTAGGAACGACCGTCCCCAGGGTTACGGCGGGGTTGCAATATACCTCCGTGCCCATATCCTCTACTCTATTATAAGCATGTCAGCACAGCCCCCTCCTTCCAATGCAGGTGAACACTTATTTTTAGAAGTCCTCCTATCTCACACCAAAATTTTGCTTGGTGTATACTACAGCCCGTCCAAAGACATTAATTATTTTTCTTCTTTTGAAAACCTCTTAGTAGACTTAACCCCTTCATACAGTCACACCATTATCATGGGTGACTTCAACACTTGTCTCTTAAAAAATGACCTTCGGTCCAAGTCTCTTACATCTCTCCTCCGTGGGAGCAACATGCATCTTCTCCCTCTTAGCGCTACGCATCACTTCCCAAATTGTACCCCTTCCCTTCTGGATCTCATATCAGTTTCTTCGACCAACCATGTTGCTCACCATGGCCAATGCTCGGCTGATGCCCTCTCCTATCACGATTTAATATTCCTCTCTTATAAAATTCGACCCCCTAAAGCTAAGCCGAGAGTTCTTCTGCAGCGTAGCTTTGGTAGCATTAATCTCGATAAACTCCGTGATGACGCCCAAGGTATTGACTGGTCATTAGCCACTGACGCGGAAAGTGTGGATGAACAAGTGGAAGTATTCAACTCTCTTCTTATCCAGCTTTACGATGTTCATGCCCCTGTCCGAGCTGTAAAGATGAAGCATCATCCAGCGCCATGGCTAACAGATGACCTGAAATCGCTGCTAGCGAAAAAATCTGTAGCCAAATCTAAATATAAATGTCGCCCAACTGACTACAATAAAGAAAGGTATATGGTTATCAGGAATCGCTGCAATAAGATGTGTAGGGATGCACAACGACGCCACATTCACGAATCTGTCGAAAATGGAGATCCAGCTAAAGTTTGGAAATTTCTTCGTTCACTAGGAGTTGGTAAATCTCGTCAAGATTCTATTCCAAAAGATTTGAACGTTGACTTACTAAATCAACACTTTTCCTCCGTGTCTACCTTTGATGGTACTAAAAAAACTGAAACCCTCAAATTTCTTTCCTCGCTTCCAACTCCTGATTTCTCTTCTTTTAATTTTAGTCAATTTGCTGATTGTGATGTTAAGAGGAATATTTTAACGATTACATCTAACGCAGTCGGTAGTGATGACATCAGCCGTAACATGCTATTACCCATCCTAGACATCATAACTCCCGTCATCACCAAAATCCTGAACCACTCCGTTTCCACTGGTCTGTTCCCCACTTCGTGGAAGACAGCCCAGGTTACACCTCTCCCTAAAAAAGCTAATCCCGCCACCTTCTCCGAATACCGCCCCATATCCATTCTCCCGTTCCTCTCTAAAGTCCTCGAACGTCTGGTCCATTATCAATTAAGCCAATTCCTTACCAAAAATAATCTCCTCAATCCTTTCCAGTCTGGTTTCCGTCCCGCACATAGCACTGTTACGGCTCTTGTCAAAATTACCGACGACATGCGCCAAGGTATGGAAAGAGGGCAGCTCACTATACTGTCACTGCTTGATTTTAGCAATGCATTTAATGCAGTCGACTTCGACATCTTGTTAGCTTTGCTTCGTTCCCTTAACATATCTCCAACAGTAATTGACTGGTTTCGTAGTTATCTACACGGGCGCCGGCAGCGTATTCGTATTGAAGATTCTTTCTCTGGGTGGTGTGGAATATCTGCCGGTGTACCGCAAGGTGGCGTGTTGTCTCCTCTTCTCTTTGCCATTTTTATTAATAGTATTTCCTGTAAGCTCTCTTCTTCCTACCATCTTTATGCAGACGATCTCCAAATATACACTCAGGCCATATTAGACGACCTTCCTGCAGCTATTGCTACAACTAATAGTGACCTTGCACGTATTGCTGACTGGAGTGGGTCGTACGGACTCAGCATAAATCCTAACAAAACGCAAGTTATCGTAATAGGTAGCAGTTGGAATATTTCTAGGGTCAATATGGACTCGCTCCCCCCGGTTCTATTTGATGGAGTAAGGATACCCTTTAGTCCGGCTGTAAAAAATCTAGGTATAATGATCGACAGTACCTTATCTTGGGTGCCGCAAATGGAGTTGGTGAGTCGAAAGATGTTCGCGTCCGCAGGGTCACTGAGAAGATTACGTAATTTTCTCCCCACTGCTACCAAAGTTGCGTTAGCACAATCGCTCCTCTTACCAATTCTCGACTACGCCGACATCTGCTATCTTGACCTTACCGAGGAGCAACTTAATAAGCTTGAACGTCTTCAAAACTTCTGCATACGATTCATATTTGGCTTACGCAAATATGATCATGTCTCTGATTTCCGTTCTCAGCTCAAGTGGCTCCCCATTCGTCTCCGCCGGAATGCACATATTCTTTCTCTCTTATACTGTATTATGTTCAATCCAGCTACCCCCTCCTACCTTAAAGAACGCTTCGAATATCTCCATTCCTCCAACAACCTTAATCTCCGATCATCCCATAACCTACGCCTCAAGATGCCGTCCCACCACACCAAACTTTATGGCTCCTCGTTCACAGTGACGGCAGTCCGATTATGGAATGCCCTCCCGGAGGAGGTACGAAAGGCTAAATCCCTGCCAATTTTTAAGGCACTTGTAAAAAAGTTCTACCTCACTGGTGAACTGTGATACTGTTGTTATATTTTTATTATGCATGTTCATGTATATATTATAATGTATTTATGTAGTTCTTATTGTATATATAATATTAGATATATATTTTAGTCAATTATATAAGTAAACTTATTCGGATTTATCTATTAATAAATTATGTATTACTCGTAAGTATTTTATCTACGTAAATATACGTAATTGAAATAAAATTGTTTTTCTTATCCTATCATATATTTCTTATTGTGCATCTGCTGCTACTGTGTTTTCGCTCTCAGTCCTGTCCATCCAAAGGTTGTCTGGAAGAAATCGCTTTTAGCGATAAGACCGCCATTTGTACTGTTATTTTTAAATGTTTATTTGTAAAATGTTTTCGTTTGTGCAATAAAGAGTTACTTACTTACTTACTTACTTACTTGTATTGCACGGTATATTTCCAAAGTTATCACTATCAGTTGGCAATATGCAAACGTTTAGGGATTAGCTCTCTGACCAAACATTTGCTGTAGAGCTAAGCTTTTCTAAACATTAAAGTCTATAAGAGATGCAGACCAAAAACAGTAACACTTCTTTACCATGTTCTTTGGGTCGTTCATAAACTGGGATCATTATTTTGTTACTGATTTAGCAGTTGTGGTCCACAAATCGTCAAAATGCTCCGCGCCGCTTCCTTCATCAGGAGTTACAGTCATCGACAGGAGGTAATGTGATAATAAACAATTACAGGATTACAAATAAAATTTAAGGAAAAGGATTATCCATTGTTTCTTCAATTAAGTATGTTTGGTATTCTGTCGTCGTGACGCAAGTAGCAAAAAGTAGCCCAACATTTTTCCTCGTCAACGGTCCTCCGAGTCTCTACACCTACTCTCCTTTTATTTTTCCAAAACTTTTTCATTCGTCACCAATAACGATGAAGAGTAGGTGACGTGGAATATGATTCGAGAAGTGATACGTGAAAAGTATGGCCTTTTATGATGATGATATTCCTTGTCTCGTCTTGCATCTTCTGACCTGAAGGTGCTGAGCGCTCTATTCTGTTCTCCATCTCAGTTATTTAAAGGTAAAACATACCAAATAAACTAAGTATACTTTGTAAATTGAAATGGCCAAGAGGACTTGGCCTCCCTTTGGTTTTCGGCGTACTTGAATTAGATTTCCTAAAATGGTCCTTGCAGTAAATAGCTCGTTTTGTCATCTTCAGACACTCACACTCAGATTTCGTAGTAGGGACTAGGCAGTGTAATATGTTGTGCTGGTACAATATTGCTAGTTTATTTTTATCCCCTACTGCACTGCATAGCACGCATGACTTGTCCCTGTCGCCCCAGTTAGTGGAATCCTGTGCCGTTCCCCGGCTTTTTATAACGCATGTAGCTCCGGGCGTTGCGAGCCGGTCAACTGGAATATAGCTCAAGTAACTTGGTTACAGGGTTGCCAGATGCGTTTTTCCGTTTCTCCCCAAATTTTAATAAATTTTTCTCCAAAACGATACTATTTTCCATGGTTTTACCCAAAGGCCCAGACTCGTTTTTTCCCTTATTCTACGGCATATTTCGCCTGGTAGTATCAAAGAAAATGTTTTTGTTAGTGGTTCTACCAGTAAAATAGAAGTTAAAAACTAAAACGCGACTACTAAAAGGCTTAAAACAAGACCTGTTTATCCTTAAAATAGACTCATAGATAATTAATCGTAGTCGGAGGCCATCGGTTTATCAAATGCGAATGTGGTGTCCTCCGACTACGATTAATTATCTATGAGTCTATTTTAAGGATAAACAGGTCTTGTTTTAAGCCTTTTAGTAGTCGCGTTTTAGTTTTTAACTTCTATTTTTTTTTTGAGCTTTTTAGTAAGTCATTCTGTACGTGCAGCATGGTAAGCCCGAGATAGACCCTTCTCTATGCAAAACTGTCAACTTGTCGGTCGGGCTCGAGTTGGCTCTACGCCAACATGGCGATGGAGACTAAAATTCAACATTTTTATTAAAAATTGCAATATCTACTTTCTGCTCGACATGACCCTAATCTATTGCCATCTCGAATCCCGCCTGCCATGCTCGCACAATAGACATGGCACGTCTGTCACTCGAGTTCGAGAGAGTGTCAAAACGACCATGCTAAGCATACTGGACGATCACCAAGAATAGAACCAAGAAGGGCAAAAAAAACTCATTTTTGAATTTTTTGTTCTATTTGTTATGTTGACGCTACATGTGTTATACATTTTTGAAAAGGTCTTTTAAAGCCCTTTCATTTGATACCCATGACGATGGTATCCGATAATTTTTATTTTTAGGTCCACCACTTTAGGGCGCAGCACAGCCGCCATCTTGATTTTTTTCAAAATTAAACTATTCTATGTTACCTGGGTGATTAAGACGAATCCAACGACACCTCATTTGTTGAAATCGGCCGAGTAGTTTAGGCTCTGCGAGGGAACAGATGAACACACAAACATACATACATACATACATACATACATACAAACATACATACATACATACATACGCTGCTAAAATCATAACCCTCCTTTTTTTCCTTCGCGTAGTCGGGTAAAAACTACAAACAAATGGCATTCACTGTAGTTTAACAAAACTTTTTGTCTATGGTATTGACATAAAACAAACTGAAAGTTTATTCAAATAACTAAAACTCCCAAAGTTCTGAACGCAGCAGCCCAGCTGAGCGTTCGAAAACTAATGGACGCGTTCGTAAAAATGCATGAGCAATGTACGGATGCGTTCGCAAACAAAAAAAATAATTATCCAAAACTTTTTCTTTTTCTCCAAACATTTCTCCAAAGATTTCTTTTCTCCAAAATTTCTCCAGAAGCCAAATTTTTACCCAGAATTGCGAGAAAAATACCCAATCTGGTAACACTGCAAGCAATAGCCTCGCTCGAGGCTTTATGTAGGTAAATTAGGTTTTTTTTTTTTTTTTAGGTAAATGATTGCCTAAGGCCCGTAAGATCAATCACAGTTTAAACTCAATCCATAGATTAAACCTCGCATTTTGTATGAAAGTTAACGACAGATAGGCTTTAAACTAGCCTCATTGGTTTAAACTGTGATTGATCTTACGGGCCTAAGTAAAGTATATTTTTTTTATTTGTGTATGAAGTTATGGTCATATTATGACGCGTGCGTATAAAATGTAAGTAGGTAATCGATGATGAAGTCTGGCTGGCGCGGCGGGGAGGCGCAGGCTTTAGTGCGCGCGCCACAGTGCGCCCGCGACTCGCGCCATGCTGCCCACCGACCGACCGCACCGCTCCGCCTCCGAGCTCATTAAGCGCATCTCGCGCCGCTCCTGCAGCACCTTCTCGCTAGTACGTATCGTTTCATTCATCGCCGTGGGAGAGAGCCCGCCCGCCCTGATTCACTCCGCGCTGTAAATATAGTTCCCCCGCCCAACGGCCGCCCGCCCTCGCGCGTCCCACGCCAGTCGGCCGCGTGCGCCGCAGTCACGCCCGCAAATCTGTCGCAGGGAGCCGGCGTGCGCGCCCGTCCGCGCAGAGTATGCAGATGAGTGGACGTGCAACATCAACATCGTCGCGGCACCCGCAGCTCCCGGACTCCTCCGGGAAGGAGAACGAGTACGTGCACATCCGGAGCCTCATAGCGAACATCCACCGGCCGAGGAATGTGTGCCGACCGCCGGACAGGGCGTCGGAGGGCGCCGTGCAGCCTATGCTGTCGGTGGTGCAGGAGTCGCCGACCTCGTCGGAGCGGGAGGGCAGCTCCGGCTCGGAGCGGCAGGCGCCGGAGGAGCTGACGCCGGTGCCGCGGAGCAAGAGCAACAGCATCGCGGGCTCGACGCTGAGGGTGGTCCCGCCGGCGAAGCGACGGCGGCGCTCGTTCCTGCACCTGAATGTGGGCGGCGGAGAGCAGACGGCGGGCCCGATGTCGGCCGGCCCGCGCCTCAGCGTGCCGCGGTTCACGGTGACGGCGCCGCCGGGGGAGCAGCGCCGCCACAGCCACGCCTTCACCAGCTTCCATGGTTTCCAACTTCGACGACATTCTAACACGGTCTGCGCTAGTTTGCTGCGTTGATGCATCCTGCTGCAGCGATCGATTGATGTTTTTGAGTGTTTTTGACATTGCTAACAATAAGTACTTAGAGCTATCTTCTTGACTGTGAACTCTTGCATGCTCTTAACATCTGCCATCTCAAAATAGGGCTCTGCTCTATGTATAAGTTAGACAAACAATATTTATGAATCCTACTTAATTAATTCAACGTTTAGTCTAACATTAGCAACTACATACGTTATTTAATTAACAACAAGTTTAATTAAAACCCAATTTAGTCGATAAAACGATAGGTCAGCCAGCAGGTCTTGCTAGGTAGCTCATATAATGCGCATAAAATGTTACACTAACATGAATTTAAAGTTCTTGAGTTTTCTCTGTTTTGTAGAGAAATTCATCTGAGGAAGGACTAACTTGTGTAATATTTGTTATTGATTCATTAGCATTGTTATGGCTACCTTGTGATAGGATGCGTTATCACTATCACTATCGCTGAATCTACAAAAGGAGTGTGTTGTAAAACGTCGCGCAGCGCGAACGCTTGCCTTGTTTTAATTTTGTCAAGTTTACTTTGATACGAAGAATACTTACAATTACCTACCAAACTTGATATCGAGATACTTGGTTGATACGAGTCATCACTACCTACAATGCTTCGATGGGGCATACAGAACAGTGAGGTATGCCTAGGGAAATCTCATTTTAGTTAGGGAATACTTATTGAAGAAGGTCAAACTTATTTACAATGTGTGCAGGATCATTCCAAGTATACCTACATGGGTACTTATTTTACCTCTTATGACCTACATGGTGACAGTAGAGATGAAATGGTTATTTAAATCTTATTTGTTTACTGAAAAACTTCTATTTCTTACTTACGAACCTCTTAATTTTGATCTCTGTTTAGACTCTACATTTGTGATTAGTAATGCGAGAAGTTTTTTTCTGTAATACGGTTAGGTTTTAAAATAGCCGAGTTGAATTACCATAAGTATCTAATATAGTTGGTTCGGTAGTTAACGTTATCTTTAAAATCAATTTATGAGGGGTACTAAAACTGCGTTTATCGTGCATGTGGAATGTGTCAAGAGGAACTTGAATATTGTTTATGGCGCGTAAAGTTTATTAGAACTGCAATAAACCAATAATATGAAGTGTCGCATGTTTTGATAGCTCCAGCAGCGTGCCAGATCGTTTGGTGTTTGACTGTGAACTTTACCTCAAAATATCTAACTCTAATAACAACAATAATATTAGTAACCGTGTTAAATGTTATCTCTAATATGTCTCTAATAATAATAGTCATAATTTCAATAATGTTATTCTAATGTTGAGTTGTTACCACCGCCGTGATATTAATCCCAATTCAGATTTTTATTGATATTTTGGCAACCTTTGAAATATTTATTTCATCCTCACAAGCAATTATGAACACACCACAGCACGTAGACGCTTACACTTTCGTTGCAAAGTCGCCCGTAACAAGTGAATAGAGTGCACGCACGTGTAAGCGTCTTCGTGCTGTCTTGTGTACGCCACTTCGAAAACTTTCAAACAATGTCGTCATTTCAATTCCTTCGATGATATCGTGTGCCACCTTTGCCTGACTCTTTTGCCACGATTTCCCACCCAAGACCTTCGCGTCTATTTTAAAAAAAAAACACTCAACGTCAACCTTCATAAACAGTTGGTAATTTATTTTCTGAAAAAAAAAAAGATAGATCAATGAAATGAACAATCTTTTTTTTACCATTAATAATGGGAATATGTTCGGTCCTTATTCTACAGGGTGCACTCTAAGTCGATAGCAGAACTTTAAGTAGGCTGTCTACTGATCAATACAAACAACTTGTACTAGGCGGCTAAAATGGAGTTAAAAAAATATCAGCTGTTGCATACAAAAGGTCGACTCAGTACTGCGCCAAATGTATGAAACAGCTGATATTTTTTTCGCTCCATTTTTGTCGCCACCTAGTACACGTTGTTTGTATTGATCAGTAGACAGCCTACTTAAAGTTCCGCTATCGACTTAGAGTGCACCCTGTAGAGAATACAGGGTCTGAAACTAACGCCACGATTCAACCCCCACAGAGCCTCCACCGCAGCGAGTCGATGGTGTCGCTCGCGTGCTTCAAGACTCTGGCGCAGCTGTTGCACAGCGACGACGAGCTGCGGCAGTACCTCGCCAATAACAAGAGCCTTGCGCTAGACGACAAGGATGAGGTAAGAGATAATATGAGATCCTGCATGGCAACAACACAAGAAGAAGAACTGTGGCAGTACCTAAACAACAGAAGAGCCTTGCGCTAGACGACAAGGATGAGGTAAGAGATAATATGGGATCCTGCATGGCAACAACACAAGAGCATCGCGCTAGACGACAAGGATGAGGTAAGAGAGAATACGAGATCCTGCATGGCAACAACACAACAAGGCAACCGACGACGAGCTGCGGCAGTATCTTGCCAACAACAAGAGACTCGCGTTAGATGACCAGGATGAGGTAAGAGAATACGGGATCCTGCATGGCAACAACACGAGAAGACGAGTAGTACCAAGTCATGTAACGCTTTTGTTCTTAGCTTCTTCTGAATGTTAACGTTTACACTCTTAAAGGGGCTTCTCTTCTTATTGCTATGTCCACCTCAGTCAGTCTGTGTCTATTGTGGTCCACGTTAAGCCTGCTGCGGCCCTTACGAGTATGTTATCGGTTCATTCATCGCCAAGCTTATCTGCCATCAGAAGGGGTTTACTGCGCTAAAATCTCTTAAAATCCGCCATTCGCTCATTGAATTCTCCTCCGTGTTCGTTCCTCTTCTTCACAAAAATCGCGTCTACTTACCTCGACGCATACGTAATGATGCGTATTTCGCGTTATTTTTATTTCCGTAAAGTCCCTCGGTCGTTCGACTAACAGCTAATAATCGATCTAATTTCCGCAAAAACTCAGTGTGACAGAAAGTGACGCTGCTAGAAGACATCGCCGCTAGACTGTCCCATTTTCCCGCTGCTACTTTGGCGCTGCTTTGTCGCCGAAGTGTAACCTAATTCAATAATATTATTTAGAATTTCGCAAGGTCCAATTCCAAAGCTCACAGAAAATTGCGTCGAGTAGAATATAAAGCAGAAAACTGTCGTCAAATGTCAAAGGTAACGGCAGACTCTCCGACGTGAGCTTGGGCGGAAATCAGTTCTAATTGAGCCGGCTTCCGCCCACCGGCAGCTTGGGACGGTAAATCTTTTGGCGTCTCTCTAAAGTCGCTTTTATGTCTACGTGCAGACATAAGCCTCTTTCAATAGTAACCCTTTCACTGAAGTCTTCTCATCCCACTCGTGTTTGCTTCCAAGCTTTGCCGTTCAATAAATCGATTTCCTGTTTAAAAGGAAGTGACTATAAGAGTGAAATGGTATGATAGAGCAGCAACGAAACGATATCACCGATACTAACTTGTTATACTTTGACGGTAGGAAAAATATCTTATAAGACTGTCTTAAATAATAAAATGAATGTGCCGTTCCATACATTTATTGCAGTATGGAAAACAGCTCTGCTTTTTGCCCAGATTTTTAGCCTTATAGTAGTTGTAGCTCTTTGTTCTTAAGACGCCATACGTCTCACAACTAGCGCCGCCAATGGAAAAAAATTATATCTTTTTTTTTGATGCGTTTTTAGCAAAAAACGCTCCTGCGATTTCTCGACACGAGGCTTAACTATTTTTAGGACCTAAGGTTTGGATTCCAGGATTGCATTCTTAAGTTCTAGGATCTGGAATCCAAACCTTAGGTCCTAAAAATAGTTAAGCCTCGCGTTGAGAAATTGCAGGAGCGTTTTTTGCTAAAAACGCATCCAAAAAAAGATATGATTTTTTTTCCATTGGCGGCGCCAGTTGTGAGACGTATTTCATCTTAAGCAGTGTGCCTCTCCATAGCTACAACTTTTACCAAGCGAAACAATTCTTCAACGATAATAACTTGAAAAAGTTGTATGGATGAGTAGAAAACCCTCCCAACGATTTGCTAATTATTGTGTAGTCCGTTGCGGCCGCTAAGCTCGAAAATCAACAATCTCCTTCTATTCTAAATGGGCCGAATCTTGGTGGGTTTTTGTAAGGCAAAATAAATTACGTTTTCCTGGCGTTTCGACCTTTTTATTAACACGCTTTATAAGCTTGGCATGTATGTATGTATGTAACGGAATCTTTGAGCATAATTTTTACTAATTTCCAGAAGTCTGATTAATTTGAAACTTTGCATACGTATCAAGGACCAATGACAATGCAATAATTTGATAACAGTTTCCCATTATACCCCTACAGTGACCTTATACAGGGTGTATTTTTGAGACGGGGCAGTAAGTACCTTAACCGTTATAGTTACAGGAAAGCGTTCTTAGGAGACCTTCCATACTTTTTGAGATATTATGAACTGCATTCACAGATTTTGGAAAAAATGTACGGTCAGCAAAAAAAATGCTAAAATACAAAAAAATAATATGCCAATGGATTGTCTTTCATGTAGGGATCAAAAGACTCTAAGGAGCCAACTGAGCTTTGAGTACTAGAAATGTCAGAAACTTACAAAAAAAAATGATAAATCGAACTAAAAAATTAAAAATAAATAACAGTTTAAAAAAACTTAAAAAACACGCTTTTCTAGCTAACCGAACTAAAAAGTATAAAATAATTTTTAATTATAAAAGCGTGTTTTTTTTGTTTTTTTAAACTGTTATTATAATAGAGGTATGTGTGAATGTGAATGAAGTACGGTGGTGGTCTAGTGGGTAGGTGGAGAGGTTCGATTCCCAGTGCGGGCATGTATGTCTATGACTTTGTTTAATTTCAAAGTTACTTACATTTGTGAATTTGCAGTAGCAATACCACTCGCTAACTGTGAAGGAAAACATTGTGAGGAAACCCGCGGGTTAGTTGGCTCCACAAGTATTGACTTGTCTTTCCTGTGGGCTAGGCCGACTAAAGCTGTCAGGATGTTATAGATGCTGGGCAAGCCTACTCCATCTAGATCAATGTCTCAGGCACTGCGGCTCCGAGTGGTCTCTTCACCCATCTAGTGTGAGTGAAGGTGCCACTGGCCGCTGTATAAATCATCTCATTACGTAGATGCAAAGGCCTAGTTTTTTTTATGTGTGAATAACGCAAGTCATCAAAGGTAAATACCCAATCTTCCAACGTTTGTCCACAGAATGGCACAACGGCGCTCATGCTGGCCTGTGAGGCGTCGCGCGCCGGCGCGGTGCAGTTGCTTCTCGCGGGCGGCGCGGACGCAGCCCTCTCCGACAACGACGGCTGGACGCCGCTGGCGTTCGCGGCCCGCGCCGGCGCCGCCGCCGTGGTTAAGGAGATCCTAGACGCGGGCGCGCCAGTGGACCCGAGGGACTGTGTAAGTTTTTTGCTCATGGACTGAGCTCATAGGCTCATAGACATACTGCAGGTTTATGATTTGAGAAATTCGCTAAGCAAGTACTTAAATATCGTTCTGCCTCTGCGGATTTCTCACAAAAGAACGTGACAGAACGATAGTTAAGTATTTACTTAGTAAAATTCTCAATTCAGAAACCGGGCCATAGACACCCGACTCAGGAATGCTAAGTCATGTTTGGCCACCACTAGATTTTTTGACAGAGTTTTTGACCCACACTGCGTTCACTCACTCTCACTCCTTCAAAGTATCATTTAGTTCACAATGATGATGATGTTGGCCTCCTCGTCGTATCCGACGACAGCGACCGTCACTGCTTCCTAGCGTGTGCTCTGATGTGGCTGGACAGGCCGAACTTTGTTTTAAAAACCCGGTCACATTCAGCGCAGTAGAGTTGTCCGACGTCATTGTATGTGAAGGTGTAGGAAGGTTTTGGTCTTGTCTTCCTTATTTGGCGTTTTACTCCTAAGTTTTCGAGACGACGTTTTTCAAAGTTCTCAACACCTCTGTGGACTGACTAACGCCATTCTGGGCGTTTGGTTGCCAGTTCAAAATACCATCGATTGAAATGTGCAGGTTAGACAGCGGCCGATGGAATCTAGGATACTTTGAAGGAGTGAGGGCGAAGAGCCTCTTCTCTCACTATGTCACCCGATTTTTTTTTCTCTGTTTATTTCATGTATTTTCGTCAGTAAAGTTGTTTTCACGTTCACTTCTTCTTCTTCTCGAAGTTCCTTTCCATCATTCGAGGTTGGCAACCAGCTCTTTGCTCTAGCCTCACACAACGGAAAACTGCCCTAAAACTCCCAATACTGTATCTTCTACTGGTATGAGGCCTGTATATCAAGTAAGCATGATTGTAATCGTTGACCGAACATCTCTGACCGACAACTTTTTTGTCTAAACATGCTGTCGATGTGTCAATGTTGCCCTGCCAATATGCCAATTCATCCGTGATTTATTCGTGTTGAATACGAAATTAATCATAAATCTAAACTTGAATCGAGGCATTGTTATGTCTAGACTTTTTCAGAGATTCCGTGACTACGTCAACGCAAACGAAATTGAATAGAAAGTCTCAACGTGAAGTTTATATTATTAGACAACATGAATATTCGTAAAATAACTTTTGTTGTGTGACAATTGCAGACTGTGAACAGCTGCAAACTGCTTTTAGTCGCAATAATGTTGCCCGTTGATTTGGCAAGATAATACTTTTATTTTTACTTTATTTTCCCGTTATAAACCAACATCTTTAATCTGTATAATATAAGGTGGGTAGTTAGAGCTAGCCCTGGAGTCAGAGTTTGCTATATCTGTGCTATTAAGGAATAAGGTTACTACTAACATTGAATTCGGAAGGCAAAGTTTTTTGTTCGAAAGTCCGTTATTGGCTTAATTTTATGTTTAGACAATATTGAGAAACTAATTTCAATATTTTTTATTTTGGTTCAGTAGTTTGGATTTTAAAACGTTTCAAAGATACGGTTTTATGACCTTCACGCGACGGTCTGCATACTGTTGGCGGTCATAGGAACAAAACATTTTAGCGCATAAAAACAAAACTACTGGACCAAAATAAAAAATATTTAAATTAGTTTCTCAATATTGTCTAAAGATAAGTTTAAGCCAATAACGGACTTTCGAACAAAAAACTTTGCGTACCCAATTGTGTCTTGGAATTAAAATATCGAGGAAATGCAACTACCAAATTCTTATGATAGTTATGCCTTTTTTATACTCTCAAAAACAACAACGCAAAAAGTGCATTAATTACAACATCAAAGCGCACAATACACATGCACGCGTGACCCAAATATTTATAATAGAGCAATGACCAAAATGTTTATTCTGGCCTGTGCAGTGCGTTCAAAATTGTTATATATATACACCACATGGAAACCTGCCAAGATGTCACTGACATCCGTTATACACTCTTAAACGCAGCCATTGTAGTATTTTTTTCTTTCCTATACAGGGTAGCCTATTTTTAGTAGTCCACCTTTTTTTTGCTAGGGGGCATCGTGACTGATCTTTTAGAAGAAACGTATGTTTTACTAAAATGTATAGTTCAGGAGCTAAGATTTTTTTGGTAAGTTTTGTGAATTTCCCCGATTTTGGTCACAAAATCTACCATGGTGTAAAACCTATTTGATCGAATCGAATGTTTGGCATATGAGTAGCTAAGTGATCGAGCTAGCTTACTATTTCCCGAACTTGCATGTGTGCATAGGCTGTCCCATTTTATTTTAACGTTTTTGTAACTTTCTGTATGATTTCAATAATAACTTTAGAATTTCATCAAAAAAATGGCAAAAAGGTCCACTAAACCTTACTAAACTTTTGAACCTTTTGGACCACTAAACATGGGCCACCCCGTATAATCATCATTGTAGACTAGCATTCAATTACATTACCAGATTTTTTTACGCTTGTAAAATTCTTATTGTGAGCATTGTTTACTGATTTACGCTTTTTCAAACGTTCGTAAAACACTTCTAAGTGTAAGTTAGTTTTAATGGCTAGGTAACTTAAAAACAGACCAATAAATTATCAGACTTTTAAAATTATAATCTTTACTCCATCATGCCAAAGAATACAAACGTATATATTTTCTTCTTCTATTTTTGCAGGGTGGATGGACTCCATTGATGTGGGCAGCATACAAAGGACACGAAGACATAGTCGCCATACTGCTAGAGAAAGGGGCCGACGTCCACGCACATGGCAACTACAATATCAAGTAAGACCACTTATCTTTCAACACAGTAGCAAGTAATTGCTGTGAACTTGGCACTCGACTTTGTAATATCAATTGCGATAGCATTAAATTATTTAATCCTTGCACTATTCGCCCTGTATCGCTAGTCCCATGCTTCTAATGTAATTTGTGTATAATTGAATTCTAATCAATGAAACCGTAATTATGTCAGTAAAGAGAACCAGATCTTTGGAGTGTAAATGTAGAAAACCGTAGCTTCTACCACCGTGACCAAAAGCTTGAACTTGTATCTTCATTATCATCACAAATTAAACCACTGCACTGGTAAGAGTCTTCGCTGGGTAACTTTTGGAGGAGCGTGCCATTAACGATAAAAAGCTCAATTGATGAGAAATAAAAAAGGCCTCCTCATTTCAGGCTAGCTCCTGTAATCTCTAAAAGAAGACCGTCAACGTCATATTAACTATTATTAACTGTCAAAAAAAAGATTGTTCATTTCATTTCAATCTATATATATAAAAATTAATCGCCGTGCATTAGTCTCGCTAAAACTAAGAAACGGCTTGACCGATTTGCATATTTACTGTTTTGTTTTGTTCACCATAGTTCAGGGTAGGTTTATAAGCAAAGAAATATGGGAAAAGTTAAACGATTAGCTGAAAAACGGAAGAAATAAAAATTGGTAATTTTGTATTGGAATCGCCATTTTTGACATTCGTTGGCATATCGTTTGACAGCTGTTTGACTCTCGCCGAAATCCATCAAAAAACTACTTTGTTTGATTTTGATCCACCAAAAGGCTGGATTGTAAACCAACGTTGAACATCGATGAAGAAGTGGGTGGTTTAAAAAAATGCTGTGTTATGTCATTTGATACTGCTATTGAACAACAGATGGCATTAGTTATTATACGGAAACAGTGGATTTTTTTTTTCTTAGAACTGCTACTGAACAACAGATGGCATTAGTTGTTATTTGGAAACAGTGAATAAAATTTTATAGTAGAAGAAACTTCTCAACAACAGATGGCGTAAGTGAAAAAAAAATTACTCAAACTTATAAGTACAAAAGACAGCACGTAGACGCTTATACGCTAGCACTCTACTCGGTTACGTTACGGGCGACTTTAAAACAAAAGTGTACACTCTGACGTGCTGTCGTGTGCACTTTAAAATTCTGTCGCCTACTAAATAATTCCACCATCTATAATAAAAATTAATCGCCGTGCATTAGTCTCGCTAATAAGAAATGGCTTGACCGATTTGCAACTCAAGTGTATTGATATGTGAAACGTATTCTACTTCAGCGTACAGAAGACTGAGCAAAATTCCAGACTCAAGATTTGCCAGAGAGCAATGAAGCGCAGTATGTTAAGCTTCAAAAGGACAGATCATGTCAGAAATACGACACTGCGCTACAAAACGCGCCGATGTAGGGGTCCAAACAGCGAAGTTAAAGTGGAGCTGGGCCGGACATATAACTTCTGCTTGCAGAGATATAAAGTAACCAAAGGCCAGCATTGCGCAGAAGACCCCGCACCAACCCTGTATAGTGGGGGGGACTAAAATAGAAAACATAGACGTCTGGTGGCTGAGAGCACTGATGTTCTCCAAAGTATGCTCGCAGTATTGCATGAAGCATCTCTGAGGGTTAGCCTGAGGATGAACCTGTTCAAGACCAAGATTATGTCGGACAATAGGTACCTCTAACAATCTAAGCGTAAACGTTACCGTGGACAACTGCCACATCGAAGTGGTTGACAAATACGTTTTTCTTGGACGTCTTTTGTCCTTTGGCCAACAGTTCCAGATAAAAGAGATTGCTAGGCGAATGCAGCTGAAATAGGCCGCCTTCGGCAAACTTGAGGAAGTGTTTAAATCCAAACCGAAGGTTTTCAACCAGTGTGTACTGCCCACTCTTACTTATGGTTCTGAGACATGGAGTCTTACCAGAGATGTTATGAAAAAAGGCCAACGTTGCCCAAAGAGCCATGGGGCGAGCAATGATCGGTATTAAGCTCTTGGACCATATACCGAACGTTGTTGTAATAAGAAGCCGCACAAAGTGGCACACGTCGGAACACGCAAATCGTCTTTGAAGTAGAAGTGGGCAGGACACCTGGCTAGCTAGACGCACCGATGGCAGATGGACGAAGTCTATTGCGGAATGGCGACCTCGAGAGGGCAAGAGATTGGTTGGCAGACCACCAGCCAGATGGTCCGATGACATAGCCCAAGTAGCCGGAAAACAGTGGTTACATCTGGCACAGGATCATGAGGGGTGGCGAGAGCATGAAGAGGCCTTTACTCAGCAGTGGGTGTTAATGGGCCGTTGATGATGATGATGATTTGTCACATGATTTGATTTTTCAGTGTTATTATGGGGGACACAACCACAAATAATTTACATTATGTGTATCCAATCGATCCAGTAGTTTCGGAGCAAATTGGCTGTGATGTGACACAAGAACAGACAGACAGACACACGAGTGATCATAAATAATTAATGGTTCTGTTTTCCCTTTTGAGTTACGGAATCCCAAAACACATTAGGGGGGGATACGAAATACGTGGTTATATTTTTTGCTCTATCGTGAAAACTGTAATACCTACATACAATCAAACTTAGCGTGGTTATAGGGCTTAGGTAGGTACTGTCTATTATTACAACAAATAATAATAATAACGGCCAACATTTGTACGGAACCCTTTGCTCGAGTCCGACGTTCCAATAGATCAGTTTTTTGTCATCTGCGCGGACAGTCAAACTATATCAGGTGATACGAAGTTCACCGGGTCAGCTAGTAAGAGCTATTTATCAGTAAATATTCTGGTTTTGACGCTTCAACCTTGAGAGGATTTTTTAGGAAATAAACGCGCGGTCTACTAACTGGTCTTGAGCCACCTTTGTTGGTTGAGATCAATCCGCCATCACCGCCTTTTGCTTCTACCACTGAGCTGCCTCACTTTCACACTACAAAAAAAAAAGCACAATCCTTATTTCTCCTCCCTCCCCAGCTCTCTAGTATGGGCGGCTGGCCGCAAGCACAGCGGCGTGGTACAACGGTTGCTGACCGCGGGCGCGCGGCCGAACTCTTGCGACAAGTACGCCACTAGCGCGCTGACGTGGGCGGCGCGCGCCGGTGACGTCACGTCGTGCGCGGCGCTCCTGCGCGCCGGGGCCGATCCTAACACTGCCGGCATGCACTGCTGGACCCCGCTGCTGCAAGCCACGCAAGGTATATCAGGCCCACAACAACCTAAACGGAGATGGATGGAAGGGAGATTGATAGAGATCACTTTATTGTACACCAGTAAAGTCGGACTTGCCGGCTACTTTGATTAGGCGCCAGAAAAGACGTAGGTTTAGAATTTCATGACTTTCGTGTTTTGCGGCCAGGAAATTGCTATGAAAATCCATTGTCGAGTTTTGTTTCAAAAATAGAAGTAAAAAATTAGACGCAAAAAGTATTTATTCAGAATTTGGCTGTATGGGTACTGACTGGCAGTCTACAATAATTGTATAGAAAAAAAGCGCCTCGAAGAAGGGCTCGGCCTTCATTCCAGCTTGTCCATCAAGGGCTGCAATGCTGACCGCGCTTAGATGGCCTTGAGCTGCGCTGTCGGGCATCAACAGCGCGCCAGCAACGCACCCATTTCAGACCGCGGCAGTAGTGTACTATTAAATCTCGCGCTGCTTGACGCCGTTGCTGCTGATCCCAAATATCCCCTTACGACAACAACCGAACACCTTATCCTCGACTTGAATCCCCAGGCAACCACTTCGAGATAGTCCAAATGCTGCTGGAGCACAAGCCCAACGTGAACGCGTTAGACAAGGACGGGTTCACGGCGCTCGCCATCGCCTGCAAGGAGGGCTTCTACGACATCGCCTCCACGCTCATCACCTCCGGCGCTTATATTAATGTACAGGTAAAGCCACACCATTGAAGCAGCATGTGTTGAAGTCCTAGGTTCTAAGTCCAACACTACGCTAAGTATTTGTGTTAACGCCTGCTACAATAGTTCTAGCAAACTCCCACGCAGTCAGTTTAGTTTAATCAGGCGTGTAGGTATTTTTTTTTAAACTCAAAATTGTGTAACTGCCTTCTTTTGATTCATAATTCAATTGCTTTTAGACCACTGGATCGTCTGCACCTATTTTTTTGATTATATTTCTAAATTCTAAATCCAAAGTGTTTTCATTCTTGAGCTAAAACAATTTGGTTTTTCGCGCAATGAGAATCTGCCCCATTAATAATTATAATAGAAAAATTATAGGCTTAGGGCACTCTATGAAAGTGTCTGCTGCCATAGTTATGCTATAAAATAGCCTGTATTAATAGCTCGCAGGCCCGTACCTCGTCCGAGGTGAGTTTGAGGTGAGTTTTGAGTAGTGACAAGGTAATAAAATATTGTAAGTACTTATGAAATATATTAGGTATTAGGTAACATGTACACAGTGCCTGAACTAGAAGCTGCATTCTGTATCTCATCATACTAAACTATGCAATAATATTGTCACTGCATAATCAATCGTTCTAACTCTTCATCCGGTTCGCAGGACCATTCCAAGGACACGCCCCTCATCCACGCGGTGAAGGGCGGTCACAAGAACGTCGTCGAGGCATTGCTCAAGAAACACGTCGACGTCGACCTACCCGGCAAGGAGAAGAAGACACCGGTATATACAGCCGTCGAGAAGGGACACTTGGCCGTATTGAGGCTGCTGCTGGCGTCCAACCCGGATTTGGAGCTTTGCACTACGGTGAGTTTTTTTTTTTTTGTAGCGATGGGCTTAGCGGCTATTTTGACCTGGAAAAGAGAAGATCCTAGTCTATACGGCCGTCGAGAAGGGACACTTGGCCATTCTGAGGCTGCTACTGGTGTCAAACCCGGATTTAGAGCTTTACTACGGTTAGATGTTTTTTTTTTGTGTGTAGTGATGGACTAAACGCCCGGTGTTTATCCAATGCTGTGTACGGCAGCCAGCCGGTCCCCTTTTCTCGACGTTTTCTTATTCACGCGGCAATGTGGTCACAAGAACGTCGTCAAGGCATTGCTCAAGAAACACGTCGACGTCGACCTACCCGGCAAGGAGAAGAAGACACCGGTCTATACAGCCGTCGAGAAGGGACACTTGGCTGTATTGAGGCTGCTGCTGGCGTCCAACCCGGATTTGGAGCTTTGCACTACGGTAATATGGGAGATTGTTTTATGTAGCGATCTTCTTTTTATTCTTGTGAGAGTGTCAAAATTATAAGGCATGCAGCCAGTGATGAAGACCTGCTGAAAGCAACACCCAGAGCCATGGCGGTCGTGAAACACTGGCCGCATTCCTTATGTAGCGATGTAAGCGGAGTTGTCTTTGTCTAAAAAACACACCCGCAGGTTTATAAACCACCAAAAACTGTTGTTTTTAAGCTTCTCCAGTAGAAAAGAGAGAGAGATAGAGTAAGAGAGAGGTAGAGAGAAAGACAGTGGTTGGTCTTCTTATTTCACAAAAAAAAAAACCTTGAATTCGCACATAATACCTTGTGAGTTATACATCTTTGCTGCTGTTTCCAGACTGGCGACACGCCGCTGCTGCGGGCGGTGCGCTCGCGCAATCCGGAGATGGTACAACTCTTACTCGAGAGGAAGGCTAGAGTGAACGCCGTCGACAAGCGAGGCGACACCGCGCTGCACATAGCTATAAGGGCACGGTCTAAGGTAACTTACACTTTTATGTCTTGCTCTCATTTCAAAATTATCTTCTTCTTTTACGTCGCGCACACAGAATTTCGCCACTTCAACAGTGCTGGGTGGTGCTTCTATAAATTTGAATTTCACAGTTGAGCATCAGGACCGGCGTTAAGACAATGGTTAATACTGGAACTTCTACTGATCAGGCCGAAAGTCTGTTATAACGCAGCTGAGTTCCTACTCACGATCCTTTACGATGTAACTCCGAATCTAAAACAAATCTGAAAGCTGACTGACTGATTATTTGACATCGCTAAATAGATAACTACATTTTTATAGTTATGCCGTCCAGGCCCATTTTATTTGCTACTTCCTACACTGGCTCAACACATATGAACGGTAAACTAATTTGATAATATTCCGTTTCAGCAAATAGTTGAAATACTCCTGCGCAACCCGAAGAACAGTCAACTGCTGTACAAGCCGAACAAATTAAACGAGACTCCGTACAATATGGACATGAGCTACAACAAGACCATACTGGGACAGATATTCGGCGCGCGCAAGCTCAATACTAATGAAGATAACGAGAATATGTTAGGTATTATCCTTTATGGTGCATGTTTATTTGATTCAGTCACTGTGTGTGTAGTGATCGTTTAATTTAAGAGACAAAAGAGTTGAGTTGACACTTGAAGCCGTGACTTCTGGCGTATCGTGCTAGCGTTCTTGCTAACTGTGCAATCGGCAAAGTTCCCGTAGTTGATTAGTCTCATTTCATTGGTCTATTCATCAACACCAACCACTATGGGCGAGGGCCAATTGGTGCGTTGCGTCGTCGTTGCGGACACGTTTGTATCTGTCGATTGCGAAGGCTGAACTGAGACGCAGATGCGACGGCGTTTATACCTTCTTGCGTCGCGACGTCGTGCGTCGTCGCAACGCAGATGTGGCATACAATGCGTCGATCCGATGCGACAACGCAACGCAATGCAGCGCAACGCACCAATGCCTCTTGATCTCTTCTGCTGTGGTTTCCATTTGGACATTACCTTTGCGGCTCTGGTGTCTGGCATTCTCTCCAGGTAACCGGCCCATCGAAGACGTTGCGACTTACAGAACCTGATGATGGTTAAACATTTTATGTTATTTTCAGGTTACGAATTGTACAGTGCGGCATTAGCGGACATGCTTTCGGAGCCAAGTTTGTCTGTTCCCATCACGGTCGGACTGTACGCGCGGTGGGGCTCCGGAAAATCATTCTTGCTCAATAAGTTAAAAGGTAACTTAACATATGCGCGAACTGTGTCCCTAAATGGGCCGCTGTAATGCTGTCATCTCCCTATGTAATGTTGAGTTTAGGGGCCCAATCATGACTAAAGCATACACAAATATCAATAATGCTAAGTTAATCTAAGTTATCAATAATGCTAATAAGTTGCGAGAAATACTAAATTACTTGTGCAGTCTTTAATAGGTGCGTTGCTGGCACGCTTTTGATGGCCGAGCGCAGCTCCACGCGGTCAGCATTTCAGCCCTTGGTGGACAAACTAAAGGAAAAGCCTTGATAGCGCGGACAGCAAGGGCTGCAATGCAATGATGACCAAGTTTGACGGCCGAGATTGTAGCTAAGCTAAGCTTGAGGGCCGAGAGCGTAGCTAAGCTAAGCTCGAGGCCATCATAGCTTGGCTAGCAGCGCACTGCTTGGATAGTGGTTTATTCAAACAATGCGAGTAATTTAAAGAAACAAATGTATAAAAGACAATCTTCCTTCCTCTCTTCTCCGCTTTGGTGGTTTTGATGGGCCTAAGGGCAGTGCTAAAACATGACCATTTCCCTCCCAGAGGAGATGAAGAACTTCGCCCGCCAGTGGTGTGAGACGGGCTGGGCGTGGTCCTGGGCGGTGTGGTGGGGCGCGTGGCACGGCGCGCTGTCCGTGGGCGCGTGCGCGGCCGCCGCGGGCGCAGCGCCGCACGCCGCCGTCGCTGTGTTCTTTGCGCTCTTTGTGGCCATCTACCTGGCGCTCTACATACTGTGGTACTTGGGGAACAGGTTAGAGCCTTTTTGTACAGTCAGCCACAAGCTAGGACACCCATTTTTGTTCGATTGGCGCACTTATGCCGCGCGCGGTAAGAGCTACCATGGGGTATCCTAGACTGTGGCCGGCCATTCCTTCTCTCAGAACTAAATATGTTTTTATTCTTGTTCGTACCGACTAATCTAAATAAAATGTGGACTATGTGGGATCCTTGAGGGACGCTTTGATCCCTGTGCATTCCTCAACTATTAACTTTGACTCACCCTAAACATAGGCGCTCCACCTGATCTACTTAAATCCTGTCAACGTATGCTTAGCCAGCGTCTTTGCGAATTTCTCAATATTTTCATAGAATTTAACCTCCGCTGTTAAACCGAACAGAAGACAGAATTCCTTCATTCATCTATCTATTCTTATGTGAATAAAGTATCACTAGACGCTTCACAAACAATATGTATTATCGCAATGGCGCGAGTCCCAAAATTCATCCTGCCGATCGACGAGTAAAGTTCCCGGCGTATAACTTGAAAAAAGGACCTTGACTGGGAAATAGACGATTTTTGGGTCTCTTTAGCGGGGGACAAGGGGCGCGACGGAATTGCTATTGCTTCGGACGGCCCCGATTGGTTAAATTTAGTTTGAGATGCGTGAAGTCATCCCCAATACGCAGACTTTTGCTCAAGTTATTCGCCGGGAACTGTAACAACGTTCCATCCCACAGATACGAGTCGTGGTGGGCTGGCGGCGTGCTCTCGGCGCTGGGTCGTCGGTTCAGTTCCCTCCTGCTGGTGCTACAGGTGGTGTTCTGTCACCCGCCGGGCCCCAACGACCCGCGGGCGCTCCCCGCCACGCCCATAAGGTATGAAGCTTGTCCCATAGATCAGAAGACGAGAGTGCAACAGTGCATCGTGGCAGCAGATAGTGGAGAGTGAGCTAAAGCGAAGCCAGAAGCATATTTGAGGAGAGGAAGGCTTGACGTAGCCCTGTAAATACCCTTTGTACACACGACAGCACGTCAATCTGTACACTTTTTAAAGATTTAAAGATGTACACTTTTTGTTGTAAAGTCGCCCGTAACGTAACCGAGTAGAGTGCTAGCGTGTAAAGGTCGACGTGCTGTCGTGTGTATCTCTGGGGAACCATAAGACCAGAATGACGCCACTTTGAAAAAGGGGACAAAGAAGCAGAGTATATGAAAGCGAGGCGTGACGCGCACTTTAAAAAAGGGAACAATACTGGAACTTGCAAATAAATTCTGTTCCGTAACGAAATTCGATAGGAATAAACATGTGATGAAACTGGTATTTCAGATTTGGTAAAAGTATGTGGCCCGAGCTTGTATTGATTGATACCTCTTCAAGTATGACAGGACCTTTCTGTACTCAGTAGCTGGGTACTGACTGGGCGAGCCGCCTCGCAAGGACGTTCGACCAACGTAAACAGATCTACCGTCACGCCTTTACACGAGGCAGACGCGAGGCTTGGTAACGCCGGCCGGACGAGAGCTTGCCTCTAGACATGTGTAGGTAATGCTTGTAATATTACAAAAGACATATTACACAACGGTGTCATGAAATATTACACATTACACGAGAGAATAAAGCATGGCACATAGCATTTCATTACACTAGATGACATGAAACATGACACATGGCATTTCAGCACACTGTACGTACTGCAATGAAAGTGTGCTGAAATACCATGATGTCATGTTTCATGTCTGCAATGAAGAAATACCATGATGTCATGTTTTATGTCTGCAATGAAGAAATACCATGATGTCATGTTTCATGTCTGCAATGAAGAAATACCATGATGTCATGTTTCATGTCTGCAATGAAGAAATACCATGATGTCATGTGTCATGTTTGGTGCCATGATATAAGGTAATATCACGCGGTATGAAATGTCATGAAATATATCATGACTTCGAAGTGCACTGTTTCGCGCATGTCTACTTGCCTCGCGAAAACCCTCGGCCAGTCAGTACTTAGCAGCAGATCGCTCAAATCGCTGTGTGTGCGGCGCCTCACCGCAGACAATGGCGCATCTCTCTGCGTGCCCCTCGTGCCCGGCTATCTGCACTCGAGAGGACTTCCTGGCGGCCACAGGTATACGCGTGGCTGAATTCTAGGCCAATAAAATATGTAAACGTCACCGACCCGATAAGAAGAAGAAGTCAGTACCCGGCCAGTGAATCGTGCCCTAAACTAAACTAACCTTTTACAATTCGTGTTTTTTCCCCAACAGGTTCCACTTCACTGAGGGCATGAAGAGCGGCGGCGGGCAGGAAGGCTCGGCGATGGTGGTGCAGATGATCGCCAGCCTCGCCGAGGCGCTGGAGTGTCAGTACGGACGCGTCTGCACCAGGCTGGCGCGCGCCTTCCGCCCGAAGCCCGTCTCTTCCACTTCTGGCTGGAGGTAAACTTCTAGGAACTGCTTTTCAGTTTTACACCTTCAGATTAATTTCTGGTGTACAATAAAGTTTTCTCTCTCTCTCTCTCTCTCTGTCTCTCCCTTTCTCTTTCCCTTTCTCTCTCTCTTTTGTTCTTACAATGAAGTATTCTGAATGTTTCTAAACATGCGAAAATATTATGATACAAATTTTGTATCCAGTCCCCTCACACTAGATGGGTGAAATAACCACTCGGACGCTACAGTGCTTCAGAGCTTTTTAGAAGGAGTGGCTTGCCCCACACCTATGCCATCCTCTCAGCTTTATTCAGTTTAGGCGAACGTCATTATGACTGACAATATCATTATCCCAAAATCCGAGACAAAATCCGAGAAGGGAAGAGATCGGTTAGCAGACCACCAGCCAGATGGTCCGACGACATAGCCCAAAACCAGGAAAGCAGTGATTGCGCCTGGCACAGGATCGTGAGAGGTGGCGTAAGCATGAAGAGACCTTTACTCAGCAATGTGTGTTAACAGGCTGATGATGATGATGATATCCCGAAATGCCTTCGGCAACCGTAGCGACAGCTTTTAGTGAAGGGACATGGCCATATAGGCATATACCCTAAAGTTTAATTGCTCTGCTTAACTCTCTGTGTCTCTTTGTATCAACAGATGGCGCCGCGTGTGTTGCATTCCGCATATAGTGACGTTCGAGATCTGCTTCACGTGTATCGTGGTCGGCCTCTGCGTGCTCGTGCTGTATCTTACAGACGTCACCAACGATCCACAGTAAGTTTGCTACCTCACTCCGACCCTCAAGGATGTGGTGAAAAGTGTTTGGACGAAACATAAATATTTAAACATGGGCAAAATCACGAGACCAAAAGTCGCGGGCAAAAGCTAGTGTAACAATAACAAGCACAGCAGGCCGAAGGCGGAGCTCAGAGTAAACCGAAACTCCACCAAAAACCCCGCGAGTAATTCTTGCGAGGCCGATGCGCTGTTCAATGAGCCGAAGGCAGAGTCCCTCGTTGAGTGAAACTCGGAGCGGCACTAGACGACGCTACCAAACGCCCCACGCCGCGAGGCCGAAGTAATATTTGCGAGGCCGAATGCCAAGTCCTGCATTGAGCGAAGATCAAAACTGCCCGACATCGCTCCCACACAAAGGTCCCATAATCGTTCTAGCGAGACTGCAGGTCGAGCCGGGGGTTAGCACACACTGGGTGTATCCTATTTTAACCCCCGACCCAAAAAGAGGGGTTTTATAAGTTTGACCGCTATGTGTGTGTGTCATCGTAGCTCTCAAATGGGTTTGAAAGCGGGTTTTCTAGCGAGTAGAGAAGAAGAAGAGAAGATAAGTTTTATCAAAATGGGTTCAGCCGTTTATTTGCTTCAAATTATCATTAATTTGAAGCTAACATTGTGGGGGGTATTAAATGTTTAAAATTGTCTTGTAATCCAAATTGTCCGGTCAGACGGCGCGACATCCAGGCGGGACTGATGCTGGGCGCGGGCGCGCTCGCCGCCGTGGTCGTGCTCGCCAACCTGTACACGTGGGGCCGCGTGCTGGCCGCGCTCGCGCTGGGCCCGCGCGCGCGCCTCACGAGACAGCTCAAGCGCGACGCGCCCACCATCGCGCTGCGCCCGGAGGTGCAGGCGCTCACGCATACGGTGAGTCTGCGGCTCTATTACAACCTGTACACGTGGGGCCGCGTGCTGGCCGCGCTCGCGCTGGGCCCGCGCGCGCGCCTTACGAGACAGCTCAAGCGCGACGCGCCCACCATCGCGCTGCGCCCGGAGGTGCAGGCGCTCACGCATACGGTGAGTCTGCGGCTCTATTACAACCCTACAGCACGTGGGACCGCGTGGAATCTCGCATTCGACACATCTCGAAGGAAAAATCTCATGTCATTTCGATCACAACTGCTCCAGACCACTCGAGTCATGTCGAGCGAAAAAGGCAAACATCTCGTAGAACTCACGAGAGTATCACTTATGTCGGGGATGACTTCGTGAGAATAGGAGATGTGACATTTGCCGCAAAATGAGATTTTTCCTTCGAGATGTATCGAAGGATAAATCACAGAAGCTCACGAGACAGCTCAAGCGCGACGCGCCCACCATCGCGCTGCGCCCGGAGTTACAGGCGCTTACACACACATACGGTGAGTGTGTGGCTTTAGATTAGATTAGAAGGAATCCATCTGTGCTCTGAACAGGCTCGACAGCTCCGTGATTGGCTTTATTAGCCATTCACAGGATTTGTTTCGCTGAGTAGCAGAAGGCAAACTATACACTCCACTGCAGATTCTACAGCCAACTTCATGTTCGTTTCGGACACTTGACAAAAAGGAAAAGATTATTGTCAACGGTAAATAGTCATGTTGGATTTTTTTAAATTAAAATCATCCTTTCTGTAATTTCCTACTTTCAGCGATAAATAAATCTTTTTTTATCGATAAATCAGTCTTTTTTTCTGTGCCAAGGAATTTCTACGACATCAATTTGATGGTCAATTTTAGTTCAGGTTGCATGATTTTTTCAGACAATAATTACTACATGAACATCATTTTGTAAAGAGAGCTCGCCAACATACATTAACACAGACATGATACACGTCTAAAACCCAGCCCATCCCTCCAGGTATCCTGCCTAGACGCGTTCACCGGGCAGCAGACGCGCCTCGTGGTCGTCGTAGACGCACTCGACAGCTGCGAACAAGAGAAGGTTCTAGCGTTACTGAACGCGGTCCACGCACTTTGCTCCGATCCTGGCAGCCCCTTTATACTGCTGCTGGCCATCGATCCGCATATTATTAGCAAGGTAATAATAATAAATAATAATAATAAATCTTTATTCATTAAGCAATTACAAATTAAATAGGCGATGGGGCTCTGTACTAAGTCGAAACCTGTGTTATAGATACCCCGCACTTCCTCGTTACATTGTTAAATATGCTTATGAATAGTTCTTTTAAACGGGTATAAACAAAAGTCCTATTAGCATGCTAGGAACAAAATTATCGGTGAATTTAAAATTATTTGACATATGTAAAAAGAAAACATAAAAAAGTTCTAAATTAAAAATAATAAAAAAAAAAAATAAAGGTGGGTTTGTTTTAAACTTTTTTTTTTATAGTTTTGTTTTGTGTAAGGCCGACTAAGCTGTCAGGATGGTATAGGTGCCGAGCAAGCCTACACCATCTAAAACAATGTCGCAGGTACTGCAGCGTCCGCGTGGTCACATCACCCATCTAGTGTGAGTGAAGGTGCCACTGGACGCTGTATAAATCATCTCATTACGTAGATGCAAATACCTAAGGCCTACGTTTTTTATGTTTCGATGGTGAATGTGTTCTGAAAATGGCGGCCCGATGCGCGACATAAAAGTGTTAATCGTGATCGTAACCACAGATTTATAATGGGTATTGATCAGTGAGGCATGGACTGTTGTAAATTGAAAACCATTTCGAGGAATAGGGATACTGATTACTATTAGGGGTTTAAATAAGTAAAATTAAAACGGATTATTAATATTTATCGCCAAAAATGTTTACTTAATTTTTCTTTCGATGACGTCATCATAGCCCCTAATGCGGTAGTTCCATTGCCTACAAATATTTTAAAAAATACATTCGTTAACAACAACTGTCAAAAGTGTCAAATAACCACAGAACAATTCAAATAACTGAGAAAATAACCTTGTTGACTTGACACTGACATTTGTCAAACGTCAACATATTTTTATTTTTTAAAAGCATGAATGAATGCAATGAACTTATTACATAATGCCAGTGGTGACGTCACACACAAAACTTTTAGAAATTTTAATATTTTTTTTTTTAAAAATTACATAAAAACATAAGAAAATATTCAAATTAGTTTCTTATATTTGTCTATATTTTCGATTAATAGAATAAAAAATAGGATTTGACGATGCCCATTGAACTAAACTCTAATTTTTAAATCGAGTCCACGGAATGACAGTTGCTACAAAAGCTTTATCTGTCAGTAGCATACTAGCAACTGTCATTCGGTGGACTCGATTTAAAAATTAGAGTTTAAATCTGTGATCGTGACATTGTGCTCCCCTGCGACATCAAAATCGATTATTATATGCTATAGACAGCCAAATTAACAAGTTCCCAGAAGTTTCGATCTTCCATAACGTTATTGGTGGTGTGTAACGATCTGATGAACTACGTATCGAATGCTAGCCCTAAAGTCACAGGAGTGCCGAACTAAAATATTAAACCTACATAATAATATTTATCTCCTGATGATTCTTCTAATATCTGATGACTGACTTGCTCAGTAGTTTTGCTTTTGGTTCAATGATAAATCCTCTCTTTCTATAAGCGTGGCAGAAACTATTCTCTTATTAAACACTACTAAAACAACAATAACAATGTGCAGGTTGCTTGGACCGAGGTTAGTTAAACAAATTAATCAAGTTTGATGGATTTCCCCCATTAGCTGTGTGGCCGTGCGATGTCGTTTGCCTCCTCTATTGCTGTTGTATGGTCCTATTTTGTTTTTCTTTCAAGGATTTCTGTGCCTTTGCATGTCGTTCGATGGATGACAATGTAATAAGATGAAAAACTATGGAAACTGGTGCCATCAAAGCAAATAGCCCTTTTAGTTGGTGAGAACTCAATTAAACTAAATGGTGGCTTTATTAAACTAAACGAAAGACGATTTGCGATGCTGTCGCCATCACTTCCCTGGATTTATTTTTAATCGATGTTTTGTTTTTGTCTTTGTACGTAAATGTGTCTTCATTCGAAAACCTCCGGATGTTTTACTAATTGTTTTGTTTTCTCTTGATTGTTGCATGAGGTTTTCTACGACTTTGCTGTCAATTTGTACACTAACCTTCACTTCGATACGATGTTGTCTATGAACTGAACTCTGTTAGGATTTTGTCTCCCATCCTACTCTCTTTGAAGTTTTCCCAAAATATTTTATTCTGCCTACCTTTTATTCTCCACTTACCTCTACCCGGGCAGCCATTTTCCCTTACCAATAAAAAGTTCGCGAGGTCGTCATGCCATCTTCACCTTGGCCTGCCGAGGCGCCGACGTCCTGAATCTCTATGACGCCTAACAAAAAGCCCAAGTTCCGATTACTTTAGATAAGCTCACGCTGGACAAGTGACAGTGTACTAAAGTGCAACTCTTACACCATTTCATTCGTCCCACTTCTCCCCAGGCAGTGGAAGTGAACAGTCGCCGCGCGTTCTCCGAGAGCAATATCGGCGGATGGGACTACCTACGTAACATGGTGCAGCTGCCTTTCTACCTGCAGAACTCGGCGCTGCGAAGGGTCAAGTTGGCTCAGCAGGCCGCAGCCAAGCGCATGCAGGCTCTCAACGTCGACGACCTGGGCTCATCGCTGCAGAGATCTGTGAGTGGTTACACTAATATGGTGCAGTTGCAGTCTACCTGCAGAACTCAGCGCTGCGAAGGGTCAAGTTGGCTCAGCAGGCCGCCGCCAAGCGCATGCAGGCTCTAAACGTCGACGACCTGGGCTCATCGCTGCAGAGATCTGTGTGTGGTTACACTAATATGGTGCAGTTGCAGTCTACCTGCAGAACTCAGCGCTGCGAAGGGTCAAGTTGGCTCAGCAGGCCGCCGCCAAGCGCATGCAGGCTCTAAACGTGGACGACCTGGGCTCATCGCTGCAGAGATCTGTGAGTGGTTTCACTATTGTGGTGCAGCTCCATTCTACCTGCAGAACTCAGCGCTGCGAAGGGTCAAGTTGGCTCAGCAGGCCGCCGCCAAGCGCATGCAGGCTCCCAACGTCGACGACCTGGGCTCCTCGATGCAGAGATTTGTGAGTGGTTTCACTATTGTGGTGCAGTTATATTCTACCTGCAGAACTCAGCGCTGCGAAGGGTCAAGTTGGCTCAGCAGGCCGCTGCCAAGCGCATGCAGGCTCCCAACGTCGACGACCTGGGCTCGTCACTGCAGAGATCTGTTAGTGGTTTTACTATTGTGGTGCAGCTCCATTCTATCTGCAGAACTAAGCGCTGCGAAGGGTCAAGTTGGCTCAGCAGGCCACCGCCAAGCGCATGCTGGGTCTCAACGTTGTCGACGACCTGGGCTCGTCGCTCCAGAGATCTGTGAGTTGTTTGGTTATATTTTTATTCATCCACTTATCCCCTTGACTGGCAAGAGCGCCTTTTAGTGGTCGCGTGGGTTTTGGTTCCGCCACCACACAGGCTATATTATTCACCCCCGATTTACAGCTGTTGTCAGTCGACACTTTGGCAAACAAAAAAACTAATGACAGATAGCCGTCAAAAGTTTATGTCAGCTTATTATCGTACGGAAATCCGTCAATGCTCGCTCCGTCTCCTGACTTGAGCAAAAGTATTATGCTCGCGATCGATACATCGTTGTTTCCCTCGCTCGTTTAGTGCTAGGAAAACTAAAAGTACCCTTCATATCTTCAACAGGTGTCAGCCCGCCGTCTCTCTTCCACGTCAGAGGTAATGTCGAGCCAGGAGCGGATCAAGGGGCAGCCCAAAGACAACAACGCCGCGGCGGCGCGCGCCAGAAGACTGCGCCCGTCCGAATCCGTCGCTTCCTCCGTTGCCTCAGGACTTCACAGGTACGCTCCACCATAGCCTGTGTTTCTACAACGTGTACAGGCTTTTGTCTTCCACGTCAGAAGTTATATCGAGCCAGGAGCGGATTAAGGGGCAGCCTAAGGAGAATAGTGCCGCGTCGGTGCCAGCCAAAAGACTGCGCCCAGCCCGTCGCTTCCTCCGTGGTACAAAGTTTTTTTTCTAGCCTGACGAAACATGTTTTTTATCCGCTTTACAACAATTTTTTTTTAAAGTATCAAAACTTACTATCGGACAAAAGTCTCATAGATCAAAAAGTTCCCGTTTTTATTTCAAAAGCTTGTATGCTGCGCAATTTCGAAAATCTAAATTTCATCCTACCATGGTGCACTATTTGCTTTAGGAACACACGACAGCACGTCGACCCTTACACGCTAGCACTCTAACCCGGTTACGTTACGGGAGACTTTACAACCAAAGTGTGCAGTCTGACGTGATGTAGTGTGTACGTAGTGAAATAAAAACAGTATGGCGATGGCGCTAACCGATGACGGGATAAAGTCGTTCGTCGCGGTGTCACACCGGCGGGGGCGGATTTCTTCATAATCTCTTTTAATTTTTGCACGGAGTTCATGAAGTACGATACAAATCGCGACTATTCGTCCCCAGGGCGGGGGCGCCGCAGGCGGGCGCGGCCGACGTCGGGCGGGTGCTGCTGACGGATGACTACTTCAGCGACGTCAACCCGAGAAGCATGCGGAGACTCATGAACGTGCTCTATGTCACCGGTAAGCGTCTCCGAGAAAACGTCGGGGCAAAGAAAGTACTAAAGTCAAAGGGCTAACTAGCGCCACCAATGATATAAAAATCATCGCTTTTTTTATAACCCCCTTTTTGAAAAAGTTAAACAACAGAGTTTTCTATATTACTAATAGCAATTTTTAGAACCTACAACCTGCAATCTAGGAACAACAACCTAGGCTACGATTTCGTTTATGCCAAAAACGGCCGTTTCTGCCAAAAGTTAAATTTTAGCCTAGATTCCTGGGTCTAGGCTCTGGGCTGATGGTTCTAAAAATTGCTATTAGTAATATAGAAAACTCTGTTGTTTAACTTTTTCAAAAAGGGGGTTATAAAAAAAGCCATGATTTTTTTATCATTGGTGGCGCTAGTTAGCCCTTTAAAGCCTTACAGTCTAATAAACAATTCACTGGAGTAAACTGACAGACACTAATGTCACTTTGTAAAATTGTTTTAGAGTGACATTAGTGCCTGCCATTTTACTCCAGTATTAATGATTAGACTTTAGGTGTTGCTATTTGTCAGACTGCAATCTTTTAAAATGTTGGAATGTGCGAGCAAAAGAGGAGTGAAGCGTAAGAGCGCCTGGAGGATGCTAATGCTGGTTTCGCATTGATTTTAAATAATAACTCCGTATTTCGGTAAAACTGGACCATTTTAGTCGCTGTCTGCACATTAGAAAATTACGTGAAGAAGAAAAACTAAATCGATATTTTTAGTGTAGCCACTATAAAAAAGTAAATACACCAAAAAGGTTAGCATATTATCCAGATAATTCCCCAAGTACATTAGATATAATTTAGATATGATTTTTGTCGCTACCAGGTCGTCTAATGAAGGCGTTCCAGATCGAGTTCAACTGGTACCAGCTGGCGTCGTGGGTGAACCTCACGGAGCAGTGGCCCTTCCGCACCTCGTGGATCATCTACCACCACGAGACCTATGAAGACCACATCGACGACTCCACGTCGCTCAAACACATCTATGACAAGTAAGCCAGGAATACTTACTTACTCCGCTGGCTCTGCGACGTGGGTCTTGGCCTCAGACACAAGAAGTCGCCACTGGTCTCTGTCCTCTGCGGTCGCTTTCCAGTCGCCTGCATGTAGTTCGCGCAGGTCCTTGCCGACTTCATCTCTCCAGCGGTATTTGGGACGGCCAACTGGTCTTACACCGCTTGGTACTCCAAGGAAGGCCCTCTTGACTGCCCGATCTTCTCCCGTCCTTTCCAGGTGAGCAAGCCACGAATAGTTGTTTCCAAATGTTTATGTCACGTGACGTTTATAAACTGAAAGGATAACATGAGTGCTGATCAAGAATATTCCATATTCCAGAGCGTGTCCCTTTACCAAAAATGTATACTTACCTAATTGTGTTTTTAGTTCATAAGGTTCAACATGTTGTAAACTTTTTGGTAATAAATCTTTTTTTATTCTTATTATATTCTTATTCATCTAAAACATGCCCAAAGCAGTGTCCGAGTAGAAGAGTAGAGGTGGTTTCAATAAATAGAAGCTGTTCGTCTAGCTGGTCGTCCATGGATGCATCTTGGGTCGATGGATGCGGATGGCGAGGGACCGTGAGAGGTGGCGTGAAGGGGAAAAGGCCTATACCCAACAGTGGGCAGAGGTGGGATGATGATGACTAGTTAGACGCAACAGGCTGTGAAAGAGCTGGCCTATGCGTGGGAAGTGCTATCAGAGTGGTAGCTTTACTCATCTACAGGGTGCACTCTAAGTCGATAGCGGAACTTTAATTAGGCCGTCTACTGATCAATACAAACAACTTGTACTAGGTGGCGAAAAAAATGGAGCAAAAAAAATATCAGCTGTTCCATACAAAAGGTCGACTTGGTACTGCGCCAAATGTATGAAACCGCTGATATTTTTTTCGCTCCATTTTTGTCGCCACCCTGGTACAAGTTGTTTGTGCTGATCAGGAGAAAGCCTACTTAAAGTTCCGCTATTGACTTAGAGTGCACCCTGTAGTGTTAGTGGAGATGCTACTGGATGCTGTATGAATCATTTAGTCTATCTATACTATGGTTGCCCCAACGTGTTTTGGGACCTTTCTACAGCAAGTTTAAACTGTGTCCACAGAGTGAAGCCACTAATGAACGGTCTTCGCGAGGGAGGAACCCTGATGGAGCTGGACCGAGATGAGCGCAAACTAGAGGTTTTCTTGAGCTTCCATCGGTCCACGCTCACTGCCGCCGACCTCAAGATATTCCTGCCGTTCACTATCAACCTGGACCCCTACATCAAGAAGGTTATCAAAGGTAAATTAATACTTTCCGGCCTGTTCGCTGGCTAATTCAGGTCCTAGTCTCTAACTGTGGTAGATTGATAGGCGAAACTTGATTTTACTGAGATATATTGAAGAAGTAATTAAATTATACAGGGCGTCCCACGGCTATGCCACATGGAGGGAAAGTACCTTAAATATTGTAGATGGAATATTTTACTGAAAGAAGACATTATTTTAATTTAAAAAACTATTTAAACTGCATTCATAGATATTGAAATAATTACATGGTTAAACCGGGAATCGAACCCGTTACATGAAAAAAAATATTACCCTGTAGTTTTATCATACCGATCGAAAGGCTTCATGATAAGGATTATTTTTTGCTAAATAACATAGTGTCAGAAATAAAAGGAAGATCATGAATTTTAACATTTACCTGGTAGTATGCAACAAATCGAGCCGTATTCTGAGCCGAAAGACGCGTAAAATTTTGTCCATCGCAATGCGGCTGGCTGATTATAAAGAAATAATTCAAAAATGTGTTTCATTTTCATACTTTTAATCTTTTGTTACTGTGATTTTAGTGATAAATTGATTAATGTTGTATTAAAAATGTGAAAATTCATGGTCTTCCTTTTATTTCTGACACTATGTTATTTAGCAAAAAATAATCCTTATGATGAAGCCTTTCGATCGGTATGATAAAACTATAGGGTAATTATTTTTTCTCATGTAACGGGTTCGATTCACGGTTCAACCATGTAATTATTTAAATATCTATGAATGCAGTTTAAATTGTTTTTTAAATTAAAATAATGTCTTCTTTCAGTAAAATGTTCCATCTACAATATTTAAGGTACTTTCCCTCCATGTGGCATAGCCGTGGGACGCCCTGTATATAAAAATTGTGCACACTCAATGGCGGTCAAAAGGTAAGTACGAAATAAAAGTTGCCGCGACCCACAACTATGTCACACGCTAGAGTGCGTGTGTGTGTGCGCATTGGCGAACGCCCACAGATGCTAGGCGTTAACATTCGCTATTCGCTAATTAATTATTGTCTACGTCCCATCGAGAACTCTAAAACCAAGATTATAAAGTGCTATCTAAAAAACATTCCCAGATTACGGTCTGCAGAAACAATTGATTCCAAAATGAAAAGATCTTGTATATTTTCCTTATCATGACCAGTTGTTGTCCTGAATCAGAGATAAATAGACCTCTAACACAGTTTTCCATTCCGACCAACTTTGCGCCTTCATTGACTCGGACTCTTTGCTTCCTGTTGTACTGATCGACACCAGGCAGTTTAAGGTCTGCCAGATACAGAAGGATTTTTTCCGTAACGGAAAAACGAATGGGGATTCCGAACGCAGCAACTGCATACAAATCTATGAAAATTCCGGACGGAAAAAAATCGTATGTGTGTGGTAGGTCCATAGACTTGTATGCAGTGAATGCGTTCGGAATCCCAATTCGATTTTTTCCGCCCGGAATTCGGAAGGCAAAGTTTTTTGTTCGAAAGTCCGTTATTGGCTTAATCTTATCTTTAGACAATATTAAGAAACTCATTTCAATATTTTTTATTTTAGTTCAGTAGTTTGGATTTTACAACGTTTCAAAGATACGGTTTTATGACCTTCACGCGACGGTCTGCATACTGTTGGCGGTCATAGGAACAAAACATTTTAGCGCATAAAAACAAAACTACTGAAGCAAAATAAAAAATATTGAAATTAGTTTCTCAATATTGTCTAAAGATAAGATTAAGCCAATAACGGACTTTCGAACAAAAAACTTTGCCTTCCGAATTCCGTCTGTATGTGGCCGGCCTTAGGGCATAATCTCTTCCGTTGTATTTTAGCAGTTAAAGAATTCGCCCGAAAAGCAGTTTGGTTGATGTGTAGAACACAATGCGCTTCACAATCCTCTCACCCGTTCCACAGTGGTAAGAGGATTGTGAAGCCACCCAAACTGCTGATGTGTAGAACACAATGCTCTTCACAACGCCGCCAGATAGTTTTAGGGCATGTCCTCTTCCGTTGTATTTTAGCAGTTATCATTTTCGCCCGAAAAGCATTTTGGGTGATGACAATGATTTGTGATAAATGATTATCTAAATGACAAAGAAGTCTGGCACTAAACCAGTTCAGCGCACGATCACCACACTTACCAATGTGTTATTTTTTAAGTACCTACCTGCATTACAAAATGTATTATTTTTTTAAGCACGAGATCCTTGGAGTTTCTTTACCACGCTTCTTCTCCAAGAACGATCAGAGCTAGTGAAGCTGGAGAAAAAAAAGTAGCTAGATACTTAGTATTAGATAGTAATAAGTATCTGATTTATATAAATTTTTTACTTTAGATAATATCTTGACGTTCAATGTAAATAATTTATTTATGGAATATTGAATAAAACATCTGAATCTGAATCAATGCGCGTCACCATCCTCTTACCGGTTCCACAGAGGAGCAGTTACAAGCGGGCGCGGAGGAAGAGCTCCTCGGCGGCGGCGCGGCCGGCATGCCGCCATGGGGCGCGCCGCAGCACCCGCGGCACTCAAACTCAAAGCTATTGCACAGGAAACAGGTGAGCAGAAACACTTGCGTTACTCGCTGCCTCATTGCCAATAAACTGGTGGAGAGCGCTGGCGTCTATGATACAGTGTTTTATACAAACACTAGAATAGGTGTCAACGGTCTATCCTTGAAATGGAAAAAAAATAAGTTTTTGTACCTATAATAAGTCTTGTGTCATTTTAATTAACAATAAATATTTTTTATCTTTTTTATCTTATCCTTCATTTTTAATAATATAATTAACGCAATTTTTATATCATGTGATTTTATAACATATTTATTAGCTAATTATTATTAAATTAAAACAATAAATATGCATACTAAAATTAAACTAAGCTAAACTAGTCATATGCAAAAAAGACCTGCCCTGCTGGTCGCTGTGACGCGGCAATGAGCCCAGAACTCTGGCGACGTTGCCTCTTTGGATGGCCAGGCTTATCCTTTGGCTAAGGTACGCGCCAGACCTCTGGTCTCCCGATGCAATAAACCTTAACTTATATGAGATATTTTCCAGCGAGCATCCCCGCCCCACTCATCGCTGCCGCAAGGGCCAATGCCGCAGATGCAGCAAATGCCGCAACCGTACTGGGTGGGATGGTCCGACGCAGGCCCTACGGCGGGCTTACTGCCGCAACCGATGCACTACCAGGCTGCGCCCGCGCCGCAAGCCACCAACCCTTATCTGACGCTCAAGGCTTCATTCCCCTCACTGGTAAGATGACAAATTCTGTAAGCAATACCGGCGGCAAAGCGTACAAATGATTAAATTTAGCAGCTGAGATTAAAATATAAAAAACAATATACAAGGTGTTACAAAAGTACCTAACTCTTTTTACAGGGTAATAGCACCCGGTGATAGGGATCACGACCTAAATATTTTTTTTGCTCTATGACGGTCCGTTAATTTTTGAATTAATAAAATGTGAACGATGTAGCGGGAGAAAAGTATTTTTTAAATATTGTTTTCATTGACTTTCACAATCTTTTAACAACTCAAAGCTATGTAAATGCACCTACACGCACAAGCATATTTTTAAATTTGAGCTAATAAAAAAAACAAAAAAGTTATGAAAATTTTTAAATTTTGAGGTTATAAAATAAAAATTGTTTTTATCAACTTTTTACAGATTTTACATCCTGTTGACCAGTAGGTTACACCCTGTAAAAAGAGTTAGGTACTTTTGTAACACCTTGTATAAAATCGATCTCCTGCCGGACAGGCTAACTCTTACATTACCTAACGCTCACTCAAGGCCTCACTACCCTCTGGTAACTAAGGCCTTTGTATCTACGTAATGAGATGATTTATAAAGCGTCCAGTTGAACCTCCACTCACACTAGAACTAGATGGTTGAAGGGACCACTCGAACGCTGCAGTGCCTGGGACATTGTTTTAGATGGAGTAAGCAGCAGGGGTAACTACCTGACTGATGTTTCGACGATACTTTTATGTTCAAAGAGGCTCCATCCATTGCGTTGTTGACAGTTAGCTGATGCGTTCCCCCGGGCCCAGACTCAAGATTAATTATTAAACGCAGTAAAACAACTACACTGAACAGTACATTATTTGATCCACAGGTTGACGTATCGAACATCCGTCTATCGACGCTGAGCGTGGAGCGTGTGTGCGCGCTGGCCCGCGACGCGCTCGGCGAGTCCGGCGCGGCCGCTGCGGAGTCGCTGCGGCGGCACCGCGTGGGCGGGACGGCGCTGGCTCACTGCCACCTCGCCGAGCTCAAGCCGGTAAGGACACACACACACTGGGCCGCTGCGGAGTCGCTGCGGCGGCACCGCGTGGGCGGGACGGCGCTGGCTCACTGCCACCTCGCCGAGCTCAAGCCGGTAAGGACACACACACACTGGGCCGCTGCGGAGTCGCTGCGGCGGCACCGCGTGGGCGGGACGGCGCTGGCTCACTGCCACCTCGCCGAGCTCAAGCCGGTAAGGACACACACACACTGGGCCGCTGCGGAGTCGCTGCGGCGGCACCGCGTGGGCGGGACGGCGCTGGCTCACTGCCACCTCGCCGAGCTCAAGCCGGTAAGGACACACACACACTGGGCCGCTGCGGAGTCGCTGCGGCGGCACCGCGTGGGCGGGACGGCGCTGGCTCACTGCCACCTCGCCGAGCTCAAGCCGGTAAGGACACACACACACTGGGCCGCTGCGGAGTCGCTGCGGCGGCACCGCGTGGGCGGGACGGCGCTGGCTCACTGCCACCTCGCCGAGCTCAAGCCGGTAAGGACACACACACACTGGGCCGCTGCGGAGGCGCTGCGGCGGCACCGCGTGGGCGGGACGGCGCTGGCTCACTGCCACCTCGCCGAGCTCAAGCCGGTAAGGACACACACACACTGGGCCGCTGCGGAGTCGCTGCGGCGGCACCGCGTGGGCGGGACGGCGCTGGCTCGCTGCTACCTCGCTGAGCTCAAGCCGGAAAGGGGTCCTTACTTAATTCCATAATCCAAGTGGGGAAACCCCCTAAGTATGGATAAACGGGAGGCACTATGGCTATCCATTCCCTGCCGAAGATCCAGATTGAGACTGAAAACCAGATTGAAGTACCTAGTCAAGAAAAGCCTTATAGAATGCGGAGCCTCAGAACTTTGGAGTCCGAAGAACCCCACTTCCATCACCTCCATGTGGGATTAAAGCTTGCGTCTCGACATTGTGATTTAAAGTCGAAATTTAATGTGCAGTCCACAGCTCCTCCACAGTCCTGTACAGTTTATTTGTAAAGTTAACCTGAACCCGAGATAGTTGGGCCATTACAAACGAGTCATCAATCTCTCTCGATGGCACTTAAATGCCTGTAAGTGCGAGCGGGAGGGGAGTTCGCACTTTGTAACGGTTATACTACACAGTGGAATATTAGTGGTTTTAAAGCCGAAGGTATTTAGTTGCACTCGTGATTCTGAGCCAAAATCCAAAATTTTACTTCAAAACGAGCGAAAAAAAAAACACTTCCCGATACAAACGGCTATCGCCAATCGACACCATTTGTATGGAGAAGTGAAGTTTTTTTCGCGCGTTTTGGAATGAATTTTTGTAATTTGGCTCAGAATCGCCAGTGCAACAAAATACCTTCGGCTTTAAAACCACTAAAATTGCACGGAGTATAAAGGTTAAGTGGCGACTGTGCGTTAATACCATATGGTTACGAGTCCTTTCTGACCACGAACCTCCATCCACCAGGTTTTAGATCTACCCTTCGGTGACTGGGAGCTGTTCAAGATGCTGGTCACGAACTTAAAGGAGCTGGAAGCAAACGTGCCGATGACCGCGCCCGCCGTCACCGTCATCGCCGACAAGTCCCAGGACTCCGAGACGGACGCCGTGAAGAGACCCGTGCTTGACCATCAGCGCAGTCGCCCGTCCAATGTTGAGAAACAGGTAATTATTGACTTTGTTTATTGTGTTTGTTGCTGGCAATACTGACTGCCGTTATCATTTGCTTTGTTGCCGGTAATATTGCCGGCAGTATTGACATTTTTGCAAGTAATTTTGCCTTTGTAGTTGGGAATATTGCCAACGTCGCTGGTAACGTTGACTTTATTGCAGCAATATTGCCATTGTAGCAGGTACCTACTGTTGCTGGAAATATGGTCATGTTTGCCGGTAATATAGCATTTATTAAACTTGCGTATTATTCAAATTCGTATTTTTATATTTGACAGCCATTCGCGGAATATCAGGTGACTATTCGTTAGTAGCACAAGTAGACAAGTAGTGCACTATGTTATGTTCTTGTAGTTAATCTGGTTAAGTATTTAATAATCCACAGACCAGTTTACACCTTAGTGCGTAGTTCTGTGTGATTTTGTACCACATATAAAAAAAAATATAGTTCATGACATCGTTAGTTATTTTAATAGTGAGATTAATCATGGCACAAAACAAAACGAAAGCTACATAGATACTTCTACAGATTGGATCCGAATAAGGAACATATGGAACAGAAGCTAAAGAGCCATAAAACGTAATTCAATCTCTTTTCAATGTTTTCCACAAGGTCCGTGGCCTTAAAAACTAAGGTCTTTTTGCATCTACGTAGTGAGATGATTTATACAGCGTCCAGTGGCACCTTCACTCACACTAGATGGGTGAACTACTCACGCTAGACCACTCGGCGCTGCAGTGCCTGGGACATTGTATTTAGATGAAGTAGGCTTAAAGTCCGTGGATAACATTGAAAATAAACATGATAAACAGCAATCAACGCTTTCATTTGTTCCGCGCTACCAGTCGCTTTCATAAATCCTCCATCAACAATAGACACAGACCCAAGCAAGTTTCCACCGTTCGCAGGTAACCCTGGAGGAGCAGATGATCTGCGGCGCGCTGCAGACGCTCAACGAGGAGGCGCTGGAGGACGTGCTCCAGCAGGAGCCCCCGGAGCACCCGGCAGGTGAGACCCTCCGCACCATCCGCGAGCACGCGCCGCCCGCGCCCGCGACCGCGACCGACAGCGACGCGAGCGAGGGCAGCGACCGCGACCGTGACCAGATCGTTATAAATATCACTGAGGATGTGCTGCTCTAAAGTCTAATTCTTCATTCAGGATAGTAAACTGACAGATGCTAACTGTCACATTGCAAAATAATGTTGCTATATGTATTGTAATAGTGATGCATTCCACTCGTTGTGCGATTCAGCTCAGTCACAAAAAAAAAGCGAAATACGAAATTCCGCATGATAGCCCATGCGTCAGGAATTCCGGACGAAAGAAAAACGTTCTGAACGCAATATTTCCATAGATCATTTAAAAAATACAATTTTTAACGCATTTAACAGTCCTCAAAAAAGTGGACCAAAACACACTTTCTCATTACTAATTAATAAGTTTTTAGTTAATTTGCGTAAAGGAAGCGGTGGTGGTCTAGTGGGTAGAACAGTGGACTCTGAAGCAAGAGGTACCCGGTTCGATTCCCAGTGCGGGCATGTATCTATGACTTTGTTTAATTTCAAAGTTACGTACATTTGTGAATTTGTAGTAGCAATACCACTCGCTGAAGGTGAAGGAAAACATCGTAAGGAAACCTGAGCGTATGAGGCATTATACCCTCAACGCAAAAATCGCCAACCCGCATTGAGCACGCGTGGTGATTAAGCTCGAACTCTCTCTCTCTCTCTGAGAGAAGGCCTTTGCCCAGCTTGTGGGACATTTACGATTGTACAGGCTATATCTAGTTAATTTCATATAATAAGCTTTTCATCAATCGGCCTATTAATCGATTATATCGATTACGCAATTCGATTCATGTCAAACTTTTTGTCACCACACTATTTAATTTTCACCAGAGACTGGTCACACCGTAAACGTCAGTGAATGAAGAATTAGACTTTAATTGGTTTGGGAACGAGTTGCGGTGGACCACAGTTTAGGGTTCTCTTTGCCACAGTTTGCTCGCTTTTGTCCACCTGCCTTTATTACGCCTGTACCCCCTGCACTATTTTGGCAAGAAAAAAATCTTGTACATACCAAATTAAATTATAGACGCACAACTAGCGCCGCCAATGGAAAAAAAAAAACATATCTTCTTTTTGGATGCGTTTATTGCTAAAAACTCTCCTGCAAAATCTCAACGCGAGGCTTACTTAACTATTTTTAGGACCTAAGGTTTGGATTCCAGATCCTAAACTTAATACAATCGATTCTCGCCAAAAGTGGCCACTTTTGGCGAGAATCGATTGATTGAGATTTTGCAGGAGAGTTTTTTTAGCAAAAAACGCATCCAAAAAGCAGATATGTTTTTTCTTTCATTGGCGGGCTAGTTGTGCGTCTTACTGGACCTTAAGCACTTTAAACTTGTCCGAGTGGTAACTATACTCGTGGGCGTTGAGGTGCTTCGACGCTCTATAAATCATCTAAGAAATATGCAGTTGTCAAAACTGCGCTATAGAGCGGGAACTAATCCTTTTCTTCCCTATTGGCTAATATTTCTCACGTCTGCCATGTTTAATTTTCTCACGTGCAAGATAAATAGTTTAATAAGTGGTCCACCGCAACTATTGCCGACTGTAACTCACAACTTCTTTATAGCGAGCGATAAAGTTTGACCGAGAGCAATTTTCTCCCCTATTATGATGAATTTTATCCAGTTCAGTAGTGCGATAAAATATGCTCTATCTCAGGCTCTTAAACTACCTTGAGAGGGAAAGAATGCGTTTGTTTGTCAATGATAGTAAGTCGTCCTACTATGAGGGCAGCACGTCTTGGTAGACCATAAAATTATACCACATATAAAGTGGCCTTAAATCCGTTTTCATGGATTTGTCTTTGTGTGGGTAGGTTTACTCAGACAATATGTTTTGTTTGGATTTGCCAAAGCAGTATTTAATTATCTTATTTAATTTCTAATAATTATTGATTGACCTTTCATGAGTGCGCTTTAGCTAAACCTTGCTGAGCTGGACCTACGTTCAAATGTCGTACTTAAGTTTGTATTTTTTTTAACAAAAAATGGCACTATGAATATTGTAGAGCATTTGAAAGAAGTGTCTTATTTCACTTAACTTCATTTTTACGTGTCGTTTTATTTTAACTATGTACTTTCTAAAACTGTTTTGAATGTGTTATCTGTTATACTTGTTATAAAAAGGTATCGAAGTACTTTTTATGCACAAGTTCTGTCTGTTTCTGTTTCAATCACATACTTTTTACAGAATTTGTCTCATCATTCATCAATATAATTTCATCCATTATGTCCTTATTGTGTCATAATATTTTAATTTGATAAATGTGCCATGATTGTGTAGTAAAATATTTATTACAAATGGAATGAAGCAATACTGTAAAGTTGTGAGAGCCTAAACATGGCTTATGCGAGGTGTTGTTATAGTTATGACGCGTAGCCGTTTTTAATCTCAATTAAAGTATACTATTAGGTAGGTAGTTTTTGTTGATTGTTAATGTGTAGATAGGAGTTGATGTTTGCAATAACAATGTTATGTATGATGCACTTTTGAGACTCATTATTGTACTTTTACAATTTTAGATAGATACATTCTATCGAACAATTTAGCAGTATTCGAAGTTTTATTCAATACATATCTTATAATATACCTATACTATTTTCATATGTGATACTTTCATTCCAAATAACTAGATATTTGTTGAAACCAATGTCAATAATTATTTAGTATACTAACAAAAAAATATTTAAAACCATATCATTCCGAATTGTGGTGTGTCTACTTAATCGTATGTAAATTGTAAAAAATAAATTTACACTAGTTACGTTTGGTTGTTTAATTTCAGCCCTCCCACCAGCGTAGCATGGTTCTAGCTTGTCTCGTAGGTTCGCTTTGCTGCGCCTCAGCTTGCCCCCGCCGCGTCCACTGTAGGTTGTTTCCTGTCGCAGATGAGGAGAGCTCGCTGCAGCTGCGCCCGCCCTCCCCCGCCGGCACCCCGCGCGCGCCCCGCCGCGACCCCTCACTCCGCAGGAGCGGCAGCGTGCGGCGACGCGACGCGCCCATCGTCACCTTCAACGTGGAGCGCGAGGGTTCCGACGACGACGGACAGATCACGTTCAGCGCGCGCTCGCGCCCCACCTCGCTCACCGTCGACCACGACCTGGAGCGGGCGCTCGGCGCGGGCGGCCGCTCGCTCTCCGTCGAGGACTCGTCGCGCTCCTGCGCCAACTCGCCGCTGCTCGATCCCAAGCTCAGGAGCATCAAGAAGTCGGCCGGCATGCTCCGCAAGGTGAGCTCGGCGGAGCGGCTGTCGCGGCTCAAGGACAAGCTGCTGTCGCGCGAGCGCAGCCCCGAGCGCGCCAGCGACGACGAGTCGGCGCCGCTGGTGATCGTGGTGACGCACGAGGCCGCGCCCAACGGGCCCGAGTGCGGCTCGCAGCTGCCCTCGCCCGGCGCCGAGCTGTCGCCGCGCTCCGACACCACGGAGCTGGGCTCGCCGCCCGACGGTAGCGCCTTCGACCTGCTACCCGAGGGAAAGGGGGCGGAGCGCGCGGGCGCGGGCGGGGGCGGTATGGCGGGCGGGCGGCAGGGCAGCGACGCGTCGCTCGGCAACATGGTGGAGCCGTACAACCTGCGGCTGCTGTCGCGCGGCGCCAGCGAGGCGCTGCGACTGTGGCGACAGGACGCGCTCGACAGCCCGCCGCCCTGGCCCGGCGAGGAGCCAGACTCCGCGGTCTGAGCGAGCCGACCGCACGTGCGGAACGCCTTTGCTGCAACATACATGACAAGTCTTGTCTGCAAGACTGGGTGAATCCACGAATTTATTATTCTCTACGCTTTCAAGGAACGACTTTGGTTTTCTTGATCTTTTTTTTTTATTGTACATCTTGTGGATGTATTTTTATGCGTTAAGTATATTTTGTTGGAATGTAACGAAGATTGTACTTAAGGGTAACGGGGTACTTAAGTCACAAATAAGACAGCGAGCATTGCATTTGCTATCGTATGACGATTGTGATATTGTATTATTTCCATAAGCTGCCGAGATGAATATATTTCTTCTCAAAAATATAAACTGAGTTTTGCTTATCCAATAATAGACTGGGATTGTTTCAATAATATTTTATTTATGACAACTTTCACAGCTAACAAACTGAATAAGTGAACAACTGTAATTAGAATAATATATTACTTTATATTATATACAGAAAAATATTAAATTCCGTAGTAAATTGATCCAGAAGTGAAATATATAATTTTACACGTTGACTCTCGCGTTTTATAAGAGCCATTTATTTCGAAATACATTTAAGATCTTCTCCGCAAAATTCAAATAAATTGGTTACTTTGCAGACTCGATTAGCTTACAACGCATACGGTAACTGATAACTGCGTTTAAAAAAGACCTTTGTCATGTACATGATTCAATGTTTCATGTTGAAGCAAACAACGAATTTGTTTTCAGATTATGATAAATAAATCCATGTCAATTGCTTTTTAAAATTAAAAAACAATCGTAAACAAATAAAACTAATTTCATATGCTATCAGCACAATACAATATACAAAAATGAAAACAATACCTTCAAGATATATAAACTATTCTAGAGATCACAAACTGTATCAAAGGCTACCATTATCTACATCTTCAAACATAATATACATATCATTTTCATTTACACATATTTAACAAGCCTAGGAAGAGCATGTAGTTCTGTGACATTTTACCAAACAAATAGAATACTACAAACAGTTCTGTTGTTGTGCAATAACAATAGTGACATTACATTAGACTCGCAAATAATATACTTATTTTACTATTAATCTCACGTTTTTATGGTACAGTCGCCAGCATATTGCCATGTGCACGCGTGCTCTTATCGTGCGATATTCCATCAAAATTTAATCTGCCGTCGACTGTACAATACTACAATACAGGGTAACCACTACAACGAATACCATTCGGGAACAGACTCCAATCACAAAGCGCGAATAATGTTAAACAGAATATCAATCAAACGATAAATCTAGAAGATTCACAAGCCTACGATTAAACTTAACTATCTCACTTTGCGAAAGAGGCTCATACAACTCTTATTTTGCCTATAATATTTGTGGTTTCTTCTATAGGCTTGTCGGGAGGCTCTGGGTCGTTTCTTTCCTCTTCAATATTGTCTAAGTCCGCCGCGTCTTCAGCGTCGGAGGGCTGTAGCTTGTCCTCGGAGGAGGAGGTGTCTGAGGGCGGGGCGGTGAGGGAGCTCCACCAGCCGGTCAGTGCTCCGCGCGCCTGCGACAGCGCTCCGCCGACGGCCCGGGACGTGGTCGCGACGGCTCGCCCTGTGCTCGCCACCGCCGCTGTCACTTTTCTGCCGCCCTCGGTCGTGGACATCGTGCTGGAAATAAACGTGGGTTTATTAGTTGTACAGAGCCCTTAGCCTGTAACGGAATGGTGCCAAAATGGGCTCCTGGTTGACGGTTTCAATTACGATTTATTAATGCTGTCGGTCCTTTTAATGTTTTTTAGTACAGCAAAGAATAATATGAGTCTAATAATTCTAGAGGATTAGTTCGCTGGTTTTAGGAGAACAACGAAAAAATTCCGGTTTTGTCCTTCTACCTGGGACATTGATACGCCATCGTGTTACAGGCTAAGGCCCCAGAATGGTTGAACATTATAAAATAAAATAAAAAGCCCCTACTCTACTACTATTAAATATTTGGTTTCAAATTAAACGTAGCTATTATTTAGGTTGATGGACATTAGGACTTAAAAACTCATTGAAATCTAGAAGTGAAAAAAGCCCTTAGTCACTCTCCATTTCAGAAACAATCTCTATGTAAAAACACTCTCAGTACTAGCACTGAGTGGAATAAGGACAAACCAACAAATACACTTTCGCATTTTTTGTATTAATAAGTAGGGAAGTATGTATGCCTGAATCTAATAGGTACTTACTGTGCGAATTTTAACTTCATATCAGCGACTGAGAGTTGACCCGCAAATGGATGTACAGGCGCCAAAGTTGTAAAGGCCTCGATGTCACCATTGTTGGTCGATTTGAGCCACTTCTCATATGCAGGGGTCGCCTTGAACGCAGTCATAAACTGAGCGTTGTATGGCTCTATCTCACGGCTGCCCTCTAAAAAGATAATCAGTAGTCATAAATATGCATGCACTCATATACATAAGTACGATTAAAACCTTTTGGTAGCTTAGAAGTTAGTCACAAGCAGTGTTGGGCGTACTTTAATTCCTTTGTAATGTAATTACTAATTAATCGAATTAAAAAAAAAACAATTTCCTGTACTTTAATTAAACCAATTAAATACTAAATAAATTCAGTTTCCAATAACTATACTAATTACTTTTCCTACTTTGATATGTGCTAAAATATTCAGTTGCACTTGATCTCTCAATCGAACCGAGCCGAGCCGGGGGGTTGTAACAGGGGATCATGTCAGGCGGTTACAGGGTCATGCTGGGGTGTCATGATAGGGACCCACTGACATGACCCCCTGACATGATCTTCTGTATCGGCCACCTCGTAGTGTATGGGTCTTGAGATGGATCCCTGTAGTAGTTGTTGTTGTGGATGGCGAGAGTAAAAGATGAAAAGTCCAATCACTGTTTTATTCCGTAGTTACATGGGATAATTTGGGTAATATTTTCCCGTAGATGTGGTTATGTGGAGTGTCAATTGAATTCTACCTAAGTGCTATATTTACTTAATAATGTTAACTCGTTTAGGTACTAAAGTTGCTGACGTTAGTCTAATAAAGTAGAACGCGCGTAAGGCCGCGATTAGTACGGTCAAGGGTGAACCGTACATCTTCCATGACCCTCTATTCTATGATCTTCTCGTAAGTAAACAGAATATGTTAGCTGATATAAAAGTAGAAAAAGTAATTTAAAAAGTAGTTGGAATTGAAGGAATCTAATTATCAATTCCGGTCTACAAGTTTTTTGGGCAGTGCCACTGCTTCGTAGACCAGAACACATAATCGGCTGAATTATTGTTGTTCTGTTGTTTACAAACATCGCTGAAAAATCGCTGAACAAAAATAGCTCAGTTTAGCTACAAAATGTAAAAAACTGTGAAAATTTTGAATTTCGCGCCACGCTGCTATCTTCCAGCCATAAAGTAATTGCAATTACATTACTTATTGATTACTTTAAGCCCAACACTGGTTACAAGTAAAGTCACGTTTGAGACTCGAATGTGTACTTGCGCACGGTATTCGCGGCCGCCAAAAACAAAATTGAACTGTAACGAATGGGATTTCACAAGATGAGAAGTTTCTTTACCTGGTAAAAGAGAAGTCCTAAGAAAGTAAATTAAGTAACTAGAGAACTGATCGCGGATCCACGCGTCGCCCTGCGTCGGTCCGTGACGCACGACGTGGTCTGCGAACCTCAGATCCTCCGTCCCCAGCGCCAACAGTCTCCGCAAGCCAAGGTCCGCCGTCTCGATCCGCATCTCATTCAAGTCCACAAGTACGTCAAATAGCTGCCGCTTCTGTTTGAACAACACGTTCGAGGCTCCCACAACGAAGCCTTGGACGGCCGGGTCCGATAGCAGGTCTAAGTACTGTAGCGATAAGTAAGGTAAACAAAGATAGCCATCCTCAAACAGGGGCAGCGGAAACCCGCATTCCGCTGGGTCGATCTGGCTCGTTAAGTTATATAGGCCGTCTATACTCATGTCCCGCGCCATGGTTGGGCTCTGCTGGGCTTCCGATAGCACTTTCTGCGTCTTATACTTCTCGCCAACACTGTGGCACTTCTCTCTTCCCGATGACGTCAACTCTGGCTTCTCATCGACATCTGACAGTAGAGTGTCGTCGAAGCTCTGCCGACTGACCCTGTCTTTTTCGTCTATCAGATTTCCGGTTTCTTTTGCCGAGAGGAGGTCGACACTTTGACCCAAACAATGTTCGAAGGCATCGCCTTGATCTGTTTCATCGTTGTTAGTTTCGTTGGCTTCTTCGGCGGCGTCTTTATCGTTAGTAGCAGCAGGAATGGGAGAAAGTGGTCTCGATAGTCTGTAAATAAATTGTTATAAACAAGGGTGGTATTCTAGAATGCTTCTTAAACTCAGTTCAAACTAGAACGCTACTTAAACTCTGTTTAAACTCAGTTCAAACTAGAACTCTCCTTGAACTCCGTTTAAACAGTGTCGACTGTCGATAAAACCGTGCATGTTTTGATTTGAATATCCCTCCCTTCATATCAAAACATGCACTGTTTTATCGACAGTCTGAACTCTGTTTCTAGAATACCACCCTAAGTCTCTTTAGTTAGGCGCACAATCTTCGGGCTTTGCATGTATTTTAATTAATTTTAATTCAATTAATTTTCTCAATTTCAATTTATTTTATCGTTGTGTCATTCATTACCCTTTTGTTTATTAACTTTAAAAAGACAGTTTTATTGTGAAATTTTTGGAGAGAACTGCTTACCCTATACTACAGGTTTTACCTTCTTAGGAAGCAGGGCACCCTTGCTTTAGTAACATTAAGACGACGTACGTCTCACAACTAGCGCCGCCAATGGAAAAAAAATCATATCTTTTTTTTGGATGCGTTTTTAGCAAAAAACGCTCCTGCGATTCCTCAACGCGAGGCTTAACTATTTTTAGGACCTAAGGTTTGGATTCCAGATCCTAGAACTTAAGAATGCAATCGATTCTCGCCAAAAGTGGCCACTTTTGGCGAGAATCGATTGCATTCGTAGGAAATCCAATCCTGGAATCCAAACCTTAGGTCCTAAAATTAGTTAAGCCTCGCGTTGAGGAATCGCAGGAGCGTTTTTTGCTAAAAACGCATAAAAAAAAAAGATATGATTTTTTTTCCATTGGCGGCGCTAGTTGTGAGACGTACGTCGTCTTAAGGTCTTTTGTAAAATTTTATCATGAAATAAATTACTATTACTATTACAATCGGCCAGAATGGAAAACTGTTTTGAGAGCCCTATGTCCCTGATTAGGGATGGCTGAAACTGATGATAAAGTCTTGTTTGATTTATTTACGATAAGGGTAGACGATAGCAACGCGGCGGAAAATTCAAAATTTTCACAGTTTTTTACATTTTGTAGCTAAACTGAGCTATTTTTGTTCAGCGATTTTTCGTTCGCGGAAATAACAAAGTATTCTTTTCATTATTGTAAACAACAGAACAACAATAATTCAGCCGATTATGTGTTCTGGTCTACGAAGCAGTGGTATTGCCCAAAAAACTTGTCGTAGACCATAACACATAATCGGCTGAATTATTGTTGTTCTGTTGTTTACAATAATGAAAATAATACGGTTTTATTCTCGCGAACGAAAAATCGCTGAACAAAAATAGTTCAGTTTAGCTACAAAATGTAAAAATTTGTGAAAATTTTGAATTTCCCGCCACGCTGCTATCATCCCACCTTAAGTTGGGATGGCGGCAAAAGGCGCGATACGGTAGACTATGAGAATGGAGGAGAGGAGCTTATAGCATACATACATAACGTTGGCGGAGCGCTGCAGGCCGGTTTCGAGGCAGCGCGGCAGAAGGGACAGCAGCGAGAGCAGCGCAGCGGACAGCGGACCGGCCGCCGCGCCGTACAGGAGCACGCGCCGCCGCAGCAGGACCAGTTTCACTAGCAGCAGCGCCTTGTGCCGCCATGTATCCAGTACGCGCTGCACTGACAGACCTGTGGGAGGATTTGTGTTATCAGAATTTTAATCCAACGACAGAAACACACTTAGATGTTATGCCCGGAATAAGGAGGAGAGGAGGAAAAAGGGGGATGCCTTTGCCCAGCAGAGGGATGCTTTCGAAGCTACAAAAGGTGTCTAGTTGTAGACTAGTAGCTACATTTAATGTCTGATGTATACTAATACACTCTCAAAGTGAGATTCGGAACTCAGACAAAGAATACAGTGTGACAGTTCTATACGTAAAACTTTGGTGCTCTATTTCTATGCTCTATTCTGTACTAGCAATGTTTTCTAACAGCAATAATCAAATCAGATGCACAGGCCAAGGTTTTAGATTTGACTTAGGCTTAAAAGTGTGATAAGTGTAAAACTAAATATGTAGGAGTTGTGTTACCTTCCAAAGTCTGCTCAATCTGAACAGGGCAGCTGTTCAGGTGCTTGTAGGCATCCTCCAGCAACTTAGTCTGCGAGAAGTCACCCTGGAGGAACCAGGCTCGTACCACCAGCTCCATCTTCACCGCCAGGCGACCAAACAGTGGGTATTGACAGATGACACACACACTCTTCTGGACAGAGCTCCGAGTCATGTCATCTGTTTTCTGAACTACTTGCTGCAATGATAAAAAACGCAGAATCAGTTCCCATCTTTTTTACAAACTAAAAATATTTGGTGGCTTGTTGCCGGATTAGAGACATAAAAATCAAATGTGGTAGGTATATTATAGGTTGAAAATGTTGCTTTTACTGAAGTGATTTTTCAATCGTCGAATAAACTTTTAAGTAAGTAGATTATTTTTAGAATTTCAATATAAAATAGTACCTTTTGAAATGTTCTCTATTTGATAGAGTAAAAAGCTACGCATTGAGGAAAAAATTAAATTTATTGACTAATTACCTCAAGAGGAATCTGTCTAAAGCATGATATTGCATAGACAGTGTGAGCAGGCTCCGTCAAGCCTGGCAGGTTGAAGAAAATGGTGTCGGAGAGGTAGTTGTGTGAGCCATCGGGCAGGGCCAGCGCTGGCAGGTGGCGCCACGCCACAGGCAGCTCCGCTGGCCGCCCTGGGACCAGCTCTGGGTAGCAGTGCTCCACCTGAACAAAACATCATACAAATGTGATGAACTTAACTCATATTTCAAAGAAATCTCTTTGAAATCATTACCAAATCACATAGCCAACTTCTGGGCCGCAGTGACTCACTCAGCAAGTCACATAAAATTCATTAACAAAGCTCTAGTCTCAAATATCATCACGTAAACATTATCGATTCGCATATCAGTGACGCCAACGTTACCTGGCATCCCTTTTTGTGGTGGAATCCAACAACGATGATGTTGAGTACTGGTTCTTTTATCCCAGACATTGTATACGTTTTATTGGTTACTGTCAAACAGAGAAATAACCATTTTATCACTAATTTATTTGGTTATTTCTTGCCTTTTTGCAAAATAACTTCATTTCACTTGACTGTTTTTGTATAATATTTGACATTAGTCACAGATTATATGGGTATGACGTTTATTAGTCTGTGGTGTGCAAAGGTTTGGTTGATTGGTTGATTTGGTTGAATGCCAGATCGTGTAGTGATGTGATGACAGCCGATATAGCGAGCCTGACAGACACCCAACACAAGACATGCAATTGCTCTGTGGAAAGAATTTATTTTTGTAATCTGTGTTCCATTCCAACCAAAGAAAAGCAACTTCAAGTGTTGCTAGGTTAAACCTTTTGGATAAAAAATATCATAATTGAATTTCGTCTGGTTGGTATAACATTTTCATGTCCCTGACATCTCCTAAAAATATTACAAATATAAATAATATATTACGGCATATTTCGCATTCGATAAGTATTTGAAAACTAAGCTATACATTATTAGAAAGTGCGTCGTGTGGTCGTGAACAAGCATGAGATCTCGTCGCTAGAACCACTCTTTTATAATCAACAATACTGCAACAATCAATCAATATGTTATAAATATACGTGAGATTATATCTTCTTGTAGTGCCGTCTCCTATCGGAGTTTGGCAATCATCTTGGCTATTTCTTCCTCTGAAGCTGCCAAACGGAACAAGGAACTCGTGGATTGTTGGTACCTACGTAGGTACCTACCAGTGGCGTTAGTTCTCAAGCCATGTTATCTTGGGTCTTCCAGGTCTTCTCCTGCCTGGTAAAGTCCGTTCGCCTAAATAGTGTCGGTACACACGACGGCAATCTTGGTTCTTGGGATACCAACTATTTTTGAAGTATCTGTGATGGGCGCAGACACAATGCTGATGGACATTAACTAGAATTTGCTTAAATGTTTTACAAAACCTTCGTCTTTTAATTTTTGGGTCATTCGAAGTTTCGTCTAGAGGCACCTCGCTGTCCTAACGAACGAAAAAACATTTTATCTACACGCAGCGATCGACACTCAATACAAAATACTGAGTCAAAAGTCACAAGCACACACAACCTCTCAATAAGACGCTTCTTTGACGAGCGGCGAGCCAAATTCACTGGCGTGTTTGCGCCGCGTCGGCTTCCTTTAATTTATTTTGTGAAAAGCCGCCGCGCGCCAAGGCGGCAAATATCAAAGTAACACTATGATAGCGAACGGACCTTATCTTCCCTTGGATGATTAGTTGAAGGAGTCCATTGCATATTGGGTATGGCGGATTATATGGCCAAAATACTCAAGTTTGCTTTTTTTGATGGTCTTCATTACTTCAACGTTTTTTCTCATCCTCTGGAGCACGTAACGGTGATATTGCGGACTTTTCGGATTAAATGAATTACAAAAATGACAAAATGTGCATGTAATATTCACAAAAAATGTGGCGAAATAAATATGCACTATCAAAAGGCTAATTTATATTGTTTATTTTATCAAAAACTCGTATAATCTATCCTGAGATATTATGCAAGTTGTAGGAACTTGTATTATATGCTCTTTGTAGGAACTAAAAAAAATAGTTTCGAATTTTTTTATGTAGCCTCAACCTCAACAAAAAAATGGATGTCGTTTTCCACATTGGCGAGCGGATTTTGGAATGCTACCACTCCACTTGGAGTCTTGAACGCATTGTCAACTTTAGGCCTACTGTATCCTAAAAAAACAAAAACCGGCCAAGTGCGAGATGGATTCTTGCACTGAGGGTTCCGTACCGAAATACTATTTCTAAAAACCGGCCAAGTGCGAGTTGGACTCGCGCACGAAGGGTTCCGTACCATTATCTATAAAACGGCAAAAAAATCACGTTTGTTGTATGGGAGCCCCCTTAAATATTTATTTTATTCTGTTTTTTAGTACCTATTTGTCGTTATAGCAGCAACAGAAATACATCATCTGTGAAAATTTCCACTGTATAACTATCACGTTAATGAGATACAGTCTGGTGACAGATGGACAGACAGACAGACAGACGGATAGCGGATTCTTAGTAATAGGGTCCCGTTTGTGAATATTGGGATTGTTAGGCTGGCAACATTACGACATCAAAACAAAATCTATTTTTATCTTGCGTGATTTATCTCAGGAAATATCATTATATTCCTTGCAAAAGAAAAAATGTACGTAAATAATTGATCCATTTTGTTTTACTTACAAAGTTAGTAAAGTTTCTGAGATTAGGGGGTGTGAAGGTAAACAATTTAATTTTTTCTATTGGATAATCGGATGAAAATTGTCGCCATTTTCGCAACAACTGATTGACAGATCCAGTGACTTGAGTGATATTTTTTTTTGTTTTCGCCGCGCCGTATTGTGCTCAATGCTCAAAGTGTGACTCCAAAAATTATGGTTGGACTGAAAATTGTTAATTGCAGTGGTTTTTACGTTATGTTCTTGGACTAAGCACTACTAGAAATTCTGGTAAGTTACAGAATATAATATTTATAAGTGTATCGGTGATTGTTGATCACCTATCAGTAAGAATCATAGAAAGTTGATAAGTACGAAAGTCATGGGTTGGTGGGTGAAGTTGGGGGCGCGATATTGCAGCTTTTCATTATCTTGCAGAAACCAACAACCTCTAGCTCTCATTTTCCAAGAGCACAATAAATACTGTTGACAGTTTCCTGCATGTGGGTTGTCATGAGCTTTTATTATGTCTATCTACCCAAATCATTTTGGTAAAGAAATGGGTTTGTGAGATGGCTGGCTGGCAACTGGCCTCAAGTGTAAAGACTTGTGTTCAGTAATATTATAAATAAAGTTGTATGAAAAAGGCTGTTTTCATTATGCACAAGTAGCACTTTACACCCTGTTGACATTACACTCATTCTCAACCAATAAAAAAACCTTTATCTTCAAGGGCGTGTAATATGTGTAAATGAAATAGCTTTGTTTTTGTAATTTTTAACCCATTCTGATCTAGGGTAACCAATCGGTACCTTTTATTCATACATATAACGCGCATTGGTCCTGAACTCTACTGCTGTGGAATGGACTACATTAACCCTTGGTGCGTGTAAGCGTAGATCTGTGTTCACCCATGGACCTCTCTCTATTGTGTAGACACAGATGTGTGCGACCAAAACCTATGCCTTCAACTCGTGCCATTGCACACAGTGAACATGCTGTCAAAAAATTTTCCCTGCACAGACGAGAGGCTAACCATAAATTTTTTGTTGTTGTAATTTTTACCGCTATTTGTAGTGTCTGTCTGGACTGTGGTCTTAAACATGTGAACCGATCTGGATGCGTTTTTCAAATTTGAAAGCAGGTTTTCTAGCGATGATTCTTAGACATGTTTTATCAAAATCGGTTGAGCCAGCCCCCTTAGCACGCTACCATTTTGCCTACTCTCAACTGTCACCTTAGCCACTTAACACTACTGAGGTGACAGTTAACAGTGGCTAAGGTGACAGTTGAGAGTAGGCAAAATGGTAGCCTGCCTAGGGGGGCTGGTTGATATTAAAAAATTAAAATGTCAGAGTTTTGAATTGTTTAGATAGTAGTTTTTCTTAAAATATTTACAAAAATACCAGATCAGTTGTAACAAAACGGCTGTTTTAATTGCTCGCCTTGGAAAATAGCAGCATTTCTAGTGGTTGAGAGCATGTTAGTTGAGTGCAATTTGAACTGCGGATTGAAGCTGTTTCCCTATAGCTTATTAATACCTGAAGTCGTGTTTAATAAAATAAATCATTGCCATTTTGATGTCTTCTTCGAAAAAAAAGCACAGATCCAGCATTGGATTTACAATACATAGTTTGGTCTTTCTTCAATAAAAACAGTCTGTAGTATAGTAGACAACAGGGTTCACAATAATTATCGGGATAAAAATACGTCGATATAGGTAATAAATTATCAATTGATAATAACAACAAAACATAACATGTTTTTCGATGTTTGGGCTGGTCCAGTCGAAGCTGAGATACTGATTGGGGAAGGAAAAGGCTGCAAAGATTGTATTCTTGTACAAATACAACAATCAATAATCCAATAATACAATTATCAAGACTGTGAGACCCTATTCACGAAAATCAACAACTGCTATGGAACATACACTGTACACTAAGCATAGAATCAGATGATGACATTCCTTTGATTGATTTAATTAATTACAAATATAATGTCCAAAAAAATCGAGCCTTTTACTTGTAAAAATTACGAAATAACTTTCCACTCATGATAATTATCACTATAATTATTAAGACTTGTTATTATCTAGATAATTTCAAACCCTGGTAGATAATACACAAGTTTTTATTTTGTGGAAAAATCAGTTAGGTAAGTGTTTCAATTACGGACTGTTAAATCTAGTTAAAGTTACTTTGTGCTGATCAAACTTAATTCTCCAAGTGTTGAGCTTGAGCCAAGGTTTCGCGATTGATTTTATTCTGGGTTGAATATTTTTGTCGCGTGGACCTACCTACCGGTCGATTTTGTTGTAGAGTATTTAAAATTTTAAACCAAGTTTTAACTCTATCTAACAAAAAAAAAATGGTTAAGTTACCAACAAACTTTGGCACCCATTTTCATCCTTTCAGGGGTTAAATTAAAAAAAGCACCCTTATTTCTTGTCTACATAATGAAGGAATCCACTGTGTAAAATTTCAGCTTTCTAGCTCTTATGGTTTGGGCTGGGCGTTAATTGATTGACTCCCCGTAGAAACTAGCATCCCGTTTTACCCACATATGTATACTTCTTCAAACCATTTATTTTACGTTTGACAGGTGCACACCATAAAGATCAGCAAGTACCCAGAGATGGGTAAACGCCCGGGTTAAAATCCACCGCTGGGTTAAAATCCATTTCTGCCCAATAAACGTCGAGCATTTTTAATAAAGGTCGGGCGGAAATTAAATTATTTTTTTACTTAAATTCAGTAACAAAAGATTTTTATTTGACGAGAATAGGTTAGGTAGGCCCTAGGAAGCAAAAAAGGTCCTATAGCTTGGTGCCGGGAAACGCACCGTTTTTGAGTTACGAGGTCATGAAAAATAAAAAACTGAAAATTATTGCTGGGCGTCGGGAAACCATTAACTTGGGTTGGGTAGGTCCTAGAAAGCAAAAAAGTTCCTGAAACTTATTGGTGCCGGGAAACGCACCGTTTACGAGTTATGAAACTTTGAAAAAAAAAAATAACATAACTCAAAAACGGTGCGGTTCTCAGCATAAAGTTACAGAACTTTTTTTGCTCTCCAGGAACAACTCAACAGATCTCCAGTAAACAAAAAAAAATGTATATATAAGTTTTTTTTTTTAACTTAAGTTCTGGGCCCATAGCGCCCCCAACACTACGCCCCAACCAATTTTCTGTCCTTTTGCGTCACATAATATTATCCCAATAAGGTTTTGTATGCAAAAAAACTAATTTGAACTGAATTTTCATTTATGCCCGCCGAAATTAATCTGCCTTAAATTAAAAAAACCCTTTCTGCCCGATTAAAATCGTTTGGGCAGAAAATGCAGAAATCCATCGCCCATCTCTGCAAGTACCTATGCAGTGCATAGGAGTCGGCCAAAGATCCTAGTGGTTAAAGTTCTGTAAATTCGCAGTGCGTAGGTGTTGGGAAAGTTCCCAGTGGTTAAGACCGGCAAATATGCAGTGCATCATATGTGTCGGCGAAAGATCCCAGTTGTTAAAGATCAGCAGGTATCTAGAGTATAGGTGTCGGCGAAAGTTGCCTGTGGTTAACGACCGGCTGGTATGCAGTGCATAGGATGTACAGCACAGGTCCAGTAACGTTTCTCTGTGGCACCTACTTCTGCTTGTATTGTATAGAATGTAGATTTGCTCATTCTTTCGCAGTTTTTATACGAATGCTGTGCTAAGGTATCGGCGAAAGTTCCCAGTAGTTAAAGATCGGCAGGTATGCAGTGCATAGGTGTCGGCGAAAGTTCCCAGTGGTTTATGACCGGCAGGTATTCAGTGCATAGGATGTACAGCACAGGTTCAAGAATGTTTCCCTGTGGTATTCCTGCTTGTATTGTATTTAATGTAGATTTGCTTTATCTTTCTTCCGCATTTTTCTTGGGAATAAATCTGTCGCTTTGATTTTAGGAACAGATTTTAAAGTGTAGCATACGAAAGATGCTAAATTCAAAAATATGAATAGTACTGTTTTTAGTCCTATTTGTTGACACCTTTAGTTGTTGCTCCTACTCCATTGTCCGAGCAAAGCATTGTAATGGTGCTGAAGAACATATTCAGTAGCTGGTTGGAAATTCAATGGCTGCAATGAGCCATTAACCATTTTCGCTTATAGATAGCGGTGGAGTATGTATCATCAGCTGTTTTATTTAATGCTCAGTTTCAAGTACCCGCAATATTCGTAACAATACAAAAACAACACTTAAACTGAATTGTTTGTAACGTGTTTTACGATTCCTAATAATATTTTTCCAAAAACTGGATAAGTACCTCATCAATGTACTTCACCTTTTTGTTTGTGCACATTTTATACCTGCTCAGTGCGGTGATCTGATCGCCGCCGAGTCCGGAGCGGAAGGTTGCCGCTTTGTTAACGACAGTGCGACCATAGACAGGTGTGGTTTGGAACTTTGGACCCACTGGGCTTAGGGAGAATCCCCAAGGACAATTTTATTGTCCTTATTAGCATTTAACAGTTATAATTATGGCATTTACATTAACTCATTATGTTTCCCGTATTCCCTATGATACAAACTAACATAGGTCAAGTATAAATTGAACTTTGGAAGCTACAATTGTGTTGTGTGGCGAATGTAAAGTTAATATCATGTGTTTGTTTTGGTTACAGTATTCAATGGGGAGCTTCATTGATCCGCAGGCATGACGGAGAAGATCTTATATCCAGGTAAGTAACGCACAAAACAAAGTTTTTATGCCGAAACAACTTGCGGAGCCGTAATTTTTTCCGATTCGTTTTCAAGGTTTTTGGATGAAGAGCAGAAGAAAAAAATTTAAGGTTGTAATGAGGAATGAGCTTAGTGCTCAAATCAAGTGACGCAGATGTTTGTGGCCGGGGCCATGTTAGTGTTAGAGTGGTCACGTGGGTGTGACGTCACAGGCGTGACGGCGCCGGATCAATAGAAGAGTCGAGCGAGGTCACTTCGACCCGACCCGACCATCTCCTCATGTCGACTTGTATTGGGTGTCCCTCGTATTCGTCTTTTCACACACCTCTCGGCTATTAGAGTTGAGATGCGCAGCACCAATTCCCGACTAAGTTTCACTTCTCAGAATGTACTAATTTATGGTCTCATCGACTGGCTAGATCACGTAGATCGTTAGAAGGTTCAACTCGAACTTAAAGTTTTAAGCTGTTCCTAATCCCCTTTTTATATGTACATATAGATACGCTGCTGAAATCACAACACTCCATTTTGCTTCGCGTAGTCGGGTAAAAAGGCCAAATTTCAAAACTAACCATAAAGATTTCCTGTTGTGGTTGTGGATATAATAATTCAGCGAATTCATACACATGCACACTTGACAGGTAATCGAAATCTTCCTATCAATCAATTATTAATATTATTGCTTTATCCTGGTCTTCTATTGTTTATATATATTGTTTTTATTTGTATAATAATGTGTAATCAAAATCATTAGTCTACTTCAGTGTCATGTCAGCCTCTTTGGCAAATGCCTCTTCTAACAATTTTCACTGTTTTCAATCGCTCAAACCCTGAGTTCACTTTCTATTAAAAGGGTGTAGAAACTGTATAGGTACATATTAAACCAATAAGTACAGACAACATGCATATTATAAAATAATATGGCATGGTTGCGGGTTGCCATTGCCACGCGGTCCATATCATTGGTTGACGCATCCCGCTCGCAGTTGAATTCCCACATTGCGCGAGCAGCCCTATGTAAAGCGAGTATATAAGTCGTGGATCGATCACGAAAGAGGCACCAAACGGCCTGCCGCATCTCCGAGCCTTGCAAACAATGTGCAAATCTCGACCTGTTATTTGTTCCAACCGGGTTCCATCCAATAAATTAACTAGGTAATATTTTTAGCTGGTGCATGTCTTTCGACTTCGAGGACAGCAGATTTAAACCAGTCTTCAAAATATGACGTAAATAATTACACAGATGAAGATAATATTTCCGAACTTCAATAATTTCTCAGCCATGCATGAATGCATCTTTTGTATAGGCAGGTTGGCATTAGGTAGTAGTTGACACGGTGGCGGACGGTGTGCGAAGTGCGCGGGCGCAACGAGTGTTCGCTGTTCGGATTGGATGGCGGCGGCGATGTTGCCACGTCTGTCCTATGTTCAGGCAATTGATTCGCATTGTGGATTACGTTGCCTGGCGCTGTGAAGAACTGGGCGCTACCTACCCGACGAGTGAAACCCGGCTCGCTCGAGGTCAACAAACTGTTCATTTCGCTGCATCCGTTGCAAATACTCTACTCGACGCATCAGTGCCGTCGCCAATTCTGTCGAGTGGATGCGCTACTTTTTCATTTTCACATCCAACCACCGAGTGAAAAGTGGCTGAGTATTAGATGTGTAACAGAAATTATTCGAGGTTGACTGACTACTCGGCAATAGAAAGTCGTTTTGAATCAAAACGCGATTCGATTGTGTGCTCAAGCGCAACTTAATTTCCAAGTTAGAATAGGTCTAACATTTCTGACATTTTCCTAATTGATGGAACTTTTAATATTTTGTTTCGGAGCAATCGTTGGTCATCATTACATCTTTCCTCCTGCCCAACAAGATGAGGTCGATTCCATTACAATCATTACCAAAGATTGGAAGATGGATAGTGTGGTCGAGGTCCTTGGTAATGTTTCTGGATTTTTTTGCAAACGTTATCGAGCGGACTTGTCGGCGGGAGTCAACCCTTTGCGGTGAGTGGTTGCGCTTCGCGTCTCGCCCACCCTCCGCTGAGTTATTCACGAGGCCCGCTAATGATCTGGACATCTCCGGCTGCCCCCCGCCTGTTCTCCTTCACACCCTCAGTCAGCCCTTAAATGTAAACTCAACCTAACCGTTTGAGATCAATGACACTTTTTTTTATAAATTGAACCCTGAGCTTCCAATGCTTCCAACTTGGAAACAATTTCGCTGGAATTCCTTGTTTTTCGAGTTGGGAAACCGAGCAAATGCCAAGTGAACTTGAAACACTGTTGGGTAGCAACCGAATGGCGCCGTATACGATCAGATTGTACAGTTAACTCTTCGTACTACTGAACAATATTCATAAAAATATATATTTTATATTATTCTGATCAGGTATCATACTTCCTTTATAAACATTGGGACATCTAGGAACGGTATCAAATGGTTTGTTGAATTTGATACCCTGCTGACGGGATACAACTGTACGGTGCTGACTGTACAAAGCCACTACCCTGCCCGCCGCCGCTCCAGTCCGCACCCACGGGAACTGGTTTCACACGGGCCTCGTTATGTCCACTCTGCTACTGATAGCGGTGTGATGGCGATGCGGTCGGTCGGCGAGTGTTAATTATTTTTGTGCGTGGACAGCGTGGATGAAATAAAACGTTACACTTATGTGACGTTTGGAAGGGGATAAGAAAATCCGTAATATTTCAGTTAAAGATTTAATATGTATGATCTTCGTATAAGACCTTGTGGTAGAAGTAAGGTTAAAATGAACAGGGAAGGACGGGAAAGAAAAATCCTTTAGTGTCGACATCATGGGGGGGTAGGGAAGGGTGTTTGCGAGGTGCGGTCTAAGGGTGGGTGGGTGTTATATAGTGACGCGATCACGTGTACATTTTGCAGCCTGTATTGATCGTGTCGTCTTTTTCTTGTCGGCATATGCGGCAACTCAGCTTGATTCCTGATCTTAATTGATTTGGCCTTGCTGATCTTAATTCATTTGGTCTATATACTCCACTTAGAATTATTTATATATTTATGCAAATATTAAAATTAAAAATATGGCAATATCGTAGTGACAAAACACTTTACTGAAACAAACCAAAATTAAAATGAAAAATATGGCAAGATCGAAGTTACAAAACACTTTACTGAAACAAACCAAAACAATTCGGATGAGATCTGCATAGTCCATTTGGAACGAATCGATTGGTCGTCTAACTGAAACGTTGACTTAGGCGTTCTTGATACTCTTAAAATCATGGTTCATATTGAAGGTAAAGGCTTGTTGATAGATAGATCTGATGATGAACAGTCTACATGTTCCTTCAGTGACAGCACAACATATATTTAGATAGGGCTGTTGCCGTAGCCAACCAGCGCGTTGTGTTCGGCGAGGTTTCCTTCCCGCGGGTCCATCGCACTTTGCTCTGGTTTCGCCTTGGAGGCGTGCCATATAAGTGCTTACAACGCAACAAATATTTTATTCGACATTTCTATTGAAGTCTTGTCTGTTGATTTTGAATCAATTTTATTCTTTATAATATTAATGTTGTAAATAATTATTATGGCTCACGATGTTTGGCACAACCTTTCCTTTCCATAGATAAAGCCATATTTACAGCTAGATTGAAATAAAACGCTTTCAGTTGGTTGCGGCGTTGCCTTGCGTCCATCGACCCATGCAATGCATATAGAAGAGTGTAATGGGTAGGTAGGTAGGGTACACATTCATAATATACATACCTATGTGCATGTATATGTCGCTACTACCAACCTACCCAGCTGCGGCTACACAATAGACGCTCTTCGAATCTCGCAGTTTTGCCTATACACCTAGAATGAGTGGAACCCTACAACCCGCTTGAAGCCAAATTACGATTTTAACTATAAACATTATGTTAGTGATCTGAGTGCTATTTGCAGTAGAGAACTGTTAGAAAGTTGATGTCGTGTCTTTGACGTGGTTGCGCTGAATGTACTTAAAAGTAGCACGAATCAACTGGCGTTTGAGTTGCTTTTTGCATTGCATATGACATAATATTCTACTCTAATAACCAGCCTGCAGTCAGGTTTTCTGTTCGCTTATAGTCCGTCACCGCGGTTGTGATATTTTTTTTTACGCGGCGTAGGTAGAGTCAGCTTCTTGCCGTGCCGTGTCGTAGAACTTGTGGAGGAAGCGTGAGAGTTTAGTGCAGTTAAACGCGATTGTATTTTGTTGTACGTTCGTTCTATTTTGGTCGGCGGGCGGCGCGGCGCACCGCGGCGATGCCGGCACTCTGCGGCTAATCGCCGCGTCACGTGACCAGCCAGCGCCGGAAGGACGGGACGGGGGGCTGGGGGGGAACCGTGGGGAGGGACGACGGAATGCAGTCACCACTGGCTCGATTGAATCTCATCACTGTTTACTGCTCTACGACTCATATTTAAATACAATGCTCGTTACGCATATGACAAAAATCTATAAGCCCGATAAGTAAAAGCTTCGTTAACAAAGTACAAAATATACTTGAAATTATGAGTAAATTTGTACACACGACAGCACGTGAGACTGTACACTTTTGTTGTAAACTCGCCCGTAACGTAACCGAGTAGAGTGCTAGCGTGTAAGGGTCGACGTGCTGTCGTGTGTACACTACCTAGCGAAGTTAAACCATTGTTGTAGCAGCACGCTTCCCATTTCACCTCGCAAAGTGTGTTTTTATAGCTATTATAAACGCTATTATAAAGTTCATAAGAACTGAAATGAAAATGAGGTCACGGTCGAAGATGAGAAGGTATGATGTAGAGCAAACCTCTCTTTCTTTCATTCGGGTATCGTAGAACTGGCAGTAAGATCGCAAAATTTGTGCAAAATACATCGCCAATCTTTATTATTACGTCCCTCCCACCTATAGGTAAAGAAAGAAGAATTTGTTCATGTAGTAATTGCAGCGCGCGGATTGCAGGCGGTTTAGCTAACCCCGCGCCGCGCGCACTCCTCCCCCGCTCTTGAGAGCCGTAAGTAAACAGTCTGGTGTTTATCCGCGTCTCGCTCACACCGACCGCGTCGCGTTCCGCCTCTGAGGTGCACTCGCTGTTCCTATTATTTTCGTGACGGGTATTGCGCCGAAGCCGATTCCCGCATCCTCGCCCCGAGGTCCGGTCTCGCGACGGAGGCAACGGCAGCGGCCGTTCGCATCGCGCGCCCGCCGCGCCAGTCCGTGCCCGAGGTCGATCGCCGGTTCGCGCCTACGAAACGTTTCCCTAACTAGTCACAGACACGATTTCGTTCAAAATGAAAATGCGACACGTCATTGCTTGTGCCGGAAAATGTGTCGTGGTGACCGTGGTGCCTTAAGTTTGTTGGATTCAGTGATATCACAGTGGGATTGTGTATTGGCAGGCCGATGCTACACTTGAATGTGGATGCGGTGTGGAGAGTTGTCGGAAGATGCATTTCAAGGAGGCGTTCACGATGAGCGATCGTCCCAACGAGCGCGGCCGCCGCAACTCCCGTTGCAAGGGTAGGTCTGCGTCTGCCTGACAACCTCTCGGTCTGACAGCCGCTAGCCGTGCTCGTGAGGCGACTGCGCGGCTTGCATGCCACTCATGTACTGAAACTGAATTGAACTGCTGTGTTGTGTGCCTGCCTGTACTACTAGTGAGTGAGACGAGACGAACGAGACTGCTTAAGATGAACTTGCTCAATTGAGTTTTATTGCTCATGCTCACAATTTAGGAGGCCTCGTAATTTAAACAAATATATCTGAATACTGGATAAATCAATCTTAAATACATCATGATCCGTATGGACAAAGAGATTACTTAAAGTTCAGTAAGAAACAATAATGTATCTAAGATGAGGAATAGATTTGCCAGCACAGTATCAACCAGTGTCAACTAAATCAGCTCTATCAGAGTGTTTGATTGAAGATAATATTATTATATTAACATGAATATCCAAATTAGGCTTATTGACAAAACTTATTTCAAATTATGACCAAACTCTTCAATCTATCTACGGATTGTATATTGCTAAAAAGTTTGCTAGTAAACTGGATATATTAATTTATAGTGGAAAGGTAAACAAATTAAGTTTTGATGTATGTCAATTTCAACGTGATATTTCTTAGGTGTTGGTCTCAGACAGTCTAGAACGATAATGACTACATGTGAAATCAAGACGAAGCATTTTGTGAATTTTGTTTTTTTTTTGTGTTATTTTTGCTTTGTGTATTTGTGCATTTTTAGATTTATTTTTATTGTAATTTTTAGCAACATGATGAATAAATTACTTAAAGAGACCACATTTGGAAAATAACAAAACTGAAATCATCATATTTATTTTGAAATTCCAATAAAGTTAAACAAAGCATAATATTTAAAATATTTTGATGATATCAGAAGAACAATTAATTGAGACCGTGAATTAGTTACATAAATGTTTATTAAAATCGATTTCGTTGTTTGATAAGTTTTCTTTACATGCTAAATCCATACAATGATTTACCTATCCACCTCTGATGTCATCACTGTCTTTAAAGCCTTGGTTTTCCTTCGCCGTTGATTAGTGTTATTGCTGAGTACTACAAATTCACTGTAATCTAAATAAAAACAATTAAATCATCAAAATAAATCTGAATGAATTGAATGACATTGCGGACTTGCGGCTCTTCCTAAACCTTCGAAAAAAATTGCGTAAAAGACCAAAATTTTTATGTTGTTAACAGCTTGTTGTTGTGTTGGTTTATCATCACTACCATACAATTTGTAATGCCAGTTTTGATAACAAAATAGTAACTTAATTTGACCTTCAAGTTTTGGAGAAGGAAAACTAGGTATGTAGAATTTTAAATGTCATATCTACATTAAAATAAAATTATGGAATATGTTTTATAATGAGCAATGATTCAGTATATTTTATTATTATTATAATACGCCCGCGTGGAGTAGGTAAGGTTTTCAGGGGTGGGAGAGGGGTAACGGGAGACTTGTGTAGGATGGAGGTGAGATCATAGTGCCGATGCCGAGTGCCTGGGAGCCGATCGATATGTACATTGAACGTATATATATCTACGTAACTGTATAGTATACTATGGTTGGTTATCAGCTCTTCTCGACAGACTTAAGATTAAATTGGTAACGAACGACTGCGCCAACCTTCCCAAATGAAGAGGGTATGGCTTTATCATTCTAGTAAAATATGACAAAATTATCGACGTGTAGACTGACGACCAAAGTCCAACCATAACTTTACTAACATGGTAACATCTTTCCACTCTTTAAATAATTTTTGTCTTGAACTTTTAGGGCTTGGGGCGCGTGGTATAAATATTACGTGGGGAGACTTCGCTAAACAAAGATTGACATGCGTATTCAAGATCTGCAGTGCTTATAACTTTTATACTATTGTAATTTATAGGCAACTGTAGGTGGATTTTTCGTGATCATCGTATTCGTAAAGTTCTACGAAAATATCCTTGGTAGCGATGATGGACTGTCCACGATAAGGCAATTATTATTTTGCTGATTAAAAAGAAAATTCAATGCGATAACCGGCAATGTATATACATAATTGAGGTATTGCATATACCTAATACCAAAGATCATATAATACAATTAATACCGAGGAATTCTATACAATACTGGGCTGCTTTAGGCAATGTGTGTAATCAATATTTCTTCAATTATTTGCAATGTATAAAGAACCTAGGTATTGTTTAGAATACCAATCGTAGGTTGGTTATTATATGAAATACTAGCTTTTACCCCTGACTTCGACCGCGTGGGCTACAGAGAACGGATCATTTGTGATTGAGAATATTTTTAACCATCTACATGTAGTATCATGTAGTATGGAATAACAAACCTACCCCTAGCCATATCAATGTTTTGGCCTGAGACTTGGTTCCCGTGGGCCACACGCTATTTTCTGCCTTTTCCAAACTCACGGAGTAAGATAAAGTTACTCTTCTTTTTGCCTTTTTTTCAATCGACTCCAATCTTCTACAACCATAGACCACCAAGTGGCTTGTAGACGACCTCTGCCTTTCCCGATGTTCGAGATCGAGAGCCGTAAAGTGCATTTGAAAACATTTTCGTGTGGGGTCTCATGAACTCTCATGTATGTGCCGCGGCTAGGCCTTGGATTGACAAGTATTCGCCAATTCGCTCCGTAGCCCGCAGTGTCTCAACTAGTAACACCTTATTTCATACTTCACCTAGTTTTCGTTTTTCACACACTACCTAGGCAAAGTATGAAATAGAGTTTATTTTATACATTACCTAAGCGCTTCAGGTAATGTATAGAATACCGAGGTATTCTATGCAGTACCACGTTATGCACATTGCCGATAACACATATATATCTGTTGCAATTTACGCTAGAGCAAATTAAATACATCCTTTGTCATTGTGAAGCAACAATTACTTACGATTGCATAAATTTTCCTTATCCATGTCTCGTTCTTGTCCAACAAATAACTAATTAAATGTTTGTAAACAGGCGCTGGCGTCAAGATGGAGCATTTCCAGGCGGCGCTGGACCCTCGCAAACAGGAACTTCTGGAGGCCCGCTTTCTCGGCGCTAAGGTTAGTATCGTCCAGATTAGGATGACCTTCATTCAGATCATCAGGTACAGCCGTAACGATCCAAATACTACTGAATCTGCTTTTAGAAATCACAATATAGCATCAAATGGAACAAAATAGGATGTCCATGATGACGAAACAATCTTGTTTTCGAACGTTCTTTTGTTCTCGTATTTCCTGTGCACGGCTACCAGTTATCGGACGACGTTGCTATGTATCACTGGCTACGTCATACCAGGCTCGCGATACGTGTAAAAAAGAAAAATGGCCGCTAAATCGATGTAGGTACTTAATGCTATGCTAATAACAGTAAACAATACCTAACTGAATGTTTTAAACTGCGGAGTTACAACAATATTGTGAACGAAGAATTTTGATTTTACACTTTTATCGAAGGTAAACTAGATTTGTTGCTGTGTTTATCCATAAAAATGTTGTCTTATCTCAACTTGTTATCGTAGTCACGCCGCCAAGCCAATGTGCCAACCAGATAGATAGGCATTGAACCTGGACCGACTGAATACTTTTTTTCAACTGAGATGTAGTCCAATAATTCATCAAATACCTAGTTGGAGTGTGTTCATTGAATTCTCTCATTGATCGCTGATAATATCGCGTACCCACCTGCCTGCGCCTCTCCGCTAGCTACTAGCCTTTTTCGTTCAGCGACGTGAAGCATTCGCTCGTGCCTGCCTGTGCACATGGCGCATTTATATCGTCGCGATCTCGCCTAAGCAAGTTATGTAGTAGATATGTAATTCCATTATATGTGTCTCGCCTGCACTCGTCCCTCCGCACCTCTTGCCCCTCTCTCATCCAAATGACGCGTTACTTCGCCGCGCCAGGGCATCAGTTCTGTACGTTGTTTTGTTTTCGTATTTGTAATTCAAATGATCTACGTTATCGCTCAAGTCCTCCTTGTTGCTCACCGGACCGATTAAGTGAGTAACTTCAATATACATTATATTTCTTTTTATTGATTCTAGTCCAGTAGCATAGTTAGGAATAGCCGTCTTTATAATATGTATAGTTAGTGCTTATATTTTTAAAGCAAGCCGGTCAGTACCGCTGTACCTAATCGATTCAATCGTGTCAGTCTGGTCGACTGTGAAACTGTCATTTCGTCACTCGATTCAAGATGGCGGCTGGATATAAATATTCTGCCAACCAGCTATTCTCTACCGATCCAATCGACCTTCAAAGAACAATGAATACTCTGCTTTCCAGGCTTAACACTTTACACCTGACTTTCACTAATTCAGTTGAGAGTGAATGATTATAATATGATGAACCTTTAATAACGTTGGTATAAAATAACAACTTAATAAACTGGAGCATCATCATATCAACTTTGAATGATGTAGTTGATACTGGATTTGTTGGATTACTTTCGATTCAGAGTATTGATCGCGTCTTTGCAGGTGAGCGCAGGGGAGATAATAGTAGAAACCCAGCGGGCCTCCGAATTAAAAATGGTGAGTTATCTACCTACTCCTAATGTGTGTCAATAACAAGTTGTGATAAACTCGTGTACGGATTTTTGCCATCTTGCGTTCGGTATTAGCCACGATTTGAGACCAAGGTGGTTTTATACTCCAAACCGTTACATGATTGTTAGGCAGGCATACTGTTAAACGGAATACGTAGTCACTTACTTACTAAATGTGATAGTGAGAACTGTTGTTTTTCTTTAATAATATCGGTCCGCTTTTGGAATATACGTATAATAATTTGATATAATTATTAAATTGAATGCATGATGATGACTCCGTATGATATTGCAGAGATTAATATAGTCTCGAATGATAGCCAGTTGGTCGAACGCGATGTAAACAGAACCTAAAAATAGTGTCTATCCCGTCACAAATAACTTTGTTCGTGTATCTCTTTATAATACGATGCTCTGTCATACTCACAGAGTGTGTAATTTATAGTTACGAACCTTGGTTACTACTACCCTACATGGTAGTAACCATGGTGTAGCTACTAGTGTCCAGTCCAGTCACACATTACCACTGAATGGCCGTTACTTAACTTCGCACATTTCCGTGTTCTAAATCCAACGTATTAGGATTTAGAGAGTAGATGCCATTACTATTCAATAATTGCTAGAGTGGGAAAGTGCGTCTCTGTCTCTTTGTAGAGAGGTGGCTTTAGCAGCTCGGGGCCGCGGGGTCACTGACACGTACGGCACGCCTTGCGGGCCCCGTCCCGAGGTTCCATCAAGTCCCTGCTACTATGTATTTGTAGCACGGCACATAGACTATATACATACATAATGTACTGTGGCGGCGGAACGGCGCTTCTCTTTCCAAGTCTTAAGTTCTTTGCGGCATTTTCAGTTTTAATTTGTTGAAAACGAGTCTAGCAAAATTATGTTGGAATTGAAAAATATGAAAAAAAGATGATCTCACAGAGGAGACATCTAAAATATAACTAACTCAGGCGACTAAATTAAACCGCTTATTGGACAAATCCAATAAACTTGTATCTGAATACATTCCGTAATGTTTGTTGAGCAATAAAACAGTTAATATTGAGTCAGTCCGCTCTATATAATGCACACATTCACTTTGAACTTTGCACAGAGTGAAATAGAAGTACCAGAATTCAAACGCAGTGTTCTTGGCGTGCATATTCAACGCAAAGGGAAAATTTATAACATGGAACACACGGCCTCGCCCCGCCTCGCCTACTTTGTGCCGTCAAACCTCATTCCACGATTTAGCCGCCCGGTTCCGCAGTTATTTTTACACAGGCAGATCTTTCGCACCGGTCGTCACCCGCACTCCACGTAATGAAATCTACAACGCACTCACAATATAACAATTCACTATATCGGCACGTTCCATTGTACTGCAGAATGTGGTTCTCATTGTTTCAGCCGTCGTCGGTGTGTAGAGTCGTAGCATAGCGAATATACAACAACAAAACGAGGAAAGGCATACAGAGCGTCCGTCCTCATCCGCAGTCGCGGAGGCAATGAACGAACGAGCCGGCGGCGGGTGGTGGCGGCGCGGTGGCGGCGGCGGCATATCAGCTGAGCGTCACGCACTCCGCCCGCCTCCGCCGGCCCGCGCCGCGACATTGCAAGGTCCGCCTCGCTAGCTCGCCCGCCCGCCCGTGCCGTGCCTTGCCGCCTGACCCACTGGGCCGGCACCACACTCGCCTCTTGCTTCGATATAATGTTACAGATTACTCTTTACGAGCTTCATGATATTTTTTAGCTAGATCGTAAACAGACCATAACGTAGGTACAACACTTTGCTTTCAGCAATGTTCGATTTGGCCAGATTTTCCTATACTAGGAAAAGCACTAATCGGCTTCTTAATTCTTTGGGTCACCCTAAATGGAAAAGGGACGAAAATAAGAAATTCACACGTCGCAATAATGATTTCTTAGGTGATACTTTTTGATGATTGCGACTCTACTGAAATAATCAATATTGCAGGCTCGAGTTCCAATTTAGTGGCGCTTGCAGCACACTTGTGCGACTGAAGTTGCGCCGAGCCCTCCCCTCTAGCCGCAGGGCCCTGCACCCTCGCACTAGAAAATTGGGTTAAACAGCACACCGTCACACGGCGCACCAACCGCTAGAGGGGATTTCGGGGGCTTGCGGAACTGCGCTTCACAATATAAATGTGGGACAGAGATGTGACTGAGTATTGATTGTCTCTCATATTGAGACGCAATTCCAGGCACTACTCAACCTACCTGGCTGCCTTGAAAACGTTGAGACGCAATTCCGCGCACTATGTTTTAATTACCTTGGATAACTTTTCAAGTTTGCTAACAACCACATAATTGTTGCTAGGTTCTCAATTGAAATGAGGCATTTTATGTAGGAATACTAGTAAGAGTTAATTCAAAAGTTTTTTTTTTTTTGTTAAATTTGGTAAACAAGAATACAAACCAATTCTGTCTATTAGTTAATTCGATATGCCGTTCACTGTCTTTGTTTCAATAACTTTTTAAATACACTCTTTAGAAAGAGTTATTTCATTGATATCCTAATCCTCTGGATAAGTGAGTTACAAATTGTCTTTTTGCGTCCGAGAGAAGTTGGGTGGAGGTGGCAGTGTGATCAATAACCGCGGTGTTGTTCGCACCCGGTTGGCATTGGCCTGCTTCGAGACGGTAGGGGACGACATGCTATCATGTACCTACTGCCTCCCAGACTCCCCCTGGGCCCCTTTTGACCTCGCTCCTACAGCGTAATTTTTGCGCAGACAGATTCAAACAAAGTAATCACTAGCATAATATATTTTTTGTTCTAGAAACTGTCTGTAATATGTATACGCTTATCGAAGAGCGTGTCGGGCCTCGCTTGTTGTCTGTGCTCAATCAAGCTACATACATTCGTAGGTTGCCAGCTCGCTAACTTTCCATTCGCCTGAAGTAAGGTGCGCTAAAAATAGACGCGACAATAAGCAAGCACTGCGCAGGAAAGCATTATAAAGGCGACTGAATGATTGGTTGATTTATAACTGGAGCTCATTTTTACCCAACTTCGTATAATAATGTTGGCTCTAGTACAGTCTAGTTTTAAATGTCATTCTTTGGAGCTTCTTTCCATTACTATAAGAGCCAATATGGAGAAGCTATCGTGGAACCGTGCATAGCGGGAGGCACTCACTGGCATGGCAACCATGTCTATGCAGGCAACAACGAATTAATATCAAAATAATTACAGGCATTTAAATGCCCTTATTATTAATTGATATCGAGTGCTCCCAAAGAGCTACATAGGTAACTAACCAACACTTGATATGTAACCCAAGTTTTTTTTTTAATGATATGGCCATGTCCAACACATCTCATAAACCTCGACAGATCTCAGACGCCAAGATTTATGTGAATTTAGTCTCATTGAACATACCTAATTATTTTAGAATTTTAGATAATGTACAAATGCATACCTACAAGCAAGACCTTCTCAAATTGCATGGAAAGTAGAAAACAATTTTCACAAAATAAAATTATGTTTTGCTCCTTGTTGCTGAATTCCTTTAATGCAATTTTCTATCTGGTTCTAAACAGATTAGTGCGAAATGAAATTGGCCTTCTAAGTGCGAAATGAAATTGGCCTCCTGTGGAAAAGAATGTAAAATATTCACTTTCTGTGAGTCGACCGAGTCGCCTTGCTTAGTCTCCGGGGCGCACGAACGAATATCTGGTTAGGTACCTGCGTTTAAATAAGTCGTAGCTTTAGGTACTCACATACGTAGGGCCTTATATTCATGTAGATAGGTAGGCATATCGCGGCAGAGACGCCTACGTATAAATAAGCCCAGTAAGCAGTTTGTTGTGTGGGACACGAGCGCCAGTTATCACGTTCTCGTTCGCCACGGGTCGGTCGGTGGCACGCCATGCCGCCGCCGCCGCCCGCGCTCCTGCCGCCACCCGCGCGGCTCACCGCTCGCCAGCCAGCCACCTCATTGTGCCCGTAATCGGCGAATCGGTCAATTTTATACGATTAGTATAACATGGTTGCCGATTGGCGAGAATTTCTCTTCGTTCTGTGCTAAAGTTCAGCTGCAAAACGCAGACATAATCATTAGGCATAATCTTCTCCGCAGGCGGTAAATATTTACTTATTGCAAAAACTGGTCAACATCAACATCAATACGATGGGAGGTGGTTGACCCGTTATTTCTTGCTTAGCATAACTAAATCTGTATTGTTCATTCAAAACTCGAAACCTTCGAACAAACATTCGGTCACTTTGCAAAATAGGGTTACTTACATGATTTAGCAATAATTTTGAGTACTTAACTTACTTTTCGGTAAAGACTCACTCACTCGCTCCCTCACTTTTGGCATAAATTAATTAATCATATCGAAAACATAATCCAACCACTACAAACAAACAAACAAATAAAATAAGATGATGGCCGGCCGACTTCCTTTCTTTCTTTTATTTTACTTTTTTTTTGCATAGGTTCGTATTCATTCTGTCCCCCACCCCTTGCTTCTTACCGCAGAGGAGAGGATTGTAGTAGAATATCCGAGTTTATCCGACCGTTTCGTCGGTTGGTTGGTCTGTCGGTCGGGCGGGTCAGATTCGTGCGGTGCGAGCGAAGCGCTTCAACTTTTGCGTACGGTGAAGTGTTGCCATGGTAGGAATTATATCGCCATTTAGGTTACTTGTAGACCCAACCGGACAACCGACAGCGCGTGTCATTACCTGAAGGGTGGCAAACTGCAAAAAACCCTGTTTGAGCCGATGCTTACGGAAAAAACCTGCACTAATGGGGTTTTTTCCAGGCATCAAAAATAGCCCGAATAACTGTCAAAATCAGTCTATTAATCTGTGGTTTCCATACAAACCACAGACTTAGTTGCGCGATAATTCGCGAATCGCTGTCAAATTTGACACTTGGAAAAATCCCTATTGTAAAAATCGGCCACTTTTGGCGATAACACGTTTTATTCATAGGTTTTACGATCTACTTGATGTCCTAGGTCCTAAAATTAGTTAGGTTGTGATCTTTTTCATAAGGTTCTTTTTCTGCAAAAAATGTAGTCACATAAACCAGTAAATTATATTTTTTCCCCTTGACGACGCACATGACGGACAAAATGATTAAATTGCCTTAACCTGTTATAAAGAAGTAAACTATTTTAATAAGTCATAATTTTAATTTGAACCGTCACTTTATTCTGAAATAACTTATAAAACGTGTTAAAAAACATCCTTTCTCTTTTTACAGGGTGTAACCTACTGATCAACAGAATTTCAAGTCTGTAAAAAAAAGTTGAAAAAAATAATTTTTATTTTATAACCTCAAAATTGAACATTTTTTATTATTTTTTTGTTTTTGTATAACCTCTAATATAAAAAAATATTTTTGTGTATGTATTTGCATTTGCATAGCTTTGAGTTGTTAAAACATTGTGAAAATCAATGAAAACAATATTTAAAAAATACTTTTCTTCCGCCACAGCGTTCACAATTTATCGATTTAAAAATCAACGGAACGTCATAAAGCAAAAAAAAAAATTTGCGCGTCACAATTTTTAACCCAAAAGAGCCAGGAGACCCTAAAACGAGAATTTATAGAATTTGAAAAAATCATTAAAAAAAAATATTTTTCTATAATTACCCTATAGTACATAATAGCAGGAAGTAGCAGCTAATATTCACGTCAATAAAAGGTGGAAGTACCAGCTATCGTTCTTCACAAGAGCTGTAGCGCGATCAGGGGCGAAAGTATAACAGAATTACTAATAAGTACAAAAACAACCGGATTTTTCTTTTTGACAACCACCTGGGTTTGGTAGGTTATATCAGGCAATATTATCAATTCTGATTGTTAATAAATCGCTAATAATATTGGTTTTTACCTGAATTTTTGGAATCCATAACATTCAATTCGCTAATATGTCTGAATAAAAATATTATATGTATACGAGAGAGTTGATTTCAAGTAAACTCAAAATTACGATTACGTGCGCGTAGCAGGAGACAGTAAAGTTCCGACTATCCGTATTCGAATTGCATGCGGCGGGGGGCCTTGCCGGGCCGGCCCATTGTTCTCAGGACTATTGCTAAGCTCTAAGAATATTAGCTGTTTTTTTTTGCAACAACTTTTGTTAATTCAATTATGACCGTTTAAATAGCTCAAATCAACCTTTGTGCGACGACGCTAGTGTGCCTTTACCATTTTTAGGGTTCCGTACCTCAGAAGCAGAAAGACAACCATTTTGTTGTCCGTCTGTCTGTCGGTCTGTCAAGCAAGACCCTTTTTCGTTCGCGTAACATATAAATAATATGGCGAATGGCCCGTTTTCAACTCACAGTAATTCAAAGCTAAATTCAAAACTCACAGTAATTCAAAGCACCTGATAGATGGCGTGGCCACAGAAGAACTGGGACACGGGTATCTTTTGCTTAGATTAATAATAACAAACGGCGAATTGGTCCGGCCATACATAGCAACACTGACGGCGACTCACCCTACTTGTCAAACAGGACACTTGTTTTGAGGTTATCTAATTTAAAGAAATCGAAATTGTTTGAAAATAAGCATTGCAAATAAACATTAAAATTATGTGAATAGTGAACAGAGTTGATTGTGCTTAAACACAGTGAGTTCGCGGTCCAATCCCCCGTATAACCTGGCAAATCATATCTTACTGTAAGACGCCATCTTTCTTTACAGATGTCAGCTGGGTCACAAATTCAGATGGCCCCACAAACTACTGTCAACACGGGGCAGCCAGTACACAGCCAAGACTCCAATATGAGCACAGGTAAATGGTGATTTAGTGAGGATTGTGCAGTGAAGTATTGTGATGTGTTTTGTGCCACAAACAAGCCAGTGTTTACATATCGCCGCCGGCCGATCACTAACGTCGCTCCTCGCAAGGACCTAACATTTCCGGTGGATTGGATATGCACTGCAATCGTGCGAAGGATTGTGACGTCACGCTGTTAAGTATAATGCCAGATAGGCTGAGGGAAAGTGCCGATTTTACCAAGGAGGCCGAAGAACATTGTATGGCACAATGCACGACAGTAAAAGTAAAAGCGGACAGATAGCACACCACCTAGGACTGCTCAGCTCCTTGTCCAAAAGTGAGTGGCTACATAGATAATGCGTTCTTTTATTTGCCGAAAAACTATAGTTAACCATAATGTTTGTGCTCAGGTAGAAACAATCATTGTTATGGAAAAAGCATTTCTGTGAATAGCATTATTGTGTGATTTGGATGTCCAGTATAAGTTTTTTTTATTTGATACTAGAGCAAACAGTGCATCATATGCATGTAAATTATTATTCAGTGAATCATCCACTCAATCCCCATTATTGGATAAGTTACCTACCAGACTGATTCAGGCATTATACTAAATTTACCAATTATCATTTTAGGGTCGTCACATAGTGACAAGGAAGTGGATACTTTAACACCTGAGAAGGCCGGTGCAATGCGGGGCTCCACGGCGGTACCTACCAGTGCATTGGTGCCCCCTAGCGGGGCCACACCCACCATCGCTATGCCAGAGAGGAAACGGAAACGAAAAGGTAACAAATACTGTAAAAAAAAAAGTAAGATGTAGCCTGTACAATTGTACATGTCCCACTAGCTGGGCAAAGGCCTTCTCTCAGAGAGAGAGTTCGAGCTTAATCACCACGCGTGCTCAATGCGGGTTGGCGATTTTTGCGTTGAGGGTATAATGCCTCATACGCTCAGGTTTCCTCACGATGTTTTCCTTCACCGTCAGCGAGTGGTATTGCTACTACAAATTCACAAATGTACGTAACTTTGAAATTAAACAAAGTCATAGATACAAATACTATAATCACTTATAAAATAACAAAGAATAAATAGGGAAAACAAGGATATACAATAGAAATATACACCTTGATTGCAGTATGCAAAACTTTCATGGTTTCATGGTAAAAAGTGCTAGTCAACATTTCTTGTTCACTTTATGTTGCAAAGACTTACTCCACTAGTCTCTGATGGAAAGTGAGTCTTGGGCAAGAAATCAACACTAGACACTCCCAAATATTCATAGAACTTTGGTTAACAACACAACACATTTTAAGTGCAGGAGTTCATGGGAAATAGGACTTTCTCTACTAGTCGCTGATTGTGCATGGGAAGTTCTGTGACTTGATGAGATAGAACTGTCAAACAATCAGAACAGTGTGACACTGGTTGTACATACACACCATAGACACCCTGTCAAGACATACCATATTGCGATTCGCGAAGTAAATACTGCTGAATAACCCAATATGGAGACAGATTGCAGTACAGGAGGTAAATAAAAGAACTCTTGTGACTTTCAGGCGAAGAGGGCGTGGGCGGCGGCGGGGGCGGCGGCGGCGGCGGTAAGCAGCGCCACAACTCTTCGGATAAGAACATTCGGGAGTACTTCACCAAGCATCCTCCATCGTCGAGCCCCGTGCGGCATGCCGGGGCCAAGTCCCCCTCGCCGCAAGGCGCCAACTATCCCATGGTATGCATTGCTCTTCTAATCTCCCTGACTTAAGTCCCCCCTTTACAGCCAAATCTCCACACAAACGTGGCAGTCTGATTGTGTTGTCTACAGGCTACTAATAGTCTTGTAATGATGTATATCGATGTCTCTAATGGAAAAGAAAATAAAAAACGTTTTATATGTATTAGGTAGGTGTTAGATACGAGGAACGAGGGGAAATATAATAGAATAATATTAGTAGTCGGGTGACAGCCGTATTTATTGATTAAGTGACAAAGACACCACCATAGAGTCCTCTAACATTCCTCCACCCATAGCTTTTAGAAGAATTTCTTAAAACTAAAAGGCTTTCGCGGTCGAAGAGTTCGTGTGAGCTCCGGCGGCAGGGCACGGACAGGTTCCTGGCAGTCTAGCCACACGTCAGCCGGTTCTGCCGCGGAGGCAGTCTGTGCATCTGGTACGTCGCCTTCATAAGCGAGAACACCAGTCGTTGAGGAGTCTGCTTCGGCTTCCGTGACTAATTCCAATGAAGCATCTTTCGAGTCTAACTGGATTCCGACATGAGTGTTGAAGTCCAGCTGGGAGGACGGCGCGAGGACGTCATTATGGCTCGACGGTTCAGAATTCAGTTCGATTGCAGGTGCTAACTCCCTCTCCTCCTTGAGCTCATAAATTTGGTTGCTGTGTCTTTTTACAATGCGGTTTGGCTCTGATAACTGGACGAGGTAGGCTGACCTTCCGAGTTTCTTCTTAATAATGCCTTTGGACCATTCGCTTTTGTTATTATGGAACGTTTTTACTACTACGAAATCTCCTACTTTAAAATCAACATTACGTCTGCCTTTATAGTATTTACCCTGTAAGGACTGACTGGCGCTTACATTTTCTGACAGTGCTGCGTCGGACGCTGGCGGAGGAATCACATTCAACAGGTCTAATCGACTCCGCAGTTTCCTACCGAAGAGAACCTCTGCAGGAGACTTACTTGTAGACGAATGAATTGAATTTCTATAATTAAACAGAAACTCGTTCAATTTAGCGCATAGATCAGACTCATTACAAGTGATTAAAATTGACTTAATAGCCCTTTTAATAATTTTGACGTAGCTTTCAGCTTGGCCATTACAGGCCGGATTGTAAGCAGGTGATGTTAAATGCCTAATACCATTGCTAGAACAAAAATGTTCAAATTCTGTTGAAACAAAGGAAGTTCCATTATCAGTGCACAAAGTATTGATTAACCCGAATCTCGCCATTAATTCGCATAATTTTTGGATTACTACCTTTGACCCATAACCATTGCTGACGTCGAACAGCTCAACCCACTTAGAGTAGGCATCCACCACTACAAGGAACATTTTGTTATTCAACGGCCCTAAAAACTCCAAATGTACGCGATGCCACGGTTCTGGCGGGAAGGGCCATGGAGTGAGCGGAGCGCGGGGCGGAGAAAAGCGCAGCTGGGTGCATACGTCACACGAGGAAGCCGTGCGCTCCACATCAGCAGCCATCCCCGGCCACCAGAACCGAGTACTTGCGTCAGCCTTCATTTTTATAACTCCCAAATGTCCGTTGTGTAATTCCTTCAAGATGGCAGGTCTGCAACCTACAGGAATTACGAGTTTTGTACCTCTCATCAAGCATTCCTTTTCGACGGAGAGTTCACGCCTACAACCGTAGAAGGGCCGTAAGTTTTGATCAGTAACTTTATCTGGCCAACCTGTTTTCGTATAAATCATTACTTGCGATAATAAAGCATCTAACTTTGAAGCAAGTATGATGTCAGGCAAGGAAATTAACTCCGTGTTAGGCCCGAAAAGAAAATTCACGTAACAGCGCTCGTCTGATAATAACACCGGCGGTTCATCGAAGGAAAAACCGACCGTGCTTGGTTTGCCTAGGTCATTTTCAGGAGTACACAGCGGTGCCATGGAGCGGCTAAGGAAATTGACCGGACAGATTTGTAGCTTAAATTTTGCAATAAAATCTCGACCTAGTAGAGGAGGCCCTCCATTCTTTACCACAAATACCTTCAAGAATTCCGTCTGGGAACAAAAGGTAAATGGCAGGGTTAAAGTACCTAATGTTTCTATTGAGGTACCATTATAACTCTGCAAAATTTGTTTACTTTCTCTCAAGGGATAATCAGAAAAATATTGGCGATAAATTGAATCTGACAAGACAGTCACTGCAGACCCTGTATCGATTTCGAAACTAATAGGAATTTCATTCACTGTAACCGATTCCTGCATTGGTTCTCCCCGGTAGCAACGAATATTAAAAAGCAGACGCTTACCATCATCACCACCATCCTCCGAGCAACACTGCAAGAAGTATTGGTTTACAGGCTTGTTCCTTACACATACACGATTCAAATGGCCCTTCAGACCACATTTTGAACAAAACGCATTTCTGAAATGACACTTCCTATGATCATGACCGGCGTAACCGCATACTGTACACTGTTCCGATGGACGCAAGCACGGGACCGTGGGGGGCGAAGAAGATGCAGCTCGCTCGCTCGCCAACTTGTAAAGGTTGAGGGGTGCTGGTGTTTGGGACAAGACAGAGCCCTGACGGGCTCCTTGTCTAGCGCAACGCACACTCTCCGACAACTGCAGGGCTCTTTGAAGGGACAAGTCCTCCAAGGGCTCTGTAAAAAGGCGATCTCTCTCCGGGCCCACGTTCATTCCCAACACGAAGCGATCACGTAGAGTATCCTCTAATGAAGACGCCGGGAAGCCACAATCCTTAGAAAGGCCGCGTACACGAGCTGACCATTCCACAAAGGATTCCTCTGAAGATTGAACAGCACTGTGGAATTTGAATCTCTCAGCAAATGTGCACTTTTTAGTTTTGAAGTAAGTGTCAAACAGTGTTGTGACATCTTGATACGTCAGGGATCCGACTTCCCTTGGAGAAGATAAGGTTTGGGCAAGCTTATATGAGGGTTCTGCCAAGCTGCTGAGAAGAATTGCACGTCTACGCTTTGAACCCGACTCCCCGTCCTCTTCGATATCGTTTGCTTGGAACCACTGTTCCAAGCGTTCTTTATAAGAATTCCAGTCGTTCGATTCATGGTTAAAGGAAGAAAACATTCCGAACGAATTCTTTGCCATGTTTTAGAGCGAAGGTATCTGGCTGCGCCACTGTTAGATACGAGGAACGAGGGGAAATATAATAGAATAATATTAGTAGTCGGGTGACAGCCGTATTTATTGATTAAGTGACAAAGACACCACCATAGAGTCCTCTAACAGTAGGTAATCGTATGAGGTAGTGGCCACCCCTGGTGTCAGAGTTTTTAGGCCACCCAAAGGGTCTCTGACATGGCTTAACGATTGTTATTAATGAACAACAACCGGGACCAACGGTTTAACGTGCCTTCCGAAGCACGGAAGCGCTCAGATATTATTGCCACTAGCGGTCACCCATCCATGGAATGACCGCGGCCGTTGTTGCTTAACTATGTATTTGTAATTATAGACAAAGATCATCCAATTCGCGGCGCGAGAAGCGGGGCGTCGTTTTAAGCATGCACGCTGGGTTATTGAACCGCGTTTGAAGCGTTTTATGCACGCTCAATACAACGTTTGAATTTGTCATGACTGTCATGTATTTCCTGTGTGGGATAAAAGCATGGTAGCCTACCTACCAGGTATAATTGTTACATATAGAATGAGAGAGGCCTGGTTAGAATGTCAGCAATTAAAAAAATACATTGTGTTAAACTAGCTACATAATTTTTTCCAGTAGTTCGGCAAAGTCAAGCAATTTATTCAATGTCACTTGCCTCGCTATCACCCAAGTTCTTTATCAGCTCTTATCATTAGTGTGGTCATAAAATATTGCTTTCCCCGTGAAGCATGTAATGTTATATTATAACTGCACTCTTGACCATAAACAAAGGAAATATTTACAATTATTTGTGTATGTTATTAGTACCCACCGTCTCCTTCGTCGCTGTTACCCTCTGGAGCCGACTTTTTACGTTCCACGGCGCAGCCCCGACCACACACTTCTGTTAAACAGGTACTTTACTTGGTCACTTTCTTATACATGCTTGAAACCTGTACCTAAGTCTGTAATTAGGGCTTCAAGTATTCATCTACATTTCCACAAAGTTTGCTTTCTTTCATTCATCCTCATCCAGTGGTTACTTTTGATTAATACAGTGTACTGGACTTTACTATCTATTTATAAAAAAAAACCTCTCATTTCTTTCTGCAGATTCAAACAGAACTGACATGTCAAAGGATACAAGAGTTAGAAACTCAAGCATCGTCTGACCTAGAAATAAGAAATAATAGAATAGAAGAATTAACAAGAAATAATGAAGACCTGAAGCATCAAGTGCAAACGCAGAGCAAGGTGTGTATGAATTACAAATTATATTGTCTGTTTTATTTCTTAGTTTGCCAACTCACTAACAGCATAAGGCAATTGTAACAACACGACCAGGACAAGCCGCTAAAATTACCCTAAGGACAACATTGGCCGTAATATGAAGAAATAGGATAGAATTTCCGGTTTTGTTTGAACTGAAACTTTCTTATGCACCATAGATTTTGCAGCACAGGAACTGATCCTGATGTCAATTAAATAATACGTATTATTTATGGAAAAGGCGTTGTTTTCTCTATTTAATTCGCGAGGTCCGTCATCTGCTGGTCTTATCTAGGTCATAGGGTCATACCTAATCTAGGTCAACAGAGTTGTTGTGCAGAGTTCGTCCCAGACTTCAAAAATGCTTGGAACTTGCCAATTCGCCACTCCGCTTCCTCCATTTCTTTTACGTTTGTCAAATGAGTACAGTATTATGTCCCACGGCCAAGGTGGAAAAAAAGCTGTAGCAGATAAGTTACAGGGGGATATAGCAATTTTAGTGGTTAGACGCTGCTGCGACCTTTGTAAAATACTAATAAAAACGGACTGTTTTTCGCAACTCGACATTTTTACTTGCGCCTATTTGAGTAAGCTTTGACCTTAATATCAGAAGGCTTAGCCCGCGGGCCATTTTGCCTATTCTCAACTGTTACCATACGGGCCATGTTGCAGCTGGTCTGCCCTAATTTCGGAACACTGTCAAGTCTCGAATCTACCATGAGTCCTTGCGAAAGTTCCTTCCTCTCCACGAACCTATGTGTGACTCACATGAATCGTATATTCGTTTTTGCAACAGGTAATAGAGCAGCACAAGTCGCACATCAACAAATGCATAGACGTGGTGAAGAAGCTGCTAAACGAAAAGAGCACCATCGAAAAGAAGGAAGCGCGGCAGAGATGCATGCAGAACCGGCTTCGGCTCGGGCAGTTCGTCACGCAACGCGTCGGCGCCACCTTCCAGGAGAATTGGACCGACGGATACGCTTTCCAGGAACTCACAAGGTTAGTTTTCATTTCACATGACCACCCGGGGGCTGTCATGGCAGCCGTAGACTTGTTTCATATGACAATTGAACCATTAACCACCTGGGCTGTCATGGCAGCCGTAGTCTTGTTTCACATGTCAATTGAACCATTGACCACCTGGGCTGTCATGGCAGCCGTAGTCTTGTTTCACATGACAATTGAACCATTGACCACCTGGGCTGTCATGGCAGCCAGTCTTGTTTCACATGACAATTGAACCATTGACCACCCGGGCTGTCATGGCAGCCGTAGTCTTGTTTCACATGACAATTGAACCATTGACCACCTGGGCTGTCATGGCAGCCGTAGTCTTGTTTCACATGACAATTGAACCATTGACCACCTGGGCTGTCATGGCAGCCAGTCTTGTTTCACATGACAATTGAACCATTGACCACCCGGGCTGTCATGGCAGCCGTAGTCTTGTTTCACATGACAATTGAACCATTGACCACCTGGGCTGTCATGGCAGCCAGTCTTGTTTCACATGACAATTGAACAATTGACCACCCGGGCTGTCATGGCAGCCGTAGTCTTGTTTCACATGAGAATTGAACCATTGACCACCTGGGCTGTCATGGCAGCCATAGTCTTGTTTCACATGACAATTGAACCATTGACCACCTGGGCTGTCATGGCAGCCATAGTCTTGTTTCACATGACAATTGAACCATTGACCACCTGGGCTGTCATGGCAGCCAGTCTTGTTTCACATGACAATTGAACCATTGACCACCTGGGTTAGGACTGCCTAACCGGTCAGTACCCCTGACATATGTACTGACATAAGGGGGTTATAACTATAATTTTATGTATCTCACTCTTGTTTGACGTAGAGTGAGATAGCTAGAGTTATAAACCCATGGATATGCTCTAACCCATCCTTATGCTACGCGTGCTGGTGAGGTTTGATTTGATTGATTTGATTTTTTAAAGTTCTTTATTGATATAATGCTTACAAAACATGCAAGAGCTGACACAGTCAACACATACACTAATCGGACAATGTACAGTTAGTTTTATGAGGTTAAATCACCTTTCAAAACCGTCAAAACATGAGTGGTAAAATAATAATTATTACACTGGGATGATCACTACATTCGTTTTGTTACAAAATTATAAACAACTTGAGGAGTTGCGTATTGGTTGCAGAAACATCGAGTACCTAAAACCTAGAGGATACTAAAAGTATCAGTGTATACACTTTACGAGTTCACACAGTATGTATTCTGGTGAGGTTGATGTTTCTGCACCAGAACCTATTTCTGATTTGCCACATGCTTTGAACTTTGATGCGAATTTGTATGAGGGAATAATAAGCGTTTATCAAAGTGGTCTGTTTTGTATTAGATTATTCTCATATTCTTATTATGTTGACTCATAAAAACTTCCAAATCATTAATTTTATATTGTTATCTATGCTCATGTTACTTATGGATTTCCAAGAATAGGTATTGAAAGGTTGTGCGAAAGTAATTTTAGAGATAAGCGTCGTATAAAGTACATATTATTATGCGAGACATACTAACGTTTAATACAAATGTTAACTACCTTTATACACAAGTCAATGGAAAATTAACCCAACCAAAGCAATGAAGTCATCCACATTTGCACCTTGTAAGTGTTTTTCGCGACTCGACTGCCAATGAGCCCGCTTCACGATGCAACAATATACAAGGTGTTACAAAAGATGCTAACTCTTTTTACAGGGTAATAGCACCCGGTGATAGGGATCACAACCTAAATTTTTTTTTTGCTCTATTACGTTCCGTTGATTTTTAAATTAATAAAATGTGAACGCTGTGGCGGGAGAAAAGTATTTTTTAAATATTGTTTTCATGACTTTCACAATGTTTTAACAACTCAAACCTATGCAAATGCACCTACACCCACGAACATATTTTTAAATTTGAGCTAGTACCAAAAACAAAAAAGTTATGAAAATTTTTCAATTTTGAGGTTATAAAATAAAAATTGATTTTTTCAACTTTTTTTTTACAGAATTGTCCTCCTGTTGACCAGTAGGTTACACCCTGTAAAAAGAGTTAGGATGTTTTGTAACAAGTTGTATTTTCCATGGCAGGCGGCAAGAGGAGATCACCGCCGAAAAGGAAGAGATCGATCGGCAGAAGAAGTCGCTGTTCAAGAAGCGGCCCTCGAACAGCGAGGGCGGCGGCGGGCGCGGCAAGCGGGCGGCGAGCGCGGCCGGCGCGGCGGGCAGTGCCGTCGTGGTCGGTAACTCCACGGTGGCCGCGCCGACCACGCCGGGCACGCAGCCGCTACACAACGGCACGGAGCCGCCCACCTTCCTCAAGCCTGACCCGCTGCCCAGTATGACGTGGCAGGAGTATTATGAAGCTGATGAGATTCTCAAGGTATGTGTAACACACATGTTTTGAATCAAATCAAATATTTTTATTGTTTCAGAAAAAATAATGTTAACAGTAACTAGAGTCAATTCTGAACCCCAAACTAACACTAGTGGTTCGCCCCGAACTATGAACTCGCGGCCCCATATCTCAGCAACCCCTCGACCGATTTGGCTCATGTTCGAACTTTAAAATTCTCTTTGCCTCATTTACCCGCCTACAAAATTTCATGACGTTTACTCAAGTTATCGTCGAACGAACATTCATACATACAAACATACAAACATACATACATACATACATACATACATACATACAAACGCCGGATTGCTCAAGTAGACTCGGGAGAACTTCGCTCGCTCGTTCAATAATTGTGTCTTGGGGAACAGTGCATTGTGGGAACATTGTGGGAATCGGGAATCTGGGATCTTATAATAGAAGCGTAAACAGTTTCCGAGAAATGAGCCCCTAGCCTTCTTAAGCCTAAGAGTTGGAATAGTAGGCCTGCGCTTATCCCTAGTATCTGGAAACAAAACCTAATTCTTCTCTCCTAAACCGGTCCCTCAATTCTGAGGGACCTAGTCATCATGCTCGCGCCACCTCTCACGATCCTGTGCCAGGCGCAACCACTGTTTTCCTGCTACTTTGGCTACGTCGTCGCACTATCTGGCTAATGGTCTGCCAACCGATCTCTTCCCCTCTCGGGGTCGCCATTCAAACCTAATTATAGTCTTTCCAATCATTTATTTAACTTTTGACAGGTCAATTTTTATAGTCTGTGGTAGGCGTGTAGGCGTGGGTCGTGATTTCAGAAACTAGTGATTTTCAGAACTCCCTTACAGCGTCACTGTCACAGATCGCCATTATGATTAGGTTACGACGTTTCTTATCACAAGCTACGTTTTTTAGCTATTGAGTAACGCCATTAACATATAATATTAACCGTCAATGACACAAATCAAACGTATGTTCACAAAAAATAGCTTCTTTCGTCGTCATGTCACTTCGTTTATTGAAGTAAAGCATTGACGCCCGTGCCGTGCGCGAGCTTGACTCGAAACTAGTGATTCGGTGTCATCTCACGTAGCCAGTTATTGTAAACGGTCACGCTAAATAACGCCCACTCCTAATCTGTGGTCATTCATTACGAATGGCACATCACTATGTGGGCATGAAGTACGGTATTCTCTGTTGTACATTTTACCGAAAATTATTGTGAAACTTCATGTGCGTTATCTGTCAAAAGTTAAATAAACGAATGGAAACACTATAGTTTGTTGTTATTCCAGCTTCGCCAAAGCGCTCTCAAGAAGGAGGACGCAGACTTGCAGCTAGAGATGGAGAAGCTGGAGCGCGAGCGCAACCTGCACATCCGCGAGCTCAAGCGCATCCACAACGAGGACCAGAGTCGATTCTCGCAGCACCCCGTGCTGTCCGAGCGGTCAGTATATCTTTATATCTACACCAGTGGTTCCAAACCTTTTCAGTCTCGCCACCCCTTTGACCTCCAAGGAAAGCTGATATTTCTCCCTTCAAAATGTTATCTAAGTAGGTAAACAATAGTAGTTTATTATTTTCTTACATTATAACGCAACATTATTATTTTTTTCAATAATGTGATTATTATTGAGATTTGAAGGCTGGTTTCTATTGATTTGTATTCTAAAGTTTTCTTCTTTATGTTCACTCTGAAACGGCTATATATTATTCTTGTTGTTTGTCAAAAAAGAGCGCGCGAAACGCGCCCGACTAATCACCTACTTCAATCACCAGTAAAGATAATCTCAATAAAGGCGGAGACCTTGCGCTACCACTCGCGGTAGGAGTGCTCTAACTTTGCGTAATACCCCCACGGAAAAGCTCTTTTACCCCTACGGGGGTAATTACCCCCAGGTTAGGAACCACTGATCTACACCGACTTGATTGATTTTCAAAAGTATCATTATGTTCCCCAACTTTTCTTTAGCGCATATTCTAAAGAATCTGCACAAAATCACCAGTGTTGTCAGCCATTTTACGCTTTATATTTTTTTATGTGTCGCGCGACATATTTCTTATATTTCACAGATTAAAAAGGTAAATTAACTGGTACTCAATAGTGAACGGAGAACGGAGAATACGTAGGTGTTAGACCTCTACTCCAATAACTACAGGGTGCACTCTAAGTCGATAGCGGAACTTTAAGTAGGCTGACTACTGATCAATACAAACAACTTGTCCTAGGTGGCGAAAAAAATGGAGCCAAATAAATATCAGCTGTTCCATACAAAAGGTCGACTCAGTACTGCGCCAAATGTATGGAACAACTGATATTTTTTTCGCTCCATTTTTGTCGCCACCTAGTACAAGTTGTTTGTATTGATCAGTAGACAGCCTACTTAAAGTTCCGCTATCGACTTAGAGTGCACCCTGTATTTAGTGTTTTTCAGCGCTAAGTATTAACGGACGCACAGTTTCTCCAACAGATACCTGCTGCTGATGCTGCTTGGCAAGGGCGGCTTCAGCGAAGTTCACAAGGCTTTCGACTTACGCGAGCAGCGATACACCGCCTGCAAGGTTCACCAGCTCAACAAGGACTGGAAGGAAGACAAGAAGGCTAACTACATCAAGTGAGTCTTTTATCTTGACGTGCGGCGCCATCTGTGAACAATTCAGTACGCAAAGTTTTTTGTTCGAAAGTTCGTTATTGGCTTAATCTTATCTTTAGACAATATTGAGAAACTAATTTCAATATTTTTTATTTTGGTTCAGTAGTTTGGATTTTACAACGTTTCAAAGATACGATTTTATGACCTTCACGCGACGGTCTGCATACTGTTGGCGGTCATAGGAACAAAACATTTTAGCGCATAAAAACAAAACTACTGGACCAAAATAAAAAATATTTAAATTAGTTTCTCAATATTGTCTAAAGATAAGTTTAAGCCAATAACGGACTTTCGAACAAAAAACTTTGCCTACCCAATTACTGACTTATTTTAATTGGGTAATGGCGGACGCGGACTGCGGCGTAGCGGTATCCCCTCCACATGAACGATTCGGTGTTCTTATCTTCGTGTGTAACCTCCTAACACATGAACAAGGTAAGTGTTGGCGGCTGCAGAAAAGTGCACAAGGCGTTGTACCTGCGCGAGCATCGATACATCGCCTGCAAGGTTCACCAGCTCAACAAGGACTGGAAGGGTAACTACATCAAGTGAGCACCTGTCTCTATATGTATTATCATCTTTTTATTTTCTTCTTTGTTCCCTGTCCTCCATAGCCAATGTAAAGCCCTTATATCAGCCCTACACTCAACGGAGGATTAGTATCGACAGGGATCGGAAAATTTTCGGAGAACATCTTGAAGTAAAGCATGATGGCGCTAATCGACGCGGCACGAAAACGCTCGCGCAACGCAACCGGTCATATCCATGATACCCAGTCACAGTTCTATGAAACCACTTCCAGCAGTCTATGCGCTACAGTTCACGGCAGCGACCCAAATGTGATTGCTCAGCTATAGTTCTCGCCTTCGCGCGGCTATACATCGCTTTGTTTTAGCTATTAAGACCCTTGCTACATGTAATCTGTAATGTTTTCGCAAATAAATATTTTGAACTTTGAACTTTATATGGTTGCTTGTCGTGCGACAGAAGCGGTGTTCAGTTCAACAGTATCGATTCACTTCACTTACTTGGGTGGGTGACATCGGCGTAACGGTTGGGCAAAGTCCTCTTCCTTGTCACGCCAAACTTCCCACTGCTTTCCATCAGAATTTTTGGTGTCATCAACCTATAAATTTGGTGGCCTGTCCACTGGATTTCCAACAATTCTACGCCACCACTACCTTATGTGCAACGTCTGATAGATAAATGAAATAAGAAGCTGTGACTAAAGTGCGTGTTTTTTCCGCCTCCAGACACGCGCTGCGGGAGTATAACATCCACAAGGCTCTGGATCACCCGCGCATCGTGAAACTTTACGATGTGTTCGAGATCGACGGCAACTCCTTCTGCACCGTGCTCGAGTACTGTAACGGACATGATCTCGACTTCTATCTCAAACAGGTGAGTCAACGAACAAAAACATATTAGGTCACTAATGCGACTGATTCTTTCAATAGGGAAGGCTGGTTTGAGGGCCCATTCGAAGGAAAATGTTCGTTTCCGTCGTTGCGAGACGTAATTTATGATTTTTTGTTCGTCAGGATAACTTTGTACAAAAAAGGTTGTTTTCTTTTCGTCAAAGTACCACTTTACGCACCCAAGTACCACTTTATACTGTCATGGCTCTCATCAAATAGAATCGTAAACTAAAACTGCTCATCTTGTCTAGCGAAAATGTTAGCAAAACTAGTTTGTTTGGGACTTATCCATATAAAACTTGTTAGTAAATTGTTTGTGCATGGAGAACTCTCGCACTGCACTCAATTCGATCTCGCATGGTAGGTATGTTATCTTATGAGGTAGTGGCCACCACTGGTTTTAGAGTATTTAGGCCGCCCAAAGGGCCTTTGACGTGGCTTAACGATTGTTATTAATCAACAACCGGGACCGACGGTTTAACGTGCTTTCCGAAGCACGGAAGCGCTCAGATATTATTGCCACCAGCGGTCACTCATCCATGGACTGACCGCGGCCGTTGTTGCTTAACTTTGCCAATCGATTAAGAACGATATGTAACTTGATTACTGAGCTGATCAACAAAATAAGAGAGAGCACTGTATCATGCATAGACTTGGCAACACGCAAAGTTTCCTGTTACCACCTTTTGTTCCTTAGACTTATTACGCTAATCTCTTTTTACGAAACACAGCTGACGTGAACCCCTTTTCTTTTTAGCACAAGACAATTCCAGAGCGCGAGGCGCGCTCAATCGTGATGCAAGTGGTCTCGGCCCTCAAGTATTTGAATGAGATCAAGCCGCCGGTCATCCACTACGACCTGAAGCCGGGAAACATCCTGCTGACCGAGGGCAACGTGTGTGGGGAGATCAAGATAACAGACTTCGGTCTCTCCAAGGTGATGGACGAGGAAAACTACAACCCCGACCATGGCATGGATCTCACCAGCCAAGGCGCTGGCACATATTGGTGAGTGGTAAATGGAGACAGCATTTTTATTACTTACTTATTTAGCTGAGCGTATGAGGCATTATACCCTCAACGCAAGAATCGCCAAACCGCATTGAACACGCGTGGTAATTAAGCTCTCTCTCTCCCTCTGGAAAAAGGCCTTTGCCCAGCTAGTGGGACATGTACAATTGTACAGGCTACATCTTACTTTCTTACTTAGCAATTTATTGTGTAGCAGCTGAATAGAGAAGCAGCAAGCGCGAAACCGTGCAGCGGCCGAGACGTTGAAACAGAGAAAATATAAAAGAAAAATGCACCGTGATAAGCTTAAGCTTAGGAATTTAAGGGGGGCTCTGCTATCATGAGGGTTCTAACACACTGGGAAACAATTCTAAAGGGAAATTGTCAGTAAATTGGTAGGAAGGAACTAGAACTTGCGTGACTCGGGAGTTCAGCGTGTGGGCGGATTTAGGCGCGGTCCTTCTATAGCAGTGGTTCTTAACCTTTCAGTGATGGCGGACCATTTGACAATATTTCTGTCTTGCCACGGACCACCAAATGTTTGGGGCTAATACACGTAAATTTAAATTAATAAAGGGTTGTTTTTTCTACAAATAAAATACGCATACAATTTATTCAAAGCTTAGCGAAATTTCACCGATGTTACCCATGAGATTTGCTTATTTATAAATATGAAAAACGCGCCTAGTGTGCCCGAAAATTTATCGATTATTCTAAGACTTTCTTCGAGATTACCCTTGACATGTGATAAATGCGCGCGCAGCGCGGCCGAAAATTCACCGACTTTATTACCTACATTTTTTCGCAATAATAACCGAGACTATGTAAATAGGATAAATGCGCTCGCGCACTAGGAAATTCACCGATTATATCTACCCTTTTTCATAACAGAAGTTTCCTTAGTTGTAAATATGACAAACGCGCGCAGCGCGCCCGAAAATTCACCGGTTTTTTTTACACTAAATTATGCCTTCCAAAACCACTAAATGTCTAAGACATTTTTTCTGGTGGCTTCGCGGACCACTTCGGGTGCCTCCGCGGACCACCAGTGGTCCGCGGACCATAGGTTAAGAACCACTGTTCTATAGGTATCCTGGACCGGCTACTGGTGTCCAGGGTAGGGTCCAACGTGTGGTATCACAGCACTACCACAAAATATGGTTCACAGGAGTTTATAGGAAAGGCAGGGAATGAACTTTTAGCACCACATTGTCACAGGTTAGGTTATCTCTCTACGGAACAGAGGTAAGCTTCCAATCCAGTCAGATAGCTCAAGCAAGTGAGCCTTCTACCGGTCAGTCAGTCATATACACAGGTCATATGTCATGCCATCAGTCATAGTCAGTATAGGGAGACAAGGTTATGGGTAAGAGCGTGATGGTAGATATACTAGATAGGCTAATATCAATTTTTAAACCCTTGCTAATCTGAAAATCAATTGATACTCTACATATATCCTTTTTTAGCTTCCACACTCGGATATGAATTTCTACATTGTTTGTTTCTCTTATTTGTAGAAAAGATTAGCTATCTGCGATTTCAAGGAGGCGTTAGTTTTCTTTTTACATTTGCCTGTACGCTGTATAATCTACAGCGTAACTAACGTTACTGCCTCGTTCTAGGTATTTACCGCCGGAGTGCTTCGTGGTCGGCAAGAACCCGCCAAAGATTAGCAGCAAGGTGGACGTGTGGAGCGTGGGCGTGATCTTCTACCAGTGTCTGTACGGGAAGAAGCCTTTCGGCCACAACCAGAGCCAGGCCACCATCCTTGAGGAGAACACGATCCTGAAGGCCACCGAGGTGCAGTTCGCCAACAAGCCCACGGTCAGCAATGAGGCCAAGGTGAGATCACACTTTCTTTATGTTGTCCTTTTAGGAAAATCAATCGTACAGTTCGAAAAGCCGGCGGTTTTCATTAGGTGCAAAAAAACATATTTACACAAACAATAGGCGATCAGCCTCTGTAGTAATTTTCTCATGTTACTTCCTCATGACAGCATCAAATCACTAGGCGGCGTTTTAAACATCAATAGGTGTAAAATTGTCTCAGTCGGTTAGGCGAAGTTAAAAAGTTGATGAGAGCCGGTATTTCATTTCGATTGTTATTTGTCAAAAACCCGTTATCGGTCTTTGTATATCAAGATTGCCGAGTAACTAATAGCTATGACATGTGTGCGCAGAGCTTCATCCGCGCGTGCCTGGCTTACCGCAAGGAGGAGCGTATCGACGTGTTCGGTCTGGCGCGGCACGAGTACCTCCAGCCGCCGATGCCCAAGCCGCGCGGCGCGGGCGCGGTGGCCGGCGCCGCGCAAGCGCCCGCCGCACCTCCCCCGCACGCCTTCAGCGCCGCCATGTTCGGCGCAGGATCCTCGTCCTAGGCCGCGCCGCGCCGCCGCCGCCGCCCGCCGCACCGCGCGCGCTAGCCGGCGGCACGGCGGCCACACGAGGAGCACGAGTGACGGACTACAGAACAGAACAGTGACAGTGGGACAGTCAGTGAGCCTCCCCGGTGCGGGCGGGGGGCGCAGTGCGAGACAACAGTGCGGTTTTGTTATTTTATACGTGTGACGTCAACGCGAATGGTTCCTAACAGCGGCGTGAAGCGCGACACGACATCACAAGCGGGCGGCCGACCGCCTCGCCCCGAACTCGTTCGAGTCTTATAATAGACATACTTTTTAGTTTTGAAACCTTTGTCAGTTTAATATTCAGAGTTGTAAAATGACTAATATCATTTACAAATTAAAATTGTTTAAGATTATGCTTACTGTTGACTGTATTTATTGAGCGGGTGATAAAATGTGATTCTCCATTTATGAATGGGTTTATCCTTTTATCACTAGAGAGAAATCCTTGGGATTGCCCCTTGCATATTATATAAGTTATCCCTATTAAAAAAGTTGAAAATTAACGATATCTTTTATTTAAGCTTCTTTTTTTTTATTAATCGGTGTAACTTTCTGAAATGTACAGCCGCTAGTTTGTTAGGCGTAAGCGTGCACCTGAGAATCGCAATTTGCATCGGTCATTGCCCCAGGCTCGGTCCGGCCTACAGGGGCCGACTTTTGTACGTTTTTGAATAGCGCTCGCTAGTTTACAGAGTTTGAACAGCTCGCAGCCGCCCGAGCCTCATTACTCACTCGGAAAATTAATTCGCTTTTCCACTACTCCTTTTGGAATACCCGAGTTAGCAGCGAGAGGCATTCGACCAATTAATGATTGTGTGTACCAACACCATTAACTTAGTTTCATAATTAAGTGGACAAGGATCTAAATTAGTGAACATGGCGGCGGCGACCTAGCAAGTTTGATATGTATATAGAGAAAGAAGCAGAGGCACCAATTTATCTCATTGGCGCAGCAAACTGAAAAATTGCCCTCCGGACCACTTATACACACGACAGCACGAGAGATTGTACACTTTTGTTGTAAACTCGCCCGTAACGTAATCGAGTAGAGTGCCGTGTAAGGGTCGACGTGCTGTCGTGTGTACCACCATGAAAAATACAAGTAAAATATTCGGATTTGCTAAATTGTCTTTCAGAATAGGATGTCCACGAAACGTGTATTTACTGCGAAAAGTAGGCAAAATTAGATTACAAAGCCTTTGTTACGTACCCTTCTGTCTGCGTGAATAGCCGCGTAGCAAACAACGAGCGGGGAGACGCCGCGTGTTGCGGGCGTGACCAATCCACAAGCCACCGAGAGAAAGCATCCGTGTTTAATTATTCACATCATCATGTACATTTATCTTCATTCGCTGGTGTTTACGTTTAACTCGTGCGGCAAGCCACGGGTGAATTAGGGGCAAGCGCATTGGCCTGGAAGGTGGAGAGCCTTGCCGCTGACAGCGAGGCCGACTCTCCCCCGCAAATAGATTGCCGTACTCACGCGGAATTTGCCTTTTTGTGAAACGACTGGAATGGGCTCCGATCGACATAAAGTTCACGAGTCGCTGTATTGAATTTCAGATTGATTAGAATGAAATTAGCTTTATGAGCTATTCCAATACGTACACACGACAGCACGTCAGACTGTACACTTGTTGCAAAGTCGCCCGTAACGTAACCGAGTAGAGTGCTAGCGTGTAAAGGTCGACGTGCTGTCGTGTGTACTACTGTTATACAACCTCTCCTGGTGATTTCAATGTCGGGCGGGCGTAATCACCACGCCCGCCAACTGCAGCTGGCGATTCCTCAGACGCCAAATGTCCTCCGAAGCCTTATTGCCCATTAAAATGTCCTATAACTAAAACATTGCAGAACATTACACTGCTTCCATAACGTCATATTTAGTTAGACGTTACTTAAGGCGACGCGCGGCTTGATTAGTTAGAAGCATATACCTATAGGAACTCTGTGATTAGAAGTATTAATTTGATTAGTTGTCCATTCCGTAGCCCGTACACCGGAAACTACCGAGCAACAACTAATAACTTCGGATTGCTCGTCGTATAAGTAATTAAAGTAGGTAGCAGATGTTCGCTCAGATGACAAGCCGATACAGATGGAACTTCAGAATACTTCTTGTTTATTGCTACTTTGTAGGTACCCCTTCTTAATTAGTTGCTGCAACTTGCAGGAGATACCTACCCATTAGATTTCTACCACTTGCCTACGCGGACATTGATCACAGCTAGAAATAAGTGTGACGATTTGAGGGAAGCAAAAACCTACCTATTCCAAACATGACTACCTACATCCTACATCCGCCGAAACTAGTCGGCTATCCCGATGTTAATAAAAGTTATTGAAACCGCGAAATAAATCTGAATATACCTACACTAAAGTTTAGGTAAGGGATGAAATTGAAACCTTGGTGACGTCAAAGTTTACAAACAACATTTTTCCAACAAAAAATGGGGCGCAGAAAAAACAGAATCAATTTTGACGGAGGCGGAAAAATCTTTGCTAAATTGAAGTGATTTGTTTACGGAGTGACTGAAAGCGTTTACCTATCGGAAGGAAATCGACGAAAATAATTTGCGTTCAGAGGAGAGATTAGGAAACGATTAAGTAAGAGACTCACAAACGAAAATAGGGTTTCGGTATTTACAAAATGCGATTGGAATCAAATTGACGATGCCTCTCTATTAAAAAGTAGGTACCTACCTAAGTATTATACAGGGTGTCCCAAATATGTATATAATTTTTTTCCTCCTTACAAGCTTGTACGGAACCCTCGGTGCGCGAGTCCGACTGACTCCCGAAAACCATGATTTAACTTATGAAACAATAATGCCGCCCTAGACTAGAATGTATCATCAATCGCTGATTGAGCGAAACCCCTTCAATCTTACATAATAGATAGGTACAGTTCGATCGATGCATGTGAGGATGCAGACAATTTGCACTTTGTCGCGCGCGCCCATACTACCCCATCAAAGAGCAACAGCTAATCTGCTTGAAAGCTCGACAGTGGAACCATTCCCGTTTATTGCTCTAGGTCAGGGGTGGAGAACCTTTTCAACGCTAAGGATATTTTAAAATAAGCTGGAGCCTTGATTCCTTATTTATACCGATACCTGCACTATTGCACAATACACATTGTCTGTACCGCTGTACATACCTGTAATTAATACTGGGAGAGATTTAAGCCGGCTGATGGATTAAATTATCCATTATTAATTTGCATTATAATTCACACTTATCTATTATTTAATAGATGTGTCGCAGGAAAGTTGCAATATTCGTAAACTTACAATCTACATCATTGATATTACTAAGTTATTGGGTGTTTTATTTTGCGAGAAAAGTAAGAAAATCCGTAGAAAAAAAACCGCGTTCCATAGATTCGTCACCCCTGTTCAGAAAACTTTGCAGAGAATCCGTTTGAATTCAGCATCAGACGAGCAGGCAGGACAGCCATAAACAGAGAGCGATGCAGAGAGCTGACTGCCAACCTCTAGTGATGGAGAGGCACTTCAAGAAGAAGAAGAGCAGTATTTGAGGTTCTCTAACTCTACAAATCGCCAACAACTCATAACACATAATATTTATGCTTCCTGTAATATAAACGAACCGGGCATCATTACCCTGTGACCATGCCCAGCCGAGGGTATGATTCAGCTTTGATGTGCAGCGGGCCAGACACTGGAAGGGCGGCTCTCCAACTCTGCGAGGCTATGCTGACAAGTTTACGTCGATCTTGACCTTTACCTCGTGAATAAACGCCCGTAACATACTGGCATTATGCCCCCTAAGCCAGTGGCAAAAAGAAACCCCATTCCGCAATAGAATTCCCAACACAGCCACATCATTATAGTTTATCGCTGCCCTCCATCGACCCTGGGGGTTATAATTTCGCTACTATTTTGATCCGGCCTCGAAAATTAACAGATCGCGTGCATTTTTGGTATAAGCATACAATATTACTTAATTCCAGCCTTTCAGGTTTTCGATTCAATGTCAATCGTATATCAGACAGACCTACGTGCAAAGCTATTTCAGGACGATACCTACTTAGGTACTTACAATAAATTTTAAAGTCAAAACGTAGAGTTTTCAGGCGATGGTCTTTAGTGCGAGGACAACTCTTTCGATCGTGGTTTGAATGTGAAATGTGGAAAAATAAATATACTTCTGTCGCCGTTGAAATAAATAATATAAGTACCTACCTAGCTTCATTTCCTACGTGTTCACTTTGCGATGTCTCTACATACCATTTGGCTTAGCATGACCGCAATATCAAAGTTTTTTTCCTTTTACGAGAATATGTGTCGAGCGAGTGCTATGTAGCTCTCGCTGGTCATGCTGGTTTGACATATTTTGTGAGAAAAAATAATTGTGAGAAGTTGTGTCGTGTTTGTGTCCATTGTAAAGTGAATTTATGTGAGGATGGGATCTAGGTACCGTCTCTACAATAATTCCATAGCACACGCTACTCATCGGACTCTATCAAAAGTAAATTTTGTATTTCCGAGTACCTGGGTCTACCAGCTCCTGCGCTGATCCCCCAGCCGCATTACTCGGCATGCTAGCCTTGAAGACTCCGCTGAAATATTTCAGTGATCGGTTGGGATCGTTGGTCGATCGCAAATTCACAACTTGGCCTCGCCCTGTCTGTGCCCTGTCGACGACGACGTATCTAGCTACAATACTCCGCAACAAGTTTAGTCAACTACGTTACTTACCTAGGTACTAACAGTACCTACTTTGATTGACATTACCTGTACAAACTATTATTGTGCTAAGATGTGGCATTACCCAGAGGCAATTTTGTACAATAACAATATAAAATGCGGCTTACTTAGTAAAATATTGAATTTAGTAAATTGCATCATATTGTAAAAAAAATGCGTCAACAAGGGTAGAGTAGAGGCCATCCTTTTTGGATGCTTTTTTTGGTCACACACACACAACATAAATATTATGTAAAATACCGCGAAACCCCTCAAGGGCTAATAAAAGATCAGGGCTCTCTACAGCTAACATTGTGTTTAAGAGTAGGTACCTAACGACGATCCTAGAGTGGCAATCAGGGCTGAGGGCCGCCAGGAACAATGTTGTGAACCTTCCACTATAAGGTGTCCAATTTATTGTCGATTGGGATTGGGCAATGATACCTACTCTAGATTTTGCAAACGACTTTCTTCAGGGACCCAATTTAGGTACGGTCGGCTTTCACAGCAACGATATAACGTAACTTCTCTTTCCACTCCGTTCAATACCTTTGAGACTAAAAAAATATCTAAAGCAGGTAAGTAAACGATATAGCACAATCCAAGTAGGTACAGTCGGCCACACGCTAGGATACCCCTTTTTGTTCGATTGGCGCCCTTATGCCGCGCGCGGTAAGAGCTGCCATGGGGAATCTGTGACTGTGGCCGACCGTACCTACAATAAAAATATAAATTACCTAGTCTTAATTCGTGAAATATTGAATGTATCATATTGAAAAACTTTGCGAGCGTTACTAATGCTTCGGCAGGCACACATAGCGATAACATTGTCTTCGTTCTACCGCGAATCTACATGGCCTAAAATCTTGTCATTTCGAAAACCCTACTTATTATAAATCTATAGGTCCGTTGCACACGATGTCCGTGGGCCGACTCAAAAGAGAATACTTATAACTGAAGACCGCGAAGTTTGTGTGGCCACGCAGGCAATGTTCATTACGAATAAGACGCCTTCAGCGAGCCGAAGATACCGAAGATAGATATTTGATGTGCGAGAGTTTAGTGAAGCGATCTCCTAGCGACTTCGCGCGATGTGCCGTGATATTCGCGAATATTTGGCTACACACTTCGTAATAACGCGAATATTAGGGTTAGCGCGAATTTAAAATCTGATTTCTATGTGATGTGGAAACGTCGACCAAAGCGCGCCAAAAGACAATACCGCTCTGATTTACGCTGCTCTACAAGGGCCGGGGCTGGATAGGGGGGCTCAAAGGCGTGGATTGCTTAGTTAGGCATCAAGTAGTCTCCGGCACTGAATGTAGGTAGGCAGATACTTACATACCGTACTTACCTAATAAATCGGCCTCGATAATAAGTATTTTATCAGAGACACTTTCCATCAGTGGCAGACAAACAGCCTTATAAAATGAGTTGCCTATAAATTATATCGGACTGATCACGACGGTCTAAAAAAAACCTCGTCGTGTGTGTAATGTGCACTATGATGGACGTGTGAATGGCGTCAAAAAGCTGATAAGCGTATTTGACTAGTGCGCCGACAAGTGGTCTGATTAATAAATCAGTAAAAAAACGGGACAAGTGCGAGTTAAACTCGCGTGGAGAGGAATCCTCGAATATCCGAAGTTCATTTAAGTACGCCGAAATGTTGAGAAACCATCCGCGATGTAGGTCTGAGAAGCGCCATCTGTTCTCTGAGTGTAGAAACTAATGCTACAATATTAATATTATTATTTTCCTATGTTATTTTATACACCATGGACTTCTTAGGTTTTCTTGTAATCTAAGGTTTACAATGACAGGGTGTTGTGACACTCTGGTGTCCTGACCAAAACTTAAATAACGGCTTAACTAATAAATAACTTCAAAACTTTTTATAAAAAATTATGAAAAAAACAATTTTAGATCCTCACGAGCCCTGTCGTTTGATATATCACACCTTAGGCCCGGTTTCTGAGTTGAGAATTTTACTAAGCACATACTTTATTTATTTATTTAATATTTAGGAGAACTAGTGACTACGTATCGCTCTGTCACGCTCTTTTGTGAGAAATCTGCAGAGACAGGACGATACTTACCCATTTGCTTAGCAAAATTCTCAACTCAGAAACCGGGCCTAACCTAAGGCCTAAGGCCTGGTTTCTGAGTTGAGAAGAAGTATCATCCTGTCTCTGCAGATTTCTCACAAAAGAGCGTGACAGAGCGATACGTAAGTATGTGCTTAGTAAAATTCTCAACTCAGAAACCGGGCCTTATTAAGCCTAGCGTCCATATGAGGCGGATCGGGGCGGGCCGGGCCGGGCCGCAACGCAACGCAACGTTGGGGTGCGTCCATCTAAGCGCATCGGGGCGGATCGGCGCATCGGCTCGGCGGATTTTTTGGTGTTGCCACTTTGTCTAGTCACAAATATTGTAACTTTTGAGCCCTCGTTGTGACTTTTTGTGACATTGCCTAAATTGTAACTTTTTGATGCCTAGTCGATTGAGAAATTTTCAACAGATTGAAATTATTTTGTATGATTGAGAGTATTGAGACTGAAATTTTCGGTCGCGCTGACGCGCGCTCATCTCACTCTGAATATACTATGGGTAAAATAATTATAGGGTATGGTAAGTACCTACCTAGTTTCAGGTACGGTCCGCTTTTATGCCATTTTGGCTCTATGTGGCCCTTGGCTGCAAAAAAATTGCCAAGCCCTATTCATTCATGCCAAAATTACAGACTATTTTATATTAGGGATTTCATGCACTTAAAACTAATAAAATTGATGATAAATACTCGATGACAATTTTTTTTTATTTTGTGAATAACACGCAGTATACGTAATATTTTTTCATTTCAATATTTAGTTACAAAAAAAATCCCGCGTTGAGTTACGTCCAACCTGCGTTCAATCTGGATCCGAAACGGAATAATTGAACGAGCGAGCGAAGCGAGCGAAGTTCTCCGAGTCTACTGGAACAATACGGCGTTTGTGAAAACAATAAACTTAACAAAACCAAAAATCAACTTCTAATACTTCTGCTGGTATTTCTTCATCATCATGATCGGTTTAGCTACAAAATGTAAAAAACTGTGAAAATTATGAATCTCCCGCCATGTTGCTATCGTCCACCCTTAAGATTGGACGATAGCAGCGTGGAGGGTAATTCATTTTTTTTTACAGTTTTTTTAAATTTTGAAGCTAAACTTTACTGAGCTATTCGTACTAAGCGTTTGTTCAGCGATTTTTCGTTCACGCCAATAGCATAGAATTCTTTACATTATTATAAACAAGAACAACAATAATTCAGCCGATTATGTATTCTGGTCGACAAATGGCAACACTCGCGCGCATTCGCATGCGCGAGCATGCTGTTGCCCCTGCGTCCACTAGGCGCATCGGGGCGGATCATGCCGCCGGCAAAAATCCGCCGGCAAAAATATTGCGTCGCGGCCCGCCCCGCCCCGATGCGCTCTAGTGGACGCACTTCCATACAAAATATAGGCAGGCGGATTTTTCCGTCGCGGCCCGGCCCGCCCCGATCCGCCTAATGGACGCGAGGCTTTAGTCTTCAAAACTTTTTTTTATTTACATATTTATAATTTACCGCCCAAAAGTGGCCATTAAAATTGGGTTTCAATCACAGAACTATTTTCTGAGGTTTCGATTGTCAAATTTCGCTTTTTATGAAGATATTATTAATCTGTGTAAGCGAATTTTGATAGCCACATTCCGGTTCTTGTATGGCCAAGCCTATGAGCGCTATCTACCAAGCAGGGTGACCAGATTTTAGCTAACTCGATTCGCCTAATTTTGTCTTCCGAGTAGCCTAATTCGCCTATTTTTTTTTCTCGTCTATTTAGCCTAAATCGCCTAACTTTTTGAGCCTAGAAGCCCAAATTTAGCCTAAAATAATAATAAAACTAAAAAAAAGACAGTGTAGAGCAAAAAATATATTAAAAAAATCTAATAATTTTAATTTTTTTTTTTATTCTGTCTCAAACTAAAATAATAATATCCCGCAAAAGTTCTCCGTAACCGTCAGCCTCCTTTCCACGTGCATATTACGTTTTGTTACAAGCATTTTAAGGAATGATTCAATAAATTTGTGATATTAGCCTAAATCGCCTAAATAAATGCGAAATAATCCTGAGAAAGCCTAAATCGCCTGTTCCCATTTTTTAAGGTAGCCTAAATGGCTACTGGTCGCCGATCGCATTTTATGGTCGCCGTTTGACCCCCCGAGGTAGCCTAAATGGCGACAATTCGCCTAATCTGGTCACCCTGCTACCAAGGGCTTTTTTTACTGTCAGTCGAGGGATTTTCTGACAGCTAAAAAAAATAAAAAAATAGTTCTAAAAGCTGTGACAGATGGCGTTGATACGACATGTTTTCTATCACAAAGTAAATTAGTGCTTACTCAGCGAAAATACTTCTTCACTTCATTGCTCTGTGACTTCATCTTTCATCGTCGTAGCCGTCATTCCATTTTACAGTACATGAAAAAGTGCACGATTTTGTTGTTCTTGTATGAGTGAATAGTAACACTTCATTTTGCTCCACAACTAATACCTAAATGTGTTTGGACGTATGTACCTAGGCCAACGAGCGCGAACTGGCATAAAAAAAGAACATGTCTCGTCAGCGACATCTAGTTACAAATTTGGAACTACAACTTATGAACTGTCAGAAAATCCCTTATTACGACGCACACACAACTAGCGCCGCCAATGAAAAAAAATCATATCTTCTTTTTGGTTTTGGATGCGTTTTTTATTAGCAAAAAACGCTCCTGAGATTTCTCAACGCGAGGCTTAACTATTTTTAGGACCTGAGGTTTGGATTCCAGATCCTAATCGATTGAGCCCAAAAGAGGCCACAAGAAATTTTTCGTCTCTATTGTCGTATTTCTGTTGATAGAAACCTAACGCATTTGAATAGGGGAAAAAAAAAACAAGTTGCATAAAAACAACCAGCCAGACTTTAAACATTATTCAAGAATATAAAATCCCCAACACGATCTCCATTTATTTAATGCAGGAAGGAACGGGAAAAGGTCAGATAAATATTAATATGTACTCTTTTTATAAAGCTTCTGAATAGTTGTTTTCATATCTGAGTGCACTTTGATGTGTTGAAAACGACCAATCTGAAGCTTAAACTTGACTTTGACGACGCGCGCACTTTGACTGTGAAAATGAGGCTTTACTTCGCTGCCTAGGTAAGTACAGTCGGAGTCGGCCACAGTCTCAGATATGCCATGGGGTATCTGATATTGTGGCCGACCGTACCTACTGCAAATCAAATTGCTAACTTTATTCTAGTACCTACCGAACACAGAACACATAATTACCTATGTATTCTGTGCTACCGAAAAACTATGGACAGTTTTTAAGGCGGAATTACATTACGAAACTAAGTAGTGGCGTGAAATTAACGTCGCGACACTACTTTTACAAACAGTTTCAAGCAGTTTCGTGAAGCATGCATTGCGAAACTAATAATTTCACGTGAAAATGTTTGTTAAAAGTAGTGTCGCGACGTTAATTTCACGCCACTAGTTTCATAATGTAATTCCGCCTTATTGTCATACTTAGCAACGTGTTGCAAAAGGTCCTAACTCGTTTTGCAGGCTTTAACCTACTGGTCAACAAGATGACATTTCTGTAAAAAAAGTTGAAAAAAATTTATAAATCAAAAAATAAAAGTTAGTGTTAAAAACACAATATTATTGTGTGCGTAGGTGCATTTGCATTGCTGTAAGTTGATAAAACATTGTGAAAATCAATGAAAATCATATTAAAAAAAAATCTTATCTCCTGCTCCTGCCACAACAATGCTTACAGTCTGTCCATTAACTCTAGAAATTAAATGGCAACAATTTTTCATAGTAAATCCGAAAAGTGGTCGGGTTTACTATGAAAAATTGTTGCCATTTAATTTCTAGAGTTAATAGACAGACTGTACCTACATTAAAAAAAACAAAGGAACGTCATAGAGCAAAAAAAAATTGGGATGATCACCGGGTGCTTGCTACCTATTATCCTGTAAAAATAGTTAGGTCCTTTTGTAACACCTTAGTATGCTGGGGAACCTACCTTTATGTATTCTGTACAGTTAGTTAGGTAGGCGTAGGTAGGCGGTTAAAATAACAACACAGCATTATTAGGATTTCAGGTCACCGCACTTCGCAGCTTACCTTAGCCAGCTAAGCCTAGGTACCTACGAGTAGGTACTACATCCATACGCAGGGAGTTTATTTTAGTCCTGCTGCGATGTGGGGTCGATCGGACAGGGTTGCTACTTGCTAGCCCCGGTACAACTGGGTAAACTTAGTGAAATTCTCATATAGATACGACTGCAACGTAGCCGTAGATCGTATGAAAGTGTAGAAAAAAAGCCTAGAAAAAAGCCGAGCTTACAGAAACCGAGATAGATAACCTGTGCAACGTCTGTTTCCCCCGTGGACCCACTATCACAGACTAGTGGACCAGCCGGGAATTTCTAGGTTTTCCCTTATAACCCACCATACAACCCGAGCTGCCAACTCTGATGATAATGTTCCCCTATCCACAAGAAGTAAAGAGAATCCCACCAAAAACATTCTGTAAAAAACTAGCCAGGTCTCGATGGAGCTGCTTGTTTATAGAATAGAATAGAATAGAATAGAAGATGTTTATCTCTAAAAAAGTAATAAAATCTAGACAAAGTCGTGCCAAGTCTAAGGTTCCTTACTGCGATTTCTTTATTATTATAGTTAATGTTGTGTGACTTGGCTGTTGAAGGGTACACAAGCGGTTCTGGCGTCAGATTGATGCAATGGTGTCATGGAGCACCTGGTTTTGTACCCTTGTGTACCCTTCAACGGCCAAGTCTCACAACATTAACTATAATAATAAAGAAATCGCAGTAAGGAACCTTAGACTTGGCACGACTTTGTCTAGATTTCATTACTTTTTAGAGATAAACAAGCAGCTCCATCGAAACCTGGCTAGTTTTTTACAGAATGTTTTTGGTGGGATTTCACTTCTTTTTGTAGAAACGAGGGCATATTGATTAATTTTATTAGATTTTCTTATTTCACACAGTTTTTTAATTTGTGTAATGTTCGAGTAGAATAAAGTTAATCGTTCGACTATTTCTTCTTGTTAACTTGTAAGTATAAGTATAAAAGCTAGGTCCTTTCATTTTATTTATATGCGTATTAAAAGCAGAAGGGGAGGCATTCGCCCAGCAGTGGGACGCTATAGGCTAGATTAAATTAGATGTGTCCTACGCTAGATTTTTGCAATGACAGTCGATTTTTTTATGTACCGATAGTAGAAGGGGCATTACCATAATATCTCTAATAAAGCTGAGACCAGCTGAGGGTTCTTCATCAGATACTTCAGACCTTCGATTTTTGACATCAAATGAAGCGGCCCACCAAGTTGAATATTTTTTGTAAAGGCGGTAATGACCTACAGACTTGAAATTTTGGATTTTAAGTATGTGTTTATAGCTTACTGGATGACGAAAATTTCTGCGTTCTGGTCTTATCCAGAGGTTCTCAAATAGGGGCCAGAAAATGCGGCGAAATGGTTCCAGTAAAGGATGGTACGGCAGTGTTTGCTTCGCGCTCGACCTTGCGGGGGCACTGCCGTGCCCCCAGATAATAATATGAAATAGACTCTTTGCACTTTTAATTGTAATTGTAAGACGATCTCACGGGGAACAGTTTGAAAGTCCTTTGGCAACCCTCCCGGCCGATGGCGATGCAGAGCAGGCGCACAGACAAGTTGCCACGAGAGTAACCTGCACGCCTAACACGATAGATAAGTATATCACGCACGCATTACATAAATCCGTGTCTCTCCCTCACTACAGGCCTCCTGCCTAGTACACACGACAGCAGGTCGACCTTTACACGCTAGCACTTTACTCGGTTACGTTACGGGTGACTTTGGAACAAAAGTGTACACTCTGACGTGCTGTCGTGTGTACTACGCCGCGCGGTGCTAGCTGGATAACGGATAAGTAGCCCCTACCATATTATGCACTACAAAAAAACAGCTTGAACGAAACAAATTGAATGCTCTCTCTCACTCTGGTAATCTGTGCCAATAGCAGGACAGAAAGTGTTTGTATCGGCGATGTCAGACCTCGATAAAATGAGTTTCGTGCTAGACCAGCAGAGTGCAGCGCTAGGCGCTTCCGCCAGGTCGATACAAGATAGCGCCGCGTTCGCACCGAGCGCTTCGCTTCCTGGTGCTTCCTGGCGAGCGGTAAACTGAACTAACTTACACATTTCCACAGTTCCACTAGCGCGCTTTAGGCCAGGATGCGAACGGGGGCGTCCAACGACCTAGGCGTAAACATTTTGAAACGTTGAAATGTTAGGTGCTCGCTCGAGGTCGGAAATCAAATCCGAAACAAAATGTTGGCACTTCGCCTTTCCTTAAGTTAGACTGGATCGAGTAGATAAGATATGTGTTATCCAATGGCTGTCTGGAGCCCTCCGGCCGTTTTCGCAACTATGGTTCGCAACCAGTTGCGAATTAAGAAATTTTATTCTTGGTTCGCAACCAGTTGCGATTAGTTTCGTTCGAATCAAGAGAACTTTTTCCTTTACCGCAACTAGACATCCTGATGATTAAATTTCGCAACCAGTTGCAACAAAATATTTTTTTCCTTATTCGCAACCTTAATTATCTGTTTGTTGACAACTCTATGTTATTGATTTGCATACAAACTTTTCAAGTGGATACTGGCCCCTACAATAATATCTAAAGACAAACATATAATCATGAAATCCGGAAAAAATAGTGTGGGGCACTGCATAGATGTTATTTGCCCATATGCAATGTGAATGAGGGCAAAAAAGAGTGGCAAAGACCCTACGAAAAATAAAAAAAATTGTTTATTTAATTTTGTAGGTAAGGAAGAAAAATACTTTGTTTTATTTGTTTCTTGTTGTTGACTTTTTATGTTTTTCTCACGTATAATACGTGGATTGAAACGTTTCGATTATTATTTTAATTGCAATTCTTTTATTAATTTATCTTAGCTAATATAGTTGCGAATTAAAAAACGCTTTTCTCCCCTTGCAACTTTGTAAATTCAGGAAGTTCTTATTCTTTGTTCGCAACAAAGTTGTGGTAACGGAAAATGTTCCCTTGATTCGTAACTGGTTTCGAACAAATAATAAAATTTCTTAATTCGCAACTGGTAGCGAACCACAGTTGCGAAAACGGCCGGAGGGGTCTGGAGGAGGTCGCTCTTAGCAATATGTTTTATTTTATTACAATTAAAAGTGCAAAGTGCGGTTTTACCTATTACTAAGAGCGACCTCCAGACAACCTGTAGATGGACAGGACCATAGATTATTCGTACCATGGACAGGACTGAGTACGGAAACTGTGGCTCAAGGATACCCTAGAGTCAACCTTCCCTCTGTGGGTATCGTACCGACGACGATGGCTTCTGAAAATCCCGAAAGATCTGAAAATTGAAGTGTGACCATGACTTCTTGTTTAGACCATCCATCATTCTATTCACTGGGCTACTAACAGTTTATTGAAGTTGGTGTGCATGCAGGCAATTTCCGTAACACACACACAACGGATATAGGAAGAACTCTAGATAGGTACTTAGATCTATTCTCGAGAGCATCTTCTCATAGCATTAGTATTCCATTGGGCATTTGCGTCAATGTCGCAGGATGATCTGTTATGCTGTGGGCATACGGCCGAGAAATGATGGCCTACCGTGATTCAAACGATACATGCCTATATGATGTGACTATGAGAGAGTCGTTAGCGCTCAGACAAACGAGACGAAAATTTTCGTGCGGCGACCGCGCGAGCAGAGCTGGGCCCTTAGCCTGTAACACAATGGTGCCAAAATGGGCTGTCAGGTGACGACTTCAATTACGATTTGCTAACGCTGTCTGTCCTTTTAATGTTTTTGTAGTACAGCAAAGAATATTTTGATTCTAATTCTAGAGGATTAGTTCTCTGGTTGTAGGAGAAAAACGAGGAGAGCCCGGTTTTGTCCTTCTGCCGGGACGCCATTGACCCGCCATTGCGTTACAGGCTAAGGGCCCTGTATGTATTGTGACCATTTGTGGCGCGAGTGTATCCAACCATAGTATTATATTCTCTTTGTTTCCAACTGCGGCTGCAGTATTCGCGTTGAGGGTAGGTAATGTGCCCCAGACGTTCAGGTCCTAAATATTTTGCTTCCTTGACAGCGTGTGATACCTCAGTAAATGTATGACACTTTGAAAATAAACTAGTGGTTCGCTCCGAACGACGAACTCGCGACCCCATATCTCAGCAACCCCTCGACCGATTTGGCTCATGTTCGAACTTAAAAATTCTCTTTGCCTCATTTACCCACCCCACCTACCAAATTTCATGACGATCCGACTAAATTTACTCAAGTTATCGTCGAACGAACATTCATACATACAAACATACAAACATACAAACATACATACATACATACATACAAACGCCGGATTGTTCAAGTAGACTCGGAGAACTTCGCTCGCTCGTTCAATAAAGTCATAGAGGTACAGTCAGCCACACGCTAGGATACCCCTTTTTGTGCGATTGGCGTCCTTAGGCCGCGCGTGGTAAGACCTACCATGGGGTATCCTACACTGTGGCCGAATGTACAATTGTAAATAGCCGCACCGGGATTTGAAGCTTAGGTACTTATTCTTAATACCACACTTTTGTGACGCGACAGTGTAGGGTCGTCTTACGGCAGCGATGTGGTACAAGTGGTCTGGAGAGGAAATTAATCTAGAGTTCGCCGTTGTCGTACCGTCATCTTTCCTTAGGACTCGCGGCAGGCCCTCTGGTGAAACGACGGCGAAGAGGGAGGGAGTGCGCCGTGTTCAAGGTGGCTGGGAGCTAGGAGGTCGATCGTTTACCTTCTGACACTGGAACTTTTCGACACGGAGAAGTTTTCCGGTGTTTCTAGGTACTAAACTATGCAATAATTAATTATATCAGGATCTTTGGAGTTTTGGGAATTGTAACAGCTAGTTAGAAAATTCCTTTGGGCTGTGGCTGTGGATGGGAAAGACCCCACTTACACCAGAATTTCAGAAGATAACTTAGAAATAAACTGGTTTATTATTAGGTATATTATAGGTAGTGAGTGATGCTACTTTCCAGAAACTCGCTGAATCTAACTCTATCAAACCTACGGAAACACAATTGAAATATCTACTTGGATAATTGGACATACCTACCTTACTCTACCTATTGTAGTGCTGCAGTCTAAAAGCACTCAGATTAATAAGGGATTGACACTCCATTATGCAGCGAACGTGGCTGGGTCGATCCTTCGCATTTTGCGTCAGTGTAGCGCTATACTGTAACATCAATCGTCATGTTGGCTTCTTTAAAAGACTAATGGTGTTCATCAGTATTCAACAGCAGTGGGATGGTCCATTGTGGACGGATATAGTGGTGACAATGTGATAGATAGAGTGGACACGTGCTGAGGTCAACGCGGCTTATGTTTATGGCTGAACAGTGAACACAAAGACAGCCATAACATAACACTCACTGTTGTCAATGTTTGCACACCATTAATGCGAGAAAAGTGTTTGCCAATGTTCTTTTGTCTAAAGGCGTTTTGACATTCGGTCTTTATCTACTTACATAAAGTCTAAACTTAGCACGAGCAACATTGGTTAGAGCATCAGTCGGAAACTGCGACATACTCGTGAAATCTAGTGACAAAAAAAAACAATGACCAAAAGAAAGGTCTACCTACACAGATACTCCTTTTACAGGTAGGTAATCTAGCGTTGGCCGACAGAATATTTTTGATGCCATTAGAAAGAATAAAGAAAGAAGAAATTATTAACTTTTTTATCTTCACTTATATTTATCAGCGTTTCAGCCAAAGAGGTTACTTTTTTGACATTAGGTCTGTACCTACGAAAAAGGATGAAAGGTAAATGTCAAATTACCAGTTTAACTACCCTCTTACTTTTTCTCTGTAGTTGTTGGGTATGTTCGTAGACAGGTGAATAGAATGGTGTTGGGTATGTTCGAAGTAGTTTCCGTCTTACTTTAATAATGAAGAATACCATCAACTTTTGATTTTTATCTTACCATACACTCTATTAAAAATGGAAAATTTGGGTGAAAAAATTTTTTTGATACGACTTATAGTTCTCGAGATATTTAATTTTAAACTACCTGTGCGACGGGCGCGCGGTCGTCAGCTGCTGTGACGTCACAATCACAACTCCACACGCACCCGACACATACACCGTAACACTCATTCAAACGGCTGTATCTTTGGAACCGTACTAGGTAGCCAGTTGAAATTTTCAGAGATTATGTTTTATTATAGTGGATTACCAAATCAATAATAAAAATTAAAAAATATTAAAAAATAAGAGGGGTCCCCATACAAAAAACGTTGTTTTATACTTTTTGCTCTGTAGAAAAAACGGTAAGACATACAAGCAACAAACTTGGTATGATTATAGGGCTTACTCCATAGTATAACAAAATAATATAAAAACTGGCCAAGTGCGAGTCGGACTTGCGCACGAAGGGTTCCTTACCATCTATAAGAAAGGTGAAAAAATCATAATTGTTGTATGGGAGCCTCCTTAAATGTTTATTTTATTCTTATTTTTGGTATTTGTTGTTATGACGGCATTAAAAATACATCATCTGTGAAAAGTTCAACTGTCTATAGTCCGTTTCCAGGGCAGGCGGAAAAGCGATCATTAACCTTTGAGCGGATCACAGAAATAAACAACATTTTTTATGCCAAAGGTTTTTTGAATTTTTGACAAGTTTACTACGAACTGGCACATTAATGAGCGATGAGGTTTAGTAATTTATTAAACAATTATGTTAAGGTGAAACGACACCAAAGTGGCGAAAAAAAAAACAGGTTGGTATGAGTATACATTAAGTATATTAAACAGAGATGTCACGTTCATCAGTGTCAGTTTCACAATCGTTTTCTGATGGTGAGGATGTGCGATTGTACACACTTGCGCAGAAATCCCCACCAGTTTCGTCGAGCACTCATAACTCGTGACGCTACCTGTAGAACGTTGAAACAGGTTTTTTATCTCTGACTGACCGGAACTCTCACCCCACTCCGTACCTAAAAACACGCTTCGATATCCAAACGATACAGAAATGTAAGGAGCGTGACGGAGTGCGACACGAATCGTTATATTTTTACGGTAACATAGTACTTCGTATCAATGACCGCTTTTCCGCCTGCCCTGGAAACAGACTATCATGGTTCATGAGATACAGCCTGGTGACAGACTGACGGACAGACGGACAGACAGACAGACGGACAGACAGCGGAGTCTTAGTAATAGGGTCCCGTGTGGAACCCTTCGGGTACGAAACCCTAAAAACGGTCAAGCGCGACTCGGATTCACGCGCCGAGGGTCCGTATAACCAGTTTTTTATTGTATGGCGGTAGGGAACTCTCAGTACGCGAGTTCTACTCGCACTTGGCCAGTTTTTTTGTCATTTACATTTTTCATTTTTCAAAGTCGTCATCCATAGCTAAGTAAGAATATATTATTTTAAGTACAAACCCGTGCTAGGGAATATTTTAAACAGAGCTTGCGGCTTTAAAACCTGTCCCAAGCGAATTTTTAACGTTATAACTAAGTAATATTATATTAAAACACTACTGTAACACTGACTAAACACACATAAAAACTGACCAAGTGCGAGCACTGAGAGTTCTGTACCACCATACATTAAAAAAAACTGGTTATACGGACCCTCGGCGCGTGAGTCCGAGTTGCGCTTGACCGTTTTTTATATTTTTTTGTTATACTATGGAGTAAGTCCTATAATCATACCAAGTTTGATGCTTGTATTTCTTACCGTTTTTTCTAAAGAGCAAAAAGTATAAAACAACGTTTTTTGTATGGGGACCCCTCTTATTTTTTAATATTTTTTAAATTTTATTTTTTCTTGGGTAATCCACCATAATAAAACATAATCTCTTAAAATTTCAACTGGCTACCTAGTACGGTTCCAAAGATACAGCCGTTTGAATGAGTGTTACGGTGTATGTGTCGGGTGCGTGTAGAGTTGTGACGTCACGCGAGTTTGCCGCGCTCGCGCGAAAAACTCCAAAAGGACGGAAACTAAAACCGTCGTAACTTTAAAACTACTGGCTCGATTTGAATGAAACAAAAACAGGTGTATTTCTAAATTTTTAGGCTACACGGTCATAAAGTTTCAAGTGATTTAACAGACCCACGGACATTCTTCATTATCATCACATAACATGTGAATATGTCGTCCCGTCAACGCATCATCAGGTTGATTTACAGAATCATCCTATTTATTTTGGACGTTCGTTAGCTCGCGCTGGATGTTAGGCTTGTCAGATTTAATTGAGCGTTACTGTGACACCGGCCAAACACCGGGCAAATATGTATTTCTGCAAGAAAAGTGAGTTTGTTTCAGCAAAATATTCCAGTTCTAATATTAGAGGGAGCTCCATCCAGCCGAAGTGCCGATAGTTGAAGTTGTGGAGTGGGGCGATTGCCTCTGTGTCTCATCTTTCTATCCAATTTTAGAATAAATAAAATAATTTAGGTTATATTACAAATCTAATTACAAACCTACGTAATGCGGTGCGGTGCGGGGGGTTGGTTAGTTTGGTTAACTGAATAAAAACTTGAGCTTTAAACGCATATTTTTTCTGCTTTTCGGCAAAATTATTGGGTAGTACAGTCGGCCACACGCTAGTATACCCCACTTTGTTCGATTCACGCCATCGATTAAATCGATGATTTCACGCTCTTATGTCGCGCGCGCGCGGCAAGAGCTGCCATGGGGTATCCTTCAGTGTGGCTGACCGTACGAGAACATTATTTCGAAAGGGACCAAAATCTGAACTTCAATCGCAAGATACCACTTCAGGAAATCCTGAGCAAAGCTTATGTAGTCTAGTCCTCCCATGTACTGCCGAACTGCCGACGTGACGACGGAGGTGGTGGACGAGTGGACGCGCGATGTGAATGTCACGGTGCTGCATTTAGCTGCTCCGCGAAGGTCTGGACTTAGTCCAACATTCCAGCCGCCGAGCAACGGAAGACCGGCACTACGGAACTCTTGTAATTTCGCTGAAAAAACACATTCTCCATGCGCTCTCTGTGCGAGTTTTACTCTTCAATTCAAGTGTGCTCTACCTATCTTATTACCTACGTAGGTAGGTACTTATTAGATTATCTTACCTCCGATTTCTGAATTGAGAATTTCACTAATCAAATACTTAATTTAAGTATCGTACTGTCTCCCTCTGCTGATGCCACAAAAAAAGATACCGGTGCTTAGTCTGATTTTAGTTACAGGTAAGTTTAGGTAACGCGGTAATGTTAGTTACAGGTAAGTTCAGGTAACGCGGTAATTTTAGTTAAAGGTAAGTTTAGGTAACGCGGTAATTTTAGTTACAGGCAAGTTTAGGTAACGCGGTAATTTCATCGTTTCGGGATCGGCAATCCACTGCACGTGGAGGAAACGTTTTGCTACCCAAGTATTAACCGCTTTCGTAAACGTCGATTTCACCACGAAAATGTGTGCTTTTTGTCTGGAAGTCTGGTTATCTGGAAGAGATAGCTTTTAGCGATAAGACCGCCATCTGTACTTTTAGGGAAAAATCTTGTAAATATATTTTTTCTTGTGTAGCTCTAGAGTGTTCTCTATTTATCTATCTTTTTCGGGGGAAAACCGGAATGTTTACACTTAAACTTTCCTAACATTTTGTAATTCGTAAACGGTTTGAATTTTTGTAAATCCGGAATCCTGAAACTATGAAACTGACACAGAAGAATGATGTGACGACCATGTTTGGCTAACTTGGTCTTCAAACTTCAATGCACGTATGAGTGTAGCTGTAGGTACTTCAACCAGACAAACTAATGAATCATACCTTATACCAACAATACCTGCACACTGCTGCTCCATCAAGGGGCAATCAATTCCGGGAAGCACGCAACTGCCTGCACTGACGTCCAACTCGGTTATTTATAACACCAAATCGATGGTTCATGTCAAACAACCAAACATATCTGCGATACTGCATAACGACTTTACGGATGTTGATGATGCGTCTGGCCTATCCTGGAAATTTAATGCACATGAGAGAAAACGATGAAGTGCTGAGTCGGATTTATTAGATGGGTTTTAAATAAAGATCAAATTACCTAAACGCGACAAGATAAGTAGGTCTATGCGCAAGTACTTAGGTATTGTATTTGTAGTGGATTACTTACCTAGTAATCCACCACCATCATCAGTTTATAGAGATCTCGGGTATATCGCATTCGAGATTCTACGAAGAAAACCTTAGTAACAAGTCACATTCGAGATTGCCGAGAATTAGCGCCCTGTAACGTCAAGTGTTGACTGCCGCCTAAGTACCTATACCTATACAATGAACAGAGAACAGAAAGAAGAATGGATTTTGGTTTACGAGACAAAATGTGCACCCCCTGTAGCGGTGCGTTCCGATACCGTTCGAGCCGTCACCGCCGCGCTTCGGAAGCCCCTTCAGCGCTAGTTTTCAAACGCACCCAGCGCGGCGCGCAGCCAGGGTGACCAGATTAGGCGAATTGTCGCCATTTAGGCTACCTCAGGGGGTCAAACGGCGACCATAAAATCCGATCGGCGACCAGTAGCCATTTTGGCTACCTACTAGTGGTTCGCCCCGAACTGTTAACTCACGACCCCATATAAACTTAACAACCCGATATCTCGGCAACCCCTCGACCGATTTGGCTCATGTTCGAACTTAAAAATTCTTTTAATTTCATTTACCCGCCTACCAAATTTCATAACCATCCGACCAAATTTACTCAAGTTATCGTCGAACGAACATTCATACATACAAACATACAAACATACAAACATACAAACATACATACATACATACATACATACATACAAACGCCGGATTGTTCCAGTAGACTCGGAGAACTTCGCTCGCTCGTTCAAAAAAATGGGAACGGGCGATTTAGGCTATCTCAGGATTATTTCACATTTATTTAGGCGATTTAGGCTATTATCGCAAATTTATTGAACCATTCCTTGATCATTCCTTAAAAATGCTTGTAACGAAACGTAATAAGCATGTGTGTTATTTTTTAAGTTTATGGGGCTTTGGAATAAAAAAAACAGATGCAAATTATTAGATTTTTTTTTATATGTCTTTTTATGTAAGCTGTCTTTTTCTTAGTTTTTTTCTTTAATTTGGGCTTCAAGGCTCAAAAACTACTCGGAAGACAAAATTAGGCGAATCGAGTTAGCTAAAATCTGGTCACCCTGCGCGCAGCCAGCCAGCCAGTCATCGAGCGGCTATCTCGCGGGGTGCCTGTGTCGTGCCGTCGCGCGATCCCTCTCCTCACCAGTACTATTTATTCGAAATTCTAACTAAAAACAAAGCCACCAATTGGATTACAGTGATCGAAATACGTGACAAAAGTGCAGTGTGAGCTATTAACCGTTTATTTCGGCTCCTGTGTCAGCGTTTTGTTTGATTGGTGCAGCCAGTGTTTATGTTGGTAACGCGGTCCCCGCTCGGCGCGGCATGCCAGAGGGACGTCGCCCTCAAGGAGTCCTAAAGAGGTAGGCAGTGTGTTCGTTCGTGTATTTTGATTTTTGCAGTTTTGTTGCGTTCTGTTGGCTGACCAAGCAGCAATTACCGGTGCCGAACTGGCCCTCTGTGAAGGGTGAAATAACAAATGAACCGAGCCGGTTCCTTCGGGGCTGGTACGCTTGCCTTGCTTGTCGCTTTGGGATTTCCGGTTTTGCTCGTTCTTCGGCAGTAAGAACTGCTTTGGGGTACAGATGCCGCGCGGAGCCCGATAATTGGGTCAAGTTCCTCTGCCTGTTCGGTCGGAGACTTGACAAAAAATTGAGACACGAAACAAAACAGCAACGGAAAGGTGGTAATTACCATAACTGCGCGGTTTTATCATAAAGTGTGATTGTTTTTTAAATACCTTCGGAAACCGATTAGGTGTTTTTGAAGAGACGAAAATAATTTTAGTTTCAAGTTCGAAACAACGACTGACGATGGAGTGGAATGAGAAATGTGAAATAACAAGAAAACAACCAAAGGTATGCTAATAACCCGTTCGTTCGTGGCTTTTCCGACCCTGCAGGGATTAGCACGGTCCGCGGCTGGCTGGATGCACGGGCCACGTGCGTTAATCAGCACGCTCATGCGTATTTGATGCAATGTTCAAGCCAGAGGGATGCGGGGGAGCACTGGCGCCGTATGACCTACTTCCCGGCACCCCAGTTGGGCTCCCATCGGGTCCCGAAGATTTACGACAACAGGGCCAATCCACATTCGCCACAAATTGAGCCGTGACGGCATTTGTTCTGAATTTCTGATGCTCCATTGTTTGCAATGCCGAAGTGTCGACCACAATGTTTGACAATGCGGTGACAAAGGTGTCGATGATGTGTTCCGTAGGTATTCGTCGGATTCCTTACTCGTCGTATTCCAGATTCGTCGTATTAGGTACGTTACACTGTAGGTGGTTGCTTCATTCAGCTAGCGGGGTCGTCTACCTAACACCTGGAACCTCCTGGAACTAATTAATGCTCAAAGAGAAGCTTTGATACTACCTACCTATTTAAAGCCTTCGACATAGAACCTGGGGCCTTAGCCTGTAACACAATGGCGTATCAATGGCGTCCCAGGTAGAAGGACAAAACCGGGATTTTTTCGTTGTTCTCCTACAACCAGCGAACTAATCCTCTAGAATTAGACTCATAATATTCTTTGCTGTACTACAAAAACATTAAAAGGACCGACAGCATTAATAAATCGTAATTGAAACCGTCAACCGGGAGCCCATTTTGGCACCATTGCGTTACAGGCTAAGGGCCCTGGTGACTTACTTCCCTAATTGGGGATCTCGCACTGATTTACAATTCAATGAAGCTTTACTAGCAAAGCAAAGCTCAGTTTATCGAACTCCGTAAAGGACCGACATAATATCACAAAGTGAAACACAAATCGCAATGAGCATTGAGCGGGCACTGTGAACCGTGAATCCTTACTTCCTATAAATCACAATAGTGAAGTCATTGGCCACAGAGATGATGTAAGCTCGACGATCGCCGGCGGGGCGTAGACGCGCATAACGGGTTTATCACGATCACCACAGGTACTTGCCCCCCGAAATTACACAGCCCAAATTATGCGCTACTTTGCACACTATGATTCAGCGGCTCAGATCGAAACGGTAGTTTGATCTTAAATAAAGCACCTAGATACCGCCGGTACTATCGGAAGCCTATCTAAGCAGAATCGCAGCTGCCGATAAACAAAATTTACAAACAAAATGGGAGCATTGTGTTGATGCAAGCGGCGAACTGCGTAACGCTCAATATTTCGAAACCGGCGCGGGATATGGTGATTCACCTTGCACTGTTGCACCCCAGAAACGTGTGGTTGATAAACAACGGTATGGAGGTTTCGACATGCAAGTAACACGAAGAGGTTTTCGGAAATATGTACCTATGAAGGTTCTCGATTTGCAAGTCATGGAATGCTTTGCCTTGTCCCATTTTTGCCAAATGCAGCACGTCTACGATACTCTTCAATTAACTTTGGCAGCGTGATGTTTTCATCAGCGACTATAAAAAACTTCCTATTCACACATCAATAATCTCTAAAATTAACGGTGTAAGGATTTATTTATTCAACTGCCTCTGCTAAACAGAGATGAATTACTTTGACTCTAACACACACAACGAATGAAACGTTGACTGTGTTTATGTGCTTACATTAGGCTACATTAGCCTTAGCACTTAGAACAAGCTAATATTGTTTGTGATCAAACAGGAATACAATTAAGTACACAACATTGCCACGTCAAAGATGACCTCATGTTCTTGATAGCCTTGGGACCCGATCCGAATACTTGAATAACAATTCGTTTTAACATTATAATAGTATTCTCCTTCATAAATGTAAAGTTATTAATAAAGCATAATCCAAGAAAGCCGGTTTTCGATACATTCGTCATAAGGGCTATTCTTAATTTAGGCGTTTTGAGGTGGTTGGACCTCAATCTTGAAAATAATAGCTTTATTTGATAGAGGACTGTTACAGCTCAATATCTATATATACGGTCAAGCTTAATAGCTACCAGGAAGCTGAAAAAACCACTGAAAAAATAAACACCCATGTCTGTGAAAGTGTGTGTGAAAAGTACTAGAAAAATCATGATTATTTACACCCTCGTCTGCGACAATCAGTCCACGTCCGTGATTTTATGAAAATTATTCAGGACAATTTCCTCCCCTGTGTAAAAAAAAAAGTTAATTAAATAATTAAAACACGGTACGTGCCCTTAATTCACAAACGTGGAAAAAAAAACCATGTCTGTGAATTTTTTTTTTAGCCACGTCTGTGAAATTTTGCAGCCATGCCGACAAAAAATAACCTTAAAATCACGCTATGAATATGATATCGAAACTACAGCATATTGAGACCATTTAGCAAGAAATATCAGAAAATCTATAGTAAAAACATTGCCCACAAACTTGGCATATTACCCATGTGTATGGAGTGATATGCTTTACAGTTTTAGCAAAGAAATAACTTAAATTCCATAACTTTGTTTTGGAGCCGTCTCCACTCTTGCGCCGCGAACTATGCAAATGCCCGATCTTTTTTTTTATGCTACAGTGTTGCCACTTCACAAAACATTATGTCATTCAGAGATATGAATGAAAATGTAACACACCACGTTTGTGAAACTTAATTTTTTCACACAACTAAGTCCTCTATTAAATCATTGTGTAAAGTCGTATTTTTCTATAACTTGGTAATTATCGCTTGAGAACTAATGAACTATCGGGTAGTTATTTTATATTTAGTATATGTACAATAGTTTTTTAATAAAAAAAATTACAATACGAAAAAATGGGTTTTTCACACACACGTTTTGTGAAATTTTGACACTTTGATATTTTTTATTTTTTATAAAATAATAAATAAAGCTGCAATGAATGCTTGCTGTGATTTATTATAAAAAAATACATTCGACAAAAAATCTACGAAATTATATCTCTAAGGCAAACTTAACAATCAAGTTGTCACGCTTTTTTTTGTAATTGAGAAAGACCCATAATAATAATGGCATCGTGTCAGCGCCAAAAAATTCAAAAATCGTACATAAGAACTACCTAGGCAAACCTTAAAAGTACGATGAAACTTAGTAACAGACATTACGATAGTAGGTACATTTCTCGGAAAACTTCCATGGGGAAGATGTAGCGATCTAACAATAACTTAAAGACGTTTCCAAATGATGGTTACTGTTGAGATAGCAAGTTTGGTCGTCGCTGGGGACTGCCTACTTCCTTCCTTGTGCGGCACGTCTCGGAATCAACTGTCAGTGTCAATCAGGCCATCGAATATTGTCCGGAATAACAAACACGCGCGTTGTTTGAGCGGAACTCGAGGGTTTGCCAGAGTTTGCCTATGCTGGTGACGATGCCGCCCACGCGCGGCCCTACGTGACTATTGTCTGGTGTTACAATGTTGATGGGAGAACTAGTTGTGTAGGGAAAATATAATTATTAAGGCAGAACTTACACCCTGAACAAACCTGACGACAGTTTGTAAAAAAAATACTAATACGAATATCCGGGAAGTATGGTGAAGAAACTAAGACACTAGAAAAGTGGAAAGTACGAAAGCGATAAGATAGAGGGCACTTTTATAACCAGTTCTAATGGATTTCGGACCAAGCGTGTGGCCAAGAAAGTTTGCGATAAACTGGAATGATATTGATAAAGTTATGTGTGTCACAGCCTTTACCACGTTCTTTTGTGAATCTAATGTGGGTCGTACAAATGTTTGGTAAATAACGTTCGTCAGACGGCAACCACTATTCTGCATAATTATTGTAAGAAAACGGGATTCTTACCACAATTTATTTTCTTTTGAGTTTCCGATATTTCGGCACCGTTGCAGGCACAATGTAGGGCGTGCAGAACCGGTTTCGGTTCCAGATTTTTTATACCCGGTTCTGGGAACAGTCGGAACCGGGTAACCCGGTTCTACCCGGTTCCAACCGATAAAACTGTAAGTTTCCTAATAATCAAATAAATCACTAAAAAACTGAAAGGATAGGCTGGAAATGACATTATTAACAGGTATGAAATAAAAAGTGGCATTGTTATCATGAAATAACAGGAATAATAAAGGAACTCCAAAAATATAATTATCTTATACAAAATCGGACTACACAGTCAGGATCAATAACTAACCACGTCTAAGCTCCTGTCACTTAGCGAGCTGCGTAAACGATTACAAATTTAGCCTGCTGAGGAGAATATCCTTTCAGGCACCACACTTTGTTAGCGGCATAGCTCCTAAATACGTATATGCTCTTAGGAATGGGGACTCAAGAAAGGCGGGCAGTACCTTAGGTTTAAGGACGTGCAGAAACTCCACATGAAAAGCTGTGCAATCGACCATTTGACATGGGAAGAGTAGGCTGAAGACCGAGCCGTGTGGCGGCATACAGTCAAATAAAAAAAAAGTAAAAGTAAGTGAAACCGTTAAATCCATATACAAATCAAACATCTCCGAGTTTGCGGCCAAACGAAGAGTTGCTCTTGATGCCAGACGAAGAGCTGCTCTTGATGCCAGACGTGATGAACTCAGATGTAGACCGCCAGCGGCCATACAGTATAACTACTCCAATGGAATTTTAACGTGTAGGTGCAACCGCAAGGAGGGATTGAACGGGATGTTTAAAGGCGTATCAAAAAAGCTAGACGAGCCTTTGCCCAACTAAAGGACATCTGGAAAAGTCCTAGCATTTTTAGAACCAAGAAGATCCGCTTATTCAATTCCAACGTGAAAACGGCCCTAATGAACGGCTGCGAAACCCGGAAGGTCGGAAAATCTGTATCACACAAAAGATCTAGGTCTTCGTCAACAACTGTCTAAGAAGCATCTTACGAAGATACTGGCCCAACAACTGGCACCATCTCAAATGCCGAACTGTGGCAGATCACCAAACAAAAACCCGTATCCCAAGACATCAGGAACCGCAAATGGCGTTGGCTGGGATATACCCTGCGTAGACCCGATCACCACATCCCGAAAGTGGCTGCCGACTGGAAACCCGCCGGAGGCTCACGACTAGGGCATGCACCCGGTTCCACCCGGTTCCGAAATACCCGGGTATACCCGGTTCTGACGAGGTATCTGCAGAACCGGTTCCGAAAAACTATACCCGGTTCCCCCGGTTCTTTAGAAAAATCTAAAAAGTTACTTAATTCCGGAGTAATAGCTGTATTTCCTCGGCCCAATGGGCATCGTCACATTCTATGTTTTATTCTATAAATCGAAAATATAGACAAATATAAGAAACTAATTTGAATATTTTCTTAATTTTTTATGTAAATATTTTTTTAGATAGATAGATAGATAGATATAGCCTGTACAATTGTACATGTCCCACTAGCTGGGCAAAGGCCTTCTCTCAGAAAGAGAGTTCGAGCTTAATCACCACGCGTGCTCAATGCGGGTTGGCGATTTTTGCGTTATTATAATAACATAATATATTTAAACATAATATATTTAACATAATAACATAATATATTTATTTTAACATAATATATTTTATTTTATATTTTGTTAATATTTTTTTATTAATTATTTAAAATTTCTAAAAGTTTTGTGTATGACGTCACCAATGGCATTATGTACTAAGTTCATTGCATTCATTCATGCTTTTAAAAAATAAAAATATGTTGACGTTTGACAAACGTCAGTGTCAAGTCAACAAGAAGGTTATTTTCTCAGTTATTTGACACTTTTGACAGTTGTTGTTGACGAATGTATTTTTTTAAATTTGTAGGCTTATATTTGTAGGCAATGGAACTACCAAATTAGAGGCTATGATGACGTCATCGAAAGAAAAATGAAGTAAACCTTTTTGGCGATAAATATTAATAATCCGATTTAATTTTACTTATTTAAACCCCTAATAGTAATCAGTATCCCTATTCCTCGAAATGGTTTTCAACTTACGACAATCGATGCCTCACTGATCAATGCCCATTCCGATGATAAGTGCAGGGGTATTGTCAATCTCGTACAGCACTTGTCAAGGAACGAAAATTATGAAGTTATCAGCACAGATGAGGTAGGAAATGTCGGCAAAAACGATGTTATTCTTGTCCTAACCTCGACAGCCTCAAGTTCGAGACCACGTAGACGTAGACATCAATCAGTATAGAAATTGAAAATGGTGGAAGTTTTTGTAGCATCCTTTCGCTAGCATTATGTAGGTATTACTATTTGATGATGATTCCATCCGACTGGATTCGGTCATGGTGAATTGGTGACTGTTGCGGCTGGGGAAGGCGTCGGTCATTTGCCGTCATGTGACTTATGTAGCCTATGTTGGCTGTAAAAGGGCGGTTTCACCTTCTTCTTTTATCCTTTTACTCCTCCGTGGAGTCTGGGGCTGACACAAGGGCTTTCCATTTGTCTCTTTTCATGGCTAGGGAGGGTAGCTTTGGCCAAGTTGATCCCTTCTCTTTCGTCTCAGAGAGAACTTATCTTTTCCACTGGGACGGTCTTCCGTGTCGTCGTGAGCTTCCGGCGGGTTTCCAGTCGAACGGCACCTTCGGGATGTGGTGATCGGGTCTACGCAGGGTATATCCCAGCCAACGCCATTTGCGTTTCCTGATGTCTTGGGCTACGGGTTTTTGTTTGGTGATCTGCCACAGTTCGGCATTTGAGATGGTGCCAGTTGTTGGGCCAGTGTCTTCGTAAGATGCTTCTTAGACAGTTGTTGACGAAGACCTGGATCTTGTGTGACACAGTTTTTCCAACCTTCCGGGTTTCGCAGCCGTTCAGTAGGGCCGTTTTCATATTGGAATTGAATAAGCGGATCTTCTTGGTTCTAAGAATGCTAGGACTTTTCCAGATGTCCTTTAGTTGGGCAAAGGCTCGTCTAGCTTTTATGATACGCCTTTCAACATCCCGTTCAATCCCTTCTTGCGGTTGCACCTACACGTTAAAATTTCATTGGAGTAGTTATACTGTATGGCCGCTGGCGGTCTACATCTGAGTTCATCACGTCTGGCATCATGAGCAGCTCTTCGTCTGGCATCAAGAACAGCTCTTCGTTTGGCCGCGAACTCGGAGATGTTTGATTTGTATATGGATTTAACGGTTTCCCTTACATTTACTTTTGTTTGGTTTGACTGTATGCCGTCACACGGCTCGGTCTTCAGGCTGCTCTTCCCATGTCAAATGGTCGATTGCACAGCTTTTCATGTGGCGTTTCTGCACGTCCTTAAACCTAAGGTACTTCCCGCCTTTCTTGATTTCCCATTCCTATGAGCATAAGTATTTAAGAGCTATGCCGCTAACAAAGTGTGGTGCCTGAAAGGATATTCTCCTCAGCAGGCTAAATTTGTAATCGTTTACGCAGCTCGCTAAGTGACAGGAGCTTAGACGTGGTTAGTGGTTGATCCTGACTGTGTAGTCTGATTTTGTATAAGATAATTATATTTTTGGAGTTCCTTTATTATTCCTGTTACTTCATGATAACAATGCCAGTTTTTATTTCATACCTGTTAATAATGTCATATCCAGCCTATCCTTTCAGTTTTTCAGTGATTTATTTGATAATTATGAAACTTACAGTTTTATCGGTCGGAACCGGGTAGAACCGGGTTACCCGGTTCCGACTGCTCCCAGAACCGGGTATCAAAAATCTGGAACCGGAACCGGTTCTGCACGCCCTACTCACGACGACCCGGAAGACCGTCCCAGGGGAAAAGATCCGTTCTCTCTGAGACGAAAGAGAAGGGATCAACTTGGCCAGAGCTACCCTCCCTAGCTATGAAAAGAGACAAATGGAAAGCCCTTGTGTCAGCCCCAGACTCCACGGAGGAGTAAAAGGATAAAAGAAGAAGAGGGTGAAACCGCCCTTTTACAGCCAAGATAGGCTACATAAGTCACATGACGGCAAATGACCGACGCCTTCCCCAGCCGCAACAGTCACCGTGACCGAATCCCGTCGGATGGAATCATCATCAAATAGTAATACCTACATATGCTAGCGAAAGGTTGCTACAACAACTTCCACCATTTTCAAACATCGCCATTTCTATACTGATTGATGTCTACGTCTACGTGGTCTCGAACTTAAGGCCGTCGAGGCTGGGACAAGAATAACATCGTTTTTGCCTACATTTCCCACCTCATCTGTGCTGATAACTTCATAATTTTCGTTCCTTGACAAGTGCTGTACGAGGTTGACCATACCCCTGCACTTATCATCGGAATTGGGCCGAGGAAATACAGCTATTATTGCGGAATTAAGTAACTTTTTAGATTTTTATAAAGAACCGGGGGAACCGGGTATACTTTTTCGGAACCGGTTCTGCAGATACCTCGTCAGAACCGGGTGCATGCCCTAGCACCATGGTCACGCACGGGTCTTGGTGGTGCCTGCAACGGTGCCGAAATATCGGGAACTCAAAAGAAAATAAATCGTGGTTAGAATCCCGTTTTCTTACAATAATTATGTCTAAACACCACGAAAGTTTCAAAAAGCAAACTATTCTACAATCAATATCCATCGCTACAAGAGCTGGAAATCGTAACGAGTTGAATAATAGTCTAGTACTTTGCTGTAATTTGCGTAAAACTTCATCAATATGGAAATTTGATATTACGTTATTCTTGACCCGTTTGCCTCTGGTGTTCGCCGAGTCTGTTGGGAACTTATTTCGAGCGGAATATTTTAGATTAATACCCAGGTCAAGTGTTTTAATTAAAACTTTGAAATCTAGCCTCTACGCCCCACCAGCTTGGACTGAGTGGTTACGAAAGTTAAATGAATCGAAGCTTACCCGAGAGAAGCTTAAAATTTGTTCAATAAAACAGCGAAAACATATAAACACAGCATTTTGTATTTGTTTTTACGCTGCACCAGACTCGGTAACACTGTCTAATACTGTTTGCCAGCTTTAATTTTAATACCCACTTGATGAAAACAGTTACCATCCAAGTGAAGGCGACGAAGAAGGTTTACAGATTTAGCTGCTGTTCTTCCTTCTACTCGTTATCAATATTGAAATTTATGCAGATTGGTCTTGTGTTCGTCGTTTGTCTCTTAGAGTCTCGTAACTATCACATCAGCCACTATTTCATAACAGAGTTGTTACTAAATTAAGAGCCCAAATCATTCCACATTATCTGAGATCATAGAGACGTTGATCTCAAACTTTGACAGGACGTTAATCAGCGGGTAGGTGAGGCTTATACAGGTGTTGATCGACCGACAGATAATAACAACCGACTGTATATCGGTTGGTTTTAATTGGATCGAGACTGCCGAGATGTTGCTGAGCAAGTCCTGAATGCGAACAGTAGCTACACTTGCTTCACATCTGCTAGCAATTAGTGAAACAGTTGCTCTACTTGTAGTTGCTTCTTTTCAATACCCGACTGGACCACCCTGCCTTTATAGAGACCTTCTATACCTAATCTCAAAGTTTGAGATTGGTAAATGCGATAAAAAGTAGTTATTAAAAATACACGTTAATTTTATTTGCTTGTGCCCAAATAGAAATTATATTATGGAACTTAACTTCGCGTGTCAGCCAGTTTCATATTAAATTGTACTTAACTTTCTTCCTCGATCATTTCCTCATTTGGATGGTCGTTTACCTTCGTTCACTTATTGATAAAGCCCCAAAAGCAGCCGAAGGCTAATCTAAGTACATTTATAAAACGAACGAACTTATTTGTGTACTTTAATCAATAAAGTACAAGTAGTTCCTCGTTCACCTTAGCCCTTTTTCAAGGCGCTGGAAGGTTCGTGTGTAGTGTGAAGTAAATGGTGTTGTTTCGGTGGTAATAGCCGCCCTTGGCCGCGGACGTGGTAATGGCGCTTCCGCCACATGTTGAGTCGCCGCCAAAACGAGACGCGGTGGCCGACGACGCGATGGGGCGACATGACAGCTGACAGACTGTGCATGCAACTCGCACTTCCCGTACCTAAATGCGTTTACAATCACGCCGGCTCTTGTACGACCGGCGAGAACAGACTGATGCTTGTTGTGTATGGTGTAGGAAATTAGGAATAGAGCCCTTAGCGAGTACTAGCAAAAACCTGAATAGAATAGAAGAATGTATTTACTAGAAACATGGATTACAAAAATGGTTACCTAAAACGTGGAACACCTTCTGTTTATCGCCTTTCATAATTTTAGCAGGTTGGGGTACGATGGGGGCTTGGGGGGTGTATCAAAGGCCCATCATCTGTTAGTCATCGTTTTGACATCGTGTCGGAGCGGAGTTTCAGCTGGCCGTGGACCACCTCAGTTTTATCAAACCTGAAACTTAGACGTTATAATATTATGGACGTGTTATTGTTTAGTTGGCGGGCGAGTCCATGGGTGCGAATGGTGGGAGATAGTTGGGAGTCGTGGGCTGATAATGAAGGTGAGAACCGATTCGGAATGCGCGTTGCTAGCGTAAAACCGTCTACGCGGTGACGTTTGTGGTGGTGGACCACCTCATCTCGGAGTTTAGATATAAAATTTGGGAAAAGCTGCCGAGGACCGGAGACAGGGATCTATCTCATCATCATCATTAGACTCTTGTCGATGCATAACTCTCCACTCACTCGGGTCACAGCACAGGCCACCTCAAACTATAAAAAATAATGACTGAGCAATATGCCACGGAACCGAAATGAGAAGTCGAAAAGCCACTGAGTTATTTTCGGAAGGCTGGCCTGCATCAGCTTCATAATTTGACACGAAAAAGGTTTGTCCACAAAGTAGGTAACAAGATTATGCAGCGTCACGTCAATCAAGCAACATTATGAAGCTGAGGTCGCGCGGTGGATCGCGCAGCGAGAGTGGTCTGCGAACGGTCTTAAAATGTTACGTTTACTGAGCCACGGAACACTAACATTATTTGGGTATTTAAATGACAAAGGTTTTGTCACATTTTTGTTTTTAGACATAAAAAACGATTGGGTTGGTGGCTTGGTGCAGATTTCCCAACATTTGAATAACTTGTTTTTAAACGGAGATGTAGGTAGGCATACTGTTTTACCAATATGTTTAAATAACGCTATCTTGAAAAGTTATCATCGAACGAACATTCATACATACAAACATACATACATACATACAAACGCCGGATTGTTCCAGTAGACTCGGAGAACTTCGCTCGCCCGTTTATCGCTTTATAGTATACAGAGATTAGCGGTCAAAAAAAGTTAATCCGATAAAAAATTCAGTAGAGATGTCGAAACGAAACGATGTATACCTATGGAGAGCTGTCCCCGTAGCATGACTTTTATCGAGGCGGATTTATCCAACAAAATGGCGGTTTATCAGCATTTTTGACATCTATAGTGGGTTATATATCGCTCTCGCCATTTTGTTGGATAAATCCGCCTCGATAAAAGTCATGCTCCCCCCGCTGGAAAGTATTCCAAAATTAATGGAACTTTTACAGGTTGTTTAGGGGTAGGTACACTAGGAAGGCTAGGCAGATAAGTTTTCGACATAGGGGCGGGTTCGTTTTGTAGTAAATTTTATGCTCTCCAACATTGTCATTCAATGTGCTACCTAGGTTCTACTAAAATATGCTAAACTAAAAGCAAAAAACAAAAAAGTCAGTAAAATGTGGACGCCCCCTCTCCTAGTTAGCACAGGGGCCTCGCGGTAGTTTTGGTAGAAAAGTACATATCTCCTGGATTATGTTCATAGAAAGCTTTTTTCGGGTAGGATAGAAAGCTTTTTTCGGGTAGGTACCGAAAACGATTCCGTGGATTTCAGTAGCCGATTCAAAGCTCTCTTTACGTGTTTTAGTTCCCATTTGTAAATCCCGCTCTGGATTTCTAATACAAACCTATAATAATCGTTCGGCCAAAGTGCAGTCAGATGCAGCACAAACTTCCATTAAGGTGGGATGATAGCAGCGTGGCGGGAAATTCAAAATGTTCATAGTTTTTTACATTTTGTAGCTAAACTGAGCTGTTTTTGTTCAGCGATTTTTCGTTCGCGCAAATAACAAAGTATTATTTTCATTATTGTAAACAATAGAACAACAATAATTCAGCCGATTATGTGTTCTGGTCTACGAAACAATGGCATTGCCCAAAAAACTTGTCGTAGACCAAACAATAGAACAACAATAATTCAGCCGATTATGTGTTCTGGTCTACGAAACAATGGCATTGCCCAAAAAACTTGTCGTAGACCAGAACACATAATCGGCTGAATTATTGTTGTTCTGTTGTTTACAATAATGAAAAGAATACTATGTTATTGCCGCGAACGAAAAATCACTGAACAAAAATAGCAGTTAAGCTACAAAATGTAAAAATCTGTGAAAATTATGAATTTCCCGCCACGCTGCTATCTTCCAGCCTTAAGGTGGGACGATAGCAACGTGGCGGGAAATTCAAAATTATCACAGTTTTTTACATTTTGTAGCTAAACTGAGCTATTTTTGTTCAGCGATTTTTCGTTCGCGGAAATAACAAAGTATTATTTTCATTATTGTAAACAACAGAACAAAACAATTCAGCCGATTATGTGTTCTGGTCTACGAAGCAGTGGCACTGCCCAAAAAACTTGTCGTAGACCAGAACACATAATCGGCCGAATTATTGTTGTTTACAATAATGAAAAGAATACTTTGTTATTTCCGCGAACGAAAAACCGCTGAACAAAAATAGCTCAGTTTAGCTACAAAATGTAAAAAACTGTAAAAATTTTGAATTTCCCGCCACGTTGCTATCGTCTACCCTTAAGCTGGCAACGCGTCTGCCGCTGCCGCGCTGCCGGGGTCATTGACCCGCGACGACCGTGAACGACGCCCCCCCCCCAGCCCAGACCCCCCACAATGATTCGCACAAACTTCTTCAGAACGTGACGCGGTCACGTAACCCTTGGCCGCAGCTTTGTAATTCTATTCTCTCAAGATTCGTGCTTTTCATATTGCTTTTACTTACTTGGAGCACCAACACCGCGCGCAAGGAACTTCCTTACTGACACAGCTTGTATTTGGCGAACAAAATACAGTTAGTGAACTCAAATCTCAGATGAGAAGCAGTTGAGGGTAAGGATCAATGATCTGAGATCGCGAACGGAAAATATCAATTTTGATGTTTACGAATCATCTGTCATCCATCATAGAAGATCTGCCTTCTGCCATTGACAGATCATGTGATATTTCCGTTTGTGTCCTATGCCACAGAAGAACAGAAAAAAATATTATCTGAAGAAATTGCTGAATATCAGACTCCTGAGGGTTAGCTGAAATGAAAATTCAAATAAAGCGTGAGCAGGGACCAAAGTCGAAGGTCTGCCGTGTTTTTTCTCTTCTCCTTCGAAATGTTTTTCATTGTGTTGATGGCATCCTTTGTATAATGGTGTCTCGCTTCCTTTTATCCGGTTTTGTATTTTATTTTCACTGTAAGTAATGTTATTTTTTGCTCCGCTGTTTTATTTCGGAGACGGCCTTTTGCTTACCTATTTCCTGTGTGAAAACGACTACAGTATTGTAATTAAACTAAGCCTGTACCTAACTGAAATCAACGTGTATTTTACATACCTAGTAGAGGTACCTAACCCACTATGTGAATGACTGAATGTGTGAAACCCAAGATAACACGTTGAAACCCAATATAGACCACAAAAACATATTTAGCAGTCCTATGTACGGAACCCTATTAAATTAACCTTCTATTGTGTTGTCATCTTTATCCAATTCAAATATCTATTTCAGCGTGAAAAAATGTTGTTTCTTCTGCTCGGTGGTTGAGACGGATCGATAGTCTACTCATAAAGTCGATGGCTACGATCATTGGCTACGTGTTGTTTGTCGCCAGGCAGATCGAACCCTATTAGCTCTCCCGAGGTAATAGGGACCGATACCTGGCTGATCCGGATAAAACGACGACACTTCGGGCCGCTACGCCGTCAACTCGATTTTGCCAATGAGATTGTCTCACCATAGCCCCTGTACGTACAGTCGGCGACATGTTTGCTTTTTGCTCGATTGACGCACTTCTGCCGCGCGCTATCAGAACTTCCATGGGGTATCCTAGCGTCACACTATCTGTACACTTTTGGGGGACGTTCTGCTCAATTTTAGCCTGACATCACAAAAAAAATCGGCTATTCCATGCTAAGATTTGACATGCTATGATACCAAATGTATGAATATTCTGTACCATCCTGTACAAAAATCTTAAAATGAAAACAAAACCTGTGGTTGCCCCTCAGGTCACAAGGAAAAACATTGTTGATGTCTTGACAAGGTCGCAGTAGGTGAATTTCTAAAAAGATCCTTCAGTCATGTGAGGTTTAACAATATTCCACACTTTGTGTGTGGTTATTACGGAACAATACATTTACACAAATTGATGTCGTGAACCTTCTCGCTTCTTTGATGCGCCTCCTGTCGTTATGTGCAGGTAATTAATTAGCCATCAATCAAATTGAGTCGTTGTCGTAGCCTATGTGGTAGCAAATAACCTGTTTCATGCTCAGAAGCGTCTTACTAAACATAATCCGATTTGTTCATCAATATTTATGATGAGGCGGCGACAAATGGCCTACCTATGCTACCTATGCTTTACATCATAAAGTCTTTCTTTTTTCACTACCTTATCTTGGACCTATAAGCCGCTACTAATTTGGTCTAGTGCTTACAAAGTCGGTTACTGTATAAAGGTAGGTACCTAAATAGGCAACCTTAAACGGTGTGAAATGTAGTAATGCAATACAATGCTTATCTGTGTCATGCATGGCCTGCAATACAGCTGTCCAAACATCAGTGTTTAATGCTCTAGATTTTATTGAATGGCTAATAAAACACGTAGGTTGTGTGCAATTAATACAGCATTATTAAAAAAAATGTGATATTTTTTTCTCTAACATTGCATAAATAGCATCGCATCGTAACTTTTATAATTAAAAAAAACAACTTTCTGGCCCGGACGACATAGACCTAAAACACCTAACACAAAACTGGCTATTTTAGATAGGTCTCATCTAATTCTAGGGTTTGATATGTGAACATTTTCGTTTTTTTTTGTGTATTTGATACAGGAATCGATTTTGTGCATTTTTCTTTGCGCGCGGGCGATTCACTATTCCCACTGTTTTTCCTTTAAATAAAAATAAAATAAATAAAGCTCAACACATTGACCTTCAGCACATTTTGATTTCAGCAATTTCCCTTTAAAAATATTCATGACCGGAGCGAAGCGGGAGTTCTACTCTACCGGTCGTCACAAAATTCTTCTTAACAAGCGATCAGTGACAAGATCTAAATATAAATCCTGTTTAATATGATCCGTAATGAGGCTCAAGCGGTGCCGTCAGTGCCTAGCTTTCAGTGCAATTAACTTCTTAGCTCTCTCAAGTGACGCGTTTCCAATCGTGTATTTTCTAGAAACGCTCGCCAGCGACCTCATTACGAAAACGTCTCGTTTGCGAGGTGAAAAAATTCCATATTATTATACCTATTACCAAAAGAAAACATCGTCCACTTTCCTTTACCGTGTGGTGTGTGTATCATCAGATCTTTTCCTTCCGTCATTATGATAATTTTATCACCTATGAACTGAACCAAGTCGCTGCTTGTACAATGTACATTCTACATCTACATAATACCTGCCTACCATTTTCCGAGGTATCCAGTGCGTAAGACCATATAGATCTTTGGCGGATTGATAGACCGCTGTCTATCTGTCCAGCGATATATTGTGTTTTTGTGTAGCTTTTACCTTTAGTTATTTACTCCTCTTCATGTTTTTACCATCTTAACCGGTCTGCGGCTATTGTGCTACAGGTTGAGCCTGCTTCGGCCTTGATGTGGTCGGACCATTGTGCAGCTGGGCCTCAAGTCTGTAACGCAATGGTGTTTCGATAGGTTCCCAGAAGATAGCAAAAGATGATAGCGGGTTTTCCTCGTTTTTCTCCTACGAACACTGAACAAATCCTTTAGAATTGGAATCGGAATATTCTCTATTGTACATCGAAGCCTACAACTGGGAACCTATCGAGAGACACAACTACGTTACAGACTTGAGGCCCTGATCTGCCCACACTTCGGTTCGCGGCCTCCAGACTTTTCGGCTTCATCTTACACTGCCGAAACCTACACCAAGTCTTTCCTTGTCCTAGATGCGTGTTCGGGCGGCTCCAGTAAGCGCGTCGGCGGCGGCGGCGGCGCGCGCGCGGTGAAGCCATGGACCACGCCGTGAAGGCGATGCGCGTGCGCGGCTGGGCAGCGCGCCTGCTGGCCCGCCGCTTCGAGTCGGCGGAGCTGGAGGAGTTATACGCGCGGTACGCGTGCAAGCTGCAGCGCACGTCGGTCGGCTCGGCGCTGGCGCTGTGGGCACTGTTGGCCGCCGCGCTCGCCGCCGTCGACGCGACCAAGGGCTGGTTCCGGGCGCCGCAGGTAATCCATGTTGAGGTTTCATGTTTGCCTGTTTTCCAGTTCGCTGTGTTTACCATTTTTAGGTTTTGTATGTAGGAGAATGTGAAGAAAGTTTATTGAATTACAAAGTTTACCAGACTCTTAAATCTACATAGAGTATTGAATCTGTTCTGGTTTCACGCTCCACAAACTTTGCAGGTGGGCGTGCTTAGCGCGCACGCGTTGCTCTGCGGCGGCCTGGCGTGGTGGTGCGGACGGGCTGGCGACTCCACCCCTGAGCGGCGCCTTCCTAGAGCCTGCTGGCTAGCCCTGGCCGGCGGCGGGGCGGCCCTGGCAGCACAACTACCGCCCTGGGGCCCCGGGGCGGCGGCCGAGGGCGCCGCCCACGTGGTCTGGGCGGTCTTCGCCGCCTATGCTCTGCTGCCTGTAGGCGCTCCAGTCGCCGCGGCATTTGGAATCCTCCTGCCCACTGTGCACACCGTCGCCGCGGCACTCGTCGCGCACCGCTTCCCTTTCCACGTCTGGCAGCAGGTCAGTTACCGAGTCTTTGTAGGGCAGCCTTTCCACTTACTCTGAAGCATGGGCTGATTCTTTCGTGGTCTGGTTCTCTTTCATTTGGTCTATTTGGACGGCTTGTATGGAAGTAGAATGAAGTGGTGGGCTGACCGGCTTATGGCGGTGGTCTTCGCGAATCGTTTCCTTGCCACACCTGGTAATAGGCCAGTAAACGAGTCGATGTTATATCCGTGTCCTTGTTGCAGCATTTTCCACGAACTGTAGAAGTTAAAAGAAAAGTTCAAGGCCACGTAGAAAAATAAACTAAATAGGTACACACGACAGCACGTCAGACTGTACACTTTTGTTGTAAAGTCGCCCATAACGTAACCGAGTAGAATGCTAGCGTGTAAGGGTCGACGTGCTGTCGTTTGTACATACATAAACTAGATCGAAGTAGAACTAGGCACGATATCCCATATCAATTATTGCCAATGCCGTCCATTGCATTTGAGCCGCCTTTACAATGTCAATGTCGTTGACATCGGGCTAATATGTGATGATTTCGAATGTATCTACCAAAGCTGGATTAAGTCGTTAAACAGTGAGCGTAGGGGCGGAATGTCTTTGAAATTGATCGTTTTGTGGCTCTCTCTGCAGTAAAGTGCGATATAAAACTGCATATTTAATTTTCATGAGTCGCCACGCCACCGACGCTTCCGGACGATCGCTCGGGTCTCCTGAATTTGGCTTTACAGAGACTTGGCACTCTTCCAGCTACGGTTATTACTGGTTTGTATATTACGGGCGTCTTACATAAGTGGTTTGGCTGCTCTTTCTCAGGGGAAAGTGCATTGTATTCCCTTAGCTGTCAGGTGTGAGATCCCAATAGTACATTATTTTTCACGTTATATCGACACAGCGCGTCGCGACACCGCCGGAGGTCGCGACCTTGGCCTTGACTGAAGACCCACAGACATCGAAGCTGATATACCGCCTAATAAAGATTTTATTGCGCTTTTTACGGTTAGGTCTTCCAAAAGTAGGGCTGACTTATTTGTCACCTTAGTGATACATGAATACCGCTTATTTTGCCTTGGCTGTAAAACCCTCATTAACTTTCAATGCATTCGTAATGTCAACTCTGATGGGTTCATTTCCTTAGCAATGAGCATCAACCCGAAGTGGAGACTGTTAACGAGTAACTGTAGAGAGCGAGAGCGAGAGTCTTGGCTTCGCCCGCTTGGCGCCCGACGTGGGGCACTGCCGTAGGTACAGTCAGTCGCACACTAGGATAGATTGATTGGCGGTTCGATTGGCGCCCTTATGCCGTGCACCGTAAGATCTACCATGGGGTATCCTAGACTAGCCGTAATATCGTAAATGGGCTTTCGCGAACTCGCGATTATATGGGAATTTACCAGGTGTATTGTATTTACTTTTGTGTTTTTATTCAAAGGGCTAGCATTTTTTTCTTATTGTAATACAAAGTTTTTTTTTATTTCTTGTAAAACTCTGTAACGCGTACAGTACCTATTTACGTTTGTGCAAAAAAAACTGCTAGATAAAATCTATAAGTAGTTACCGGTTAGAATCCGTTTAAAACGCCCGTGTAACGAGCGAGACATTTTCTACATTCGGCGCTTACATAAGCCGCCATTGGGCACATTTCAAACCCAAAACGGCCGACCTTATTACTTGTAAAAACGCTGTTCGAATCCATGTTGAAATGTTTCGTATACTTTTATTGAAGTTCAAGGTTTATTATGGCATCGATAATGGCACACCCTTGTAGCTGAAATGGCGATCGTAGTGAGGTCGCAGCCTTGCCCTCTTGGCATCGACTTGGGACACTCGCCACCCTGCAGTTGCCATAACCATGACCCGCCAGGCGCGGATACAGGTAGGGGGTGGGTGGGCCTCGTGCACCAATGATTTCTATCTAAACGACGACGAGTGACGTAAAGAGTGTTAAATCCGATAAATGTGTAGTTTAAAGATGTCATATACCTCCTCATTATATTTATGGCCTTTATGGTCCAGGACCTTGACCTTGAGCATTTAGCGCGCTCGCGACAGCTTTGTGTGGAGACTGGAGAATAATTGAACGAGCGAGCGAAGCGAGCGAAGTTCTCCGAGTCTACTGGAACAATCCGGCGTTTGTATGTATGTATGTATGTATGTATGTATGTATGTATGTATGTATGTATGTATGTATGTATGTATGTATGTATGTATGTATGTATGTATGTATGTATGTATGAATGTTCGTTCGACGATAACTTGAGTAAATTTAGTCGGATCGTCATGAAATTTGGTAGGCAGGTAAATGAGGCCAAGAGAATTTTTAAGTTCGAACATGAGCCAAATCGGTCGAGGGGTTGCTGAGATATGGGGTTGTTAAGTTTACATGGGGTCGCGAGTTCATAGTTCGGGGCGAACCACTAGTAAAGATAATTCGAGAAGAAATATTACAGTCATAGTTACTGTCAGGTAGCCTTTTGTAATAAGCCGTTTTCAGCACAAATTCACCAAGCATTTCATAGATGGCCCCGAAACCTTCTAAACAAAAACAATGCAGTAACTTGCAAGTTATTGTTTTTGTTTAGGATGAAAAGTTATGTGGAAGACAAAATGCCCATCTAAAAAGTACCCTGTATCCGCGTATGGCTATAACGGGTGCCAGAGCTTTTACGCAACCTCCTCAAACCGGCGAATATAAGAGCTTGCATTTTCTCAAGCCTTCTTTAAAAAAAGCATAGTGTAGGTTGTGATTTAGGCCCAGTTTCTGAATTGAGAATTTTGCTAAGCACATACTTACATATCGCTGTGTCACGCTCTTTTGTGAGAAATCTGCAGAGACAGGACGATACTCAGAAACCGGGCCTTAGTGAACTATAAATCCGTCATTCCGCTAAGTTAGCGTAATGTTGCGCAATCTAATAAGCCTACAGATTCAATTAACGGAGGCAACATCTGGTTTATATGAACAAACTCAACTACTCCCTCCCCCAGACGGTTACTATAATACAATATATCTTTCTAAACAGAAAACATACATATTCGACACTTAGTAGTATTTCATATCGCATTCAATGCTGGTAAAACATTCGGCGAGAGAGGTAAAAGATTAAAAGGCGTGCTGAAAGACGTGGTTGCCTATTGTTGCGGTTTCAGACTTCATTCACGATAAAAAAAATGTTGTTCTCTTCGGATGAAGTCTTTTTTATTGCACGCCATTTCACAGAGTAAACTGTTAGCTTTGAATTCAGATCAAGAGTGTATTGTACAGTACAGCACACATTCGTTACCAGATAAACGCGTCGAATGGTCATGGTTATTGTTTCCTCATAATCGAAAATCTCTCTTTGTTGACCACAAAGTGGTCGTTGTAATTATTATTGTTCCAGTCTAGTGGCTGCTCTGCTCTGTGTAAATCACAAATGAAGCCGAAACAATATATCTGTCGCAGGGATATTGTCAAACCAGTGATATTATAATTTCACTAGTGAAATTACAATTATTGTCAACCGCCACCATTTCTCACAATATCACGGGCTTATTTCGGTGACATTATAATTTCACTAGACTCACGCAGTGATATTGCAAGGCAGCAATAAGTTGACAATTTCACTGCCGTTAGATTGTCAGACGGTCAATGATTGGTCCGTTTTCAAATTGTCAATTTTGAAATCAAAGAGTTACAAAATAATAGACAGGTTTCTGGAAATCACAAGCTTTATTGCAAGGATATCTAATATCGCAGTTTCATCTTAATGTTACTCACAATAAGTTAGATTGGTTTTTAGGGTTCCGTACACGAACTCTCTGTCTGTATTTCCTACCCTTATCTTTGGTACCGTAATAGGTAGCCAGTTGAAATTTTGACAGAATATTTACCATGAGGGACACTACAAATTAGATATTAATAACAAAATAAGGGGTGTCCCCATAGAACAAACGTGATTTCATATTTTATGCTTTATCACAAAAACGGTAAAGAGCTTTCTAGTATAACAACAAATAATAAAAAACAGCCAAGTGCGAGTCGGACTTATGCATGAGCGTACACACAACCATATATTTTTAATTCTATGGTGGTACGGAACCCTCAGTGCGCGAGTCCGACTCGCATTCGACCGATTTTTTGTTTTATCAGTCTGGTCACTTTAATATTTTCTTAGCTTTATGTTGAAATCCTTTAAACAAATGGCGGATAAAGAAGAGTTGACCAATCAAAACGCACGAAGTCCCCCACTACATACTTGACTCATACATAATATACCTAGGTTTATTATAAAACCACTACAGCGTACCCGTGAAGTTACAATAACACTAAAATAAGGCCGTGAAATTGTAAGAAATGGAGGCGATTGACAATAATCTGGGTAATTGTAATTTCACTAGTGAAATTATAATATCACTGGTTTGACAATATCCCTGCGACATATCGATGCTGTCGGGAACAAATGGTGCCCCAGTTGACCTTGTTACTCGCGGCGGTTTTTAATAGCTGTGCGATGCCTGCGATCGTTCATTTTCAGAATATCCAGCTGATTGCGAGTGGGCGTGTCGTAGACTGGTACCTAGTACACGCCTTCTACATTGAGTGACGTATTTGTTTATTTAGGGTACTAGTCAACAGTTTCTTGACCTTTACTTGGTTATAAAAGAACTTATGTATGAATAATAGCCGCTCTGCTTCCCATCCTAGACTGTTAATAAAACGAAATTTTATAACTTAAAGTTGTAAAGTTACACTTATTTACTGTAATATTTGCAGTAGGTAGTAACAAACTGTCGCCCCGTGGAATTCATGGTGTTTGTACGTAACACGATAATATGCGTAAAATGTATTTAATGCGTGCCGTTTATGGAGAAAGGTCGGAGGCGCAGGAATTTAACAAAGGATAATTTTAAAATATTACCTAATTTACTCTCAACGCAAAAATAGCCAACCCGCATTGAGCACGCGTGGTGATTAAGCTCGAACTCTCTCTCTGAGAGAAGGCATTTGCCCAGCTAGTGGGACATGTACAATTGTACAGGCTACATCTTACTTTTTTACGAATTTACGACCAACAAACTCGCTCAAGCCGATTATTAAAACAGAAAAGATATGAAACAATATCGAAGAAAAAATAAATTGGTGGCAAAGTGGCAAACATTCCTAGAAAATCTAATTATTTTAGGGAGTTTTATCATCAAGACAGTTGTTACCATTCCTATGTATAAACTTAAATCACGTCGCTGTGAACGCCTACACCTGTATCTAAGAATTTCCTATCGAAAGAGCATATAATTTTGCAAGCGTATGGATGGAATACTGTATTCATCCTTTCTTTATTGAAACTGGCTTCGCTCTTTTTAAAATTGTGCAAAATAGACTTGAATTCAATATGACTCGGGTGAATTGATATTATTCCTTTTCGATATTGTATCGAAATGGAACTCTATATGCCCCTTGTGTGTGTGTGTGTGTGGAATCGGAATGAAAAATGATGCAATTATAAGCAACTTTGAACCAAAGAATCTGGGCTGGAGAATTATATTGTATTGCTTTTGTCTACCTTCGAGCTTCGAGGTGGCCCAGTAGGCTTAGCACGCGGGCCATTTTGCCTACTCTCAACTGTCACCTTAGCCACTGTTGAATGTCACCTCAGTAGTACTAAGTGGCTAAGGTGACAGTTGAGAGTAGGCAAAATGATCCACGTGCTAAGCCTTCTGGTCGTTCTGGTGGTGAACTTCGGGTTTTCAACAATGAACTTTCTCTTGCGAAAAGTGACTTTGTTTTCATGTTACGTAATAGCATACTTAAGTAGGAGTTGTTAATTTAATGGCTCATTGTTTATTACTCTAACTTAGATAGAACAGCAACATCGCCAGCCAACGGTATCGTAATGGTGAGCTTTTTAGTATCGAAATGCGTGAAAGCTGTTTAGGAGCCCACATTCTGTGTCACGTGTCGGCGTGATAATAGATTGTGATGGGGGCGGCACGGGGGCGACAGACAGACTTGTTCCATTTACATAACCAGCCGCAGCCTAAAGGAAGGTGACCGAAATTACTCGTTTCTGTCGCCCCCAACTTACCACTTTATTTGCCGTACAGGCAAACATACAGGCCCTTTAATGGTAGCGGTGGTCATTAAAATGCCGCGCATAATTAAAGGAATGTGAGCGGTGATTTACGCCGTGTTTATGTTCTCTTTTCAAGTAGGTAACCGCGTGAGCCAGCCCTCGACGACACCCTCTCTTGTCAAGCGGTGGGCCACGAGGAAAGAATGTTTAGAGCTTTTAGTGGAAAGAGAGACACGTTACAGTCCCATTCGTCTGCAGGCGGACGTTTCGTAGCCCCGCGCTAAGAAACTCGAAAGGCTACGTAGAATGTTTTCCCAGTGTGTGTTTAATTGAATTTCCGTTTCGGAAAACTTGGACAGTTCGTTTGGAGTTGCCATGTCCCGCCCAGGGAGTGGTTCGGCTGTGGACCCAGTTACATAATATGCGTTCAGTAATCTGGGCTGAGGTGTAATTTTGGGATTATTAAACAAGTTTATTGTGACCTCCGTCGCTGGGTATCCTTGCTAATCGCGTTAGTAACCCTCGAGTGACCGATGATTTAGAGAGAAGCTATACGACGAGATATATTCATGCTACACAATAATTAATTCGATTTTTGTACGTACTCTTGTCATCATAATTATTTTCATGTCATAATTTGGGTTTGATGCCTCCTTTGCTTCGGCCACAATCTCAGATACCCCATGGCAGCTCTTATCGCGCGCGGCATAAGGGCGCCAATCGAACAAAAAGGGGTATCTGAGACTGTGGCCGACTGTACCTACCCCTCTTAAAAATGTAATATAATTATTTTGTTTATAATTTTGTTCTCGTTCTTATGCCCTTGGAAATCTCCGCAGATGGTGGGCAACGTGGTGGTGTTCGTGTGCGTAAACATCGTGGGGGCGCTGATGCACTCGCTCATGGAGACGGCGCAGCGGCGCGCCTTTCTCGACACGCGCAACTGTATCGCGGCGCGACTCGACATGGAAGACGAGAACGAGAAATTGGTGAGATACGCTTATTATGCTTTATATTTTACATCGTGAGCGCCCTGTTGCGCTCCCTTGGAGATGGCGCAGAGGCGCGCCTTTCTCGACACGCGCAACTGTATCGCGGCGCGACTCGACATGGAGGACAAGAACGAGAAATTGGTGAGATACGTACGATTATTCTGCTTTTTATTTTGCATCGTGAGCGCGCTGTTGCGCTCCCTTGGAGATGGCGCAGAGGCGCGCCTTTCTCGACACGCGCAACTGTATCGCGGCGCGACTCGACATGGAGGACAAGAACGAGAAATTGGTGAGATACGCTTATTCTGTTTTTTATTTTGCATCGTGAGCGCCGTGTTGCGCTCCCTTGGAGTGGCGCAGCGGCGGGCCTTTGTCAACACGCGCAACTGTATCGTGCCGCGACTCGACATGGAGGACGAGAACGAGAAATTGGTGAGATACGATTATTCTGCTTTTTACTTTGCACCGTGAGCGTGCTGTTGCGCTCCCTTGGAGATGGCACCAGGGTTGCCAGATGCGTTTTTCTGTTTCTCCCCAAATTTAAATTATTTTTTCTCCAAAACGATACTATTTTCCATGGTTTTACCCAAAGGCTCGTTTTTTCCCTCATTCTAAGGCATATTTCGCCTGGTAGTATTAAAGACAATGTTTTTGTTAGTGGTTCTACCAGTAAAACTACAAACAAATGGCATTCACTGTAGTTTAACTAAACTTTTTGTCTATGGTATTGACATAAAACAAACTAAATCGTATAAAGAAAGTTTATTCAAATAAATTTAATATATTTATGACAACCATATTATTATCCTCTTCATCTATGACGTCATTTCTACCCAAAACTATTTAAAAAATTAAGTACCCAAAACTCTCCACTGTGTTTTCTTTTTCTCCAAACATTTCTCCAAAGACTTCTTTTCTCCAAATTTTCTCCAGGAGCCAAATTTTTACCCAGAATTGCGAGACAAATACCCAATCTGGTAACGCTGGATGGCACAGAGGCGCGCCTTTCTCGACACGCGCAACTGTTTCGTGGCGCGACTCGACATGGAGGACGAGAACGAGAAATTGGTGGGAGACACTTATTCTGCTTTATCATGAACGCACTTCGCTGCGCCGTTAAGGGAGCGCAGCGCACCCTATTTATCTATTTGTGTATTTTATTATATTAATATAGTTAGTTAATTAATAAAAAATAAAAAATAAACATAATGTTCAACTTCATTTTAAAAGTGGAAACTTATAATTGGGTTTAGACCATACCTACATACTAAAATTAAGATCTCAATATTATTTAACCTGTTGGATTCCTAAATAAACCAAAATCAATTCAAACCCTTCCGTTATGGCATAGGCTGTGGGCTGAAAAATTAGAAGGAGAACATTATTGTTCTATCGTATGAGGACTCTTGATCCAGTAGATTGTTTTGTTGGAAGACCGATTCTACTCCGTGACGCACAAAAATCTAAATTCAGTCTTCGCTTTCTTAGGCGACCTGTATTATAGAATTACAGGCCAAATCGACCTATGTATGTAGGAATTAATTGACCTAGCTGTTTAGTTGTAAAAATTAATTAATGCAGCACATCTCTTTTACGGTGAATCTTCATTTAATTACATCGGATTAATTAATATATTTCAAGTGGAACGATTTGCAGTAATTGCGGTCCTTCGCTAAGACACCTATCGCTATCTCGACATCGCAAAGGCGCTGATTGCTTTGCAAAAGATTGAAGTAATTTAAAGGAGCTTAGCGTCCCGCAACAGTCTTCCCTAGAGATGGGTGAAGGACTCAGTAAATACTCACCGGTGAGTAAATACTCATAAATACTCGTTTATACTGAGTATTTACTCAAAATCGAGAGTAAATACTTTTTCATTGATTGAGTATGATCTGTTGAAATGGTATTGTGGATTTACTGAACTATTCGGTATTTAAGGGTTAGTAGTGCACCTTTTTTTGTAATAGGGTAACTTATGACCTTGAAAATTAAAAAGAGATAAGTTTGCTCCATACATTTTTGAGATTTTCTTTCAAAGTACCGTCCAAACGAATAAATAGTTACGTTCTTTTAGCGCATGTGTTTTTACAAAAAAAACAGCATTTTTTTTTGGTGGTTTTTTGGTGATACAGGGTAAAGTTTTGAGGTTTTGTTGCAAGGGCACCGCCACGACCATTACAGTTACAGGAAAAGTGTCTTAGGGTGGTATTCATGAACGATACTTAAACTGAGATCAAAATTGAACTCTGTTTAAACTTAGTTTAAAGTGAGATGAGTTTTGAACTTACTTTAAACTGAGTTCAAAACTGATCTCTGTTTAAACTAAGTTTAGTGAGATCAATTTTGAATTTACTTATCAGTTTCGAGTTCAAAATTGATATTATTATTATTCAAATCGAATCGAATCCAATCGAATCGAATCGAATCGAAATGAATTAAATCGAAACGAATCGAATCGAATCGAATCTAATCTAATCGAATCGAATGGAATCGAATCGAATCGATTCGAAACGAATTGAATCGAATCGAATCGAATCAAATCGAATAGAATCGGCTATTGCTAGATTCATGGTACACATGGTATGACAGCACGTCAGACTGTACACTATTGTTGTAAAATCACCCGTAACGTAACCGAGCAAAGTGCTAGCGTGTAAGGGTCGACGTTCTGTCGTATGTACTAATTCAAGTATCACAACTTTAACTGCCCATATCTCCTAAACGGCTAATGCTAGACCCATGTTTATGGTACTCTAAAAAAAGGGCTCGACGAGCTCTACCTGATGAAAAAACAAAAATAATAAAAAGTAAGTATCATAACTTTAACTGCCCATATCTCCTAAACGGCCAATGCTAGACTATAGGACTAGAGTACCATAAACATGGGTCTAGCAATAGCCGAATCGATTCAATTTGATTCGATTCGATTCGTTTCGTTTCGTTTCGAATCGATTCGATTCGATTCGTTTCGTTTCGATTCGATTCAATTAATTTCGATTCGATTCGATTCAATTAATTTCGATTCGATTCAATTCGATTCCATTCGATTCAATTAATTTCGATTCGATTCGTTTCGTTTCGATTTGATTCGATTCTTTTAGTTTCGTTTCTATTCGATTCGATTCGATTCGATTCGAATTGATTCGTTTCGTTTCGATTCGATTCGATTAGAATCGATTCGTTTCGATTCGATTCGATTCGATTCCATTCCATTCATTTCGATTCGATTTGATTCGATTCGAATAATATTAATATCGATTTTTATCGAGTTTAAACAGAGTTCAATTTTGATCTTAGTTTAAGTAGCGTTCATGAATACCACCCTTAGAAGACAATAATTTAATTTTGAACATTAGTGACAGCCATTTTTACACGTTCAGAAACAGTTTTCACACGAGCTAAATCAGTTGTAAAGCATTATTATTATTTGAAAATGCATTAGATAAATATATTTCAAAGCGATACTTGCCATTCAAGACCAATGGGTTCATTCATCACTAGCAATCTCTATTAGTAAAAGTTATTTAGAGTTTTTTTTAAGAACTCGCCATCATTTGTTCGTTGTGGAACCTTCACGCCGTCGTGAATTTGATCTGTGGTGTACGTTAGTGTTTTTTGGCGTCTGTTGTTCTGCGATCACACGAAGTGTTGGGTGTTCAGTTGCAATTGCGATCGAATGAAAACATTTTTTACGCAAAAGAAATGAAGATAGTGAGGAATTATTGATAAAGAGTTGTTTAGAATTAAATTAAGGGTTGTGCTAGGTATGTAGTTTTTATAAATTCGCAGTGATTCTGAGCACTGCACGGCCTTGGTGTCAGAAATTATGACGGCGAAAGGTTTGTTGATACTTGCTCGGTGCACAAACTGGTCATCGGCGGCACCCTCTTTCTACATAAGACCGCTCACAAAGACACGTGGTTTTCCCCAGACGGTGTTACGCGAAACCAGATAGACCATCTAGCAATCCGCCGCAGATGGAGATCATCCCTACTAGATGTCAGAAGCAAAACCGGAACAGATATTGGCAGTGATCACCACCTTGTCATGGCTGAATTAATAATAAAAATAGCACGAATCGCGAAGAAAAATTCACCTAGCCAACGTGGTTTTGATATTGTGAAGCTGCAGGATCCAAATTGCGCATCCAAATTTCGGTGTAAACTGCACGACATACTAGCTGAGGCACAGCTCGAAAAGCCCGTCTCTATAAATGCGCATTAGAATGCATCAAAAACCGCCTACAACAAAGCTGCAAAAGAGGCACTTGGGCATAAAAAACTAGCTAACAGGGAGTGGATCACCGCGGAAACCTGGCAAACTATTGAAGCGAGAAGGCTGGCGAAAGTATTCCTAACGACCGGTCAAACTCTTGAAGCGATTTCAATTTACAATGCCCACTGTAGGAAAGTAAATAGAGCCATGCGAAAGGACTTCAGGAACTGGACAAATGCCCTGGCAGCCGAAGCGGAAACAGCAGCTAAGATGGGTAACCTCCGACAGCTATACTGCATCACAAAAAAGCTGTGCAATAAACATCCTCCATGTGCACAGCCCGTCAAAGACATAGATGGAAAGCTACTGGTCACAGAAGAAGAACAGCTAGAGAGATGGCGCGAGCATTTCCACGAAATCCTCAACAGACCCTGTACTAGCAGGGGGTACTCAGAAAACTATTGGCAGGGCTTTTCCATGCGCACTATACATGGCATAAGTTCCGAGGCGCCAACTACAGGGGAAATCGTCAGAGCAGTCAAAGAGCTTAAAAACCACAAAGCACCTGAACCCGACAATATACCAGCTGAACTCCTTAAAGCTGATCCCATGACGGCCGCACAAGTTTTGCACCCACTACTGGTCAATGTATGGCAATCAGAACAACTACCGGATGACTGGAAAGAGGGCCTCCTCATCCACTGCCTAAGAAGGGCAACCGCGCAGACTGTAACAACTGGCGAGGAATAATCCTTTTAAATACGATAAGTAAGATACTATCGAAGATTATACTCTACCGGATCCAAACAGCGATAGAGGACACCATCCGACGAGAGCAAGCTGGATTTCGTAGAAGTGCGTCGTGTGTTGACCATATAAACTCCCTCCGAATTATTGTTGAAGAGTCAGTCGATTGGAAGAAGCCCTTGTTCATGACTTTTGTCAACTTCGAGAAAGCGTTCGACAGTATCAACAGACAGTTTGTCTGGGATGCGCTGCGTCATAAAGGAGTGCCTGACAAAATCATTAGCATTATCAGGGATGCGTACGATGGGTTTAGTTGCAAAGTAGTCCACAATGGCAAACTTAGCACACCCTTCGCAGTAAAAACTGGAGTCAGACAAGGCTGCCTGCTGTCTCCACTAATATTTATAGTGGTCATGGATGCAATAATGCTGAAAGTCACCCACGGCGAAAAGAGAGCGATCCCGTGGACAGCATCATCACCTCTGGAAGATCTAGACTTCGCAGACGATTTGTGCCTTCTAAGCGAGTCTCTCTACGATATGCAAACCAAACTGACTGACATGCAAGAGACCGCAAAGATGGCTGGGCTAAAAATCAGCAAGAAGAAAACTGAGGAGATGCGAGTTTTCTGTGATGAGACCACTCCCCTAGTGCTGGAAGGCCAGGCAGTTACTCAAACTCTTGAGTTCTGCTACCTGGGCAGCGTGATTACACCGGCGACTACAAAGGATATTTTTTTGTTCTTACCTAACCGTAACCCTTCTTTGCAGTAGGTATGCCACAAACCTTCATACTACCTACTTAAATTCAATTAGTCATACATAGCACATACCGTACATACTTAATTTTTCATTTATGTAAAATTCTATGTTTATTTATTGCTCAAAGGAAGAATATTTATAAAAAACTTCTTATCTTAACAAAAATATTATTAAAAGCCTTATTAAAAGCCAATCCACTGCATACAATAACTAGTAAACGTTGTTAAAATGCAATCTACTGCATACAAAAGTATTTACCCATGATTTTGAGTAAATACTCAGAGAAATAGTAAATACTCAGTAAATACTCATATTTTCTTTACCGACTGAGTAAATACTATTGAGTATTTACTCACCGCCCATCTCTACTCTTCCCACATAATTTCGAGATTAATTTAAAATGAGACGGATGAAAATTAATTCGCGTCACGGTTTTCTTTTGTCATTCGAAGTATCTTCATTTGGGCATAATGAAAATCCTTCGCTCATTAATTTCGACACGACGACGCGTCGCGCGACGGGCTTCTGCGAAACGATATTGTCGATTTGCTAGTAAATACATATAATTGTATCCTGACCTCAATAAGTAATTATGTGAAACTTTTTGCACATTTTTATGCTGAAACGAACCATACGTTCTTGGCCAGATCATTAAATTGTTATTTAGTTATTACCAGTTATGTTGTGTTGGCTGTATCAAAATTGCTCTGTAATGGAGCGGTGTCAAGTTGTCAACCATTAAATGACTAATTACGACTCAATAAAATAAGAGGTGACAATTTGCAATGTCCTCATAATCCAAGCCTTTTTTTTTGGGACCTATTTTTTGCTCGGCCTTGGTTAATAATTTTTGGAACGAGAGCCAATAAAATATTTCTCCTCTCGATGAATAAAATATGTGTGTGAGGGCAAATATTGCGAGGCCTTACGTAAATAGGTACGGTACACAGTGGAACCAATGTATGGAAACAGTCGGACATGACTTTGAAAAAAAGAAATATTAACTTCTTCGTAATCCATTGTCTCATGCCTTTATAACTATTTATTACTATTATTGTAATGTTATGTAATGTACCTAATAAATGTAAAAGTCCTTACTTAAAATTATAAACAATCCATTATTTTGTTCAAAAATATACATCCATCACCCATTATTTCCGAAAGTGCGTGTTTGGTGCACTATGTGTCTTACTACTAAATGCAGCTCTTGGTATTACAATTTCAACAGTAAGATAAAGATAAAGATAAGATAAAGATAAAAAGGTAGAAACTGCAACTTGAAACAAGGCCGGAATAGAAATAGAATCAGGAGTCAGAGAGCTCGATGCATTCAAAGTAATTTTTTTTTTTCAAATAATTCCCGAAATACGAGAGTTAAGAAGTTTATAATAACAAGTTATAAAGGCTTGAGATAATTTAATTAAGGCATTATTATTATTTTTTATTAAAGTCGCGAATGTCCGACTGATATGTCCCCATGCATTGCATTGGTTTCACTGTGCGGTAGGTCGAAACTGAAACATGTTATCAAAACTGAGCTCGCTAAAAGCCGGCCTGAATAATTTTAACAAAATAAATGTAAAGTTATTTGTATTTGTCCATGGACCGTCGTATTAAATATTTCAAACGCACTGGATTCAGTTTGAAAATTTTGTGTAGGATTGCAGATAGAGTGCGACGGCGTAAGAATCAAGACCTCAGTAAATGATGATGTTTTTCATGCCGATACACTGGGTCGGCCAAACATTGATGTCAAGCGACAGAATATACTTTATATCCGAATCACCCCCAAAATCATAACAAAGAAAAATGCCTGAACATATTGGCCCTACATGGGGCCAATATGTTCAGGCATTTTCTTTGTTATGATTTTTTACGGTTTCGAAGAAACAAAGAAGAACCCTTTGTATGTAGCTAGCGCAGACGGCACTTGGTTTGGCTTTTTCGGGAACGAAACCCTAAAACTTCGAAGGTAGGCAGCCCTTGGAGTAGGCGACATCTCGGACAAAATATTTTCGGACACTTTGTCCGAAATGTCGCTTTGTATTTTTTATATTTTTGAGGCGACATCTCGGACACTCTCAAAATATTGAACCTGTATTGTACAGTCAGATAGGTACTAAAGTATTCAAATTTAATACACAGAGAAAGAGCGTTATCACAGCTGCCTATTTTAGGATAGCCTGAATTTAAGCACTCAGATTGCGTTCGGCTCATTTTTGATGAAAAAGTACTAGGCTTACATAAGGCGCTAGGAGGATCATCACCTCAGTTCTCACACATCATTTTGTTCCTAACTAACCCCGCGTAATTATGTGGGAACTGAGGTGGTGATCCTCCTACCACCTTATGTAAGCCTAGTACTTTTTCATCAAACATTATTTGATTTAACGCTATTCTACGCTACGCCTTGATAAAACACTATAACTAGTGGGACTTTTTGGATGTGCTAAGCCACAGACTTAATTGCTGAGCCTTTGTTACCTGCGCAGTGACATGAGACGCGGAAGCAGATTGCCAAACGTTGGTACACGAGGCAAAACATTAAAATATTGTCAACATAATCTAATTAAGATATGCTTACATAAAATTGATGAAATAAGATGTGTGTCGCGAGCGACACATTTGCGGGGGAGCGCAAATGTTGAAGACTGCATGAGTACACAAGATGTTATTTGCATGTGGGTTTGTAACATTTTTATTAGTCTCCTCATAAATAAGATTGTAGGGATTTTTTTTATCCTACTGTACAAAACAGCTTTATTTGTAAGTGTCCGAGATGTCGCCTCAAAAATATTAAAATAATAAAGAGACATTTCGGACAAATTGTCCGAAAATATTTTGTCCGAGATGTCGCCTACTCAGCCCTTGCCAACATTCGTGTATTTTTTTATTGTTCCAGACCTGTCATCTATTTTTTACCTATTTTTGATCGACGGCAACATTACATGGGCTAAATATAAGGATTTATCATCTGTGTGACAGGAGCGGCTGCTGCTGTCAGTTCTACCGCAGCACGTTGCCATGGAGATGAAGAACGACATCATCTCGCCGGTGGAGGGCCAGTTCCACAAAATCTACATCCAGAAGCATGAACAAGTCAGGTGAGTTTTTCTACGGAAATCCGATGAAACCTCGCGCGAGATTCCCCGAAACTTACATGTTTTGGATCCAATCACGCGCGGTAAGAAACTGACACGAAATTGTTGATAGATAGTTACCTACTAATTATCAGAATAGCTCCTGTAATGCCGAACAAATGCTCTGAATGCTTTCATGGAATTCTAAGGATATCGCAAAACAAAGTAAAGCAAACAATACAAAAACATGTTCCGAATTTTGGAGTTTCCCGGGCCAAGATTGTTATGCGAAAATTATGGTCAGGTTAATCACCGAATAGGTTGGGGGTATTATGCTGAGGACAAAAGCTTTAACACAATTTGAGCTTGAACAAGGCTTTAACACAATTTGAGCTCTTAGATAAATTATACCTTTGTTGCACAGTAAAGGGTTTTATAAATTTGCCTTTTTCCTTGCATTTTGTAGAGAAGAGAATTATGTACTCAAACGTTTACGACGTTTATGAAACACGCATTTACGTAACTTAATAACTAGTCTATTTACCACGACTAGACGATATAATAATATTTACGTTACGTATAGTCGGCCACACGCTAGGATACCCCTTTTGTTCGATTGGCGCCCTTATACCGCGCGCGGTATGAGCTGCCATGGGTTATCTGTGACTGTGGCTGAACGTACCTACTTCCAATTATTCGGCCCCTAATGGATCGGGTTTGTCGCGTCTAGATCTCGAGCACTCTGGACTCGATCCAAATTGGAAACGATGAAACTTGTTCTCGTGTCACTTGTGCTGACTGCAAAGTTCTCGAGTTGAGCTATGTTAGACACATCGTGGTACTTTTACTCTAAACTACCTGTTTCAACGATTGTTAGGTTAATGTTAGGAACTAGAAACTTTATTTAAGCCGCTAGGTAACGGCGTTTCTTCGATACAACCAGAATGATATCTTTGAAGATTTTAAAAAGTTTTAAAAACGACGACCTAGCAAAACCATCGTTAAGTCTAAAATAAATGTTAGTTAGAGTTATTTATCTTCAACAAAATTACTGTCACTTCTAAATTCTGATAGCTATGAACATGAACCAGACCACGAAACTTATTTGTCGCATGTACAGCCGGCCTCACCCAAAGGTACCCCTTTTTGTTCGATTGGCGCCCTTATGCCGCGCGCAGTAAGAGCTGCCATGGGGTATCTGTGACTGTGGCCGACCGTACTTCAGCCAGGTGCCAAAAGAGTTATGACAAGCTCTTATGGTCGCCACTGTTGGAGTTTTCAATAAATGTTATTACCTTATTATTATGTTATTATTATTATTATTATTATTATTATGTTGTTATCTTACTATTAGTTACAACTTACAACAGATTTATTATTTTACTACAATGTGGTCATCGGTCAGATATTTGTTTAAGACCATTGACCCTCGCCGACGCCGGTACTTGGCGGTAGTCCTCACTGTCATTTGTGACACAAATATGATAAAGCATCGCGTTAACAACCTATTAATAACATTATCGTAATCTATTGCTTGTACTTATTACCATTACTCGCCACCGTTATTTGCTTTGTTGTTTGTCGATAAACCCAATTTATCTCTATTTAGGTTCATACGATCATTGATCAAGTAAGCTTCCGTGCCTTCAATACAATTTGTTCGACATTGATAGAAACAAAAGCTCTTCGTTTAGCGACGAAAATGGCAACAATGTGTCGTTCATTGTTGTAATACTTCGTCAGCATTTGCATTAAAAAACTTGAATAATTAAACGACCGCTCTGATTGGTTGCCTACATTTTGTTTTACGACCCTTTGTTTCTGTTAATAAAAGTTAACAATTCTGATAGCAACCAACCTACATATCGTTCGCCAGTTGATCGACAGTATTATTTCATAATATTGTCATAACCTGGCTATTTACGATTCATTGTTTTAAATTACAATAATGTAGGTATTCAACTATACTTGATCATTGAAGTCAGATTATTCATTCTGACAATCTTGTTACGGAAGGTTTACGTGCCATTATGGGTTTAATGGCAAGTGAATTGGTAATGAATGGCGTGTTCACGTGAGCAATTCTATTGTAATATCAATTTCGCCTTGCCTATAGCTCGTAAACATCATCTTGTGGGCATCTTAAAAAGCCCTAAAGTCACATGAGAGTTTACACATAATCTGGCTACGCTACGCCATACTTATTTATGACGCCTTAAATATTCCGTGCGTATACATCCTAGAAATATTTAGTGTCGAAATGTTAGCTGAGTGGATACACGTCACCGCTACTATCTACGGTCGGTCAATGACTAGTCGGTTATTAAGAAAAAGTTAGAAAGCCAACGCAATATATTTTACTGCCAAGAATGAGATGGGACTTGACATGTTGTGATTTTCTTCTTCCATTCCTACGGTTGCCAACCGCCCGAATGTCTCATAGTAGGTTCTCTTTGACGTCATACCTGATTTTTCACGCTTAATTTAAATTCAAGTCACATTAACCCTATCCAGGAATTTTGAAATAAAATCGTTGTTGTTTTCCTTCATTATTTTCCTGCCTGTCGAAAATTAAATGAGAAACGAATTCTCAGTTTAGTCGTCCATTATTCGCGTCTGTCGCGGGATATCGTATTTCATTATTTGAACGTTAGTTACTTACGTAAAGTTCTGCTTTCAGTCTATCTGGATTCTGCTCAGTTGACAGGCTCTTTTAGCCTCTCCTACTCGACGATTTATAGTGAAACCGAACGCGGCAGGTTGGGCTATGTCACCTACAGGCATCCAGGTTGACAGTCGCGGTTTTTTTGTGCTCGTAGCTTGGTCAGATTATTTACACTGAGCTGTTATATTAGCTGAATGTCTGATATATGACGGAATTGCTACGTTATATCTATGAGCATCGTACCTCAAAGAAAAAGGTAGGTAGATACCTACATCAAAATAAAAGAGAAACAAATTAATATCTACAGTACAAAATATTCATGCACATTACGCGACTGTAACCTATGTCTAACAGACAGTTTCCTTTTCATCAAAGGCAAGGAAGAGTATTACTTTCTAAGGTTTTTCTTCCATTCCATAAATTTAAATAGAATGCCGGTGAAACTGCATTGCAATGAGCGGCAACGAACTTTTAGAATCCTTTATACAGGGTAATTTTTAAATAGTTTTTTTCCTGAAATGCATCAACTTAAAACTAAATGTGATTTTGTTCTACAACTTTTCAAAAAGCTCGATACTTTGTAATTTACTATTGAACGTTCGGTTCTTTAAAATTGTGCATATCTACCATTCCAGCACTGCCTGCGCGGCGCCCTTTGGTACTTATGGAAAAAAAAATTGTGCTTTTTACCAAAGTCGTAGAACAAAAGTTGTTGGAAAAGAAGTGGTAGTGTTTGAGGAAAAAAGCTATTTCAAAATTGCCCTGTATTATAAAATTGCCCAAAGAAGCTCTCTAGTAGGAAGATAATAAAAAATTTAAGAGACTATAAATTACGAGTTCAGCTTGTGCTCTTCAAAGGCGATCGCTTCCGCTCTCTGTTCGAAGAAAAATACTTATATCAAAGGCACTCTGCTGGTTAATTTGTTTTTAAAAAGCTTTTACTTATTGACAGTTAGTACCTATTAAAGATACATAATTTAATTGAATGGATAGAGCGTCGTTTATCGATTATTGTTACATTGATGTAGCGTCAGAACTGCAGCTTTGTTATTTTATTGGTGTTATTTTCCCTTTGTTCGTAATACAAAACTTGTTGAATAATCTATCGACTGAATGTGGATATGACCCGGTTTAGAGCTGCTAATGTAAATTGCAGCTAGCCTCAAGCGCTGTTGACTCACACACTACACAAAACGCACAGAGGGACCTATTTTACGTTCAAGCACTCCTATAGGTTACTTGTTGTAGGTACGATGGCAGCGATAGATCGTCCAAACTTAAATTGCGCTTCCACTAGTTCCACTGTATATACAACGTGGAATTTTAGTGGTTTTAAAGCCGAAGGTATTTAGTTGCACTCGTGATTCTGAGCCAAATTCCAAAATTTTACTTCAAAACGAGCGAAAAAAAAAAAAACTTCCCAATACAAACGGCTATCGCCAATCGACACCATTTGTATGGAGAAGTGAATTTTTTTTTCGCGCTTTTTGGAATGAAATTTTGTAATTTGGCTCAGAATCACCAGTGCAACAAAATACCTTCGGCTTTAAAACCACTAAAATTCCACGGTGTATACCCACTCATAACAGCTTGTGATAAGAGCTACAAGTTTTTGTTATGTTGATCTCTACATTTTGGTCCCAGTCTTGTACCTACCTATCACCTAATCTCTAACGGAATTTAGTGATTAGGGCATGTAGTTGAGGGCAGGTATTCGGGTCCTATGTAGTTGAGTGCAGGTTATCATAAGGTAGCTAACTGATGTTCTTCTGTAGAGTCGGCTTTCATGTCCACTCCTACACCGCGCCTGTTTACTTGCCAGAGCATCGCGAGATTATCTCGAGTGTAATCATCTTTTAGCATACATTACTAATCTGGATACGAGTCATACTCGGTGCGCAATTTACATTACTTGGTTGTAATAACGCACTTGGTTATTCAGGTGCGACACGCCATAGGAATTCCATTTTTGTTCGATTGATGCACTAATGCCTTGCTGACGGCAATTTATCCTTTACATCATCAACGGCCATTCTTGCAAAGCTCTCTTGTGATATGCCACATTTCTTATTGCTCAAGAGATCGAAACTACTATAACATTTGACAGTTTGTCTCAGTTAAACTTTCCGATAAATTCCTAGGAAAATATCTAACTTGACTTGAGCAACATCTTTGAAAACAACGTTTTGAAAACTTCCCACAACTAAACTAAACTTTCTAGAACTGTACAGGTACGCAGGAAATTCTTTTTGGACTTTGAAACAATATACGAGTAGCTAGAAGCCGAGAGTTTAGTGCGAGCTGTGTTGTGGCCAGAGATTGCAATTCTTGTGGACGTTCATTCGACGCCAGGTTTCAAACGATCCTTTGTTGCTAGTCGTTAGCACGCGCCACTGTTTTAAACCCCCCAGGAATAACAATTCGCCAGCGAGCCATTGCCTTTCCGCTCGCCCCTATGTCCGGTTGCTAAGGACTGTTATTGATTATTGTCGGTGCATGATTTATTTCTCTCCAGTCTACAATTTCCGCCAATGACATGTTTGCCTGCGACCTGTAGGGGCTGTCATAGGACATTGAAAACTTGTCTGAAAACGGCCACACTAAAAAAATATCCGCTACGAATGTAGCGCTACAGAATGCGATTTTTTTGCTGGCGCTGCCTGCTTGTACAGCCAACAGCACGTAGAGCCTTACACACGTGCACTCTTTTCAGCTACGTTACAGGCGTCTTTGCAACGAAAGTGTAAGCGTCTACTTACATTTACATTCGTTTTAGTAGCTAAAAACGTCATTCGGTTGCCTCCCGGACCTCGTTATCATTCGAATTTTATAAACATGCTCTATGCTCTAGCGGCGAATTTTATCAAGTGCAATATCAAATTTCACACGACCAAAGCTAGTTTTCTGCCGTCGTCAGAAATTTACAGCGATTATTCGCTTTATGTGACCGAGGCTTAAGTCAGTCTGTAAGTTTCATTTCATCATTTATTGATAGGCATAAAATATTTATGAAGCCACTTCACAGCCTTGTTACTTGTTACGCTGGAGATATCTAATAGTTAAACGGGCTCTATCTACAGGGTGTTAAAAGACCGCCAACAAAGCGGGAAACCACGTATTGTCCTCATCATAAGGAACATTTTTGCCCAAGGAACTATGCCTGGGAAATCAACGGTTTCCGAGATAATGAGGTCCAAAGTCGGACTTTTCAAAACTTTTTTTTTGCAGAAATGCATTCAGTATCTAGTTCTTAACATACGTTCTCAGGAAGCCATATCAAAATTATGAATATTTCTTGCAAAAAACGACATTAAAATTGCAACCCGCAATGTATTCTAAACAACGGCACTTCAAGCTTAAGTAAAATAAACTGATACATACGCTTGCGCAATATGACTTCTGTGCGTTACACGTCCATTGCGTGATAAAATATTTTTCAAAATTATAACCTAAAAAACCAAAATCATTTCCCAGCAATAATTTATCGAAAAAGTACTTTGTTTTGGTGTCTAGTATGCGTGGCTTTCGGGTCTGTTGGTGGTCTTTTAACACCCTGTATAGATGTCACTATTGGTAACTGAGATCAAAGCCGGTTTAATTTACATTTCGAATCCGCGTCCGCGCAAAGCCAGGGTGGGCTGCCTCGCGTGCAGACTGTTCACTTTCAGACATTACAATGACGTAGACTGGTAGAGGATAGTAATGCTTTGTCTGGACTCTTGTGTGCTGTATCTAGCTTGCCACTTCGTTGGATGATTATCTAACATTCAAATTAATTTGAATCGAATATAGACCACACGATACGGAGTCCCGACGCACCATTGTATGGAATAAATTGATGCCATAATATGGTGCGCACTCAAACAACGAAGAACCGCTACATTTCTCTGCTTCTTCCTGCTTAAACACACACTGCTTAAAACCTAGTAAAGCCGACCACACTGCATTCTAAAACTAATATCATTCGTTTTCACCAAATATTCTTCTTTGAAATTTTCTTTATACGTTATACAGCTTGGTACTCTACAATTAAACATCTGTTTAATTCTAACCAAAAGTTAAGTTTCCCATTAACTTTTTCCACACAACAACATAGCTACCTTAACCCATAATGCCTAAAGTAATTATGGAAGTGTAAACAAAACTCCACATATATATAATTAGCATAATAATTGGATGGAAAAATTGTGTTTACCGACGTCAAAGGGCGTCAAGGGCAGACAATATCGGCTGAAACAGAGGGAGTGTGTCTAATCGACCTGTTACGCCTACGAAATAAACAAACCGCCGACGTTGCCCCATTCATCACTTTCTTCGGTCTTATTTGGGCCTTCCTAAGGTGAAGCACCTAATATTGCTTTAAGTACTGGCAGTGAGGAAACCTGCGGCTAAGTTGGCTTTATTGACATTGTCTTTCCTGTGGTTTAGGCCGACTATGCAATGGGTATAGGTACCGTGGGCAAGCCTACTCTATCTAAAAACATTTCCCTTGGTAGGTAACTAAATGTTTGAATATTTGAATTTATCGCTCGGGTCTTACTGGCATAAAGACTGGTAAGTTACTCAAGAGGATACCTCTAAAAATATTGACGTCCACTTACAAATTTACATTTAGGTACCTACTGTTACATTTATATAGCTCAAACATTTTGGGGTGGATTACCTGTATGTTATTTTTGCCAGCAATAATCGTATTAACTTCGCTGGTTGGTAATAAAAAGATACAATCCACCCCGATTTTGCATGTTTTGTCATAATCACTGACAGGGTGGATTAGCGATAGCAAAATAACATTGGAATATGGAACAGAAAGTTTTCACGTCTTCCCCTTACTTATAACAATTCCAATAAAGTTAACTAGGAATTTTGTTTCTCTGCTGTTAATAGAGTCCTATATACTTCTAGAAACCTTATTTGAAAAGTTGTTAGATACCAGGATAAACTAGGATTAATAATATTTAGGTCTGTATTTCAGTCACATCCCCGCTACCGAAATTTCTGGTCCTTTTTATCTAATAAAACTGGGATATTTTAGGCTTTGAGGGCTACGCCAAGAATAACATTTTCTGAATCTTTATTATTTGCAATAATAGTATTAAATTCTATCCCTTTTATTACAACTCTTTTAGGGTCACTTAATAATGTGATGAATGAAACGGGTCCCATGCTATTTTAGGAATGTTGTCCTTATCTTCATTATTTTTAAGCTACATTTTTCCCTATAAATCTTACACCGTGAAATATTTTATAAAGAAACGAAAAAGATTGTTCTCTGTACAAATGGATTGTAAAATAAACGAAATGAATGCTTATCAATGTTTTTGCCCGTGGCCCAAGCCCCTTTCGACTTCAAAGGCACTAAAATTATTCGCAACTTTCTATCGCAATAAAACTTTACGTGACACCTTTTCATGGTTGTTTGGTTTTCCTAAAATAACAAAATTCCTTGTCTATCCATCCCGAAATGTACCGGATTGTTATCCTCAGGCAGGGCCGACTTTAACCTTTTGGGGCCCTGGGCTCTTTTGGATAAGGACTGGTCGCATCCCAAGATTGCGGAGTCATCTTGGCTCATGTGCCTGTAGTTCTTACGTTTTATCTTGACGGCACAATAAAAGGAGGATAAGTATTGTTATTCGCGCGAATATACTTAGGTTTACGTACAGAACCTACAGAGTAAGCCTTGCCGGATTTCAGACGATGCCATAAGAAAATGTAAATCGAGGGTGCTCCTTTTCTAATTGTCAACTTATTTTCAAGATCTTTTTGAAAGCTAGACAAAACAAATAGCGTGCCCGAAAATTGACAATATTTTAAAACCCACACAATTAATTGCTTTTTCAGGAAGGTAATCTTACATATAAAATAAAATCCAAACCGCTGCTGGTCCTAGATGCATGACATTTTAAGGGTGTGTTCTTTATGAAAAGTAGATATCCATTAGGGAAGGAGTTTTCGAAATTCCACCGGGTACAAGGGGATGCCAAATTTTATATATTTTTCATTCACCTGCTTTCACAAATTCATCGGAATATTTGATAAAATATGGCTACGCTTCTCCTAGATCCGGGGCTGAGGACCCCATAGATCGCGGGGCCCTGGGAAAGTGCCCAGAGTACCCAATGGGAAAGACGGTACCGTCCTTAGGCAGTGTCGCGACACAAAGCTTGTAAATTTAATAAGCTCATAGGGCCTCCCTAGAAGAAAAGATTCAGTTTCTTTTGCTTGGGAATTCAATACTCGTAAGCTACAATCGGAGTATTACCTTACGTCTGTCGACTTGGCGGGCACGGAATAATAAACACCAAAGGATGTTATACTTAGTTATAAGAACTCGACTCTAGAAACTCTACAATCCACTCTAAAATCGCAAAATATTTAAACAGTTCTTTCTATATTCATATTCTTCTGTGGGCCGTCTGGTGTATGCTTGGCATAGTTGGCTTTGTGCTTTTAGGCAAAACGGATATAAACACCATAGCTTGATAGATAGGTATCTGCTTGGTCGCCCGTAGTCTGGTTGTTGTAGCTACTAGTCTTCGACGCGTCAATAGGTTTGTGCGTGGGATTAATAAGGATTTTGGTTGAAATCTTGTATCACTTTGTGTGATTAGAAACTACCTTAGGATAGAACCGAAATTAAGCCTGTCTCGCACCCTTTTCGTTCCGGAAGTGGTGGCGCGATTTCACTGTGTTAGGTAGGTAATAATGTAGATTGTTGTACATTTTGCAGAAATTCTAGATATTCTAGATATTCTTGGCATACAATCTGCACAACACGAAACTATTATCTTGACGACATTGATGTTGATTTATTGGGGTCCTCATCCAAATTAGTTAGTAAGCCATCCATAAATACTTAATCCATGTCGCGCCACTAGGGAATCCATTGAAGGAATAATTATTACCTACTGAACATCGAGGCATTTGACAGGCTTCGGTAGTTACGCAGTATTAGGGGTTTCAAGTATCCATGAAAATTGTTTGTATTAGAATATCATTGTATTAGCAATAGCAAATTGCCAAATACCCATAATCAAATATACTAAAAAGTTTCTTGTACTTATGTTACCTTTATGTAACACCCTCTATGATTAGGATATAGGAAATCTTTGTGATGCGGCCTATGTAATGTATTTTACTTATTTTATCAGCAAGGTTCTGGCTATTATTCAATTTCGTCTGATTGCTCATTCGCGTGCCTTGCCGCCATTGTCCTTACCTTCCAGGGTTCATGCCTTTGTTAGAGGTGATGTGATGACGCGAACTCATCCATGTCGGCCTTATCTTCACTATTTTAATTTTTTTTTCAGGCTCCAGGCAAGAGTTTCAGATTTCAACCTACCTTCTTACTTCGTTTAACTAGGTTTTGACACGTCTTGGCTAGCTAGCTTGTTTAAAGATTTTTCCCGAAGGCATGGAATATTTGCCATTCCCGGCGGTGTAATATAATAATCCCATCAAAAACATAAATGTACAAAAACCAAGTCTCGCTTCCACCGTAAAAAGTTGTGAGATATCCATGTAAAGCCAAGTCAGTTATTTTACTTAGTACTGAAGCACGTATTCTTTTCAGTTAGTGTGAAAACACCTGTTCAACAACTTTGTCATACATTGTTTCCTAATTAGTTACCTACCAACATTTACTGACTGTATCAATATTAAACATATTTATTTCTGAAATATAAATAGTGACTTGGCAATAGCACAGCAATAAGTATAATAATAATTAATTCCTCTACCAAATTATAATTATCACAGATTTGTGCTGTTGCCAAGTCACTATTTATATTTTAGAAATAAATATGTTTAATATTGATACAGTCAGTAAATGTTGGTAGGTAACTAATTAGGAAACAATGTATCACAAAGTTGTTGAACAGGTGTTTTCACACTAACTGAAAAGAATACGTGCTTCAGTACTAAGTAAAATAACTGACTTGGCTTTACATGGATATCTCACAACTTTTTACGGTGGAAGCGAGACTTGGTTTTTGTACATTTATGTTTTTGATGGGATTTCACTTATTTTTGGTAGGTAGTCCTCCGTTTTTTCTTCTCGGGTGATACCTATTTCTTGCACATTAGCTACAGATTTTCTTAAAGCCCAATCCCTATCTCTCTTAGTTTTTCTCAAGTGCCTCTAAGTCGGATGCAAAGCGGCGGCCGTCATAAGTTCGGATAAGGAAGGAACCGTAGGTTGTAGTTTTCAATATTGCCGTCGAGTATAATAGGTCAGCATTTATGTAAGTGATTCCTGCATGGATAGAACCATCCACATGGATATTTACGGTGAGTGATGTGGCTTTTTTTTGCCAACGTAGTGACACTGTGAAATAGTGGACGAATTATTTTTTTAGAAATTCTGGGGAAAAAATCCTGAGACATTTATATGCGTGGTGTAAACATAACCATACTGCGATGTAGGAACTTAGTGGCGCCATCTAGTTGGAAGTGGCAATATTGATACTTTTATTATTTACCGATCGGAAATAAGTTCTGTGGGGTTACTCTAGACGCTATTGCGTTCATATTGACAAAGTCTTCTAATTTATTTATTTTTTAATTCAGACAGTCATTTAGTCATAAGTTAATTTTATATACTTCGTAATGTTTATTCAAAGGTTAGGCTATTTTGAAAAATAATTATGTAAAATGCGTCTTAATTCGTGAAGTATTGAATTTTATAAATTGCGCCATATTGAAACAATTGCGTCAAGGGTTGAGGGCCTGTAATTTTTTTTTTTGCATTAATTTAAACATTTTAAAATAACAGCACGCTAACTTTACAACTTGTAGCGCCATCTAGTGGTGAAAAGCGATATTAATATATTTTTATCAATTTTGTAATGCAGTATAATTTTATTATTTACCAATCGGAAATAGTCATGAACATTTTTTATTGCATTAATTAAATAAATACTTTATGCTGACAGCAGGCAAAATTTCAAGTAGTAGCGTCATGAAGTAGGAATATTTTTTGTTATCGTCTTATATGGGTATTCGAAGGAAGAGATAGCCAAATTGATCGCCAACCTCCGATAGGAGACGGCACGCAAAGAAGAAGATGGGTCATAAGTTTTAGCTCACATTTGTCTTTTTAATCTCTAGTGAATTTAATCTGTTGTGTAAATATATTGTTATTTTGATGTCAAGACACAACCCTAGATGGCGCTAGTTGTTGCATAGACTGCAAAAAATATTTTTTAAACTTTTTTATACATTATCATTTACTGATCTAGAATATGTTCATAGTGCATAATTCACTCAATAATAACCGCATGCAAAATTTCAACTCCGTAGGCCTACTAGAAGTACTTTAAAAATCATGACGGTGATGAGTATGTCACCCACGTTTTGACCGAACTTTGACTTCCTATATTTCATTATTCAATATAGGTACAAACTTGTAATTTGGAGGTCGAGGTAGGTTCCGTGAAAACTCTTAGTAACCGAAATCTCAGCCTTCTAGCTTTACTCACAACGAAGATACAGGGGGGTCAAAAGTGCCGCGAGTTGCTTCGAGAAAAGTATGGTACGGGGTGCCTCTGCATAGCTCGACTTGGCGGCGGCACTCCGTGCCGCCAGATTCAATCCGTTGTGCTAATGTTGCGCCCCGTGAAAAGAAAACAAAGGAAAACACCTTTGCGGATCATAAGGTTTAGGAAGCAAAAAGTACTTGGATGCTTATCAACTTTAATTTAAAACGCTCTGGGAGCAAAACGTCTGTAATTAAAGTATTTTCAGTCAGATCTTTTGCATCGGGATTCCTACAGTCCATCCAAAAAAACATAAATAAAAACACTTTCCAATTTTAAATATTCACAAACGGTCAACCTCACACGGCTCCAGCACTCGTCGCATCGCGTCGACCTGTGCATTAGCGGACTGTCAGATATTCCTGCCAGACATGCCACGAATAAAGCCACACAATTATATCTTGTGCATAAGTTCCTATATCCTTACTAGAGGAACTATGCCGGATGATATCTATGTATGTATAGGTCTGTCGGACGGACCGGCTCTACCATTAATACGCCGCAAGCGAGCGGCCTGGAAAAGGGCTTGTTATTGATAATATCAATGGAGAATTGGATATCATTTTCACTCCATACATTTTCGAGCTGATTCTCAAAGTGCGGCCAAACAAAATGTCATATTCCGTTAGAACATTTGCAAGTGAATTTTAATACCGATAAGCACATAAGAAACAGAATCGAGTGGCAAGAAAAAAACAGTCTATTAAAGCCACTCGTACGTAATATCTTTGACATTCAATGATTGTCTTTCAAATAAAGTTTTCATGTACCTAGCTATAATGTTTCATGGTGATGCCCTTGCAGCCCCACTTCAAAAAAATACTCTACCCTGTTTTTTTTGTAGAATCGCTTCATGTTCTAACAGACTGCAACAACATTTTTGTTTTGCCGACACATTGAGAATTGGTGCAAAAAAATATAGATTATTTGGCAGTATGAGGAAAAATTCTTGTTAAAAGCAGTATTGGTAATTAAATTAACTAATAATAATTGGCCGGTGGACAAGGGCATTGACAGAGTGGCGGCCAAGAGTTGGACGGCGGTCGGTAGGAAGACCTGCAGCCCGATGGTCGGACGACATCGTTATGGCGGCAGAAGGTCCATGGATGCGGATGGCGAGGGACCGCGAGAGATGGCGCGAGGGGAAAAAGGCCTATAGCCAGCAGTGGGCAGCGGTGGGCTGATGATGATGATGATGATTAATAATAATTGGCAATGTTTGTTTGTCCTAACAGCATCCTCTTCGCGGACATCGTCGGCTTCACCGTGCTCGCGTCGCAGTGCACCGCTCAGGAGTTGGTGCGGCTGCTCAACGAACTGTTCGGCCGTTTTGACCAGCTCGCCAATGTGAGTGCACCTTTAACACTTTATAGGGCTCTGTCCAATATTTGTCCACCATAATTTTATTACTTCAGAATAGAGTGCAAAATCAATAAAAATAAATCGGACTAGCTCTGCCTTATAAAGGGCTAGGTAAAGCGAAGCCAGACAATGACAAAACAGCTATAAGGCGCGGCAATACTCCGTCTCTTCTGTTCACACGACAGCACGTCAGACTGTATACTTTTGGTGTAAAGTCGCCCGAAACGTAACCGAGTAGAGTGCTAGCGTGTAAGCGTCTACGTACTGTCGTGTGTACAATCGTCTTCGCATCGCCCAACTTTTTTTCTATGCAACTTACTTCAGGTAGCATTCCAACATAGGCGACCAGGCGACAAGTGCGGCCTTCTGTTTGGTATGAATTTATATGGAGCGCTGACAAACACAAGCGACCGCGTCGCGAGGCTATCAAATTAAATAGTCAAAAAGGTCACCCTGGACGTGATTTACTCGAATGCAATGAGTATCTACCTAAGTGAATAGGAAGCTTGCCCGTACTCAAATATCTAGCTCAGTCATTAGGGATGAGAGACGATGGGTTTCCTCATACGAAACGAGATGGCTTTGTTCCCTCGGGGAATCGACATGACCTTTGTAGCCGCAGCCGAGCTGCCGCTTCCACATTTCTCTGATAAAGTTGGTGCATTGTTCCGGTGCAAAGAAGCCTTTCAAACGGCTTTGCAGCTACTATTTTGTGTCGAGACGTGTGCTTTGCAGATTAACGTCTGCTGGGCTAAGATGACAGCTGGAGACTCTGCTTCCCTTACGTCCCTTAGGGCCTCTGGTCGGTGTGCCCAATTGAATGCTGCCTAAGATATTGTATGGTGCGATGGCTAACTTTTTGGCAAAAGATCTGCAATTAAGTATTTTAGAAGAGAAATGAGAAACCTGTACAAATTTTCATTAGCAAAGAGGTTGCAACCTCCGCGATTAGCGAGAAAGTGTTGGAAACGTTCCAACCTCATTTGGTGAGTTCGACTGACCGGGGCTTCATTTCGTATCTTGCAGTTATCAACCAGAATGCGATTTTCTCAATCAAGACAGCATTTGGGGGACCTTATGTTCCCGATTGTCCCACGGCACCTCTTTTTACCAAGAAAGTAAACCACATAATGTATGATAATGATGATGTTCTTTAATACCCTATCAGGGACACAAGGCTCAAATAAGGGTTCGAAGAAGGCATTTTCGCGGTTTTGCGCGGCTGCTTCTTAGCTCCTTCCAGCCAAGTTCAATTGATGTAGCCTCTAGGTACTTAGTACGGGGACGGATTAGCTTGCAACGTCAGTCCTTGTTTCGATAGGTGACTGTCTCCGCAATAGTCTCCGCGACGCGTGTTCGATCCATCACACAGAATTAGTATTAGGTGAACTAGATCGCCAAGGGTTTTTTGACTTACTATGGTAAAGCGGTGGTGCTGTGTCGGCGCGATCACTACTAGATACGTAATCAAGGCACCCGTGTTATCTGCAAAAAGTTTGAGCGTGTAGAAACTTATCGGAGATGGGAAAGAAGAAAGTTTGGCACACGAGCGGTAATGGATCAGAGTTACAGTGGTAGTTACGCCATTGTTAATTAGTTAACATTCGCTACAAGCACCTAAAGGCGCCTATCCATATTTAATGAGTAGAAACACATGTTTACGATGTACCACGTTCAACTTTTGTTTTGGTGTTACTCACCCGCTAAGTAACTGCCAAGAACTGAGAGTTTACGAAGTTTACATAGAGGTAATCCTCTTCTCGTACTTTGGCGCTAATTTTAGAATGATTAATTCAGGTTTAATAACGTCGACATTCAATCTATACTTAGTATGTTACGGTTAGTTAATTACTTGGTAGACTCCATAATAATTGTTGCTTAAGTTTTAATGGAGTTTAGGAGCAGTGTGAAAGGGTTGTCGTGATGACTGGTGAAAGCCCAAATTTATTTTATTACATACTTACACGAAAACCCTTTAGGTAATAATAAGTCTATGCCTTTAAGATTATTTGGATCTCTATTCATAATAGAGAGATTATGCATAATAGTTTTTCTTCAAAACGATTTTCCGTAAGTTGGTGTTTATTGCTTTTAGTTTTGACACGATTGACATCAGTGATCCTTTATATATAGATATCTATTATCTTTCAATAGACATACCTTGAACTGTACTTACAACCATTTACAAAGAAATTTAGATTCACATCTTGTTTATTGTTCCCAGGACAACCACTGCCTCCGCATCAAGATCCTAGGCGACTGTTACTACTGCGTGAGCGGGCTACCGGAGCCGCGGTCCGACCACGCTCGGTGCACGGTTGAGATGGGCTTGGACATGATCGATGCCATTGCGTGAGTACCTCTTTTCCTAACACCATTTATTATACAAGGTGTTAACCCTCCCGCTCGATTATCGTACACATGTGTACGTTTAACTCAGTTCGCCGGCCCGCTCGAGAAACGTACACATGTGTACGTTCCCGCCATGTTTACGCGCGCTTTTAGTTTCTGCCGGTTATTGAGTCAGGCATAAACCTTAGAGCGTGACCGTCTATAGACGAAATACAGAGCATAAAATTATCTGTTTATTGATACCAAACACATCACACTGGAAGAAAAAAAGAAAAGATATTGATATTCAAAACATTTAGAAATAATTTCGATTTTTTCGTTCGAGCCGTCGCGCGGAGCTGTGTATTTTGCCGAAAATTGTTTGAAAGGTAAGTAAATTATTGATTTACGTTATTAGTTGGTTCTTTGCATCTATGAATGTCCTTATTCACAGCCTTATTTCATAAGAAAAATTTGCATTTATACGCTCGCTCGGAATACGTACACATGTGTACTCCGCTCGACAATGTTCGGCCGCCTACGGAATACTGCGTCAGCTGATAATCTAATGGATTGATCGTGTATTGACGAATTACAGAGCATGAAATTATCTATTCATTGATACCAAACACTGGTCACACTGTAAGAAAAAAACAAAAGATTTTGATACTCTAAAACATTCAGAAATCATAAAGAGCCGTCGCGCGGAGCTGACACACACAGTGTATTTTTCTAAAATTTCTTCGAAAGGTAAGTAAATTTACGTTGATTTCCGTTATTCTTTGGTTCTTTAGGTCTATGAATGTCCTTATTTCACAAGAAAAACTTGCATTTTACAGTATAAATTCATCATGTTACAGAAGTCAGTAGCGATTTCTGAACGTTCGCCCGCTCTATGGTTTCTACCGGATATTGCGTCACGTCGTAAACTGAATGTCTGATCATGTATAGACGAATCACGGAGCATAAAATTATCTGTGATTTGATACCAAATACTAGTAACATCGAAGAAAAAAACAAAAGATTTTGACACTGACAAGTCACGCGTGAACTTCGTTCGGCCGCTGGAATTTGCATCGAGTGTTGTGTATTTTTTTCTTAGGTTTTTGAATGTTGTAGAATGAAAGAAACCACTTATGTTTACTAGGCATTTATTCAACATTGGCCTAGATACAATTTCAGTTCCTAAAGGTTTGTATTTTTTCCTCAATAGACAGTTTATTCCACAAATCTGGAATTTTGCCTACATTTTCATTTTGCACAGAAAATTACGTTTTTTTTAACGTAAAACCATGTATTTCCGTACCTACCTCAAATAATGTCATTTCTAAAGAAAAGATTACTCCTTATTTCACAACATTTGGTTGAGTAGGTGCGGAGATATAAGAGATTTTGTTAACGGTGGAATCTCCATTTTCCGCGTTTTTCCGCGTCGCGGGAGTAAAAGAAACCTTACATTAAAGCCTCCCCGACCGGGAGGGTTAAAAAAGTACCTAACTCTTTTTACACGGCGTAACCTACTGGTCAACAGGATGTCAAATCTGTAAAAAAAAGTTGAAAAAACAATTTTTATTTTATATCATAACCTCAAAATTGAAAAAATTTAATAACTTTTTTGTTTTTGTTATTAGCTCAAATATAAAATATGTTTGTGCGTGTAGGTGCATTTACATAGCTTTGAGTTGTTAAAACATTGTGAAAGTCGATGAAAACAATATTTAAAAAATACTTTTCTCCCGCCACATCGTTCACATTTTTCTTAATTAAAAAAATAACGGAACGTCATAGAGCAAAAAAAAATTTAGGTTGTGATCCTTATCACCGGGTGCTATTACCCTGTAAAAAGAGTTGGGTACTTTTGTAACACCTTGTAGTGGCTCCTCTACCAACAGCTGTGATCATGAAAGAGGCACTCTACATCCGACACACAATCGAAACTGGTTGCCGGGACCAGTTGCGGTAGGTCTTGCCGCCTTCGCTTGCGCTTAGGTATTCTGCGAGAGGCTCGTTGATTGTGTGAGTACCGCGCCGCCGGTGTTGCTTCGTCTTGCAGAGTTGCAGCCAGCCCCATTGATTTATGTGCCCTACGCCATTGCTCCGCGCTGCGCCATTGTTAGTGCAAGACCGTGCCGACGTCGATGAATCGGGCGAAGTTAGGTTGTCTTCATTTGACAAAATATGGTGCACTCAATTTTGGGTGCAGTGTAACTTCTTACACATATGATGTAGGGTAATGAGGTAACCTACATCGGGCAACCTGGCCGGTAATATATTTTTAATTCTGCAGGTATTAGGTAGAACGCGTCACATTGCGAGCAGATTAACAATCGTATTTTGGTGTTTGAGGGATAAAGAAGCCACAATAGTACCTATCCATCGTATGATGTAGTGACCACCCCCTAGTGTCAGATATTTAGGCCGCCCCAAGGGCCTCTGACATGGTAGGTAGGTAACAAAAGAAACCTAAACTCAATAACCAATCGACTCTACATGAAGAAAAAACTTTTATGTCACATCGCCTACTGCGAAGACATTCGTTTTAGTACATGAAGTACACTCGCGACAGTAAGGTGAGTGGTTTGAAAGCTGAAGAGGGTTTGTACTTGTAGGGAAGTTGAGTGAGACCATATCACAAGTTCATTCAACCAAACCGTAGATCATAATCTTGATTTCAGTGGATTTACTACTGTAAATCTGCTGAAATGTCACAGCGTTGCGATGGATATAGCGCTTTCAGTCACAAAAAAAAAAATTCACTGTAATCTAATTTTATGTCAACAAAATACATATTTTCAACTTTTATAGCACCAATTCATACGGCGACACGTATCCGTGACTCGCGACATGATCAATCACATAGAACTTATTGGATGGGTTGTAATTAAACAGACTTCTTTTTAATAGCATTATACGCCTCTAAATATCTACATTGCCTTCTAAATTACTAAGTCAGCCACAATCAACGCGCATCTAAATAATACTATCTTAGCCACTAGATAACTTGTATGTAAGACACTCTAAATACAACTCAGCATCGTGGTTATTTTTTGGCATCTAAATTTGTAATATGCATTCAAGCAGTAAACTTCTAAAATATTAATATATGACACCAAAAAAATTTTCAATTAGCTTCTAATTTTATAACTCAGTACCTACTCAGTACGTTTAAAATTTATCTCGACCTACATTAATTGATCGTAAAAATTTACCAAAAATTTACATCAAATAGTAAATTATGGCCACTAAAATACCCTGGGACTATTGAAGGGAAACAAAATAAAATACTTTTTTTTAAAATCAATTCGTGTACTTTGAGATACCTTCATTTTACGTATCGTAATTAAAATAAAGATATACTGCCGTCAAAAGAAAAAAAGACGCAACTGACATTTTTGCCAAAATTAAGTTACATACATGTTCGGAACGAGGAAAAAAAGGCGCACCTGCCTGTATTTTTTTTATTTTGATAGGAGCATTTTTCTGGAAGTAGATTTAGTAAAAAAAACGCAACTGATACGTAGTCACAAATACACGTGACTACTCGTCAGTACGTGAATCGAATGGCGCTCTCTGATTGGTGCAAATGGCTAGTCGCTGTCGAGTTCCAAATCGTATAGTGGCTTTTTTCACAATAAAAGAATATGATGTATTAATTTACATGCTAAGTTATAATATATGAGGTTGTCTATTGAAGCTTGAATTTTATTTTTTTGAGGAGCTTATTTTGAAGCTGTAAAACGTATAATGGTGATGAGTTGTAAAATCCGTGGCTGAGTTAGTAAATTAGGTTGCAATAGATAAATCAGTGGACAAGTTAAAATTATTGTTGAACTTTACTTGACGCTTTCTTTGGAATATTTAGTTGGCGATGTAAAAAAGGCGAATTAGTTTATTAGAAGCTATCTTATTTTCCCGTGGCTTACTTATAAAATGAGAAGTTTGATCACGTGGCCAAAAAAAAACTTTGTGGCTTGACTTGTAATTTCCCTTATTGGATTAGATACTTTGATCCAACGCTGCGCGGCGAAAGGTCCCATATTTTTGCTCCTGTCGTGGTCTATATTAAACCGTCCAAAGTGCCTAGGCCGTGCAACATATCATAAATCCTCTATGAATACGGCAATAAATAACGTTGCTCTAACTCCCAACGTAGTTTACCACTGTAACGTAGTGGATTGTAACGACCAACATTCAGCGAGATCTTGCATACTGTAGTCATTTCGACGTTGAAATAATAATCCCATTCGTATTCCCACTTCGAATGCTAATGAATTGATCATTTTACTTTCTTTTGCGACCTCTTTTTTGTCAAAAGCGAGAATCAACGAGATTGCTCTATTCAATCTTGTGGGAGGCTTGTTTTTTGTATGGAACCCTCACTAATTGGACTGCGATGCGAATATCCGTCGCGGACCACGGTTGATTGGTTTTATGACATCACTTTACAATTTTATTCTCCTCTCCATTGTGCAATTTAGTCCTTCACTTACTTACGTTCCACTCGCGTTTTTTGCTAAAAATGTAAATGCGAAACATTCATCGAGCTAAAAGCTTTCCTTTAGGGCCGTGTGTTTTCGGATTTACGAGTGCCTAGGTATTTGAAAAGGCGCAAGTAATACCCCCAGGTAGAGTTAGTAATAATAGGCCTCTCTTTGTTAACATCAATGAAGGGCTTCTTAGTAACACTGTTCTTAGCCCCTTTCACTCCTTTCAGAGCTATAATGAGGGGCCTGTAGTCAGTAAGTTGGGTCCTAGTTGGGTAGATAGACATGACCAGGTTAAATAATGCTCTAATTAGTGTTGAAGGGGCGAAGGCCGGGCCGGCGGCGGCGCCCCGTGAACGAGGCAGTCTCCCGTTGATCACAAAGAATATATTTAGCTGTCCTTTGATGAGCGACAGATAAGCACGTATCAGTGCATGCTCCGATGCGCAGCTCGCCCCCCGCGACTCCCCGCCTCCTCGCCACCCACACACATAGTAGCTAGTTAGTCTGTCTCACCCAGTCAGGTATTAGGTTAGGACCACATGAAACTTTATTTTCGACGACTTAGGAACATTTAAGGTGGGACGATAGCAACGTGGCGGGAAATTCAAAATTTTCACAGTTTTTTACATTTTGTAGCTAAACTGAGCTATTTTTGTTCAGCGATTTTTCGTTCGCGAGAATAAAACATTATTGTTTTCATTATTGTAAACAACAGAACAACAATAATTCAGCCGATTATGTGTTCTGGTCTACGACAAGTTTTTTGGGCAGTACCACTGCTTCGTAGACCAGAACACATAATCGGCTGAATTATTGTTGTTCTGTTGTTTACAATAATGAAAAGAATACTGTTTTATTCTCGCGATCGAAAAATCGCTGAACAAAAATAGTTCAGTTTAGCTACAAAATGTAAAAAACTGTGAAAATTTTGAATTTCCCGCCACATTTCTATCGTCCACCCTAAGCAACACTAATTAAATGTTGAGCACGTAAGGAGGAATTACGTGAAATGTCTGAGCTGGAAGAGGTGTGTGTGCGGTAGGCAATCCACACCCGAGTTCAGCGCGACCGCAGACCTCGCCATAAGTCGGATGACGTTTTGTACTCTGCTATCGCAAGTTCGACGCAACGATAACGATGCGAGAACGAATCGAAGGGCCATTAGGCACTATCGAACAAATTATTTACCATTTTACAAACTGACTTGACTGACTTGACGAAAGTGAAAACCCGCACATCAAAATGTGTAATTACGAGTATCAAGAATCAAATCGAATCGATTTTTTTAAATAGAAAAATGTGCAGTGCTCACGAAAGTTTAAGTTTAAAAATTATCAGGAATCATTTCGAATTCGCCTTTGGCGCACTTCTACTCTACATATAATAATAAAAAATATAAGTTACGTGAGATGATTCTTATGTTTTAATGGAATCACTGCTTTTTATTTTTATCGGGCTTTTATTTATGTTAAATATGAAAACTGGTGACTTCTCTTATAGCCATAGTCATAGTAGCGTCAAACTCGCGTTAAACCCACAAGCCACAAGTCGGATGACGTTTCAGGCGGTTTGGTGACACCTAATGCGGCGTCTGACTGATGTATGTGGTCCCTTCGCCGTGAGCGTTACGCGTGCCATCATACATTTATCATGATGTTTCACCGGGATATTCATGCATGATAATGTTTTGTTTATTTGGTGCTGACACGCAGGGCTAACTTGACATATACCTACCTAAAGAGATAGGCTTGAAGTAGGTTTATACGGAGGGTTCAAAAAAAGTCCTGCCTGCCATACTTCAGGGGTTCGTTGTATTCATCAATACAAACAACTCTTATCAGGACAGACTACACTGTCCCATACTAACTACCATGAATAAAATGTATGTAGGCGCTGATATGTTTTCGCGATACTACAGGGTGCACTCAAGTCGATAGCGAAACTTTAAGAAGGCTGTCTACTGATCAATACATACAACTTGTACTAGGTGGCGAAAAAAATGGAGCGAAAAAAAATCTGCTGTTTCATACATTCGGCGCAGTACTGAGTCGACCTTTTTGTATGGAACAGCTGATTTTATTTTCGCTCCATTTTTTTAGCCACCTATTACAAGTTGTTTGTATTGATCAGCAGATAGCCTACTTAAAGTTCCGCTATCGACTTAGAGTGCACCTTGTAGAGTTTGCAGTTTGCATTGTAACAAAAAGTCAAACCGTAAACTACGACATGACATTTTGTAGCATCCTGTGAATGGACCGAATATAAATTTCCATTATTCCGAATTGTTTTCACATTTTCACTGGCCCTGTATCATTTTATACACATTCAAATTATACACATTCAAAGTAATTTTCAAACAAGACAACACTCAAAAGTTTGTTTTGTCGACTGCGGCGAAGGCCAAAAAGTGGTGTTATGTTTTTCACGTATTAAGTACGTAGCTAGGTATGTAGGTATGACCATTCCTAAGTTTATACAACGTGTTACAAAACATCCTAACTCTTTTTACAGGGTGTAACCTAGTGGTCAACAGGATGTCAAATCTGTAAAAAAAAGTTGAAGAAAACAATTTTTATTTTATAACCTCAAAATTGAAAAAAAATCATAACTTGTTTGTTTTTGGTATTAGCTCAAATTTTAAAATATGTTTGTGTGTGTAGGTGTATTTACATAGCTTTGAGTTGTTAAAACATTGTGAAAGTCAATGAAAACAATTTTAAAAAATTTCCCCCGCCACTGCGTTCACATTTTATAAATTTAAAAATCAACGGAATGTCATAGAGCAAAAAAAAAATTTTTGGTTGTGATCCCTATCACCGGGTGCTATTACCCTGTAAAAAGAGTTAGCATCTTTTGTAACACCTTGTATTAAAACGCCTAAACTGATTTGAACCAATTTTAATGAGGTCACGTTTTTGCCTGCCACTGTGCGAGTGACATAGGATATTGGGTCAGTCACCTAAGGACAGAAATAACTAAAATGTACGCCTAGGCTGGGTACGTCGGTATTAAAAGGTTAATATGAATCAAATTACACTAAAAAGTAAGAAATTTAAAAAAAGCAGCAACACTGCAGAATATAAAAGTGGAGCGGATATAAAACGGTTGCTTGCACTATCTCGTAAAGAATCGATGCGGGTGTAAGTTTGTTCTCGGGGCGAAGCACCGAGCTCGCAAAGCTGCCGACCCGCAGATTTAGACATTCCTTCTATGTTCCCGCTCTCTGTGCAATAGATTCGACTGGAATAGCAATAGCTTTAGGCAGGGCCATATTCAGGCCGTATTTTAGGTATTGTAGATTGGTACCTATTTGTTTTCTCACTTGCTAGTTGCCTCCCACAGGATTCAGCTATTATAGGGTGCCATATTTCGCGAAAGCTTAAAGCCCATTTTACAAGACCATAAAATCTATCTATTGTAATAAAAATATTTCAAAAAGTGTGATTTAGCGCATTTATTCCACTAAACCTGCTTTAGTTAAATATTTTATTCTGGTGTATAAGCTAAGCACTCTACGAGGCTAGTGTAGGCGACATCTCGGACAAAATATTTTGGGACACTTTGTCCGAAATGTCGCTTCGTATTTTTAATTGAACGAGCGAGCGAAGCGAGCGAAGTTCTCCGAGTCTACTTGAACAATCCGGCGTTTGTATGTATGTATGTTTGTATGTTTGTATGTATGAATGTTCGTTCGACGATAACTTGAGTAAATTAAGTCGGATCGTCATGAAATTTGGTAGGCGGGTAAATGAGGCAAAGAGAATTTTTAAGTTCGAACATGAGCCAAATCGGTCGAGGGGTTGCTGAGATATGGGGTCGCGAGTTCGTAGTTCGGGGCGAACCACTAGTATTTTTGAGGCGACATCTCGGACACTCTCAAAATATTGAACCTGTATCGTACAGTCAGATACTAAAGTATTCAAATATAATACACAGAGAAAGAGCGTTACCCCAGCTGCCTATATTAGGATAGCTAAAGCGGTTTCAATGAGCCGTTTTCCTTGACAGTTAAAGCCTGAATTTAAGCACTCAGATCGCGTTCGGCTCATTTTTATTGAAAAAGTACTAGGCTTACATAAGGTGCTAGGAGGATAATCACCTTAGTTCTGACATCATTTTGTTCCTAACTAACCCCGCGCAATGATGTGAGAACTGAGGTGGTGATCCTCCTAACACCTTATGTTAGCCTAGTACTTTTCATCAAAAAGGGGAGAGCAAATGTTGAAGACTGCATGAGTAATACAAGATATTATTTGCATGTGGTCATGTAACATTTTTATTAGTCTCCTCATAAATCAGATCTTAGGGAGTTTTTTATCCGACTGTACAAAACAGCTTTATTTGTTAGTGTCCGAGATGTCGCCTCAAAAATACTAGTGGTTCGCCCCGAACTGTGAACTCGCGACCCCATATAAACTTAACAACCCCATATCTCGGCAACCCCTCGACCGATTTGGCTCATGTTCGAACTTAAAAATTCTTTTAATTTCATTTACCCGCCTACCAAATTTCATAACGATCCGACCAAATTTACTCAAGTTATCGTCGAACGAACATTCATACATACATACATACATACATACATACATACATACATACATACATACATACATACATACATACATACATACATACATACATACATACATACAAACGCCGGATTGTTCCAGTAGACTCGGAGAACTTCGCTCGCTTCGCTCGCTCGTTCAATTAAAATAATAAAGCTACATTTCGCACAAAGTGTCCGAAAATATTTTGTCCGAGATGTCGCCTACTCCATGCAACTCTGTCCTACCGTTTTAGCTTTTAAGAGTAGGTAAGAAACGGAAACACTCACTCACAAACATTCGCATTTAGAATATTAGTGGGATCTGTGGAAGGTGGCACAACTAGAACAGTGCTGCCTGGAGACTGTCTCAAACTAGAACTCTACAGATCCTAAATGTGGTCCTGTCAGTCTACCTACAGGCTCGGCATTTCTATTGCACACTAAAGACTTTGGGTAAATATAGGTGCTCGGTTAAATGTATTCCTTCGTTAACATAAAATGCTCATAGTCATTAAATGTTTCGAATGGCACACAAGGAATCAATTAAGTCACTTAGCTCAATTTGCCATGTCGTTGCATGCCACTCGCCTTTAAAGGCAAAAGCAACATGTCCCATACTAATGCTCTCAAATGCTAAACATATTCCTACCAATTTTATGTAATGCACGCCGTTTGCGTTACCTTTTAAGGTATTTTACTAGTTAATTACTTATTCTGAGCAGAATCCAAGCATGTTTCGCTCAAGTTTACTTGTGTTCGCTCTCACGACATCAGTTTGATGTATTATTTTGGGTAGCTACATACCTACTCTACTATTTTACATTTTCAGCGAGTTTTCTCACGTCAAGTTATGGCCCACGTTTTCACGGCTTCTTAGTTAAAAATAATGGTATGCTAATGAAGTAAGTAGCTCGCTTCTATATCGCCGTAAGTCTAGCTATATTATTTTTATATCTTATTATTTCTTAAGTTTCCCAGCACGGGCAAGTGACAAAGAATAATGAAAAAGAACTAAGTAAAAAGTTTGTCGTGACAATGACCGATATTTCGTTGTACTAGAAATTTGAGATCGATCCTTTATATACCACGCTGTTACGAACTGACCTGACAAGTGACAACTCTACAAGACTCCCAAGGGTAACAAAACAGTCTTGTTTAATTTAACTCTAGTGACACAAATATGAGACGCTGATGACAAGGGTCGTTAGTTGTCGCGACTAACTAATGAAAAGATTTATTATGCAGAAGTCTCTAGACTAGAAGATTAATTAATAAAGATGTAAGTTTTACTGGTTGTGACACTGCCTGAATCTCTGCTATAGTAAAAGATGTAAGGTTGACAAATGGTGTAAGGTCGAGAATGAACACATGCATTAAATTTTTTTTATTCTGTTTTTTAGCATTTTGTTGTTATAGCGGCAACAGAAATACATCATCTGTGAAAATTTTAACGGTATAACGATCAAGGTTCATGAGATACAGCCTGGTGACAGACAGACGGACAGCGGAGTCTTAGTAATAGGGGCCCGTTTTATACCCTTTGGGTACGGAACCCTAAAAAATAGGTAAAAAAACTTTTTAAGTTAAACGGTTTTATGTTAAACATACATTGCAATGTTTAAGGCGCTGTACATAGTGAATAGCCCGCGCGCCAAGAAAAATGCACAAAAGTTTAAAAAAAGTTAAAAGTAGTTAGTAGTTAGTTTATTTTAAGTTTGTAAAAGTTTTTTTACCTATTTTTATTTTCTAGTTTTTAGTTTTTATTTCGCATTCTGTTTAATTCATATAGTACATTGTATTATACTGGTTGAGCACTTTCATTTGATACCCATATTGATGGGATCGATAAAACCTACGTTATCCGCCATTTTGTAGCGGCCGCCATCTTGTATTTAATTTTTAAACGGTTTTATTTTATAGTATATTGTATTCTGCTTGTTGAGCCCTTTCATTTGATACCCATATTGATGGGATTGATAAAACCTACGTTATCCGCCATTTTGTAGCGGCCGCCATCTTGGATTTAATTTTTTTATAGTATATTGTATTCTGCTTGTTGAGCCCATTCATTTGATACCCATATTGATGGGATTAATAAAACATAAATTATCCGCCATTTTGTAGCGGCGGCCATCTTGAATTTATAATGATATTGAATAAACATAATTGTATTGTCACCAAAATCCAAAGTGTATACAAAATTTCAGATTAATCGGTTGACAGGAAGAGGGTGAAATTTGAATTACTAAATTTGACCCAAGAATAAAGAATAAATAAAACAAACGGGGTGAGCTAAATAAAACCGTTTAATAAAAATGAAGTGGACAGTATGCAAAAGCTAGTTAACTTATGTCATTATAACGCGGACTTCGGGCAATGAAGAATGAAGACGTAGACGCGGACATAATTCGGCGAGTGCCCCAACTATTTGCGATACGATGCACACTCACACACACACACAGTGCGCCCGTGATGATGTCACAGCATGGTCACAGCGGACTGTTGACAGAGTGCTTATTAATCAGGCAGACAAGCGCCCATTAACCGCCACGTTTGGTGCAGCGATGCGACACTAAACAAACATACACAGCAAAACTTCTTTGCGTGCCGTGCCTTTTTGCTATCAGTTTGGCAATCTAGTCCTTCGAAGATACCAAACGAAACAATGGCAGGTACTTTGCTGGGACTGCAACCATTCACCATTTCTCCTACAACTCTGAATCCATAAAGAGACACGACTGCGTCAGCTCGGGGATCAGCTCGAGGATCAGCTCGGGGTTCATCCTTCTTTTCAGTTTAGATTCCCGACACCTAGTGATGTGCATCGAAATAATCCCAAAGAGGCATTCTTTCCTTTCGTTTTCATCATGGAATATAACAGAAAATTTTGCAATGAAAAGCACTTTCTAGGTAGCTTTATCTTTATCGTCTTAGGCCCAGTTTCTGAATTGAGATTATTACTAAGTAAATACTTAAGTATCTTTCTGTCACTCTCTTTTGTGAGAAATCTGCAGGGACAGAACGATACTTATGTACTTGTATTTGCTTAGTGAATTTTTCAATTCTGAAATCGGCAGAAACTCTACGTTTTCCTAAGCGGAGTCTTCCCACATCATCAACTGGCTTTCTCCAGGGGCAGCGGTTGTAGGTTCTGGCCCGGTTTCTGAAATGAGAATTTTACTAAGTAAATGCTTAACTATCGTTCTGTCACGTTCTTTTGTGAGAAAATCGCAGAGGCAGAACGAAATTTAAGCGCTTGCTTAGCGAATTTCTCAAATCAGAAACGGCCGATTTCTGAATTGAGAAATTCACTAAGCAAATGCCTAAGTATCGTTCTATCTCTGCAGATTTCACATAAAAGAGCGTGACAGAACGATACTTAAGCATTTGGTTAGTGAAATTCTCAATTCAGAAACCGGGCCAAAGTCTGATAAAATGTATTTAACTACTCCAGTTAAGTGCAACTTTAATCTATTTACTAAGCTGTCCTTCTGTGGTGAATATTATTTCGTCGTCGTGCGTCCCTAATTTATTATTAGAGCGATTCCACGCCGCGTAGTGTCCGCAAACAAACACACATTGATGCACTCGCCGCGATGTAAATAACTCACGTACCTACCAAAGAGTACATTGGGAAACAGACTGGTACACTTATTTAGACATAGCAAAGTAGCAAAACAGGTCCAATCGCGGTTATTTAGGTGATATTTTTCACGACCAGTACCACATAAAACTATGGACCTATGGACAAACTGTAAGCGACATGTGGAGATGAAATAAGCTTGCCCGTCCGTACTTTGGTCAGCGAAGCTATTTCTCACAATGTTTCTTCTGCAGTTCGATGCACAGATACAATATTACAGGTTAGGTTGCTCTACAATTCTCTTTGTTTTTGTGCTTCTGACAAGCACGATAGAAGTGAACACAAAGCTTGCTCGATCCAATGTATCTTTGAACAACAAACGCTAGGCGTCATATCGCAGCAATGCAAGCAAACAAACCCGATGTAATGCAAGTACAGTCAGCACATTTGGTGAGTTTGTCTTGAAGGCCGTTTCGAACAAGCGGTACATAGAAGATGCAGATTTTCATGTGGCAAACATTCTGTCTGAGTGTACTTAGGTATGTACAGTAACGTACACAACACACATGGTATTTGTTGACTGAAGCCCTTCATGCCTTGCGAACAACTTGATGGGCTCGAAGTGTTGTACATGATGTTATAAAATCAGTCTTTACTTATTTACTTACGTATGTTTTTCACTACGGTGTACAATATTCTGAAATCCTGAAAAATCTATAAAATATTGTTATTGTAGCAATGTGAAATACCAAATGTCTATACAATTATTTTTACGTTGAATTTTAAATATTTGGAGCAGGATGTATTCAAACAACCGATATTTTTTTCGCTTTTTCTATGTTGGCCTAAGTACTTATTGATGACGGGACGTTTCTGTAGCATCCTGTGACAGTTCAGAGGCTGGGATTTTATTTGTTTAGCCCGCCCTACTTCCCACTCTCTCTACCACAGGCTCCGGGGGGTGCCGGCAAGAAAGTGCAATTCGAATTGCGGAGCTGCCGGCGCCCCGGGCAACTGGAAACGCTAAGCTGCGACTTTTAGCTTCATAAGGCATTTCATTTATGAAAACCCAGCCTTGTCAGCAAAAAGGATATTAGAGAACCTTGCACACTCTTCGCTTTTGTTTGCCAGTTTGCCATAAACCTCTAGGTGGTTTGCGGAGTACATGTTTAGAGGCATTCCTACACAGGTATGTAACACTTTATCGAACTGTTTGCGTTTTCGAGCCACGCGGTGGGCGGCACTGGCTCTTGGCTGAGCTGGAGCCGACGTTTACGGATCAGCAAGCAACAGTACATTTTAAATTACATACTCGTACTCGTAAGTATTTCTAGACAGATTCTAATTTCGCGAAACCCGCAACGACATCATAAATCATTGCTAAAGCAACTGCTAACAACTGATACTAACATACGCGCGTAGTTATTTAAAATAGAAACTCGCTGGAACAGCTGCCGAATATTTTCTCGTCCTTATGCATATTTCATGGACTTTTAAACTTTGCCAATTTAATTCTGCACGTGCAAATGTGCCTCCGCCGGCTCCCGTTCCGCAAATCCGAAATCCGCTCTAATCTGAGAAAAATTGTCAGAGCTTATTTGTTACATTATTTTTCTGCGATCTCCAAAAACAATGTTTGTTTAATCTCCTTTGAGCCGACCGGGATTAAAGGACAAACTGACGGCCCTTCCGCAGAGTATTTGACCCGAATGATTCCATTTTTGGGGCACGGACTATCTCGCATCGTCGTCGTGTCTATGTCTAGTGATCCGGTACGGACGGATGGCGACGCGACGGTTCGATTTGGCGTCCGATTCTGGAGATATAACGTGATATTTCTCTTGCCATTTTATGAAAAGGAGCCACTTTAAAAAAGTTCTTATACTCCGGAATAAGATTCCAGCCCAGCAATGTAGTTAAAAAATCCACGACATAGGGTGAACGGGGCAAGTGAACACATAGCATCGTAAACAAGGGTGGCCAGGCGTCACATGACTTGTTGTCCTATAGTAATGTAATACAAAATGTCTGCCTTATCGTCGTAAAGGTCAACCGTTTTGTCGAGCATCTGTTTTACATTTCCATGCGGAATGTTTTTGCGCCACACTCTACCCTCGTATCAAAGAATAATTTTTAGTTCTCATAACGTAAACACTATGAGGAGCGACATGGCTCTTTGGTGTCTTCCCGGCTTATGTTAAGATTTTATTGATATTTGGCTTCTGTAAATGTCTCACAAAAACGTTGGTCGTGTTGAATAAAGCTCAAGGAGTAGGATAATCCAGCGCCGTGCGCATCACGCCCGACTCGGGGTGATTTAATTTAACAGGAAGACGTGCCTCGCTGTCACACAACGCATTAGCTGGGAACACGATTATAATCCGTCAAAATACACCTCTCCCTGATATTATTGTACAAATACACTTGGTAAATGTACGGTCGGCCACAATCTCAGATACCCCATGGCAGGTCTTACCGCGCGCGGCATAAGGGCGGCAATCGAACAAAAAGGGGTATCTGAGACTGTGGTCGACTGTACTAGAGCTGTCAGACAACATAGGTGGTAATAGCAAATTAAAAAATAAATTATATAGAAAAAATATTAAAATAGAAATTCGCATCGACAGTTTCTTGAATCGGTAGCTCAATTGGTAGAGCGCCTGCACGGTATGCGAGAGGTTGCGGGTTCAAGTCCTGTCCCGAGTGAAATTTTTCAACTTATTATAAATGTTTAAAAAATTGATCTAAATCTGTTAAAAGACAAGACGGCTCAGCTCGTAACCAAATAAAAACAACTAGTACTTACCACATAACATTAATATTAAAATAGTGACATGAAAAGCTTGGCGGAAATCTTGAAGTTAAAAGTTTGTTTGGGCTACGGAGTGGCGGCGAAGGCGGGCGGCGCGCGCGGTTGGGCGGGCGGGCCACCGCAAACTCACTTAGGCTGCACTGAATTTCTCTTTAAAGGCTTCCTATTCAAATATGAATGTTGTTTCCATTATACTAACGACATAGTTGGAGCACACATTTTACCTTGCAAATATTAGCTGAGCCATTTGAGATTTATGTGAAAAAGCTAATGGTGATTCATTGCAAATGTTGTTTGTACTCGAGCTCAGTAACGGTCAGGTGTCGCGGCGCCTTTGTGTTCGTTAATGAAAAATTACGAGGCTATTTCTCAAATATCGCCGTCGCTTGGCTTTTGTCGTCTCATTTACGGGCACGTAAACTGAGAAAATTATTCTCAAAGAACGGCGCAATGAATTTAAAAGAATGTCCAGAAAAACTATTAGAATGAGGATAACTGAATTTATTTCAAAGACGATTTTTCTGCTAAACATTAAACACGATGTTAATTCTTAATGTTCTTTGTGGAATTAAATTACATTACTTGAATTATTTCTAGCGGCAACACACAGGGCAATGTTTAATTATCTTAATAGCTTAATCAACTCGTCGTGTGACGTGCGACAAGCGCCCTACGTGCCTCTGCTACTCGTCTACAGTTCCACAAATTGTGTTTTCCCCACTTTTCATAGTCACGTTAATTATGATAGAACATAAATCGCAATAACTGCGACCCTGAATCCTGCACGCACGGTCACCGGACCGGTCGTAAAATACTCGTGGCTGTAAAGCGGAGCTAATTTTTGTCGCCGATAATGTCCGGTCCGTAAACTCGAATTTATCGCCTAACCATACATAAATATATTATGAAAAATACTCTTGTATCTCCCCTTTAGAATATCACTACGGTTCAAAAGATACAGCCCTTTGGAGACAGACAGCCAGACGCCGCCGCGGCGTAAGAATAGAATAGTAATGCAGCACAACTTTTAAATATCTAAAAAATAACACCTGTGCTCGTAACTTTTTGTGCAGTATTTCTTCATACCTGAAAGTTTACTTCCAAGTTTCTCAGGTAAAAACTTTAGTCAGGGAACAAGTAATGTAATCGTCGAATATTGCCGACAAAACATACTAAATATTTTAATTATTTTCTATGAGTGTCTGGAAATTCATTATCAGGAGTTAACATTTTAGAGAACAGCGTATTTTTGTTGTTATTGTAAGTAAAACTTTGTTCGGATATTATGACTCTCAAAATCTTTCAGGAAGGATAATAAAATTCTGTAACGGGCTGAAAGACTAGATGTGAAGGGCTTTTCTTAGGGTGTTATAAAATAAGTATAGTAACGGGTTACGGGTGTTAGGGTCTCTCATTCAGCTCGTTCATAGAACTGCGAGCGCTTCGGATGAAAGCGTAGCGTTGTTTAATTGGCGGCGGAGACGCAGTTAGGGCTACCAACCGGCAGGATTTGTCCGGATATATCCGGCTTCGAGGATTTGATGATTCCGTTATGATAACCGCTTCGCGTGTTTGTGTCCGGCTTTTTGGCGTTTCATACATACTTTTTTGGGTCTTTTCGATTTTTATTTCATCTTGAAATAGGGTTCTTTTAACGGTTTTTCATTCCATTTTCCGTTTGCTTCCTACTGAGCGTCAGACGCCTTCGTTGTTGCACTGTTTCAATGCAATTTAATTTATGGATATTTATTTGGTCATTGATGTATTGAGGTTTGTTTAAAAATGGCGAGTAGGTATCTAATCTACGCCAGAAAGGTTATAAATAATAAAAATTTGTTTATTTTCATGCAAATTTGGATTACAAAATCAATTTTAAAATAACACTTACAAAAAACATTTCTGTGATAAGTTGTTAGGTAGATGTCAGTTAAATGAGTCGGACTTCTAGCCCCCTAAACTAGGTAGAAACCTGTATCTTGTTTTGGTTGGTCTGTGCACTTTCAAAATGGCAACCCTAGACGGCTGCGGCAGCGTAGTGGTGAGGCGGGCGTGCTCATTAGCGATTAACTATATTTGTATGCAGATGTGCAGTTCACGCTTTACAACAAGAGCTAACTGAAAGCTCCGCGCGAGCATTTGAATACATAAATATCCTCGCTGTTAAATAAAATAAAGATCTCCACGTCTAGCCACGGCACGGTAAAGAATTCTAGGTGCCTACCTCTAAAGTTGGAGCATTTTATTTATATTCAGGTAAATAAGTACACAAAGCCATTATAAACGTGCAAATAAAGCTTCGATATATTTCACCTTTCAAAGCGCTTATTGAAAAATATGTTGTTAGATTACATGAATAATGACTTTCACGTTGCAAATATTTCACTCGCCCACTGCTGAGTGAATTGTTATCTACGTCTATATCGTATTTTGAATTAAGGCCAAGCTATACATTATCATAATTAATATTAAACGCTCCTGCCCGCATCATTAGAAGCGTTTATCTTGCCAGAATTCATGGCTATCCGTCTTCCTCCGCGTTTTACGAAAGCTCAACGCAGATTTGTTTTCGATTCCAATGGTGATTTACGATAGTTAAACTCTAGAGGCGGCGCTTTTAGTGTTGCTTTCGTTTATTTTTGCTGCGCTTTCCGGCTTACGTTGTATTCTTTCGTTAAATAAATATTTACAGTTGTACAATATCGACTGATGCGCGCTGCACATGTTCCAAGTCCAAGGTAAGTAAATACAGGAAAAGTTCAATCTTGTGCGCGCAAGACGTCATGCAAATTGCGGCCTATTTACTACCTACACCGGGGTTTGTTTTGACATAACGTAAATATTTGAACATTCCGGCATTCAGCTGTTTTTGTTTAGGATAAGAATTTATTTTGCTAATAAATGATGAGTGAGTGACATTTTAGTTGGAGAGCTGGTGACCAATCGAGATATTTTTTCGTACAAGGCTGGGAGTTAGTAGGCTGATAGAGTAGACTTCATTGAGTCTGGGAAAAATATTTTTTTGGTCCGGTCGCGGTTGAAAGTTAGATTTTTTCGACTTTGAAAGTTTAAATGTATGGGTTGAGTCATTTCTTTTTTGTCTACAAGGCTGGGAGTTTTTAGGCTGCCTTTTTAGTCTCCGCTGATCACGAAATCACTATTTATTACTAGCCAAACGCGGTATAAATATTGTTTTTTATAACCCAGAAAGTGTGAATTCTTGGGTTATAAAAATCAAACTTTCAACCACGCTCGGCCAAAAAAACAAATATTTTCTTGTTCAACGGAGTCTCAAAAACTAACCTAGAAGTTTCTAGCCTTGTACGACAAAAAATATATACTGAACCCATACATTTAAACTTTCAAAGTCGAAAAAATCTAACTTTCAACCGCGACCGTGCCAAAAAAATATTTTTCCCAGACTCAACGAAGTCTACTCTATCAGCCTACCAACTCCTAGCCTTGTACGAAAAAATATCTCGATTGGTCACCAGCTCTCTAACTATTTAACGATTCAGCGGATTCGAAATTATAATGTCGATGCTCTCATAAAAACTTCTTTTGCCCACATTTAAAGAATACCACAGGCTACTCGTACATACAGGGTGTTAAAAGACCGCCAACAGACCCGAAAGCCACGCATACTAGACACCAAAACAAAGTACTTTTTCGATAAATTATTGCTGGGAAATGATTTTGGTTTTTTAGGTTATAATTTTGAAAAATATTTTATCACGCGATGGACGTGTACCGCACAGAAGCCATATTGCGCAAGCGTATGTATAAGTTTATGTTACTTAAGCTTAAAGTGCCGATGTTTAGAATACATTGCGGGTTGCAATTTTAACGTCGTTTTTTCAAAGAAATATTCATAATTTTGATATGGCCTCTTGGGGAGGTATGTTAAGAACTAGGCACTGAATATATTTCTGCAAAAAAAAAGTTTCGAAAAGTCCGACTTTGAACCTCATTATCTCGGAAACCGTTGATTTCCCAGGCATAGTTCCTTGGGCAAAAATGTTCCTTATGATGAGGACAATACGTGGTTTTCCGCTTTGTTGGCGGTCTTTTAACACCCTGTAGAGCAATGAATTGTGGAGGAGGATCGTTCCATACTTTTTACGTCGTCAATAACGACTTAGGTATGTTACCGGCCATACCCGATTTCAGAACAAACTAGTTTTGCCTAGGTCAAACCAGTCTGTCCCTTAGCTCATATGCTTAGGTTAGTCGGGTAAATTACTCTACCAATCCATCTCCTCTTCCCAGGTCCGTAGTGGAGGCGACGGACGTACAACTAAACATGCGCGTGGGCATCCACACGGGGCGGGTGCTCTGCGGCGTGCTCGGGCTCCGCAAGTGGCAGTACGACGTGTGGTCCAACGACGTCACGCTCGCCAACAACATGGAGGCCGGCGGCGAGCCCGGGTGAGTGAGATACCACCATCTGTCTGTCTGTTTTACCAAAGTCTGTGTTGGAAGGTCCAGTAAAAAGGAGGTGAAGTGGCAGTACGCAGTTCATAACCTCTGCCACTTTCCGCGCCAATTTTAACGGACTTATGCTGTCCGCAAGTCCACAACCTCATCCATAGACTGTAGGGGAGGGAATGACGCCGACTCTTCAAATGTAATAGACACAAAGACTCCAAACTGTCTGTAGACTTTAGAAAGAAAACTTTCGAAGAAAACCGAGTGAAAAACATGACGGCGAACGATTGGCCTTTTAATAGTCGAAAGACGAAACAAACTCCTAGTCAAAATATATTCTCAACAGCTTTCTTATTTCATATCCTGTTGCATCAATTGTTTGCCCGAGAATTCGTCCGACCACGGTAATTGGTAATGCATGCAGATGGTCTCATTTGACAAATGAAACGAAATCGCATCGGACAGCTCAATCAATCCAACCAATGCGAATGCGATTACGCCACGGTCGTGTTTGCGGCCGGAGCGAGGCCTGTCCTTGCAGCGTATGTCGGGAATTTATTGAGAGGTCAAATGCGGTATCTTATTTAGGGGCTGATAAATCGTCTGTAATATCTGCAAAACCTGCGTAGGTACTTGTGTATTCTTAACCAAGATATTGCTAAGTGGCTGTAATTGGCTCTTATTTAAAAGATAAGTGATGTCGCCCAAGCATGATCATCCAAGCAATATGATCATCACACTCTTCCAACAGTCCTAACTCTCTGTAATCACCTTACAGCCGCGTCCACATAACGCAGGCCACGCTGGAGTGCCTCGGAGGAGCGTACGAAGTCGAGCCGGGCCATGGTTCGGCACGTAACGCATACCTAAGGGACCACTCTGTGCAGACCTACTTCATCATTCCGCCGCCCCGGAGAAGAAAGGTGAGGGCAAACTGATGGCTTATTATATAAGAGCAATATTTCAGTAAATAAACAAAACCGGGAATGGACGGAGATAGACAGCGTCGAACATCTATTTCGCTTGACAAAGAACAGAAAATAATATGAAGAACTGTCGGCCAACCTCCATTACTGGAGATTTGGAGAGGCACGCCAAGAAGAAATATAAACCAACCCGGTTTATTTACTGGCAAATAGCTGTTCTTAAAATTTTATTTTATTTTAAATACCTACCTACTACATGGGGATTTTTTCAAGCATCAAATATAGAAGTTAGAATAACTGTCAAAATCAGTCTATTAATCTTTGGTTTCCATAGAAACCACAGATTTAGTTGCGCGATTTAGTACACACGACAGCACGTCAGAGTGTAAACTTTTATTGTAAAGTCGCCCGTAACGTAACCGAGTAGAGTGCTAGCGTGTAAAGGTCGACGAGTTGTCGTGTGTACGAATCGCTGTGAAATTTGACACTTGGAAAATTGGGTTTGCGGTGCTTATTTTTTTGAGAATAGCTACAGGCAGGGTCTGGTCGCGTTAGACTTCAAAGCCTTCAGTTATTGAAGGGCCAGATAATAAAAAGAGGCTAAAGGTGTCCTCTAAAATAAATGAGCCTTTGCGTCTTCATTGTAGTAGGTAGGTACACACGACAGCACGTAGACGCTTACACGCTAGCACTCTACTCGGTTACGTTACGGGCGACTTTACAACAAAAGTGTACACTCTGTCGTGCTGTCGTGTGTACTTATATTATTATGGGTGAAATTATGTAAAAGCTACTCAGACACATGGGAAATCCTTCAGTTGGAGCTTCTTCTTAGCACAGGAAAGTCCAGCTATCCTCTACGGGTTAAAAAATTAGACGTGATGATGTACCCACGATAGACCATTAATGTCTGATCTTGTTTGCAGAAAAATAGAAGAAAAATCTATATGACATAAATTTTTTTGCCAAAAAGTCTACAGCTGCCAACTTAGCCCGAAATAAAAATATCTGTCATAAAGAGAGCTCAGGCTCCTACGACCTTTCTACTTATCACCACCAGTCCTTTCTTGGTGCTACCACCGTTCCCTTTTACGATTGATCTTCAACTATTCTTTCTTACACCCCCAGCCTTGCCTCACAGCGGGGGTCGGCCTGGGCTCAAACTCGCGCCGCAAGCTCTCGTTTAAGAACGTCTCAAACGTGGTGGTGCAGCTACTCCACTCCATCAAGTTCAACGTCGACGTTCCATTCTCTAACATGGCCGCCTCGCCACAGGAACTGAAAGCGAATGCTGCTAGAAAGGTGGGTGTCACTGTTTACCTTCTTTAGCTTACTGCTTCATAAAAGTGAGCGCGAACTTTCCGCATCAAAAAGCTAATAATCGCGTTTAAAAAAAAAACAAATGGAGTACGGTTCTTATTTTCTGGAGTTATGATGTCTAAAAAACCGAACGCGAAGTTATGATGTCTCCGATATGCAGAACTTTGAAAGTTATTTTAAGTAAAAACCCTTTTTACGTTGCATCGGGGGTTAAAAGTACATAAATTCTATTAAAAAGAAAACTGAACCGCTGCCCGCCGTCTGCATTTTATACAATAGCGCCAAAACTTTGTCACTTGTACACGCGACACAAAAGCTTGCGAGTTATGAAACTTTTGATTAGGCTCGAGTGAAGATGTAGCCGAACTTAATCTTGGCATTTTTATGTGAAGCTTTATCTTAGAAATAGACGTAGAACTAGATAAAGCTTGATTCCTCTTGTTCGTGCTAACATAATTGGTTGCGGGATTGTGATAGATGTGAATAGATTTAATTAGATAACTAAAATTAGTTTTGTACAGTTACTAAGAATAACTATTGTAAATATAAACATTGTTATAAACCAATAAATATCGGCCGAAATGTTTGTACTTACCTATATTATGAGCCTACTATGGATTCGGGGCGAATACAAACGAATGCATGTAACATAATACAAGTGCTTGCTAATGAAAACTTGAAGAGGGCTATAAATCCAGAACAACGCATTTAAACTCATGGCATTGGGGACGGGGTATTTACGTACCTACATAAACCACTTTATTCATGTTTATTTTATTGTGTCTTCAAAGCCGAGGATACTCTTCCGACAAGAGCACTATGTTCAACTATACTTCATGAACAGCAAATCTACTTACCACCTCTACCTAAAGCGATCGCACAACTCGATTTATCAAGATTATTGCACTCTCGTGGACGTGGCAACTACGCGCCACCCACGCCTTCCTTCCTTCGACCCAGCTACGGCCAAGTGACACACTTTTTATCGAAGAATCTACTTCATTATATTTCTTTTTCGAAAAGGTGAGTGTTCTTCTTTGTTACATTTCATTATATATTTTTTATTAATTTCGGGTAATATCCACAGTCTGCGATCATCAATCAGAATACAATTAGGTATTCCGGGTGCCGCTTTCTATTAGGTAGTTTTCCCCGGACATATTGATTTCCTTTCCATTTCGGTCTTAGTTCAGCTATTTATTTTAGTCGAGCACTGCTCTGCCGTAGAACGATTAGTCAACGCCACGTAGTAAGCTTTACGAATTAGAAGAAATCCCCTCATTAGTTTCCCCTCTCAGTACCAATCTTTAGACTACCTAGACTGCTAGATCCAATTGACAATCCCATTTCTTTCCACGGTTGAATCATTTCAGCACTAGAGCATTTAAATCTGGTATTGGTTGACGCGTCCAACTACACTGATCTTTTTAGTGAAGTAATTTTGGAATTTAGCTCTAGATGATTCTCATGAACGAAGACATATTTATTGGTAACTCACTGCAAGCCGAATAACATCGAAATGTTTGACACTATTTTTTCATTTTTTAAATTATTTTGATAAACAGCTGTATTACCGATAAACAGCGCTGTCAAACATTTGAGGCTTTCAGTCAACTTACACTATATCTGTAGAAGCTGGCCTCGTTCCAAACCAACCAAACGGCGACGCGTCAACTAGTGCCAGCCCAGCTCTGTCAAACCCACCACCGCGCTAACTCCAGCCTCGATTGTTCAGGTTCTGGACCTGCGGCGGGCGCTGCACGCGGAGCCCGGGTCAGCGGAGGCGCTGCGGCTCGCCAGTATGCGGGCGGAAGACGTGAGCACGACGGCGGCGCTGCGGCCGGCCTGCCACACCTTCGACGCTGTCATGTCGGCCGCTCACGCGCACTCGCACGCCCTCCGCACTGACCCCACGGTCGCACCGCCCTTACCTACCTACCTACCCTGCCTGCCGGGATCGTGATGCGCCTTTGACTGACCGTTCAACTGTCACCGACTATGTAACGGTTGAAAACACCCGACCGAGCATAGCTTAGTTAGAACAATATATATGAAAAAACATAAAAAAAACAACAGCATAAAAACACCCCGCCAAAACACAGCACAATCTGAAACTCAGCTTAGAACAATCCTGCAAAAAAAACATGATGACTAAAAAACACCGGTCTGAAAAAATCTAAGGGAAATCTTGCTAAAAAAACTGAGGTAACTGATGCCAAAAACCAATTTTGCTTACGAAATCTGAGGGCTGAAAACGCTTGAATTACCATAGATAAAACAACCTATAGCTAAAAAAATAAGGCCTAAAATACCCGTCCAAACAAACGAGTAACTAAGAAAAATTTTGCTAAAGAAACCTGAGGGTTGAAAAAAGCCGTCCGAACATGTTTAGACGGAGAAATCCAACCTTAGTACGACCGTACCACCTCGGTTCACATCATGGTTACTCTCAAATCAGAATGGCAAGGAAGTACCAAGGCACATCACGATCACGGTGTCATTATCTTTAGAATTATCCTGTTCAGTTCACGCTGATGCTTACTTATCTGTGAAGATGGTCGGTGAATTTGTTGATGGCGGAATAGGAAAACAAATAAAAGCTATGGACGAGTTCTGATTGTGTCAGTAGAACTGCTGGCATGTCAATATAAGCATAGATTTAGTCTAGAACTCTAGATCTAGCTAGGCTGCCAAGATTGCCGCTGTAACTGTTTTAGTGGCTGAATAAAATCACTAGTTACATTACATTAAAGATTAAGAACATAACCAGTGAGAAGCAGATAAGTCTGTATTACGACACGCGTGAGTCCAACCATATACTTGACAGAATCAATGCGCATTGCAGGCAGATCTATTAGTTCTAGCTTTTGTTCTAGATTTGTCTGTGCTGCGTTTTAATTGCGAATGTGCACCTACGATTTTACGCTTCTGAAGATTTGTAATGAACTGCATTGACATGAGATTCTATTATGCGTTTCATAATGTGTGTGTGAATGATAATATTGCTTAATGGTTTACGAGTAGTAAGCTTACATTTCCGAGTGATGGTTTTACAACTAAATCTGCTTCATGAATGCTTCTTGATACGAACAAACGCAAAGTTTAGGCCGAGTATATCAAGAATGTAATACTTCTCGACCAACTCTTTATTTGAATTTACCTCGAAACTTTCCTCGATGGAACTCTGCACACTGTATTCTGGTACCTACCCACTTTGGATATACTTCGCACAATTATGCCCACAGCACATAGTCAATGTTACAGCACAAAACCCTATAATTGTTACACGCATCTATTGCCAGTCTATGTCCTCCTTCTTTTTCAATTCTACCTATTGTGAAGTAAAGTTGTTATGATCAACACGACGTGGTCGTAAATAATCTCATTAGTAGGTCTATTTTGGAACTATTTCGTGTCACTTGTAACATTCTCAGCGGCAGTGCGTGGATTAGTCATAGGCTGGCAATTAACGCGGGACGTCTACTCGTTTTTCAGATGTTCCGACCTTGGACATTAGTTCCACAACAAATACCCGCTGAAACAGTAAGCGATGACGTCATGTTGTTCATGTGTATTATTGTTTACCACCGCTCACAGGGCACGCGACAAACCCAAAAAAAAAAACAAAAAAAAACAACTGCGGCACTGTTCTCTCCATTTTTGTGGACGATCCCAAACTAACGAAAAATTTTATTACTCTTTCAACGACGCGTCAACAGAATAAATTACTTGAGCACCCTATCTCCTATCACTATCACTACTTTTATATTGGATACGTTATTTTTCTTTCCAAATTATTATTGTGAAGGTGTTTTTTTTTCTTTTGACATTGTTTTCATGATTTTGAATAAAGCCAAACGCACCGAACTGTGTTTCACTCACACCCGACCGACCCAGCACTAGTCGCATGGCATGTCCTGTCCCTCCCGAACCTAACCTGCATGCTGATTGTCCTTGATCTCTATTTAACTCTTAAGTTATGTCTATGCTGATGGTACTTTCTGGTTGTAATGTAAGTCTGGGGCAGTCAGGCCTTTAGCGCTACTGAAGCTTTTATCCTTGTGATTTTGGTTGGCACTTGTACTCGTACAACTAGAAGAGATCATTGCATTATTTAAGTTATTTTTAATATCAGTCTCAAAATAACTTGCAACTGATACTATCTTACTTACCGAGATATTTTTACTTACGTGGAATTTCTTCAGATACTTACCTATACCCCTAATTTGTTGCGAGACATAATTCTCTAACTTTGCCACTTTACTTAATTATTACTATTGCATTGTATTAATAATGTGATGCTGCTTCGGAGTCCGGAATTTGTTTTCAAAGGTCAGTCTGAATCGTAGAACGGAGCATGGAATGTGGCCCCTACGTGAAACCCAACAAAATCGTCAAGTGAACTCCTTCAAACCCCTCGTCTTCGCTACCCTCCCTCCCCAAACTCCATGGATGTTTCGAACAGATGACTAACCAGTTATCAATAACAGTCGATATTCCAACAGAACAAAGTGACAGAGAAGTTCAAACGGCCCCTGAAGAAACGCCACTCGTCTGTGTACCACCAGCCCACGAACCGAGTCAACAAGTTCCTGGCCCAAGCGATCGACGCGCGCTCCGTGCATCGCGAGAAAGCTACCCATGTGCATCTGCTGACGCTGTGCTTCAAAGACTCTGCCAAGGAGGCTAAGGTAAGCCCCCAAAAAAGCCCCAGGTCGATAATCCTACTAAGGACACGGGCGGTGAGGAGATGAGAATACAGGGTGTTAAAAGACCGCCAACAAAGCGGGAAACCACGTATTCTCCTCATCATAAGGAACATTTTTGCCCAAGGAACTATGCCTGGGAAATCAACGGTTTCCGAGATAATGAGGTTCAAAGTCGGACTTTTCAAAACTTTTTTTTTGCAGAAATGTATTCAGTATCTAGTTCTTAACATACCTTCTCAAGAAGCCATATCAAAATTATGAATATTTCTTACAAAAAACGTCGTTAAAATTGCAACCCGCAATGTATTCTAAACATCGGCACTACAAGCTTAAGTAACATAAACTTATACCTACGCTTGCGCAATATGACTTCCGTGCGTTACACGTCCACTGCGTGATAATTTTTTTTTCAAAGTTATAACCTAAAAAACCAAAATCATTTCCCAGCAATAATTTATCGAAAAAGTACTTTGTTTTGGTGTCTCGTATGCGTGGCCTTCGGGTCTGTTGGCGGTCTTTTAACACCCTGTATATTATACATCCAGAAAAAAAAACATAGCTAATACCCTCAGCTGACCTTCAAGTAGCATTTGTCTTATTTAAGTAGCTGTAACAGTCTGCGTTATGCAGATACCTATATCTGGTGCAGTGGCGTACCGTGGGCAAATAGCGCCTAGGGCAAGCATCGTAATTGCGCCCCTTCGTATAAATTTTTTCAGTGGCGATGCAAGACAAAAATAGGACAAAAAAATCGCACGCCGCGCGATATTTCTCAAGCAATCAGCCTTAAGACGGAACGCGGGTTGCCGGATGCTCCATACAAAAAATACAAAAAGGGAGACCTGTTTCCTCCCTGGATAATTATTTTAGAAAAAATATGTTTATGCCATTCAATTTATATGTACCTCTGCCATGTCCCTATGTTTTCTTTTTTTAAATATTTTAATTATCTTTATAAAATTTATTTAAATAATTAGAATAATAAAAAAACGAAAACATAGGGACATGGCAGTGGTAGGTAGGTAGGTAATCGTATGAGGTAGTGGCCACCCCTGGTGTCAGAGTTTTTAGGCCACCCAAAGGGTCTCTGACATGGCTTAACGATTGTAGTGGCAGTGGTAAATATAGATTGAATGGCATAAACATATTTTTTCTAAAACAATTATCCAGGGAGGAAACAGGTCTCCCCTTTTGTATGGAGTTGAGGTTACCCGCGTTCCCTCTTAAACGCGCGCGTAGCGCGCCCGAGATTTCACCGATTTTACCCATTTTGTAAGCCGCGATATGGGAGCAAATTGCTATCCTTGGACGAGATCTATTTTCATTACAAATGCGCGGGCAGGCGGGCAGCGATTAAATTACGCGATCGAAATTACCACAGTTCAAGCACACGCAGCACGCAAGAAAATTCAACAATTTTACCTTTTATCTTCATTGTTCGTAAATCGGTCTAACGCGCGCAGAGCGCCCGAAAATTCACCGGTTTTACCTTTGAAAATCGTAATTTATGTCACATTTGTAATAAAGACGAATGCGCGCGTAGCGCGCTCGGATATTCACGAGTTTTTAGCCTTTTTCGAAGGCGTGGAGTTTTTTTTTACAACGCGCCCGAAAATTTATTTATTTTACCCTGAAATATCATTAAGATTTTTTTGTAAGCAAATAGGATGACTGCTTGCAGCGCTCACGATAATTCACCGAATTTACCTTTGAATTTTATTGTTCGTATTCGTTAGTAAAACAAAAATGCGCAGAAACGGCTTTTTAACATGTAAGAAGTTAAGTTAATTAGGAGAAATCTAGACATCAGCGCATTTTTCATGAAGTTCATGCAATTTGCCACGGATTACATTTTTAGCTACTTTCCTCATTTTTTTTCGACAATTAGGATTCAGTTTAAGAAGAACATGTTAAGTAGGCACCTAAATTATATCTTCTCTATCGTCACTTACACTATTCGTCCGATAATTTGAAGTAAATTGTTGGATTATTTTGAATTTACGAGTTGCTGTTTTGCGCCCTCTTGAAATGGCGCCCAGGGCACGTGCCCTGCCTGCCCCACCCTAGTTACGCCATCGATCCGGTGAGTAAGCAAGCGCGTATGTTGGGCGTCCTTATAATAATACCTAACCTAATAAAAAGGGCCGAAGACGTGCGCTATCTCTATGGATTAGAGCGAGAGAGCGCACGTTGACTCGCCATTTTTAGGTCTTGTCTTTATTGGCTGTTGACACAGGTTATACCTACCTTTTTATTAACTTCTCTTTCCAGTACCGCTCATCGACAGACGGCGGCTGGGCGGGGTCTCTCGGCGCCGCACTCGGCGCAGTAGCCGCGGCGGGCGCGCTCCAAGCCGCCATCTTGCCTCGCACCACCATCTTGTTGCTGCTCTTCGTGACTGCCTTCGCGTGGTCGGCCGCCGTGCTCGCGCTGACGCTGGCTGCTAGACTGAGACTGATACCGTGCGATGTGTCGAGGCCTTTTGCGCTGAGGAACGCGATCACGACCTTCACTATCGTGCTGGGCTACGCCGTGGGGCAGGTCAATGTGGTGAGTTCTACGCTTTTGACAGGATTTTTGTGGACTTCGCAACCGACTACCACGACCGAGTGAAAATCCAAAAGAAAATTTTATTTTCATCTCCCATGCTCGGAAAGTTTGCTGTTACTAAAAACTTACAATCGTGTAAAACCCGAATTTAACCAATCTGCATTTTTGTGCGCTTCGAAATTTGAACGCCCTTTTTCTGGACGCCCCATGGTGTAGAAATAGTTATTTGTTATGCAAGAATGCAAAATTATTGTTTGCGGCGAGTGCTTGTATTGAAAACCGAGCTAGCGAAGGTTTCTAAAATTGAGCCACGAGCGTAGCGAGTGGTTCAAAAAAAGAAACCTGAGCGTAGCGAGGTCAGGTCATTCAGAGACGCAAATAATATTGCATTCGTGCGAAACACAAAACTTTTCATCTCACAGAAGCGAGGAAATGACTTTGTTAGCCAAGCGGGACAAACTCTATAGACAACTACTTACATGCAAAACAGGTGAGTCAAATAAGTTCCTTTTAAAAGCATATTTTACCGTAGTTACGGCTGCCGCACTAAAGTTTTGAGCTTCGTTGGTATTAAAACCATTCGTTTTATTAATAATTTCCTGAAGTTTATTTATCCAGACACAAAAATAATGTAAATAAAAGAATGATTTTTTTTCCGGGTGCATTCTGAACTTTTACCATATAAATAAAAAAATTCTAGGAGATAAAAAATTCAATTAGTAATATCGTTTGAAAAAATGTATTTAACAAACCAAAACATTATTATCTATTTGATAAAACAGAAGCGCAGCATTTTTTTTATTTACTGGTATTTAAAAATAAATATGTGTACAAAATATTGAAAAGACTATAAGAAGAAACCGCGTTTCTGAATGTTCTATTCCGTGACTTTACCTTTTTAAAAGATGCTTATGCATCATTTACATTCACAGTTTTGTATAGAGAATGGGCACGAACAATCGCTTTCGCTGAAATACGCGTTTAAACGAACTATGAATGAGGTTTTATTTTCCATCGGGATCTGGCATCTACTTAAACGGCCAGTGTTTTTTTCTTTTTCAAAACCATAGGGCGCGGGAAAGACTGTCCCGGCGTCGCGTTCAAATTTCGAAGCGCACAAAAGTTCAGATAGTTTAAATCCGGCCTTTACACGATCGTAAGTTACTGACAGTTGTTACAAAGGCTTTATCTGTCAGAACCATACTAGCAACTGTCATTCCGTGGACTCGAATTAAAAATTAGAGTTTAGTAACAGCAAACTTTCCGAGCGTGGGAGATGAAAAAGAAAAAGCACTGGCCGTTTCACTAGATGCCATATAAGTTCATAAAAGCTTCAGAAAGAAGAGCCTCATTTAGACGCTACTCTCCACGAAAGTGCCCATTTTCTATACAAAACTGTGAATGCAAATGAGGCATAGATAGGCATCTAAAGTCACGGAATAGAACATTCAGAAACGCGGTTTCTTCTTACAGTCCTTTTAATATTTTGTACACTATATATTTTTAATAACAGTAAATTAAAAAAAATATCCGCTTCTGTTTTATCAAATAGATAATTATGGTTTCGTTTGTTAAATAATTTTTTTCAAACGATATAATTGAATAATGTTTTTATCTCTAGAAATTTTAAATTTATATGGTAAAAGTTCAGAATGCACCCGGAAAAAAAAACATTCTTTTATTTACATTATTTTTGTGTCTGGATAAATAAACTTCAGGAAATTATTAATAAAACGAATGGTTTTAATACCATCGAAGCTGAAAACTTTAGTGCGGCAGCCGTAACTACAGTAAAATATGCTTCTTCTAAAAGGAACTTATTTGACTCACCTGTTTTGCCTGTAGTAGCTGTGTATAGAGTTTTTCCCGCTTGGCTAACAAAATAATTTCCTCGCTTCTGTGAGATGAAAAGTTTTGTGTTTCGCACGAATGCAATATTATCTCGTGCTTCTGAATACCTCGCTACGCTCAGGTTTCTTTTTTTGAACGACTCGCTACGCTCGTGGCTCAATTTTAGAAACCTTCGCTAGCTCGGTATTCAATACAAGCACTCGCCGCAAACAATAATTTTGCATTCTTGCATAACAAATAACTGTTTTTATGTTACTTCTTGCTTATTGAACAAGCGTGTGAAGGAATCAATTTTAGAGTCTACTTGAAAAGTTTGGCGATTGTATAATCAACTCAAATTGTATATCAGACCAAAATATATTTTTCGAAGATGATCCTAATCCGGGGTTGTATTGAGCTTCGCGAGTTCACCGTTCGGGGCGAACTACTAGTAGTTATCAGACTATGCTACGTTCTCCATTGCGTCTAGCACGTCTAGGACAACATCGAGCCTAATAGCTCGATATGCTGTCTTACTATTCTGCGGAAATTACCAGAGCACCGTCGTGTTCAAAGCAACCTTCGACAAAAACCCTTCTACATACACATGATTTATTTGTGGCAGTTCCATGTTTTCAGTCGTTAGCGTATTATAGAGTTTTGATCTAACTCGTCATTTCTCTTTCCAGGTGACATGCCGAGAGATGAACGTCTGCCGTAACCTGACAGAGAACATGACGACGATGGCGGACGTCCGCGCGGCGACGGGTGACATCGCTGCCTGGCTGTGGAGCAGTGACGACCATCGCGCTTGCCCCATCCCCCTGTACATAACCCTGGGGTGCTGCCTCAGCATGCTAGCCGTGGCTGTGTTCCTGAGGCTACCGATATTGATCAAAGGGGTCCTCTTGGCTGTTATGACGGCAGGCTACATGGGCGTCATAATGGCGTACCACAAGGACCTGTTTGATTGCTACGATTTGATGACTGAGTAAGTGAAGGGTTGGATTTGGAGCTCTGACCACCATTGAGCCTGCCCATCCCGATGTATATTTCCCTGGGATGCTGCCTCAGCATGCTAGGCGTGGCTGCCTACGGTTACCGATATTGATCAAAGGGGTGATTTTGGCTGTGATGTAATGGCGTACCACAGGGATCTTTTGATTGTTTACTCTTTGTACGAATTTGCGACGATATTTTCGGTCATGAATGGTCAGATACCTCCGAACTGAGCTATAACAAACTGTAATGGTTCCGTTTTACCTCTTGGGGTCCGGAACCCTAAAAAACTATGTCGCCTAATAATTCGATATCGATTATTTCCAGACCTGGCCCAATCGGTTCAGCCTACGTGAGTTCTGCTTGGACGCTGGCGCTGGCGCTAGCGGTGCTTCTACACGCGAGACAGACTGAGTGGACGGCGCGGCTCGACTTCCTCTGGCAGGCTCAAGCGAGGGACGAGAAACGAGACATGGACGCCTTGCAAGTAAGTGCGGCATGGACGCTGCCGGCGCTATAACATGCGGAACAGACAGAGAGGGCAGCGCGGATCGACTTCCTCTGGCAGGCTCAAGCGAGGGACGAGAAACGAGACATGGACGCCTTGCAAGTAAGTGCGGCATGGACGCTGCCGGCGCTATAACACGCGAAACAGACAGAGAGGGCAGCGCGGATCGACTTCCTCTGGCAGGCTCAAGCGAGGGACTAGAACGAGACATGGACGCCTTGCAAGTAAGTGCGGCATGGACGCTGCCGGTGCTATAGCCCGCGAAACAGACAGAGTGGGCAGCGCGGATCGACTTCCTCTGTCAGGCTCAAGCGAGGGACGAGAAACGAGACATGGGCGCCTTGCAAGTAAGTGCAGCATGGACGCTGCTGGCGCTATAACACGCGAAACAGACAGAGTGGGCAGCGCATCAACTTCCTCTGGAATGCTCAAGCGAAGGACGAGAAACGAGACATGGACGCCTTGCAAGTAAGTGCGGCATGGACGCTGCCGGCGCTATAACACGCGAAACAGACAGTGGGCAGCGCATCAACTTCCTCTGGCAGGCTCAAGCGAGGGACGAGAAGCGAGACATGGACGCCTTGCAAGTAAGTGCGGCATGGACGCTGCCGGTGCTATAGTCCGCGAAACAGACAGAGTGGGCAGCGCGGATCGACTTCCTCTGTCAGGCTCAAGCGGGGGACGAGAAACGAGACATGGACGCCTTGCAAGTAAGTGCGGCATGGACGCTGCCGGCGCTATAACACGCGAAACAGACAGAGTGGGCAGCGCATCAACTTCCTCTGGCAGGCTCAAGCGAGGGACGAGAAACGAGACATGGACGCCTTGCAAGTAAGTGCGGCATGGATGGACGCTGCCGGTGCTATAACACGCGAAACAGACAGAGTGGGCAGCGCATCAACTTCCTCTGGCAGGCTCAAGCGAGGGACGAGAAGCGAGACATGGACGCCTTGCAAGTAAGTGCGGCATGGACGCTGCCGGCGCTATAACACGCGAAACAGACAGAGTGGGCAGCGCATCAACTTCCTCTGGCAGGCTCAAGCGAGGGACGAGAAACGAGACATGGACGCCTTGCAAGTAAGTGCGGCATGGATGGACGCTGCCGGTGCTATAACACGCGAAACAGACAGAGTGGGCAGCGCATCAACTTCCTCTGGCAGGCTCAAGCGAGGGACGAGAAGCGAGACATGGACGCCTTGCAAGTAAGTGCGGCATGGATGGACGCTGCCGGTGCTATAGCACGCGAAACAGACAGAGTGGGCAGCGCATCAACTTCCTCTGGCAGGCTCAAGCGAGGGACGAGAAACGAGACATGGACGCCTTGCAAGTAAGTCGACTGTGTCCCTGGACTTGCTGATAGACGGACGATATGACGGAAATATCAAACAAACAATAACTATCTTGCCTTGTAAGAAACCCCACTGATTCGTCAAGGTCAGACGAGACCTGGCATTAGATACCTCCCGTCGGCACATGAAGCGGGGTTTGACACCTTGACAATTAACATGCTTACTTCCATGTCCTAAGGACTCATTTATTCGTTTCGTTAAGCACTGAAAACTATATTCAATGTTGACGAATACTTAGAACCCCACGAAAGACCATGTCATAAACGTCCGTTCCCAAGCAAAAGCCACACTACGGTCAGAACCGAAATGATAGGATTGCTTGCTAATAAATATGAATTTTTCTCTGCTTCAGGCTTCAAACAGGCGGATATTGTTCAATCTGCTGCCGGCGCACGTGGCGACACATTTCTTGGACAACCAGTTTCGCACCAACATGGTAACTACCCACTTGGTGCTGTCGCTTTGTGATGCTGGTCACAATATTTTTACGAAGGACCTCATAACATAAAAAAAACTCAATGTTTCGCTCGAGCTGGATTTGAACCGGTAGCATCTTGACAAGTGTGACGAAACATTTTTGATCTCGTCGTCTCTTTTATGGTCTCTTATGGCTATAGTGATGTTTGAACAATTTTACTTTTTACGACCAATTATTAATGTTCTTCTACTAGCTTTATTTATGCTTTGGCCGACTGATTACGTACCTAGGATTGTGTAAGCAGAGCTTATCACTGAACCATTAATATGCAAACAATGGCTTAGTCATTATTAGCACAAAAGGCAGGCTCGCTTTTGAAATAATCACGCAATTCTAGCTTTCTAGGTTTCTAATTGAATAATCGCATAAAGAAAGTAAAGTACGAAAACGCATCATACGCATGACTTATCATTATCATTCATCATTCCGTCACTAACAATGCACACTCATTAATCTTTCATTTTATTCCACTTTTTGTCACTAATCAAAGTTTTTACTACGCTTATGTCTGTGTCGCACTGAATGTTTGCACCAGTAAGAGTGGGTTTGAGTGACAGACTTTTTGTGCCCCCCTGAATATCCCCTACTAAAATTAACAAAAAAAAAGACACAATATTGTATTGTACAAAACCAAGCGATGTTTGCAATCCCGTGTTTTGTGAATTACTTAGTCGTAAGAGAATTAGTGAAATTGTTGGTTGAGGTGCGTATCACCAAGAATGCATGCAGGCAGGCAAATGGACCATTTCGGAATGATTAAACTTTTTGCTTAGGTACAAATTCAATTACCTATGCAAGTTTTGTTACATAACATACATTATTGGTCGCGTTTCACAGATAGTATAATCCGTGCGGGATGAGAATGGGATGGAACCTTGTCAAAGTCAATCGAAAACATACTTAATTTTACTTTGACAAGGTTGCATCGACGCGAGGTTGCTTACCGCGCGCGTCTCAGTTCCAAAAGGTCGCATCCCATTCTGATCCCGCACGCATTATAGTTGGATTCATTGCACTGGTTCTAGAATCCTGAATGTTCTATTGCCTGCCATCTGCCATACATATCAGTGGACCGTACTCGTGTATCGTGCGCTTATTCCAAGACTTGCACTAAAATGCTTAGGCAAAAAATGAAATTGTGCAGGAGAAGCATATAATTTTGAGATTTTGATAAATCCTAAACCTTATACAAAACTACATAATATTATTGTTATAATTTATAATCAACAAAAAATAAACTCTTCTATAAATATATCGGAAATCTTTGTCAATGAAATCCTTGGGTTATTGGAAAAGCGTCACTTAGCAAATACTGACACTATACAACGTGTTACAAAACATCCTAACTCTTTTTACAGGGTGTAACCTAATGGTCAACAGGTTGTCAAATTTGTAAAACAAAGTTGAAAATAACTATTTTTATTTGATAACCTCAAAATTTAAAAAAAATCATAACTTTTTTGTTTTTTGTATTAGCTCAAATTTTAAAATATGTTTGTGTGTGTAGGTGCATTTACATAGCTTTGAGTTGTTAAAACATTGTGAAAGTCAATGAAAACAATATTTAAAAAATACTTTTCTCCCGCCACATCGTTCACATTTTATTAATTTAAAAATTAACGGAACGCAATAGAGCAAAAAGAATATTTACGTTGTGATCCCTATCACCGGGTGCTATTACCCTGTAAAAAGAGTTAGATACTTTTGTAACACCTTGTATATTAACTTTTATTAGATTTTCGCGCTTATATTGCGGCTGGCAAGATCTAAGTGCCGTCCACTGTAGGTAAATACATCGTTGCTCGCGGTGTACGCACACACCAACAAATAAATGTTAGAACAGTCACCACGTTCCCTCCAACTCACTTCTCTGTCTGTCACGCCCCACCTTGCCTTGCCGCTTGCTCGCTGTCTGATGTCTGACGCAAGAGGCGCGGTTGGCAGGACCTCTACCACCAGTCGTACCAGCGCGTCGGTGTGGTCTTCGGCTCCATTACCAACTATCACGAGTTCTACATGGAGCTAGATGGGAACAATCAGGGGATGGAGTGCCTGAGGTTGCTCAACGAGATCATTGCGGACTTTGATGAGGTAAGTTGGGGTTAAAATGGTTTGTAGTCCGTGGAAGACTGGTCAAAAATCTTTGTAGCTATAGAGCAACTTTGATCGTCGATGAGTAAACGAATATAGCAGCTGCTGGTCTAATCGCTAACGATATAAGCACAAGAAGCCAGCCACATTCAATATCTACTTTTCTCTTTTTTTTCTCTACCGTCACCGTAAATGCGGTATTGTACTAGTTTAAGAATCGTCACTATTCTGCCTAAAACAACTAATAAACTTACTATTATAAACTTACAACTATCTTGGCAACAATGTGTCGTAGCGAACAGACCTTCTGGACAGGACACTTATAAAGAAATAACCAATTTATTTAGACTTTTGTACTTCACCAGTCCTTTAGCGCTGAGTAGGAAGAATAATTATATTTTTAAAGCCTCATTTAAAAACTCGCATTATTCCTTTCAGCTACTCGGCGACGACCGGTTTAGTGCAATTGACAAAATAAAGACTGTCGGCTCGACGTACATGGCGGCAGTGGGTTTGATTCCCGACAAGAAGATGTGCGACGAAGCGAGTGCACGGAAGCACATGGCTACATTGGTCGAGTTTGTGTTCGCAATGAGAGAAAAACTAAAAGACATCAACGACAACTCGTACAATAACTTCATGCTGAGAGTTGGTAAGTGTAACTTTAATATTTTACAACAAACCAAGAAACTTGTACATCATATCCGGATCGAAGGACCAATAAACTCATGACCTAGTTCTATTCCTATTTTAGGTATCAATGTCGGTCCAGTGGTGGCTGGAGTCATCGGTGCTAGAAAACCACAATACGATATTTGGGGTAACACTGTCAACGTCGCATCTCGTATGGATTCCACGGGGTTACCTAACCATACACAAGTGACCCACGAGGTCTACCACATACTCAAAGATATGCCTTATCAATTCGTCTGCAGAGGAATGGTCAAAGTAAAAGGGAAGGGCGAAATGACGACGTATTTCCTAACGGACAGAGGACCAGCTAACAGTTCTGGACAGACTAATACAACCTCCTCCAATGGTCCGACGGTAAACCCACTCACGGCATACGGGGGTGTTCCCACTCCGCTAACGTTACTGCAAAATTCATCGCGAAGAGTTCAGCCTCGATTAGCGCCGGTCCGAGAATCCTCAGTAGCCGCCGAGAGCGAACCTCTCCTACCGAACGGGCACCAAGTTAACGGAAACAATCACAAAGGCAGTAAAAATAGAAGGAACAAAGAACCGGAGGAAACGCCGCCACCACCTCCACCGCACGGCATAGGAGTGAATCCAAGATGGCCGCCGCCGAGAGCGTTCGTCCCTCCGTGGCCTCGGCCGCAAGAGCCCAGGCCTCCCGTGGCCCACAAGAGAAGACCGCCAGCCAGACTAACTAGACCTAGATCGAGTGAAAGTCTGCCTTTAGCGCGTAGTCCTAGAGTCCACTCTTCTGCTGATGAACTAAGTTCCCTGACACGGTCACCCAGTCTAAGTTCCTCGGACGAAAGCTACTCGCGAACGACTGACGCGTCCCCCTCCCCGCCGCGACCCACCCCCTGGCTGCCCCCGGCCAGGCCGCAGCGAACTGACCCCAGTCCCGCCTACGACTACCCCCCTATACGAGGCAATAAGCCCGCCCTCAGTAACATTAACGAGATATACTCAAAGCACCACAAAATGGCAAAGAAATCCTCGCTCGACGATAAGTTCGTAGACGGTAGCATAAACTTTAAGAAAGAAGAAGAGAAATTGCAAAGAAGTATTATAAACATGCTTCAAGCGTCGTCGAAGCGGGATAGTTGTAGTCAGACTGACAAAAAGGACGTGGCGAGTCGATTGGCGCAGCGCACCAACTCCTTTTCAAGTTCGGGCAGTCGGCCGAACAACCTGAAGCATCTGAACCACGATCCTAGAGAGGTGTACGCCAAGAGGAGTCCCACAGATGTGGCGTGTGTGATGCCCTTCGAGAGAGAGGTACAAAGGCTGCTAGATGACGGTGCCGTCAAGAGTAACCCGCCCAAACCGGAGCGCAAGGATCTAAAGCTTGAACTTAGGTAAGTAAGAAATCTGAGGGAGGTATTTTAGTGAAGAGTTGACTCCACTATTTCGGCTATAGAAATAAATTTGCAGCGACTCCCTCAACATTTTACTATTTACAACGTTTGCATTAATTTAACAGTTAATTCAACGTGGTTTGACACTTTTTCCTTCGTTTTTATCAGGCTTTTTTATTTTCTTATTAAACAAATCTCAAAAAGAAATGTTCGATTTTGTTTTGACATTTTTTTACACAAGACTTCATCAACACCCATAGGATCTGACTTCTACTCAACTGTCTCCTTGCCAACCCCTCGCTAATTCCCTTTCAGGGGCCAAAACCCCTCCATGGGCGCGCTCCGTAACTACAACAACAACAGCAGTCCACTGCACGCCGTGGGTATAGCTGCCATCACTCAGCTGGCGCGGCAGGATCCGAGCCCCAGGGCGCCGCACGGGCCCTCGCCGCTGCGGCCGGTCGCCCCCACGGACTTCCCTGGCGTTCTACCGACCGACGTCGTCGTGGAGCTGCCCTCGCCGACACACGAGCGGCGGGAGGTGGAAAGGTATAGTCCGCGCGGGATGAGAATGGGATGGAACCTTGTCAAAGTCAGTCTAAAACATACTTTATGTTACTTTGACAAGGTTGCTTCGACGCGAGTTTGCTTACCGCGCGCGTCTCAGTTCCAAAAGGTTCCCATTCTCATCCCGCGAGCATTATAACTGGATTTGTGGTGGTTGCTCGATTTTTGGAGCTCCCGTGAGCTTTCTTAGTTCATGGAGACCTTAAAAAATACATATAATAATAAAAATCTCAATAAAAATCAGGCATCCCTGCTGGAAGTGGTTTTTCTGTTGCTGGAAGTGGTCTTTCCCGGTTGACCAATCTTCCTAGAAAATGACCGTCGTTTTGGCGCGGGTATAGCAAGAGTAAAGATATAGGTATGTGGTTCTGTGGTTTGTTATGTGTGGTGCATGTAACAATGTTTCCTTTTGTTTATTTGCAGCAGTCCAGTAGCGGAAAGAAAAGCTGAGGTGGAAGCTGCGCAAGTAAAACAACAAAAAGATCTACAGGAGAGATTACAAAGCCAGGTAATTATGCGTATTGAAGTTGTGCAGTGGAGAAATTACTATCCGTATGGCAACTTAACAAACTCTATAATCTAATCACGTTTCTAGGCGCCGGCGAACAATCACAGAGAGCTAGCGCTCTACGGCGAGAGCCAATCGGAGTGGAGCTCCTCGTGCTCGGAGGGCGAGGGCGAGGGAGAGGGCGGGCGGCCTGAGAGCACCGGCTACACCACCGACGACCCCGCCCTAGAGAACGTCTCAATGCTTAACGAAGCAGGCCTCACAGATGCCGAGGCCGCCCTAAGCGACGTAAACTCGTGCTACTTTGACCGAGACGACGACGTCTCCTCCAGAGCCTCTTCCCGCCTCCTAGACTCTGAAGCCTTGGTCTCCCTAGAGTCTCTCAGCGCCATCTATGACTCGGACGAACCCGCCCACAGGTACCTAGCCAACATTCGTACGGTGAGCGAGTCGATCACGAGGAACTTCGGACAGCCTGCGCCGGTCACCGACGGCGAAAGTGATGTGTAAAACTGTGAGTTTGTGATATAAGTACTTAGTTATGTTCGTCTGGATCTGAAATTAGACTTGGGTTAGTTGAGCTTTTCTTTCAAAATCGCACATCCATGACAGCGAATCCAAAGATAAGAATATTTAATTAATTATTTAGACACTTACTTGCAATGGCTCTCTAGTGCGTATTTTTTAATTTAGTTGTGCAATACTCAGTTCTGCGATTGGAGACTGATGAGTCGTCTGCTTGCACATGGAAATGATGTTTTCTTAAATTTCATCTTTACAAGTGAAGCCATATGTTTCCGTTTAATTCAGTCATCAGATGTTGAGATATTAATATTGTTAACTTAGCAACATAACAAGTCGACGTGCCTGTTCCATGGATATACTGACTATTATAAAATATGATATAACGTCGTGTATATTGTGTGTTCTATACTGTTTATTGTATGTATACTTTGTATGATATTCATGTACAGTGAGACGGTGCCATGTAATGGCGTCAAGCATCATCTAGATAGGGGTAAGAAATGATCTCTACAATTATAAGGTGCTCTGACTTAGAATTAATTATCATTTAATTTAGGACACGGATGGGTGCGAAATTATGACGACCAATACGCGAACATAACAATCAACTAATTGTTAACTTAAGTGTAAGGGCTGGCCCCCATGATTATAAAATAACTGCATCTACATTCTACACTAACCTCTCAGTATTTGTGCATAGTGAAAGAAAAGTATAATTTTGCATTTCAGAAATTAAGTAGGTAGAATAATGTGACCATGAGTACTTACTTAGCTTTTTAATGTAGAGTTATCGTGACTTAATTTTAACAATTTGTGGAAGCTATAAATAGTGCCATCATCAGCCATAAAAAACAGTTCAAATAACAGTATCTGCCTTGATCTCCATTTGTGGTCAGGATGTCATTAGTCTGAATCAAAACCAATTGATGAGATCTAAACCGTATATCGGTCCGTTCATCGTAGTACGTACATAACATACCTATCCGACCTCATACAAACCTTGTACTAGTACTACCGTGACTATAAGTACAACCAACATTTTTATGCTAGTAGCGGATATTTGTTGTAGAATATTCTCAAATAATTAGACGGTTTAATTATTATTTAATATGAAAGTATGTAAGTAAAGTAAGTTTATAATTGTCAATTTCACGTTGTTATCATTATGGATGTATCATGTAATCGTACTTACCTTACCTTTATTTCGTATAAAAATATTACTTAAGTACTTACCTATCTAATGTTTTAACATCCCTTTGGTAAATTTCTGATCAGATTTTATTTGATTATAAAAAAATTGTTGGGTAAATTGTTTTATATGATGATAAATAAGGATAAACCCTGTATGTATAAAACCTGTTCATTGGTAAATATGGACAAAAGGACTGCTCTCAATGCGAGAAACTTGATGATCTTTGTAAATATTGTTGGACCTCACAAGACAGTGCTATTCTAATGCAAATTGCAGATATAATGTGTTGTATGAGATTGCTTTAAATTTTGTTCATAAATATTTTGAAGTTTTTTTTCTTCGCTAAGAACAATACATTTAGTGCCAAATTTTTTATGCTGCATAGCGTTTTGGGATGACTTACTAAATTATATTTTTGTGTTGCTGACGGCAAAACTGTCGACTTTGGATTTTATACAGCTTTTTATATCGATCAATAAAATTACGTACCTATGTACTTAGAAAAAAGTTAAATCTAGTAGAAAAATAAAGAGACATAATTGGATTCATATTCAGTATTACGATATAAAAATAAAACCAAAAGAAGTACTTACCTATACTCAGTACCAATGATTTAAACGGACTATCTCTAGCTATAAACATTACCACTATAAAATACTGTATTCTGGTCTTGTAGATAAAATGGTTTTAAAGCTGGCCATATTACAACATTTAAAAAAATACATCCATTACCATTTTTTAATGTTTCATGTGGAATTAAAAGTGCAAAGTGTTGAACCATTTTGAAATCTTGAATTAATGCGCCAATTTTTCAGATAACTTGCCAAGGGTGTTATCATATTTTTTTTACATCCTGTATAATTGACACTTGGGAAAATCCCCATTATCTTAATGCTGCCCATGTCACTATTAGGTATTGTACTTTTTCCACTGGCAAGTTAATACTATTGGTAGGTACTACTTACATAGGGTGGCACCAGGTGCATTTCTTTCTGGGCCATCCTGTACATATTATTAATTAATTCACATTGTAATAACTATATTTTTGATAATCAATCGCCTATTAGTCCTATTACAGACGTAGGTATGTACATTTACATTAGATACATAACCACTACAATTGATTTTTTAAAAAACATGACACCAAAACCTACACCTACACTTACAACATTTAAAATGTAGTCTTAATAAAAGTAAGATAACTTCAGCTGAAAAAATATACTAAATACTTATTATGCGGTACAATTTTTGTTATTTGTATTTCGCCTTACGTAGATAGTGTATTTGTGTATTGTTATTTATTTGAATTCAATTTAAGCAATATTACTTATGATGATTAAAGTGGTATACCTACATTCAATGCTGAATACTGATTTTTATTTTGACTTGAGCGAGTGCTTAGTTAAAGTTTCTTTAAAATCCACAGATAAAGAAGCAAGATAGCTAAGTAGCCTAAAATTGGCTAATGCGGCTATCTTTGCCCCAAGTATTCATCTATCTACTATTGGAAGAAGTACTATGTAACAAGCCAAGCAAGATCAACACAGCAGGTACCATTATTAAATATTCTAGTAGCTAGTGAGCACAGCAGAAACATTCGAGACAGTTAAGTAAGTTATTAAATAAAACGTGCTATTGTTATCCCGGTCAGGTACGTTTGTCGGCCGAGGAGTTATTTTCCGCATACTAATGCCTCCCTCCCTTGAGAAAAAAACTAGGTAACAGCCAAAGTTTTAAACTTTGCCATCCGTTAATTTGGTAACGTTTTCCCCCCCTTTTTTTACGGGCAATAAGTTTGCTAAAAAAATACTGGCTGTGGATTCACTCGGTGTTTTGGTCCTTCGAGCCGGATATACTCCGCCGGTATGTACTCTTTCTTTTACATAAATATGGGTGCAGAGCAAGGCAATATCCGCCAGTGTGATCGACATAAGTACATAGGTAATTTTGTAGTTAGGGGTTTATGTTGTATGTTGATGGTTTTAGAATTTTACATAAGTAGCCGTAAGTTGTAGTCAAAATTGTAGCAGGTTGGCATGACAACATTGATTTACCAAACAAACTTGCATGTTCACAACAGCGGAGCTGTCTCTTGTGTATAGCAAGACATTATTATGCTTTAAAACAAGTAGGTAGGTAGTGACCTAGTTTCTGTATAGAAGCTGCAGAATTGGTCGCTTGTTGAAATGTGGAAATACAACAACAGTCATACAGTCATCGGCGTGAGGCTTTCGTTTCCCTGAGTGAGTCAGTCTGTCGCGTTACGGCGGCAGCGGGCACTCCGGCAGGCGGCAGGCCGCAGGACTCATTCAAACCGTTTGAACCTTTGAAGTGGCTGAGGTATGCGGAGTGAAGCTCGGGCGGGTGCCGCAGGTACGACGCGCCACTCGCCGGCCGCACAGCTGCCTCGCCGCGACGCCGCCGCCCATTGGTCCCCGACCGGTCCCACCGCGCGCCCCACCGTTCCCCTCACCCGCCCGCACTACTCCGCGCGAACACCAAACGAAACGAATTCTTATTCATCACGACCGTTGCTGCCGTTGAAACGAGCGTGTTTTGTGCCCGTATTCCGCGTAATCTTATCGAAACGCACTCACTGTGGAATACTATGCTCGCGGTACCGACCCGATACAATTTTCTCGTGAATTAAAGTGTCTCAGTGACGGATCCACCGGGACCCTGGTGACGGGAGAGGTGCATATTTACGCTATGAAAGCACCCGGACGGCCCAGTGTTTTTGTACTTTTTGTTTCGACGGTGGTTTGTGAACGGCTCCGTAGCAGGCTTTTTACCATGTGCGTCAGATAGTGTGTTGTGCTCGTATTAGTTGTGTTAAAACTAATATGCTAGCCGTTATACTGTGTTTGTGTGAGTGAGTGAGTTGGCGCCAAACATGAAGGTGACAGTGTGCTTCGGTGCCGTGAGGGTTCTGGTGCCTTGTGGTCCTGGAGACCTGCTGGTCAGGGACCTGGTCCGGGAGGCCACTCTCCGCTACAAGAAAGCTACTGGACAGGTCAGTACCACCTCTCATTAAAACCCCTATGAACTTACCCCATTCTCCTTTGTGTCAATCAAGCAGAGACTTTACAACCTATTTTATGGCTAGAGCTGCAGTAACTGAAACCCGATCTAAGTAAGAAAATTGCGTAATACGTTAAAGTGATGATTAAGCATCCGACTGCGCGCGCGATTAGCAATATCAGTTACCTACTTGAACGGCTTGAACCCTCTGATAACTCGAAGTCACTACTCAAAAATCCCCAAACTCTTAAGGAAAAATTGCTTTGATTTTACCGCAGAAAATGTCATAGGCTACCTAACAACACAGCTGCATTGTACCCTATACGTATGGCACCATAACGTGCGAATAGCTCTGTCTGATGATCTCCCCTCGTCGCATGTTTTGCAACAATCTGTATCTGGTCGAGTTTTTGCATAACGACCATTAGATTGTGGAATGCACAGCACAGCATAAGCCATGAGTACCAACTGGAGTAGCCGGAGGCCACTTTCGCGACGATGGTACTTAGGTACGACCTATTCAAGATAGCCGGTGAGAATTGCGTTGTGGTCGCACTGGACGAGCCAAGTCGTTTGCTTTCATAACATCGTGCACGTTTGTGCTCTGACTGGTTCTTCACCTAACCTGCAAACTATATCGTCCTAATAACCTCCCTCAAGTCATTGCGCGAGGAGATATCAGTGGGTCCGAAATTATATCTTGGAACTCCTGGAAGCCCCGAAAACGTTACCGTCATCGTCACACAAATTAAGATTACCTACCTTACGACTCGGATATGAGACGTAGAAATCGATGCATTTTTTGTGACCTGCCAAATTACCAACTTATGGATCCTCGGGCAGTTACATAAACATAACACACCCTCGTATGATTTCACTCACGAAGGGCAAAGCAAAGGCATCAACAAATATCCACTTAGAAGCAAGCAAAGGTCAAGATTCCAGTTATTACCTGGTAATTCTATCGTAAACAGTAGAAATTAGGACCAACTCCTGAAGGGTTCTCTATCTTGCTCAATTCTCCGAAGGTGATCAATAATTTTACGTCTCTTGACATGAAAGTTCCATCTTTATGGGCACCATTAGGTACTGGCGCGTTCATTTGGGGCTCTAGCAGCAATTGCGATATAAGACAGACATTCACCTGCAGCTTGCAGACACGCACGTAGGAAGCGGCTGACCTTGCTTGTCACTCCGATACCAGGCACGGCCAGCAGGGGGAGTATAACTCATGATTGGAACTCGTTGTAAGACCATGAGATTGAATTGAAGACCTCACAAGCTGCGTCTGAAGACGGCTTATCGTGCTGTTGTGAAAATAACTTGAAGTTCAAAACTGGTTCGCAGTTTGTTGGTCAACATACAAAGTGGGCAGGTTACCAAAACTAGCTCAGTTTCGTAAACGAAACGATAATTGATGGCCGGAATTACTTAGTAATTCGAATCCGACACCCATTTCGTCATTGCACAGACAGGACCATTATTTTTCTACCTAGACAGGTAAGTGTTGCCTCAAAAGGTACCAACTCGATGATGAATTATGGATTAAGATTGAAGGCTACTGATTATAAATTTTATCAGTCTAATTACCATGTATTACATAAAGTGCACACACATGGAATTTTCTGTTTTGGTGAACGATAAGTAGAATTCCGCGTGATTTGCGGCGGGTGTTGTGCAAGTGTGCAACGCAAAGGTCGCCGCTCAAAGCAACCAAAGCAGCAACCGGCGAATGAAAACTTGCCGCTTCACTGACGAAACAATAAATCACCCAAATTCCTAGGAACTACAAAACGTTTTACCAAATTGTACCAAATTATTGAAATTCAAAACGAACAAAAAATAAATGGAACACCGTGGAAGCCTCTGCATTCCCAATATTTTGGCAACACTTCTCTTTGTTCCATCACGTACTATACTTGGAAAATACCTTTAACGATTTCATAAAACAGTCGAAACCGCCAAAACAATAGGTCTCGTTGTTTGTAAGGCGCGGGCGCAGGTATGCGGCGAGGGCTGGCCGTTGTGTCTGTCTCCTCAGACTCCTATTGTGACTTATACCCTGATAATTAAAGTTCTACGAAATACCACGAGAGCTCATTTTATATCAGCTCTTACCTTGTAATTTTAAAGTTGACGAGATATCCTAGGGCTCAAGCTCAACCCGAATATGGATCTTCAAAGTAGTGACAATGAAAACCATAATGGCATGACCAATGTAGATATTGTACAACGTAATGACGCAGGATCCTGGAGACCGGTTCTGAGAAAAAAATACTCGATCCACAATCCGAGACATTCAAATGACTTGTCGAGGATTGTACCTAACCTACCATGACTTGACTTTATAAGTTTTCCTTCCAGCATAAGGCCATGATTTTACTCTCTTGGGAACGGGAACAAGTTTATTATGGAAACTATTATAGCGCCATATGTTGCTTCTTGTAAGAGTTTAGGGACGGAAGAGCTTTGTCCGAACTTTTTTTTGTAGTTCGAAATTATGTTTCCATGCACGTGTTCCACAGTATCAAGTGTTTGAAAGAAAAAAATACTTTTGAACACATTCTACACAATTACAAAAAGTCCACTTCAAAGATACCTTCAAACTAAAAAAATATCTTGCGACCAGAATGATTATCTTCAATAATATTATACAAGAATACGATATCTAACATCAAAAACTACACCCGGGGCAGTACATAAGTGAGATGAATATAAACGCTAGTAAGAAAAAGAAGCCTAGAGAACTGTAACCTACCATTCTTGCCCTCAGTACGCGTCTATAGGCGGATACAACCACTTTTACGAGCACATCAGATGGCCTGACCTAAAGGAAGTGCCGCATAAGGCAGATCGTTTAATCCCTTCTACAGCTGCTGTGATTATCGACCCACTGAGCTGGAGTATCTAGTTGCTATTGGCAACTAATAGCTACGCGGCAGTCTAGAAAGATGTTCTGGTGAAACCCGGTTTCATACTTTTATATCCGAAAAGTATGTGACCAAGAGTCTTTACCGAGATTAGTTACCTTCTAAGTACCTCCTTTCTAAAGAACTTGATATTTCCCATAGATTTGTCTAGGTAGGTACTTGGCAAGACGGTAGCGTACTTGGCAGTAACATTTTCAGTACAGACTTCTAACGAACCTAACTCCTAATAGTCTAATTTAATACGTTGACTCATCCCATTCGCAGTTACTCAGAGTCGGGGTACAATCATGGTCATACTCACACATGTAGATAAGTATACAATACATAGTAAATAAGTAAGTACACCGCGAACACACTTCGCATCAACACAACATGACATATTCAATACGTCCCACAATATCAGCAGTTATGTCCACGTGTCGATCAATCCATAGATTCACATGTTAATGTGAGCTCTATCCCGAAATTCTTCAATTCTGCTTTTCAAAAAAGCCCATGGGAACGTACTTCATGGTACTTGGTAACTCAAATTAGTATTCAGTCCTCGCTTGTTATGAAGTGCGGAATGTTACCTTCGAAACCGCGTCACTAAGCTATGCGTGGGCGCAGACTTGGTGCGGTCTAAGTAAGCACAGAATAGCACAGATTGTTTTGCGCCGCGTTGACTCATGCACTCGTGTGTCACTTAACATCTCTCTTGACGACCAATTAGGCAAGCAGCCGTTGGCAAATGAGTGTAGAGTATCACGTACTGCCACTACTGAAGATGAGACTTGAGATCATGTTTCGATAGCCTTCATTTGTTTTAGGTTGCGCGCACGTCTACCACCTACTAGAATGCTTCCTTTATGGTTTCATTATTATTTCAGTAGGTAGGTGGACTATTCTCAATTAAAAATTAGGTACCTACCTATTTAGTTTGGTCTTGCAATTGGTGCTTCGGTACCATTAGGTTTATCAAACTGCACTGATGGTGAATCATAGTGCACGTGGTTAGCTCGTGTTCCAGTACAGATATTATTTTTATGAGTACCTTTATGGGTAACAGTAAGTGGCGGTATAGAGGGGTGTCGCCAGTCAACATTATTATGTATTGTATCTAAGCCAGTTACTTGCTACCATTCACTCGCGGTTCCTTTGAAGCTTTATGAAATTGATAACTGAAAGCATTTAGAGATAGCGCTAAGTAATAATGGTGTTATTTAGATGGCTTAGTTCTATATCCGGGATTCCATTGACGTTACACAAACAAAACAACCTCTTATTCAACGTATGTTATTAAATATAGACTTCGGAGCAAAAGCTCTTGAATAACTTTGATATCCTCTTGATCTCAAAGAAGACAAACCACATTCGATCTATTTTTAAGAATACACAGACCCTGAGAACAAAAACCAGTTGAATTGATGTCTGACAATGCGCAATAATGGAAATACGTATGTAAACTTGTCAAGTCTTCATCATATTTTAAACTTACCAAAACGAGTCGTATCTGACATAGTACCTATCATTACCAAGGTCAGACATTATACACGGAGTTATTAAATGATTTAATTTGCTAACCCCGTTTTGGAATAAAAAAACAAAAAGAGTGCCCCACCTACATTGTTTCATTGTGATGTCGTCTCAATTTGTTTGCTGTCTATTCTAATTAAAAAATATATTAAACGAATATCACCGCTACATCCCGGCCAGATCAGATAGATCATTGTGATTGTTATGATGATGATGATGATGAACCATTCTCACTCACCAGCTCATTGTTTTCGATAACTTTCCTAATGTTCTATACCCTGGGACTCTTTTGTCCCTCAATTTCCGAATATAATTTGATACTTTTGTTTTTTCTAACGCGATGATAGATAATTCGATTAAATTACTTGGTCGTTACAGCAGTGCGTTTCCACTGTGCAACGAAACTCAATATAAGAATATGCCATGTAAATAGTTGATTTGAATGATTGCCCCAACCTGGACCCTATAAGCAGCGATATTTTAGAAAAAACCACCCTCCTTTCATACTTCATAGGGCCCAGTACGTGTAATTCATTAGTTTAGCTACAATTTTCGCCAATATCTTTTGAGTTTGACGCGAATTCTTCTCTGATCAGAGATCCAAGATATCATGGCTTGAGAACAACCCACAATCCTAAAATCCACGAGCGCCTTGTTCCGTTTGGCAGCCTCAAAGGGAGAAATAGCCAAGATGATTGCTATAACCCGATAGTAGGAGATCCCCAATGTGGCCATATTACACAAAGAGCCTAACAAAAAGCCTAAAGCCCTATGTAAACCCAGCCCCGCTGTCACTGTTGTCCAGCCAAAGATTGTCTCTGTCGTAGTCGGTAGCAGCTTGCTCTACCAACGGTTTTTATGCCCAGCGCGTAATTACCAAGCGGCGCGGGCCGCCCTCGCTGGAATGCGGCTCTACCTGTGCTAGAGAGCACTATTAAGGCTCCTCTACACGTCTACAGAGGCATCTGCAGACGTCATCTCCGGATGCGTCCGCCGACGTGTAGAGGGGGTGATTTGCGTATCTGTGGTAGGTATTTAACGTCTGGAGACGCGTCCGCCTCGAATCCGATGGTTGTCGGTTTTTTGGCACACATCAAAGGGTTTCGGCGCGAACCTCCGGCGTCTGTCCACACGTCTGCCGACGCATCAGTTTGATCGTAGATGCGAATGAGAGTGCACGCGTGCTTCTTGTGGTTTAATTCCCCCCGAAATGACTAATAATATGAGCGTCGAGGAAACTTTTAGGTTTATTGAGCTCTATCAAGCTGAAAACTTTCTTTGGAATTCAAAAAATAAATATTACAAAAATAAAAATGTTGTAAGGAGGTATAATAATTCAGCTAAGTAGCTATTTCAATTATGTTTTTCTATTGAGACTACTGCAAAACTAATTGGATATCTAACCTACCTAAAATACCTACCAGTACATGACATTATGATGATGTTTACCTATACCTAAATATACTCCGTGCAATTTTTGTGGTTTTAAAGCCGAAGGTATTTTGTTGCACTGGTGATTTTGAGCCAAATTACAAATTTTCATCCCAAAACGCGCGAAAAAAAAATTCACTTCTCCATACAAATTGTGTCGATTGGCGATAGCCCGTTTGTATTGGGAAGTGTTTTTTTTTTTCGCTCGTTTTGAAGTAAAATTTTGGAATTTGGCTCAGAATCACGAGTGCAACTAAATACCTTCGGCTTTAAAACCACTAAAATTCCACGGTGTATAGTACCTACTAAATAAATAAATAGGTGCGGCAGCTACTGTCTCAAGGGGCGAACGCGTGTTTCGTCTGTCGGGAATGAACATAGACTGATCGACATACAGACGTGTGGACAGCTCGTGGAAATTCATCTGCAGATGCATCTGCCAGCGTCCGCAGATGCATCTGCTGACGTGTAGAGGAGGCTTTACACGTAACATTTGGATGACGAGTGTTGCACTACAGGGTGCACTCTAAGTCGATAGCGGAACTTTAAGTAGGCTATCTACTGATCAATACAAACATCTTGTACCTACTAGGTGGCGAAAAAAAGGGAGTGAAAGAAATATCAGCTGTTCCATACAAAAGGTCGACTCAGTACTGCGCCAAATGTATGAAACAGCTGATATTTTTTTCGCTCCATTTTTGTCGCCACCTAGTACAAGTTGTTTGTATTGATCAGTAGACAGCCTACTTAAAGTTCCGCTATCGACTTAGAGTGCACCCTGTAGTAGGGCCCGCGTTCGACGGATGGACAGGGAAAGGCATGATTGGGGCATGAGAAAAGTACAACAGAAGGAGACTACCTACACGCAACATTTGGTTGACGAGTGTTGAACTGTAGCGTTCGACGGATGGGCACTTGGGCAGAGATATGATTGATTGTTGGCAGTATGAAGTGCAATGACTTTTCAAATACTTACAATAGAAGTGGACTGTGGAGAGTTTTCACCACATTTCTAAACGGCTACTAGAGTAGAGGGGCATCAAATTAGTTACTCGCTAAGATTTCAATTTTTGTTTTATTTGCTAACCATATTCTTGTGATACTTATTGAGTTGTATATGGTAGCGGGTTTTCTGTCACCCCAATCTTTATGTATTTTAATTGATTCGATATATTCGGTGAAGTATGACGATTCGGGGCGGTTTTGTTGAGAGTCTTGAGTTGTTCCTCTGTTGTGTACATATCTTGCAAGGGTAGCGAGCGATTGATACTTAGTTGGACAAAAAAGCAAGTTGGCTTCGGATTCAAATTCCTGTCTTTTGATTGGGGGGTTTGGTGTGATAGACAAGTTGATTACTTGGGCGGTATAATACGCATTTCTATATCTATGCCTGCTTTAAGGTCATTCTATCTTGAAGCAGGCCTAGAATGATGAACCTTTTAAAGCATTGAGAGTTCATGCATCTGTATGTCCCGCTGTAGATAATAAAAGAGCACTTTATCGGACACGATGTGGAAAACCATGCTAGACGTGGTTTTAAACGCAGATTGCAAATAACTGCAACCCAGTGCGCGTCTACGTTAGAGGTCGCTTTCTGTATGAGCCCAACTTCCGTAGGAGTAAGCAATGTGTAAATAACAACAAACAATGTACCTACTCGAGGTCGCGGGCCGCGTGCGCGTGGGCAACTGCACGCAGCTTGGTGCAATACAGGGAGGGAGCTGCCGCGAGCTATGAGCCATCTATTTATTACCGAAGCAAACATTTGTGAATCTACCAATTACTTGATGATTTCAATTTTCATCTATCCGACCGGATTCGGTCACGGCGACTGTTGCGGCTGGGGAAGGCGTTGGCTGTAAAAGTGCGGTTGCACTGGCTACACGTTAAAATTTCATTAGAGTAGTTATACTGTATGGCCGCTGGCGGTCTACATCTGAGTTCATCATGTCTGGCATCAAGAGCAGCTCTTCGTTTGGCCTCGAACTCGTCGATGTTAGAGTTGACTGTATGCCGCCAGTGCCAGCGCCAGAACAGGCTGAAGACCTTCAGCCTTTTCTTCCCATGTCAAATTTTCATAATTATCTTTCCAAGTGGTGTTTCTGCACGTCCTTAAACCTAAGGTACTGCCCGCCTTTCGTACGTTTCCCGTTGAGGAGTTCGCTGTATAAGATGCTTTTTGCCATCCTTTCCTCCGGCATCTGCGGCACGTGGCCACACCAGGTTTGCTTACGCGAGAGAAGTCATAATTTCGATATCTCTAGCTTGCGGTAGATCCTCCGTCCACATGCCTGCGCATGCAAACCTTCCTTTAGAAGCGAAGCCGCCGCATTCTTTACGCCGCCGTTTTGATGACCTTTTAATGACGCATTTTCATCAAATTACGACCATTTACCTTTTTAACGCAAAAACATTATGCGCGTGTTGCGTTTAGAATTCCATTCCACCTCTACCGGAAAACGTTTATGTTTGCTGAACAAAAACAGAGGGTAGTTAGATACTCAGGCACTTAGTCGAAACAATGTGAAACAGTACTCCGCGTTCCCTGCCATTGTTTGGTTCCCCCGTACCTACGATTTGCAGACCTATGACCCAACTACGCACCGCAACGACTATAATAACTAAACTATTACTACGCGACTAGCATGTTGATTCATTACTAGCTTTACCATGCTCTATAGATTGCTCTAACTATCACCACATAGACTAAATCAACTGAGTGATGAAGAAGCAGGTGCACTAACACGCACGCTATCAAGTTCGATAAGGTCCTTCAGGCCATACGTGCGATTAATAGGCTCATCAAAGTACTTCCTACAACTCCTTACATGGTTACATAAAAAGTTTTGACTACTACTTACTAGCAGGTAGACGCTGTCCTTGTGCTACGTAGGTGAATAAAAGGGCGATCAACGTAACTTAGCGTCTTATCTAATCTCATGCACAAAACATTGTTTCAAGAATCCGGTTCACACTAAACCTGAGATAAAGCCTCGAGTACCTAATTGCCAATTTACTTCTAAGCGGATTACATGTCTCCCATGTCACATGTCTCAGAAATAGGTGGAGCACTCAAAGAATGCTTTTAATAAAAACTGTTTCGAGTTTTTATCTGCTCAGTTTATCAGTCAAGCGTCAGATCCATTGGCCCATTTATTTTTCCGATAACGTGGAAAAACGCGACAGATGCGGTAACATTACGTGATTCAGATACTACAAAAATTGGTGATCCGAACTTTACTCTAAACCAGTGGTTCTTAACCTTTTAGTGATGGCGGACCATTTGACAATATTTCTGTCTTGCCGCGGACCACCAACTGTTTGGAGGTTAAACACGTAAATCTTAATTAATAAGGGGTTGTTTTATCTCTAATTAAAGTACGCATACAATTATTCAAAGCTTAGCATAATTTTTAAATAGGAAATTACTGTACTCATATTCGTGAAACATACTTTTATCAGGACAAATGCGCGCGAAGCGCGCCCGAAAATTCACCGATGTTGCCCTTGAGATTTGCTTGTTTGTAAATATGCAACTCGCGCCTAGTGTGTCCGAAAATTATCGATTATCCTTAAACCTTTTTTGAGTTAATACATGTGGTAAATGCGCGCGCAGCGCGCCCGAAAATTCACCAGCTTTATTATATCGGATATTCATTATAGGACTCGGATATTTACCGATTGCATCTACTCTTTTTCATAATAGACGCGCCTAGTGTGCCAGAAAATGTATAGCAGATTATACATTAACATTATTTGACTTTTTTTACCTGCTTTTAAATTTGAGACTATGTAATTAAGATAAATGCGCGCGCGGGCTCGGAAATCCACTGATTGCCCTACCCTTTTTCATAATAGAAAGTCCCTTGGTTGTAAATAGAACAAACGCGCGCAGCGCGCCCGAAAAAATTGTTTTTTTACAGTACATTATGCCTTCCAAAACCACTAAATTACGAAGACATTTTTCAGGTGGCTTCGCGGACCACTTCGGGTGCCTCCGCGGACCACCAGTGGTCCGCGGACCATAGGTTAAGAACCACTGCTCTAAACGAACAAACCGAACTAACTTCCTGGTTGTGGAGTAGGATGTCGTAAAATGTATGTGGTAGCCAAAAAAATCATGCGAACTCACTAAAAACCACGAGCAAGTAACGTGAAACCCCAGCAAACCCCGTTTCTGCGTAGTGCTTCCGTTGTTCACTCTCGGTTTCTGTCCCACGGCGGTCACCCTCTGATGCACACCCTTCCAGTGATTCCACCGGGTCTTCCAGACACGCTGCTTCGACCACCCAATTTCCGGTCTCAAGTATTATTTTTTGTAATCTGTGCTCCAGTCTCCAAAGTGATCCAAGTAGTACGGGAGGCCGCTCCGCTCGAATTATCGTAGCGAAGAAAGTGGTTTTCGGAGCCGCTTGCATTTTTACTCGTACTTTCTGTCTGGTGTTGTGATAGGTTCAATCATAGCCACAATGGCAATCCCGTTGCTGATGGTTCACCGTAATTACAGTCTATCTACTTCTTTCATACAATAATTTCGTGAAATTGGAGCACTGCTCCATTACAGTTTGGCGAAACAAGGTCTTCAGAACCTGCTATGTAGTCCGACCTTTCACCTTTATGACGAGTTCTACACCATCTGAAGGAGGGCTCATGGGTGCCAAACTGCCAACTCAGAAGAGACAGTGGTTTTTATTTAGTTGTAAGCGTCAACGCTTCATCACTGACACTGCAAATGCGGGTCAGTCCTCAAAACCAATCGATCGATACTTATTACGCGATGATATTTTCACGAGTTGTGTATTAGCGTTCAGTTCAAGGTTGAGCAACGTCGTTGTTGTCGCACGCGGAAAGGTCGCATGAAGATTGGCAACAGACAGCAGCCGAGTGGGTCGGCGACCTCGTGATGTAATCGGTCCCAGTATTGTATGGCTGTTTTCGGCTATACAACGTCCAATGTCCATAGCTCTAACATCGCAAGGTGTATCGCGTCTTTAAAAAAAAGTTACCTAATTTACCTACCAAACGTAAATTTAAGTGACATCATATTTCACCCATTGTGCTGTGTTCCCCCTTTGGCCATCAGGTAGGTAACCATTTTAGGTCCCCAATTTCCTTTTTGAGTGTTGCCGTGTATTACTACACTGGAATTGATCCGGAAATTAAGAGATTAGGACCGGATCGGGCTTTTACGGCAATGTGGGTGTGATTTAAGCATGCCATATCGTAGCCTCCAGCACTACTAGTAGCATGGAAACAAACATCGAATAATAGAAAACTTTCGTTTTAAAAGTTTGTAAAACAATGAACTAAAAAAATGTGAGGAAGTTGTGAAAGTTTGTACGGTCGGAACAGCTGGTAAATGCCATTAGGGTAACGCTCTTCCACAGACTTTGCGCTCTTCAATACATTACAATGATGGCTGTTTTCTTTGCATTAATGTTATTGTCCCGAGATGGGAAGCTGCTATTGCTACTGCTGCGCACGAGTTTCTAATGCCTAGTTTAGATGTAATACCTACATTACTGCGACTGTAGGTGGCAGTGATAAGTGCAATCGTGTAACCCACTGCCGCTGGCGCTACGATGAAATATTTGTGGTCAGTTGTGGCCGTGGCCACATGCAGCGCGGGGAAAAAAGTAGACGTATGTGTGAATAGGGGGTATCGTACTCCTTTCGCCTTATTGCTTCGCGTGGAATTTAACGCTTTTCTAACTGAGCTCGTGAAAATTAAGTTAATGCAGTGTTTACGAGTGTGCAATTATAACAGTGCTTAGCGTTCACTCATCACTGTCGTTAACAACAGCTACAGACAACAATCTCGTACCTACCTAATAATCTGCTATGTTGTTGTGATCATATGTGCCCACTAAGGACTTTACGGAGTGGTCTTCTAATACGGTTTTTATATGAACTAGCAGAACTTCAGAAATCCAACCATCCAGAGGATTTTTGTGGTATTGTTTATTATTCATTTTTTCATACCGGGGGTCAACTCTACATTCATACAGCTTGTTCTCTATCATGCAAGCATTTCAAAGCTGATTCTTGGAGATTTCTCAAGAAACCCGATCAATATGATCATAATACCAAGAACTTAGCGGGCTGGCCATCGATACCAGGCTCTAATCCCATAAAAGGGCTTTGCTCTACTTTGTTGACGCAGTACACGCATGGCAGCAGGGTAGACTACTGAACTAAGCACTTTGATGGATTCATAATGCCTACATAGCGGTTTATTTTTTGTCTCGCCCGTGAGTTGAAATTAGTTCTACTACCAATCGTAGAACACTTGCTTGTTAAACAACTTTAGCATCAGTACCGACATCTATGACGCTATAACTGAACCGGATAAGTAGGTGTTGCGTTCATTGTGGAGCATCGTCCAAGTTGTAGAGTCGCAAGACTTCGAAGTGAATCTATAAGACGCAAGATGGCGCCACTTGCCTCGTAATAATATAATGGATGGATAATCTACTGTGCATTTTAGTTCTGTATATCTCTCTCTGTGCTGTATGCTCTTACTGTTACAAAATAATTATTTTAAAATTAAAAAAAAACTGGATTCTCTCGACCATCAAACCGAATGGCCCATCAAATCATGGGAATGTAGATTTACGCTCCCAAAAACCCATGGAGGATATCCTTGAAGTATTCCAATTCAACATTAACATTTAGGGTGGTTGAACGTGTTGTGTGAGTTCTGGTAGGCTAGTGTCTATCATTTTGGGGGAGGGCATCACAATGCTGTCACGCTGGAGTGACTCGTCACAGTCCGCCGAGCCTTGTCGCGCCACTGACCCCCTGCACAAAACCACCTCTACCACCCACATGCTGAACTACCTTTTATTACTTTTGAGGAAGGTGTATAATTGCCAACTCACCTGCTCGAAACACCGACAACCTTAGCCCCTAGGCACCTGTATGCTAAACTCCCCCTTATTACGGCGAGGCAAGTTGCTTAGATGCTGCAAATGCAAAGTTGTCGGTACTTATCTCTAGTGCACTTGACCATGTCTCCTTTTGTAACCCCTTTTTCCTCATGTCAGTCCTGTGCGACTCCTGTTTGAGACAGGAAATTGCTATTTTGGTTGTTAGATAGCGATCTCCCATATCTCCGAAGGGTTAAGTAGATGCATCACTTCATTTAGGGCTAGCTCTAAAAACTCAACCGTGGCATCGTTTTCTCTTCCTCTCTCTGACTGAGAGAAGGTATCTGTTGAACAGTGGGTTTTGCTTGGGTCATAACATGGGCTGTGGATGTACTCGTAACCTCTGCCAACCTTCTTGTGGCATTCTAGCGGTATAGGCCTATTCTGAAAGGCCCTATGTTTACATGGTAAACGACTAGCGACTGTTCAATAGCCACTTCAGCGGGGTGCGGGGCAGCCTCGGGCCTTCGCCTCCCGACCCCGCCTCCCGCCTCCCCCCTCCCCCCTTCGACCGTCGTCGTGAGGCGGCGCACGCGCAGAAGCCAGCCAGTTTAGCCAGTCGCTGCGCAGCCTCCTGTTTGTTGACAAATCCATCAACGCTTGAAGTTTTAGTGACAGTTTCGTGACCCAAAGTGCTTCAAATTTTGTGCTCGGGCGTGCGTACAAGTTTTATGTGAAAATGTTATGTTTTAGAGTCCTTGTTACATTAAATTTGTCGTTGAGGTTACTTGAATACCAAGTAACCAAGTAATCACCAGCTTCTAAGACGTGTACCTAATGCAGAGAAGTTGGGACTGTTTGCATCCCACACATAACTCAAGGACCCACGTCAGAACAGTGATAACGTTTCAGATAAGAGCGTACCTAATAACAATTACTCTTACTCATACGTATACTTAAGTGTCGCGTATTATTATCGCGGTTCTCTTATGTAATCCGATGTAACTCTGAAATTGCTTCAGCGCACAGCATTGTCCACGGTGTATTGTGCAGCGTTGCATATTGCATTGCATGCGCGCGCGCCGCATGCAACATTCAAATAAACTAGTGCAACGTTTAGTCAGTCGAGATTTGCTGAAAAATCCATCGCCCTTGACTTGCTAAGAATATTGGTAGCTAATTTAGAAAGCAAGACCTCACGGTGTATTGAGGAAAATATTATCCGATTAAGTAAATCACCGTGGATAAAAAGAGCAACTTTCATGATCATAGTTGGTATAAATTATGTGAATGAAGAAGCAATATCCATTCATACGCCATTTCTTGTGGCAACCTAGTTAACCACAAATCACTCTAATGGCAAACATTGCCACAGATCGTGCTACATTGTGCTGACATTGTTCTTGAATTGAACAGAGGGTAGTAGGTAGCATGCAGCACGGAATTTCTCGACACAGATCTACATTCCCGCCTAGATAGAGCTAGACAGAAAGCGGCGATGTCGTTAGGCATTCCCTATGGCTTTCCAATAATTTAGCTGTAGATATCTATTCTCGATATCATGGCTGTGACATTGGCAATCTACACGTTTGGCGACAGAGTTATTGACCGAGTCTGAAAAGAGAGGGGATGAAAAAATCGGGCAAATTGTCGACTGCTGAGAAGTCTTATAAAATGTTAAATCAGTATAAAAGCAAATGCTCATAATTGAGATGCAATATAAAACAATGCGTCTGTGGCCTCAACAAAGACCATAAATGCTACTAAATCTCCCAGGGTGCTGGTGCTAAATTTCTACACCGGGAGATACGTTATCACCGCTTTCAAAGTTTCTAATTAATGATAATTGGATTGTTGTATAGTTGGCATTATTGTTTCGCCCGTAGATACCTCTAGATTCCATTCCCACGAACACATATTCACCCAGCACCCGGTTGACAATGGCTTGAATGTTGTCGGTTTGGTAACAGTAAGTATATTATTCGTTGTTGGGCCCTGCTGCGTGTTTCGCTGTTGTCAACCTGTCCGTTTGTTGCAATTCACAGGATGTCGGCTTTTGTAATGTCACGTCTGAGCAATTATTTGTGACAAGAATGCACACAACTGATACGTTTTGTTCATAATCACGTTTTGACCAACAATCACATCTTGTGTAGCAAAAACAAAAGGGCCTTCTTTGAGATTTCCCCATTCCTTTGGGTTGGTTCTTCAGCAAGTGAGAGGAGACAGATCGTGATGTTATTAATTGAGCAATTGACATCATTCCTTTCTTGTCATTGAAACAATGTCAGACATCGCCAAACCCCTTTCATTTCCATCACTGAATTACAAAACGAATCTCGGTAGAGTCAACGTATCGCAAACTATGCAGTAAGCCGGTACGGTATTCTGCATGTAGCAATTACTATTCTTGCATATTGTAATGCAAGGCCTTTTAGAATTCAGGCTGGGTTGTTGACCGCTCACTGAAATCACGCTTGGTTGCCCGAACGGATTTATAAATTAATCTACAGGGCTACATTCCATACTAAACTGTTCGACGTTTGGAGGAACTGATATTTTTTTAGTTCAAGAGATGGTCCTAAAAGTTGTTTTGATGAATAGAAAGATTTATCCTAAGGATTTCAAATCTATGATAGGTATTTTTTTTATATTTCACTTCTCAGTCCTTTAAAGTAAGCCGGGAGCTATCAACCATCCATAATTTATTTAGCTCGAGCATTATTGACCTTAAGCAATTCAGGGGTCAATTGTCACGCATTATCTTACAAATCACGGAGTTTAATTTCTCGTTTCCGATATTCGCCCATCAGCAGCATTTAGATGAGACAGATAGCTCCAAATATATGTATACTTCGGTAGGTTTACTATTACAGATAAAAAAAATAGTTCTCCTTTTGGGCTTCATCAGTCTAAAAAGCCTCTTATTTTAAGTGTTTCTTCTTGGACCACGGCCTAAGTTTTGCTTCTACTAAGCATATAATGTAAGGTAACTCAAAACCGAGGCTTTCTTTGATCTATTTGCCTGCAGACCATGTCGTGTGACATGTCCACTCTAATTAGCTTAGTGGCCAGCCATGCCATGATGCTAATTCCCTTTCTTCCATTTGGTTTTGTTTGACAAACACACGTTTCCGTTCGTCGTTGTTTGTGCAAGAAGCTCTTTTAAAACCCAACGTGGTTATTTGATGAAATCTCATATTCAGGTAGTCAACAGATAAGAAATCAAACGATTGGATCAATATTGCTTATCTTATACATAGAATAATGCTAATGTATTTTGATATCGCACCTTCAGATGAAAAATAATTGCATTTAATTCGTATTTTCAAATCAACCTGAAAGTTTCTGTTGCTTGCATTTTACAAAATTCTGAGGATTTTACCTTCCCCTTTATTTATCTGTGGAGCCAGATACGCAAAGATTTCTATCGAGATTACTCCTGTATTATATCGAGCACTTACGTCCAATTCATTGCCGCGGAACCTCACACCCCTTGCAAGCGCATGCATTATCTAAACAAATAATCAACGATTGGGTCTTTACATTGAAGTAAAGAATAAAAACAAACTAACTTTACTAATAGGCTCTACGTAAATGAGTTGATTGTAAAACCGAGGCACGGTGCTGCAGTTGCTGCTGTTGACACAGCGGCAGGTGGGGCGTGTGACGTAGTAGCAGATAACGCTGTGGTTGCCGATAACAACTTGCCAGCTTGCCACAGTCCCCCACACGCTCTCTTTGCGACGACGACGAAGGTACGGACCCGGGTTCGAGAGCTCGTAGAGAGCTCGCGCGTCCGTTCACTCGCTTGTTTATTTTTTGTCGTCGTCTGTTGACAGTCTAGCGGTTAACTGGCAACAGGTTGCCGTCTGTGTTGAATTGGACAGGATTAGTCAGAAGCACGTCAGAAGAGTTAGCGGCTGGTGATTATTTTGTGCATTTATTAACGATGAATTAGGAAATTATGTGTCAAAGTGGAAAATGTGGATCGAGATGCGTTAAATGTGAAGTGAAATACAACCTCAATGAAGAAGGCGAAAAGGAAGAACATTTCGCACAGTTCGCCGTTTAAGATGAAGGACTCTGCCCCGCGATGTGAGGATGTGGCCGACAAACTAGTGCGCCTGTTTGGCTGGAGGCAGACCTACCCGGTCCAGAAGTTGCAGAAGAATATCCTGCCCAAGCCCACACAAATAAAGGTAGAGTATTAACTAAGGAGAATATTGGTAATGGATTCTGTTCGGTAACATTTTTTGTTTAGTCGGAAGACAGTCCTCGTAAGATGTGCTTGATTGAGCACGTTGATTGAACTTAGTTTTTCTACAGATACGTATATTTAGCTCTACGTGCAAAAACCTTCGGTACACAAACGTTGATGTTGTTTGCTTTTGTGAGGCCTATTTCGAAAGGTTTATAAATTCGCGAGCCTTTCCATTCGCACTTACAGTAGGTGCACAGTGCACACAATTGAAAATGATTTTTATATGTCTCATCACATTGCTTAGTTTCGTATGTCGCGGCGTGTAGCTGCCATTGTTATGGGTAGTATCTACTTTCACGCGGTGTTTTGTTCGCGTCTGAAAGTGTTGGAAAGTCTGTCTGTTTTATAAATTCAGCCCGGTACAAGGTGCAATTAAGTCGTCAATGGGGAACATTGTGTCGATGGTCACGCGAAGCAGGTCGTTCAACTTCTGCATGCTGTTAGGGAATTTATAAAGCATCTACAGTACCTCCTCTCTCTAACTGCAAGTTCAGTTTCATTTATAGTTTTCTTCAGAAACGGAGATCATTAAACTGTCCTAGCCCCTTCATGGTTTAAAGATGCCTCTGACTAAGGGGATAAATCATTGCCTGAATAATTAGGAATCTTTACTAATGATCAGTATTCGGCCTCACGTCTAATCGCTCGCATTCCAACGCGATAGGCGGTGCCCGACGTACCCAGGGCACTTACATACACGTAGCTAGCATATCACACAGTGACACAGCTCGAGTATATGATTTTTGATAACACCTGCCCAAATGAATTGGCGAACAATTAGCCACCTTGACAAGCAATTCGACACACGAAGAGCGAACTTGTATGGATGGACGGATGTTGTTGGTAATATAAGGTAGGTACACCTAATGAAGTTACTCTGTATAATTATTTACGTGACGTACCTACGTCAATGTGATGCAAAAACAATCAAAATAAAACTTGTGTAGGTACTTACTGATACTGGAATCAAACAAATCAAACTACATATTATATCGATTGGCAGAGTAAACATTAATGAGTAAGAAGTTTGAACGAAATCCGAAACTAGTCGGCTTACCACAAAAAAAAAGTCAGTTCAAATAATTTAACATGCCTTTGAGACCTTGCTGTTAACACATATGTCAGTAACTATTTGGTGAACTACGCTACTACTGAACCTACCGTACCAAGTTACTTAATTCTGCCACCTATCTGGATAGCGCAGAACTAACTGGTTGAAACGTCTGTTCTGTTAGCATACCACAACCAAGTGAACCAACCAAGTCCGACTATTGTACTGGTTGCATGTTTGACCTCGCGCAAATAACCTTCGACCACCATAGCCAAGCCACCGGTCACCTCACTCGCTCCACCATTGTTACACAAACCACTACCGGTTGCCTTTACGGCTCCAGCGCCTGCGCCTGTTTACAAACATTTCCTGGTTTCCTGGAAACAATAGAAGTTTTCCTAAGAAGAAATCCGATTAATTACTCGTAGTATGTATTTTCGTTCGTTGTTGGTCTTTGTTCATACATGATTACAACCTACTTGGAATCCTGGATCTAATAATGCTTGTGTCCATTACTTATCGCCAATCTTTTTATTATTCTTTAGTAGCTTACCTATTCGTCCGAGCTTCTTAGGTACTTACCTAATAAGGACTTATTCATGTATGGTTGGTTGCCCCTAGCTGTTCCCACGATTATCATATCATCAGCGTGGATCGAGGCAAACAAATCGGGGTCTTGGCACTTCCAAGGTGGTGCAAATCGTTGTTTTCCATCGATAAAATATTTATTTATTGGCTTATTTATTGGCCTTTGTGTGCTAAAGTCGTTTGGTTAAATTGGCGTTTGCTTTCATCAAAGGAGTCTCACAAATTGTTTTTGCTCACCTACCTCTATATTCATGTTAGAGCTGATCACTTTAATACATTATTAAGTAGGTGAACGGTTACACGTTGTTGCTAACCGATGGTCTGTAGGCGTTTGATGCAGTCATCGTAACGTCCAAGTTTTAACGGCATTCGTATCTAGACAAACAGTTAAGTTTCGCCTTATTAGAAGCTTTGCAGTTACCTTTAGTTGTGTATTTTTTATGCATCGTTAGAATCATCAGAGATTGGATGAATCATTTATTCGATCACACAATTAATCCGTTATTTATAAAGGGTTGAATCTGCTTGAATTAAAGAAGTAGTTGCCTAATTGGTTAGTGATGAAGCCATACAACACGGCGATCGGGCCACAAATCAATTGGCAGCTGATTCCCGGTGATCCACGAATAGACGTTATTAACCTTATTTTAGTTTCTCTACGCTCGTTAGCGTGATTTAACTCATCGCCTGATAGATCTAAACGTTGACTTTTAATACCTTAGAAATTCTGGATGTGCACTTCCTGAAGTCATTACTTAACCAATCCGTTATTAGATAAGGTAAGGTAAACGATGGAATGTCCTAGCCTAGACTAAACATCACGTGGAATCTATAACTTTCAGCTGTAACAAACGCAAATAATCTTGTGTTTATGGAATCTCCTAACCTAACCTAATGAAGTAGCTAGCGCCCCACGCCGATGTGTGCGTTCATCAGTTAGTTAGTTCAGTCAGTTCAGCTTTTACTCCGGAGTCGCACGACCGCGTTGTCGGTTGCCGTTTGACGCCTTATAATCCGATAACAGCACGTGTAGTACGCGATCTAGTTCTACTACACACGGAGAAAGATCCCGAAACGCGTGTGATAGTATTTCGGTAGGAAGTGAAAATAGATTGTGATCGCACGTTTGAAGGCGCGAGGTTTTTTTGAAGATGTTACGAAAGTTATTATGGCACTATTATGCGTTCGGTTTAGAATAATTTGTGGCAAAAGAGAAACTAGTTCAGGTAGAACAGCCAACCAAAGCGATAATGATGTTAAGCGGCGTAAACCGTGCCGTCAACCAACTTGCTGCATTGAGTGAGGCAAACAATGCTACATGCCACTCGCAATATGTACCTACCTTAGGTACTTCTTGTCAACTTTAATTCTATGCTGCACCTCAAGTCTGTATGTATTAGGTGGGGTTTCTGGAATTGGCACACGTTATTTCCACTGCGCCATGGGAGGTTACAGAAAGATTCTTCGGCATCACTGGTAACTCTAGCAGTTTTCTTTCAACCACCCAGTCCTAGTATGTAAATGCAGTTGTAGCAACAAAACAAAGTTAAAGCTAATGTTAGTTTGGTGAACCGTACACTGATGTATGAAGTCAAGTGCTGGTCGAGCCAAGCCTAGAGGTATTTGCATAACAATTTCGCGGCTACTTTTCAATATTGTCGCCTTGAAGATTGTTTGCCTCGAAAATTATGACCAAATGCCCCGGCTAGACTTGTCCAATTCATCATGCAACGATGTAAATAATTATGGCCGTTTGCATATTTTTGTAATTTTGCATAGATTCCGCGTGACTTGTGGAGTTTTAGCAATTATTTCTTCCGTGTTGCATTTTGAATGGCCATTTGACGCAAATAAGCTAAGTATCCCCGCATCATGTGAACGTTTTAATGGTGGAATAATGTCCAGAAATATAAACAATTTCGAAATATTTCTGTGTTGATCAAGAACTGAAACAAGTATTTCTACGGACGTATTTTTGTCCATTATCTATTCGAGACAGGCGTCCGTTTGTCCGTCCAATTCCATACACAGTATGGTGTTTCCGCTGCCCTAGCCACGTATGGTCATCTACAAATTAGTCGACTTTAGATAAACGATCATGAATAAATCATAACGCACCATTGTGCCATACCAAAACTGCTCCATGATGGTGTGAACTTTGCATTAAATAAAATGTTTTAATTAAATAAATTAAAGGAAACAATCAGAATTACACGATGGTTAATTCTTGTGTTTTTTACTACAACAGTAATTCGGTAACTCAACCTCCAACAAAACTGAAGTCAACCTTCTTGTTCCATTCTCGAACTTGAGTTTAGCACAGTAAGAGCTATCGTATCGTATCTTGTCGTTACAAGTGGAAGACCGTGCGGATGTAACAGTTATCTTCTCGGAATGGAAGGCGATCGTTTCTCATAACGAAGATACAGATAGAAATGTGTCTTTATTCACGCATCATTGCTGTAGGAGCAAGGAGCAAGATCAGTCTTCTTCTATAATCGGCTTCTTCCGTTGCGCTACCATAAAATCGTGAAAATTTTAATTATATTGCATTTATTCCAAGGTGAAATTTCTAGTTATCACTCCACAATCAGCTATTGCATAATTCCTTAAAACATTTTTTTCAGAGTTCAGGCAGATTTTGTTCGCAATTTCAGGCTTAACCTCATAGAAATAAAATATAAGACTTGATTGGTGACAATCGAGGTTTACGACGATCAGCCACATTGCATCCAAAGAGACGCTGGTGACAGCTTGTCTACCTATTTGCAGCGTCAGGGCAGGCATCAAATTATGATCGATAACATCCTAACACCTGATGTTAATCGTCAATCTGCTGCAAGACTATAGGATTCGCAAGAGGTGGCATTTAGCACACTGCGGTGAACAGTTAGGCCGCAGCATGCTCAGTTAAATCCAGTGCACTCAGGAGTGCAGTGGCTGCGCGAACGCACGTGAGCAAGCGTCGGGCGTTCTTCGCAGCCAGTCGCGCGCGAAGGCCAAGGCCCATCCGGACTGCCTGGTTTCAATATCTATGTCAGCAGTTCTATACAGACAACAAGTGTTTGATTCGCTTCTTGCTTCGGACAGCTGAAGGTTTCCTGGATTGAAACTTATTATTGTGTAGCTCATTGGGTGATGACACTCTCTGGTGAAGTGGTGACGGCACTGGTTTTCGAACTAAATGGATAAAAATAGTTGTAGAAATAATATGAAAACATCGAGTTTAATAAAGTGCCAGAAAGCTGAAGTGGCGTGACCAAGTGATCAATTTGGAGTAGTTTTGGGACTTTGTCAAGCAAAGTTTCAACATAACTGCTCAAAAAGCGGCAACCAACTGTTTGAAGGTGGAGCAATGAGACAAGCTGTAAAGGTGCAGCAAAGTCCGACTCAATACTCGTATTCTGGAGTGTCAACCTTAGTGCGGGCAAAGTGATGTGAATGTGTGGAGCCCTAGATGGCCGCAGATGGAGTCCCCGGGGCTGTCGGCCGCGCCGGTGCCGCCGCCGCGGCTCAAGCGGCTGGCCCGCCTCGCCGCCGTCAGGGAGCGCGACCGGAAGTCGGTCACTTGGGTACGGGACTGTTTGCTTACCCACTTTGATCTTTCTGAGGCCTTCACCCTTGTTAGGAACGCGTCGTAATGATGGGCCAAGCTAGACTATCTACAATAGCTACCCGCCACCACACCCTACGAATGTTCTTATCCTACCTATCTATCCTTATCCCGCCAAAAATATCTTGCTTGCGTGTGCCTATGATTTGCTCAGATTACGAGGATCTTGAAATGCTGGATAACATACACGCCAAGACGACAGCAACATCAATCCCAATCCCCACAAACTAAACGGATGTCATCATCGACACAGACCTTGAAAACCAACACAGGTGGGTGAAAGAAAACCCATCAGAATCAATGCAGAATCATCCCAAAAATAAACAAACACAATCACGATTTCAGCGTTGGTGTAGCACGATAGCACGCCTGGCTGTCTTTGAATTCACATTCGCGTAGAGATAAAATATGATCGTATATAAAGGAAGGTGCTTTGTAGTCACTCGGTGACGGCCGCCGCACAAAGGAGAGCTGAGTTGAGGGACAAAACAGCACACAAATCGACTGCCGCGTGAATAGGTCGGTCTGGGCTCGAAGGCAACGCAATTGCGTGGGAACATGCTCGTTCCTGCTATTCAGCCATCACTAAGAACACGACAAAATCACCAGCGCAAAAAACACACTTGATTGAGACGGATGGATCTTATTCCTACCTACACCTATTGAGTTCCTGAATTTGCAATGGTAGATAGCCTATAATTTGGTAGTGTTATCAATAATGTGGGCGTGTTCGCCGATAGGAAAATATGAGGGTGTTATCCATGGCCTTAGTTATCATTTTACACAGCGATTTGATGTTGCTAGGTAGGTACCTCATAGGCACTTGTGAAACCCCTGGTTAGGTACAACGTTTACTACAATGCGGGCCGCATTATGCGGCCACATCAGAAAAGATGGATAACTAGGTATGATCGCAACGGTTTAGTGTTTATTTTCTATGCGTCACCCTTCATGCTGACAAACGAATTATACCGTCCGTACCACTGATAGTGGACCGTCCAATATAATACGATTATACGACCAATAGCTTCCTCTAATAAAAGGAAAACTCCAGAATAAAATACTTATTCAAGCTTCGGCTGTACGTCCAGTAGTAGGTATCATCCGCAGTTAATCAAAGTACTTAGTGTAGATAGTGTGTAGTGTGTACTGCCCATTGTGACTTGCTAACAATTGTTAAAATGTTGTGCTTTTTGTGACACTTTTAACGCACAACTTTACTGCGTTGGCCTTACTTACTCTGAGCTTAATCTCAAGGACCAAGTCTCCAGATTTTTTTATTATATTACTTACTTACTTTCTGTTCGAAACTGTGCAAGTAGGTTTACTGGTTTGCATTCTTGTCGCAGGGCCCAGAGACGTGGGTGGGCGTGCGGGCGCTGCGGGCCAGCTCGGGCGGGATCCTGGACCCTGACGACCGCGTCAGAGACGTGGCGGACGACCGGGAGACCCTCACGGCGGAGTGTGGCTCCACCACGGCACAACCTAGAGCCGCCCAGGCCGATGGAGCTAGTGGTTCCTCGGCCGGCACTGCGTCGCCGGATATGTTCAGGGTGAGTTTGTTTCTTTTTTTTCTGCAGTGTTTTTGCCAGGCTGGAAAATATTTGGGAAAAAATTGAAGAGCTCTTTTCCAAAAAAAACAAAGGTAAGAAAATATAGACAATTAGTAAGTGAATGACAGTGAATCTTAGTACGTTATGAGCGTGAATCGTGAACTTTGGTAGGAAAATCGTACTTACTTAGTGATATTTGGAAGATTTTTTTTTAAGGGTCGAACCGTCTTATGCCAAAGACAAAAATGAACAACTTTTCTAACGCAGTAAAAAAACAGACTTAGTTGTACGTTTTGGAATAGATGGAGGTCGGAAACTAGTTAACTAAACGGGAAAACTCTTTGCTTCAGAAAGTTTTTTATTTATTTACATACTTCCGGTATGTAAATAAATAAAAAACTAAGAAAGTCGATGCTCATGGCACCACTGAGTAAAATGAAGAAAGTTTTTATTTCCGTTTCCGGTCCATGCATGGAGGTCGGAAACTAGACGGAAAAACTCTTTGTTTACTTACTTCCCGTCATTCAAAGAATGTCAGTGCTCATGTTGGCACCTTTGTTTAAGATGAAAGTTTTTATTTCCGTTTCCGGTCCATGCATGGAGGTCGGCAACAAGATGAAAAAACTCCTTGTTTCAGACAGTCAATAAAAATAAAATAAAATACCTCCGGTCATTCTAAGAATGTCGATGCTCATGTTGGCCCCACTGAGTAAGATGAAGAAAGTTTTCATTTCCGTTTCCGGTCCATGCATGGAGGTTGAAAAATAGACGGAAAAACTCTTTGCCTACTTCCGGTCATACAAAGAATGTCGGTGCCCATGTTGGCCCCACCTGAGTAAGATGAATAAAGTTTTCTTTCCGTTTCCGGTGCACCTACTTCCGGTTATGTAGGTGATATTGGCACCACTGACTGCGAAGAAAAAAAATCCGTTTCCGGTCCATGACAGCAGTTTCTGCTCTGTGGTAAGGAAGTCGTCCTAAAAAAGGACGTCTACTTCCGGTTACCTATGTAGGAAATGTTGGTACCACTGCGATTTATTCTTCACACAAATCTGAAAATTTCAGCAATCATTTCAGTTTCTATTTTTTTTATATAGGTACCTATTTATTTTATTTTGTCACTAGTAAAACTCAAGTCTGCTCAGATAAAAATATAACTGATTGTTAAGATTTATTTTAAATGGAGCTGATTTGACTGATATTCCGGTGAAAAGAGGAAAAACAGAAAAACTATGGCAACATATTTGATACGGCAAAAAAAAAATGGAGATTGTTCATGGTCTGTAAGCGGGAAGGCTGTTTACAAGTTCAAACTTGTTTTTCTTCAACTTAAGTTTTCCCGATTTTCGTCGAAACATGTCATTTCGTGAAAAAAGCTTTCCAATATCATCCAGTATTTGTTTGAGAATCAGCATGGGGTGTTGTTTATCTAGTTGTACGTGCGAAATAAGATCTAAAAGGGTAAGTTTGCCTTTATTTGCAAAAGTTTTGTAAATTATTCTTGAAATCCTCAGTTGTAATAATCTATCAGTGCTTGAAATTGTAATGATAAAATACTTACTTGTTAGGTATTCTGACTATTCTAACGTACTTAGGTAGGTATAATGCGCGCAGGATCAGAATGGGATGCGACCTTTTGGAACTGAGACGCGCGGGGTAAGCAAACTCGCGTCGATGCAACCTTGTCAAAGTAAATGAAAGTATGTTTTCGATTGACTTTGACAAGGTTCCATCCCATCCTCATCGCGCGCGGATAATACTAGCTTCATCAATACCTATCCAGTCTTCTGGTTCAGTATCGAACAAATCAAGTAATACAGTAAAAACAAGCTAAGCGCTAAGCTAAGAGTGGGCTAACAAGATTACACCGGCGGCATCACGCAGCCACAAGAAAGAAACATTGACACATACTACCACACCTAGTTGCTGTACCTACCTACTAACTTACTTATCTATGTATTTATTTAAGAAGTGTTTACATACTTTGCACACACACATTCAATCAATATAACACCAGTCACGGTCATGTTGATTCGCATAATGGTGCATTTTACGTCACTGCATACCTAAATGCTTTTTGAAATGCCCTTGACTTGACTACATCACTGCTAATAAGACCAATGCTATGCTGCTAATCAAAGTGCAACAGGAGCGCCAAGTTGCAAAAAAAAAGGTTTTTACTCTGTTCCTTGTCAAAACCATTCAAGAACTATCATCTTTCCCGCTTCAACCCAATAAAAAAAAACTGTTTTTAAGTGGTTGAGCAGCAAGACTGCTATTTCGGTTGGTGGGTCAAGTTGTTGGTATTTTTTTGTATTTTAACCCTGATTTTTTTGTCTATCCAGGGCGGCGGCGGCGGCGTCGGCGGCAGCATGCGGGTGCCCAGCACCGACACGTGCGTGGAGGTGGGCGCCGCGGAGCTGGACGACGGCTCCAGCGGGCTGCAGGTCCGGCGGGGAAGTGAACCCTCGCTCCACCAGGATACACCGCCGCAGCGCCAGGTATGTACTCGCTCCAGCTAGTCGAGGGTGCGCTGCACCGACTTGTGTGTGGAAGTAGGCGCTGTAGAACTGGACGACGACGGCTCCAGCGGGCTACAAGTTCGACGAGGGAACCCTCGCTCCACCGATACACCGCTAGGATAACCCTTTTTGTTCGATTGGCGCCCTTATGCCGCGCGGGATAAGAGCTGCTATGGGGTATCTGTCTGGGATCTGGGACTGCCATGGCGGAGCGCGTCGTATCGCTGACCTTACATATCGATCGACTGATATTATAAAATATGTAGAATAACTAGTAGAATACTTCTAATTTCCGTAGGATACTTCTCAAAATATCCTTGGCCTTTGCGAAAAAGAAGAGATCTTTGCGAAGGGACACTTAGGACTACTTTAGCTTCGGCTGCATAAAATTAAATAAATCTTGATTTATTGCAGTTTTCCATCCATAGCAATTCAAACCAGCACCTTCTACAACACTGCGTTGAAGCATCCAAACCGACTCCCACTAAAAATTCGACACGAAAAGAAAGAAAGACCCACTCTCTATCTAAAACCCTTTTCCCACAGGTGACGGACCAAACCAAGCGCTGGTCAGCGGCCGTAGTCTGCCGGGACGAGGTCAGAGTACCACAGAAACACCCCCCGCCGGAGCCTCCGCCCGACAGGAACCACCTGCACCCGCACTTCCAGCGGCAGACCAACCGACTCTCCATGCAGTTCTCTGGACCCGGGTAAGCCTGCCTATAAAACTAAGGCCATTGCATCTACGTAATGACCAGTGTCCAGTGGCACCTTCATTCACACTAGATACTAGATGGGTGAAGAGACCACTTCGCGCTGCAGTGCCTGGGACATTGTTTTTAGATGGAGTAGGCTTGCCCAGCACCTATACCATCCTGGCAGCTTAGTCGGCCTAGCCCACAGGAAAGACAAATCAATACGTGTGTTTCCTCACGATTTTTTTCTTCACGGTTGCCGTGGTGTACTCAAAACTCTTTGCTTTGCCCGGAAAAGAAGAATGTGGCACATGGCGTGAACATACGTCGTTGTTAAGACATTACATTAACTGCCACTAATACTACGAGGCCCGGTTTCTGAGTTGAGAAATTCACTAAGCAAATGGGTAAGTATCGTTCTGTCACGCTCTTTTGTGAGGAATTTGCTGAGACAGGACGATAGGTCATTTGCTTAGTGAATTTCTCAACCCAGAAACCGGGCCCTAGTCCCCTGCCATATTCTTTATTCTTTTCTTTATTAGCTGAAGATTTGATAAAATGTCTTGAATTTTCCAGGAGCGGAGTATGGCTCGACGCGGCGGAGCGAGTGCAAACATACGGCAGCAAGAGCCTGCCGCGGGACGCGCGCCGCGAGCCCCTCGGCCAAGACACGCCGATCACCAATCACCACAATCACCGCGTCGAGGACATGCTGCGATGGGTCTCGGGGGTTAATAACGTGGCGGTGCAGGAGCGACCGCTTGATCTCTTACCAGAAGGTAAGCTATCACCATAATAATCACCATATTATATCGCTTGTGTTCGGGCACAATTGTGGTAGCTATTCTTTAGACCGCTCGGTTGGAATACATTTTTCTCCAGTAATACCAATTGGTTAAATAGAGAGTAACTTAAAAGTTGCTCTAATACTTAGACAACCACGTCTAGCAAGATTGCGGCAAGTGTTCCTATCGATTTGATAAAGCAGGATGGTAGAGAAGGGAAAGTGATACCTAGTTACCGGACTCTGCCCCAGAAGGAGGGTTATTTGATAAATGTATTGCCCGTTTCGGGGACACCCCGCTAGTCTAAAAGCTTTGTCCAACAATGAAAAATATGACGGCCATCGTGCAGCCATATTCTTTTCTACCTTTAAAACTTTAAAGATAAAGATAAAACATTATTTATTGCCAAAACCAAAACATCACATACAAAAACATTCAACATTAGGGGGTAAGGTTTAGAATTTATATCTAACAATTTTGGTAAATGGGGAGAGCTCAGCTTCGTGCTGGTTACCATGAATGATTCCCAGCGCTGGTTTTCAGCAATCCCCAGCTCTTGAGATGTTATTGCGAGCGTAAGTCTGGGCAGGTACTAACATATTTTTTTAAAAACAATAATAAAAAGTTAATAGTTATAAAAATTAAGAAAAAAGAAGCCAAACAATCACTCTCCTTTTTCATTGTATGATGTTTGATAGTGTAACAGTTTATTGTGGATAAGTGTGATGAGAGTGATGGTGTGTAAGTGGAGTGTTTTTTTATGCTGTGTATAGGGTATTGTGTTGTGTCTGTGTGTGACGTGTCCTATCTACTATCTTCAATCAAACCCAAATGTTTTGTTTCCAGTGGGCAACAGCGAGCGCGCGATATCCGGCACAGAGGTGCCGGTGAGTCCGAGCAGTAAGCCGTCGAGCGGCACCACGCAGACGATACCCGTCACGCTGATAAAGGGCGAGAAGGGACTAGGATTCACAATAACCACGAGGGATAACCCCACCGGAGGCCATTGTCCGATTTACATCAAGAATATTCTGCCTAAGGTTGGTGCTTCTTTTTGGTAAAGTCAACGACCGGAGCGTAACAATCTTATTTTAATTCGGGTCTATGTGAAGATGATAAAATCCAAAAGGTACCTTTTGGATTTTTGGAGCTCTGCATGCCGCTAACTAACAGTACTAACACCCTCCTGCCCCGATGCGACGCCGATGGCACAACAAATGTTTTTATACTGCTATCTACTAAGTACCTTACGCCATCTTTCTTTATTTCTCTTTTCACTCCGTTATATGTATTTGTGACGGTCTCGTGCTACAGGGGCTGAGTTGAACCACTTATATAGAACAACTTAGATGCTTTTTTTCCATTTCAAGCAGTGTCAATATTCACGAAATTCCTTATTTAGGAAATGAGACCTTGTAAGACAATTATTTATTTTGAGACCTACAATCAGTCACCCTAGGACCAAATGTTTGGCTTAAAGTGATGATTTTCTTACTCCTTTTTCTGCCATTCCATTCCAGGGAGCGGCAGTGATGGACGGTCGGTTGCGTGCTGGCGATCGGCTGCTGTCAGTAAACAACGTGTCGGTATCGACTTTGACGCAGCAGCAAGCGGTCACGCTGCTACGGAATACGCCCGCCGACTGCGCCGTTGACATCGTGGTCGAAAGACAAATTAGCAAGGTAGCTATGCAATACCGATGGCAAAAGATTATGAAGTCGCGAGGAAAAGCTAGCTTAACATAAAGCAAAACAATACAATTCTTGCGTATAAATCGAAATAATCTGAATGTCGTATTAAAATAAAAACTCTTATGTTTCTTAGTTTTATCATAAATAAAACTACGAATCCTAATTAATCCCTGAAATATTTTTAAACAGCCGGTTTCTTAGCGGATCTTGGTCTATAAATAGGCAAATAGAAGGCAAAGAGAGCTCTAGATAGTGCAATAGGAAATGTTATACACGAGTGAGTGACCGAGTTTCGTTATGCTGGTTCAGAAGAATTAGTCAGCGAACCGCGGTCATGATTTTCGACACCACAGGCATTTTATGAGATAAAAAATCAAGAGTGTGTAAATATTTTTTTGCAAAGGACTAACCGGTCATCAGTGGCGTAACTAGGGTGGGGCAGGCAGGGCACGTGCCCTGGGCGCCATTTCAAGAGGGCGCAAAACCACAACTCGTAAATTCAAAATAAACTAACAATTTAAGTACTTCAAATTATCGGACGAGTCAGTCATGGTATTTATTGTAAATAGTGTATGTGACGATAGAGAAGATATATTAGGTACCTACCTACTTAAGCATGTTCTTCAAAAACTGAATCCCAAATAGTCGAAAAAAGATGAGGAAAGTAGCTAACAATCCGTGGCAAATTGCATGAACTTCATGAAAAATGCACTGAATTCTAGATATCTCCTAACTAACTTAACTCCTTACATGTTAAAAAGCCGTTTTCTGGGTGCTTTTGTTCTATACAAAATAGCCGCGTTTTACCTGAAATAAAACGCATATTAAAATACTTACCTTATTCGAAGCTTATTAATTGAGATAGGCACTTCCGTTTCCCGCTAAGTTGCACCAATTGACCTACTTTTTACCCCTTGTCATGATACACATGCTACTTCCGGCGGCGTCTACAGGCAGGTGGCGCCACTTTAGTTTATATAAAACGCTTCGGCGCCATATTCCCTCATTGCTTCGAAATGCACCAGGCAGAAATGAAAATGTAAGCTTCGAATAAGGTAAGTATTTTAATATGCGTTTTATTTCAGGTAAAACGCGGCTATTAAAGTACTGTACCGTTATTCGAAGCTTATTAATTGAGAAGTGTTTGTTATCGCCTGGTGACGCGGCCGCCGTTGTTATTGGAATTCATGTTTGCATTGCATGAAAGTATTGTAACGCCAATGTGATAAAAATATTAGTGTAGCAAGAAAAGTCAAATTATAATCATAATAACCAATTAGATAGTTATATCGATATCACAATAAGATATGTCTAATGATTGAATCATAAGATTATAAATCTGAATAAATTTAATAAGTTAAAATCAATAATACTTGATGGGTACCAATTAGTAGGTACCTAATAATAGTTGAAAATTTTATCAAAATTAAACAGATTCAAAGAAAATCTGATCTGATGTCATATCTTTTGGCAAAAAGCGACTCAGTCTACAGCAGGTTGTCACTTATATAGACTTGCTTTTGCCTTAAAAATCTTATCAGTCGCGGAGGGTAGCAATGTTAGCTTTTGCGACATATTACATTTCACGTCGAATAAAATTCTCTTCGCATCGCGAATGAAGTGGCGGTGCGCATCATAGACGGGCTATATAGTACTTACTACCTACGTAGGTATAATATTATTTGCCTCATTAAATGAACTTGTAATCCAGCCTGCTCGATACATCAAGGTACGAGAAGCTATGTGAAGCGTACCTCTGAGAGTAGAGTTTGATTTGCAATATTACTTCTTTCATCTAAAAGGGTTAGTCCTTTCTATTCAGAAAAAGGGGTTGTGAGGTTACATGACTGTATCGACTGGGAACTAGACCTCTACTTACATGATATTTGACCCTCTTGGGTTTTGGGAAAAACATGAGAACCTAGTTGACTTGACATATCTGCATTGCATAACGTGGGTATGACCGATTTATGAAAAACATAAAATGTTGTAAACAAATCTTTGGTTATGGTAAATCGCCTAAAATCTGCTAATTCAAGGTTGGTTTTATGGGGTCAGCTATTTTAGAATCAGCCCAACCAAACCATAGTTTCCAAGCAATCTCATAGGTCTTTAGGGTAGAAGGACGCCAGGAACCTTTTAGTAACGAAAACACAGTACAGCCGCTGGAGCGCCGCGAGCCGGAAACCACCTCGACATCTCCATACCTCTAGTATCGGAGGAAACCCTGTTCCTGTGTCCACTGGACACTGGGTAGGTTCCTCAGTGATAATGGGGCCTCAAGCTCTCGGGCTTTCAAATCTAGGACCGTTCCAATAAACTTTCTTCCAATGGGGTACTATCAGCAGGGATAATTCCATTTAGGTGGGCTAGTACTTTGGGCACCAGGAACGGTAGTGGAAACAGCGGTCCACGCTAGTAAACAATGCACTGGGCCGGTGAACACAATGTAAACTATTGCTTGAGTTTAGATACCTTTTCGACACAATGTGGTAAATTATGCCATTCCAGAGAATGACAGACGGTACATCGATAGACGATCTGCATGCCCGGGATGTAATGAATAGTAAAATGAATTTGAAACTGGTCTAAACTGGATAATTTAATGTCAGAATTTGACAGGACTATTAGTGGAGGAGATTTTGTGCCCCCTCTTTTCGTTAAAGCCGTCTTGTCGTCGCATTGTATGAGAAGAGACTTGTAACTCATCATTGGGTATATTATGTCCATGACTTTGGAGTGCATGAAAATATATCCCAAGTAACTCTTTTAAATTGCAGTGCAGCCTCAGTTCGTCTCGAGACCATGTGCCAGAGAGCAAGGTTATTCAACTATGCTCCTCAATCTAGGTACACACGACAGCACGTCAAAGTGTACACTTTCGTTGTAAAGACACCCATAACGTAACCGAGTAGAGCGCTAGAGTGATCAATCAGAATCTTTTATAAATTATTTACATTGAACGTGGGTCACAAGGGTCGACGTGCTGCACATACGATACGATGCAACTGTGATCAGAAACATTTCTGGTGGAGAATAATGTAGAGGCGAGATGGCAGCTCTGAGTCCACCATATATCTCTTCTTTGACAGTTTGAGGCAGAGTGTAGACTACTGACTGGCAGAGGTTGTGAATGAAGTTAATTGACGGTAATTCAGCCAAACCCGCGGAACGACGAAAAGTCATGTGACTGCAACATTCTGTCTTTCAGAGTTGCTCAGCCGGTTCGAGAACTAGGCGTATCTTTTCAACAATAGTAAGGGATTTTTATTTTGGCAGACTAGATTTTACCAAGGACTCTTAGATAAACTATGCATCTTTGCGGGGTAACGACAGATTCTTCGTGATTTTATCCGCCACCCAAGGTACTGTTTCGATCGCTAGTTTGACGTGATCTTTATAATTTGTAACTGTTCTTCATTGCAGGCAATACGTAGGAATCGCCAGTGAGCTTAAGAGATTTTAAGATGGAAGTAGCTAGCCAATCCTGTCTCTGTATAAAGTCGGGAATCTAGTAATGTTTATTCGTTGGAACAGCTCAGGGGGCTAATTCTCAGGTATGTCGCGTTCGAGATTCTACGAATAAAACCATAGTAACAAGTCACATTAGAGATTACAGAGAATTAGCCCCCTGATAGTCGTTAAATGCGTTCGAATCGATATTGGACGAGCTGACCCGTCTGTTTTCGACACCGAAAAAGTGGGGAAAGAAAACTTGGTGCTAGACGAGCTTACTTCAAAAATCCCTGCACTTTCATTTTGTGCACCATCGCAGACATTTCTTACGAGACATGTGTGAGAAAAGACCCTCTGGCTAGATTCGGGTAAACTAATGGAAGTCTTTGAAAGAAATGTATGCGATAGCCTTGGATTATTTTCAAAAGAATCGAAGGGGCACCATTACTTCCCTTGATGGTATAAAGTGACAACTGACCTGCCGCCTGAGTTAAAGCTTGTGGTGCTTTTTAGGGTACCCCCTGGATGCAAGGGGTGAATATAGGCGCCTTCGGCCTCTTTGGGTTTTATGATTGGGGCGCGAGCCGCGGTTGTGAAATTACTCTCATCCAGAATAAATTGGCCGATCGGACCGAAAATGCACTTTATGTCATATGGAGGAGCAATAGTGTCCAAGGTATCCGCCCCGCGAGGGCGTATTTTTGCAATGCGTGTGCATTGTTGGCAAATGCTCTGAGTACCACGCGATGGTACCGTTGTAGGAGCAATAGTGTTTATGGTATCCACCCCGCGAGGGCGTATTTTTGCAATGCGTGTGCATTGTTTGCAAATGCTCTGAGTACCATGCAAAGGTACCATTGTAGGAGCAATAGTGTTTATGGTATCCACCCCGCGAGGGCGTATTTTTGCAATGCGTGTGCATTGTTTGCAAATGCTCTGAGTACCATGCAAAGGTACCATTGAAGGAGCAATAGTGTTCATGGTATCCGCCCCGCGAGGGCGTATTTATGCAATGCGTGTGCATTGTTGGCAAATTCTCTGAGTACCCCGCGATGGCACCATTGGAGGAGCAATAGTGTTCATGTTATCCGCCCCGCGAGGGCGTATTTTTGCAATGCGTGTTGGCAAATGCTCTGAGTACCACGTGTAGGGTCTCGAACCTGGCTAAACTTTTGGGTCTGAAGCAAGGCTAAAAGCATTCAGTTCTATGACCGCACACCAACTGTAACAAATCTGTTGAAGTTTTTGTAAATTTCCCTTTTACCCTTGGATTTATTATCTGATCCTTTGATCCGTGTCCAAAAATATGAAATGCTTTCCTGTAAAGCCTCCTTTAAACACAATATGCAATGGCTGGCAGCGTAATACTTATCTGCATAGAGCAGATGGCGCAAGGTATCGTACTTCTGTACCTCTTAGTTTGTATGTAGGTTTACGAAACCTGAAGCGCGATTGAGCTATTTTTGTTTCAGCTTATCTAACATATTATTATCATTATTATGACAAAGGTCTACTTCCTATTATTATGACAAAGATTCTCTGGTCCCGTCCAGTCGTCGATAGAATTATTATTCTGCTATTGCCTCATAAATCATAATCATAATCACCAGTAATACCAGGTCACAGTGAAATGGTGTCTTGGCACAGCTTCAGCATGGCAGACGGCCTCAGCATTCGTATTTATAATCAAGCATTTACGGAGTTCACTTACTTGCTTCGCTAGCTGTTGCAGCTTGCGGCTTCAGTACCGTCTATGCTTATCTTTTTCACGACGATGACATTCGCAGTGAACATTCGAACTAGGACCCCGAAGATGAGCTCTCATACGGCTTACGAGGCTGTGTATTCAGGCCAGCTACAGCACGTGGCCCGGCATGCTCAACATTATCTTTGTTTATACTGAAAAATACTTAGTATCCGAAAATGCAATCAAAATTTAAGGGTCACTGTAGAACTGTCAGTGAATTTCTACAAATTTACAGTAAATCTGAAAATAAGCTTAATAGTAATTTGAAGTTCTCATTTGAAAATAACCGACAGTAAATCTGAAAATAAGCTTAATAGTAATTTGAAGTTCTCACAGAATTATGAACAGTAACACTCACTGAAAAGAACCGTTAGTTTTTTAAAAATCTTCAAAAACAGTTACACACACTGGAAATAACGGTTATAGTAGGTATAATCCACAATTAATTGGTACACATACATGAAATAACTTTGATAATATCGAACGGTTAAACCGTTAAAATATTATTTAAACACTGAAATGAACTTTCACTGGTAAAGATCATAGATTCACAGTTATGGAAGAAAAAGTGTTCACTTGCCTTTTATTCGTCGTAGAATAACTTACAGGAACCACACCATTTTCTAGAGTTTAACACTGAATTTCGGTATAATTTTAACTCTGAATTTGTATAATTTTACTTTGTGCAAGCTGCGGAGCTGCTGCGCACGTTTTACTGCGGCGGGAAACAAAACGCCAATGAGGGAATATGGCGCCGAAGCGTTTTATATAAACTAAAGTGGCGCCACCTGCCTGTAGACGCCGCCGGAAGTAGCATGTGTATCATGACAAGGGGTAAAAAGTAGGTCAATTGGTGCAACTTAGCGGGAAACGGAAGTGCCTATCTCAATTAATAAGCTTCGAATAACGGTACAGTACTTTAATTCAAAGGTAATATCGTTGAATTTTCGTGATGCACGCGGTCATCCTATTCACATACAAAAAAAATAAATCTTTATGATATTTTTTCGGCGCGCTTCTAACGAAAACTTCGAAAAATAGAAGTTAAAAACTAAAACCCGACTACTAAAAGGCTTAAAACAAGACCTGCTTATCCTTAAAATAGACTCATAGATAATTAATCGTAGTCGGAGGACACCACATTCGCATTTGATAAACCGATGGCCTCCGACTACGATTAATTATCCATGAGTCTATTTTAAGGATAAGCAGGTCTTGTTTTAAGCCTTTTAGTAGTCGGGTTTTAGTTTTTAACTTCTATTTTTTTTTTTTGAGCTTTTTAGTAAGTCATTTTGGACGATCACCCAGAATAGAACCAAGAAGGCAAAAAAAAACACATTTTAGATTTTTTTGTTCTATTTGTTATGTTGACGCTACATGTGTTATGCATTTTTGAAAAGGTCTTTTAAAGCCCTTTCATTTGATACCCATGACGATGGTATCCGATAATTTTTATTTTTAGGTCCACCACTTTAGCGCGCAGCACAGCCGCCATCTTGGTTTTTTTCAAAATTAAACTATCCTATGTTACCTGGGTGATTAAGACAAATCCAACGACACCTCATTTGTTGAAATCGGCTGAGTAGTTTAGGCTCTGCGAGGGAACAGATGAACACACAAACATACATACATACATACATACATACATACATACATACATACATACATACATACATACATACATACATACATACATACATACATACATACATACATACATACATATATACATACATACATACGCTGCTAAAATCATAACCCTCCTTTTTGCTTCGCGTAGTCGGGTAAAAAGGCCAAAATTGGTGAATTTTCGAACGCGCTACGCGCGAGGCGACATACTATACAAGGTGTTACAAAAGTACCTAACTTTTTTACAGGGTAATAGCACCCGGTGATAGGGATCACAACCTAAATATTTTTTTTTGCTCTATGACGTTCCGTTGATTTTTTTATTAATAAAATGTGAACGCTGTGGCGGGAGAAAAGTATTTTTTAAATATTGTTTTCATTGACTTTCACAATGTTTTAATAACTCAAAGCTATGTAAATGCACCTACACACACAAAAATATTTTTAAATTTGAGCTAATACAAAAAACAAAAAAGTTTTTATTTTTTTTTAATTTTTAGGTTATAAAATAAAAATTGTTTTTTTTCAACTTTTTTTTACAGATTTGACATCCTGTTGACCACTATGTTACACCCTGTAAAAAGAGTTAGGATGTTTTGTAACACGTTGTATTATGATTTTCAAAGGTAAAACCGGTAAATTTTCGTGTGTCCTATTTACGAACTATGGTAATTTCGATCGCGTAATTTATGGGTAAAATCGGTAAAATTTCGGGCACGCTGCACGCGCGTTTGTAAATAAAATAGATCTCATAGGATAGTAATTTGCTCCATATCGCGGCTTACAAAATGGCCAAAATAGGTGAATTTTCGGGCGCGCTACGCGCGCGTTTAATGCCGAATCCTTGTGCAATTTTGTGCGGTGTGCGATTTTTTTAGGGTTGTAATTAAACAGACTTCTTTTTAATAGCATTATACGCCTCTAAAAATCTACATTGCCTTCTAAATTACTAAGTCAGCCACAATCAACGCGCATCTAAATAATACTATCTTAGCCACAGATAAATTGTATCTAAGACACTCTAAATACAACTCAGCATCGTGGTTATTTTTTGGCATCTAAATTTGTAATATGCATTCAAGCAGTAAACTTCTAAAATATTAATATATGACACCAAAAAAATTTTCAATTAGCTTCTAATTTTATAACTCAGTACCTACTCAGTACGTTTAAAATTTATATCAACCTACATTAATTGATCGTCAAAATTTACCTAAAATTGTCATCAAATAGTAAATTATGGCCACTAAAATACCCTGAAACTATTAAAGGGAAACAAAATAAAATACTTTTTTTTTAAATAAATTCGTGAACTTTGAAATACCATCATTTTACGTATAGTAATAATTAAAATAAAGATATACTGCCGTCATAAGAAAAAAAGACGCAACTGTAATTTTTGCCAAAATTAAGTTACATAAATATTCGGAACGAGGAAAAAAAGGCGCACCTGCCTGTATTTTTTTTTTTTTGATAGGAGCATTTTTCTGGAAGTAGATTGAGTAAAAAAACGCAACTGATGCATCGTTAAGGCTAGGTGAAGACCGCCTGCTATTAACCTTTAAGAAACCTCATAGGGCTGCTTCTTCTCAGACGATTGGGCGCTGGATGAAGCAGAACCTTAAGGATAGTGGTATAGATAGATACCGCTATATTTGGTGCTCATAGCACCCGTCATGCTTCAACTTCAAATGCTTCTCGCTGTGGTATAAATGTTGATGTGATTAGGAAGGCTGCTGGTTGGTCTGATCAGTCAGCATTCTGCAAACTTCTATAATAGACCAATAGTCGACACTAATACTAATAATGATACGTAGTCACAAATACACGTGACTACTCGTCAGTACGTGAATCGAATGGCGCTCTCTGATTGGTGCAAATGGCTGGTCGCTGTCGAGTCCCAAATCGTACAGTGGCTTTTTTCACAATAAAAGAATATGATGTATTAATTTACATGCTAAGTTATAATATATGTCTATTGAAGCTTGAATTAATTTTTTTTGAGGAGCTTATGTTGAAGCTGTAAAACGTTTAATGGTGATGAGTTGTAAAATCCGTAGCTCAGTTAGTAAATCAGGTGGCAATAGATAAATCAGTGGACAAGTTAATAGTACATTACTGCCGCGATCTGTAATGAGTGCGTTTCTGGCGCGCTTTTGATGGCCGACAGAGCGCAGCGTAGCGCAGCTCAAGGCCCTCACAATGCGGTCAGCATTGCAGCCCTTGATGGACAAGCTGAAATGAAGGCCGAGACCGAAGGTCGAGGCCTTTATAGCGCGGCCAGCAAGGGCTGCAATGATGACCAAACTTGAGGGCCGAGAGCGTAGCTAAGCTAAGCTCGAGGCAATCATAGCGTGGCCAGAAGCGCACTCATTGCAGACCAAGGCTTGTATAGTGCTTTACTCAAACAATGCGAGTAATTAAAATATTAATTAGAATAGTAATTAACATAGTAATTTAATTAGCTTACCATTTGTCGTAGATTAAGTACTTTTTGTCGATTTTCCATTCCGCAAACTTTTTGTTGGTAAGCTTGCTTGTATTTTTCTTTTGACTTCGGTGGCAATAAATTTCCAATTACTAATTTCGCTTGATTTTGAATGTCCGGCGGTGTTAAACACATTAAATCCGAGGATTCGTCGCTTTGAGAGTTCACTTTTTCAACAAAAACACAGAAAAAAATCACTTCGAACAACGCGCGAAAAGTCGAAAACAATATGGCCGCTCTTTTTTTTTTCTGTGCAATGTGTCGACTGCCAGTACCCATACAGCCTAATTCTAACTAAATACTTTTTGCACCTGATGTTTGAGTTCTATTTATGAAACAAAACTCGACATTAATGTTTTTCTGGCCGCAAAACACAAGACATTAATGAAATTCCATACAACTTTTCTGGCGCCTAATCCAAGTAGCCCGCAATTCCGACTTTGCTCAAAGAAGGTTGTCGAATTAATGTCCACATTTGAAATAAATTTGAAATACCATCATTTTACGTATAGTAATAATTAAAATAAAGATATACTGCCGTCATAAGAAAAAAAGACGCAACTGTAATTTTTGCCAAAATTAAGTTACATAAATATTCGGAACGAGGAAAAAAAGGCGCACCTGCCTGTATTTTTTTTTTTTTGATAGGAGCATTTTTCTGGAAGTAGATTGAGTAAAAAAACGCAACTGATGCATCGTTAAGGCTAGGTGAAGACCGCCTGCTATTAACCTTTAAGAAACCTCATAGGGCTGCTTCTTCTCAGACGATTGGGCGCTGGATGAAGCAGAACCTTAAGGATAGTGGTATAGATAGATACCGCTATATTTGGTGCTCATAGCACCCGTCATGCTTCAACTTCAAATGCTTCTCGCTGTGGTATAAATGTTGATGTGATTAGGAAGGCTGCTGGTTGGTCTGATCAGTCAGCATTCTGCAAACTTCTATAATAGACCAATAGTCGACACTAATACTAATAATGATACGTAGTCACAAATACACGTGACTACTCGTCAGTACGTGAATCGAATGGCGCTCTCTGATTGGTGCAAATGGCTGGTCGCTGTCGAGTCCCAAATCGTACAGTGGCTTTTTTCACAATAAAAGAATATGATGTATTAATTTACATGCTAAGTTATAATATATGAGGTTGTCTATTGAAGCTTGAATTAATTTTTTTTGAGGAGCTTATGTTGAAGCTGTAAAACGTTTAATGGTGATGAGTTGTAAAATCCGTAGCTCAGTTAGTAAATCAGGTGGCAATAGATAAATCAGTGGACAAGTTAATAGTACATTACTGCCGCGATCTGTAATGAGTGCGTTTCTGGCGCGCTTTTGATGGCCGACAGAGCGCAGCGTAGCGCAGCTCAAGGCCCTCACAATGCGGTCAGCATTGCAGCCCTTGATGGACAAGCTGAAATGAAGGCCGAGACCGAAGGTCGAGGCCTTTATAGCGCGGCCAGCAAGGGCTGCAATGATGACCAAACTTGAGGGCCGAGAGCGTAGCTAAGCTAAGCTCGAGGCAATCATAGCGTGGCCAGAAGCGCACTCATTGCAGACCAAGGCTTGTATAGTGCTTTACTCAAACAATGCGAGTAATTAAAATATTAATTAGAATAGTAATTAACATAGTAATTTAATTAGCTTACCATTTGTCGTAGATTAAGTACTTTTTGTCGATTTTCCATTCCGCAAACTTTTTGTTGGTAAGCTTGCTTGTATTTTTCTTTTGACTTCGGTGGCAATAAATTTCCAATTACTAATTTCGCTTGATTTTGAATGTCCGGCGGTGTTAAACACATTAAATCCGAGGATTCGTCGCTTTGAGAGTTCACTTTTTCAACAAAAACACAGAAAAAAATCACTTCGAACAACGCGCGAAAAGTCGAAAACAATATGGCCGCTCTTTTTTTTTTCTGTGCAATGTGTCGACTGCCAGTACCCATACAGCCTAATTCTAACTAAATACTTTTTGCACCTGATGTTTGAGTTCTATTTATGAAACAAAACTCGACATTAATGTTTTTCTGGCCGCAAAACACAAGACATTAATGAAATTCCATACAACTTTTCTGGCGCCTAATCCAAGTAGCCCGCAATTCCGACTTTGCTCAAAGAAGGTTGTCGAATTAATGTCCACATTACGAGCTTTTTTGAGTAAAATAATTGTTGAACTTTACTTGACGCTTTCCTTGGTATATTTAGATGGCGATGTAAAAAAGACGAATTAGTTTATTAGAAGCTATCATATTTTCCCGTGGCTTACCTATAAAATTTGAAGTTTGATCACGTGGCCAAAAAAAAAACTTTGTGGCTTGACTTATAATTTCCCTTTTTTTTATAACCTGCTAGGGGAGCACAATGTCTCGATAAAAGTTGTATCCCATTATCGGCTATCGCCATCTTGCTTTATTTCACCGCGTGAAGCGAGATGCCGCTACCCCATAGTGGAATAAAACTTTTATCTTGAAGTTGTGCTCGCCTTGCAGAAGCAGAATAGTTAACGTCCCATTTTAGTGTTGTACCGCCACGTCACTGAAAAAAAGGTATACGAAGGGGCGCAATTACGATGCTTGCCCTAGGCGCCATTTACCCACGGTACGCCACTGCCGGTCATAGCCTATATTGGTGTCTTTTATTTCCGGTATACTCTTGATATAATTTAATTGAATACAAGGTGTTACAAAAGTACGTAACTCTTTTTACAGGGTGTAACCTACTGGTCAGCAGGATGTCAAATCTGTAAAAAAAAAAGTTGAAAAAAACAATTTTTATTTTATAACCTCAAAATTGATCTTGATATAATTTAATTGAATACAAGGTGTTACAAAAGTACGTAACTCTTTTTACAGGGTGTAACCTACTGGTCAGCAGGATGTCAAATCTGTAAAAAAAAAAGTTGAAAAAAACAAATTTTATTTTATGACCTCAAAATTGAAAAAAAATCATAACTTTTTTGCTTTTGTTATTAGCTCAAATTTAAAAATATGTTTGTGCGTGTAGGTGCATTTACATAGCTTTGAGTTGTTAAAACATTGTGAAAGTCAGTGAAAACAATATTTAAAAAATACTTTTCTCCCGCCACATCGTTCACATTTTATTAATTTAAAAATTAAAGGAACGTCATAGAGCAAAAAAAATATTAAGGTTGTGATTCCTATCACCGGGTGCTATTACCCTGTAAAAAGAGTTAGGTACTTTTGTAACACCTTATATAATAAGATAATATAATTTAATTTTTTTTTTTTTTTATGTAGCCTGTAATGTGTCCCACTGCTGGGCAAAGGCCTCCCCTTGTGTCCTCCACACTTTCCTATCTGGGGCCACCTCTTGCCACCCCGGTAAAAAGGTTTCGAGATCGTCCCGCCATCTCCGCCTTGGCCTGCCACGGCGCCGGTGTCCATAATTTAATTTAATGCATGCAAATATTTATTATGTTATTTAAGATTGGCAAATAAAGGCTATATTCATTTTCATATACTCTTGAAGATTCGCAGTATTTCCAACCAAAAACCAACCAACCCCATCGTCTTTTCAGAGAATAGAACCGCAGCAGAGCCCAACGAAGTACACCGAGAAAGCCATCGGAACACCCAACAGTCTCTCTGTCAAACCCATCGACGCGCCAGTGAACAGGAGCGCAGAGAACGGTCGTGTCTCCTCCATTGTGAACGCAATAAACCAGGGCCAGAGTAACGGGAGTAGCAACCTGAATAGCTCCATGAGGGCGCGGATCAGCAAGAGCTCTTCGAAGGATGATCTCATGAAGGACCAGTCGACGGAGAGCTTGTTGCAGGAGGCCCTAAATTCTTCTTCTAATTCTGTAAGTGGCTAATAGGCACAATAGGCGCCGCCAATGGAAAAAAACATATCTTCTTATTTGTGAATTTGTAGTAGCAATACCACTCGCTGACGGTGAATGAAAACATCGTGAGGAAACCTGAGCGTATGAGGCATTATACCCTCAACGCAAAAATCGCCAACCCGCATTGAGCACGCGTGGTGATTAAGCTCGAACTCTCTCTCTGAGAGAAGGCCTTTGCCCAGCTAGTGGGACATGTACAATTGTACAGGCTACATCTTACTCTTACTTCTTTTTGGATGCGTTTTTTGCTAAAAACTCTTCATTAGGTTATCAACGCGAGGCTTAACTATTTTTAGGACCTAAGGTTTAGATTCCAGATCCCAGAACCTACGAATAAAAACTTTAATCGCCAAAAGTGGCCTCTCACTCAAAAAACGCATCCAAAAACAAGATATGATTTTTTTTCCATTAGCGGCACTACTTGGTGTATACCTTAAATATATGTATTGAGCACGCAATGATAAAAAATATTAAAAAGTTTGACAGGTTTTTATGCCGCTGGCGGTGAACGTATTGCAAGTAATACCAGGGGGATAATGCTCGGGAATCTCGCATTCGAAACATCTCGAAGGTAAAAATTTCATGTCATTTCGATCTCGACTGCTTCCGACCACTCGAGTCATGTCGGACGAAAAAGGCAAACATCTCGCAGAAATCTTGAGCCTAATGTCGTGGATGACTTCGTATGAATAGGAGATGTGACATTTGGCGCAAAATGAGATTTTTCCTTCGTGATGTGTCGAATGCGAGATTCCCGAGTGCGTTTATTTCATGTGAAAATGTGCGAGCAAAAATAAAGAAATTATTTTCATTTGGAATTCTTTAACTTTGAATTTTTCTTCTCCAGATCCTAGGTCTAAGAAACCGGCTGATCCTGCGGCTAGACGTGCCAGTCCACGACTCAGAGAAGGCCGGTCTAGGGATCAGTGTGAAGGGCAAGGTGACCGTGGGACCAGACCCCCAGGACCTGGGCATCTTCATCAAGTCTGTGCTCAATGGTGGGGCAGCGTCTAGGGATGGGAGGTAAGGAATTTTACTCAATATTCAGTGTTAAGAACTATGGTGCTATCAGTGTGATGTGGTTTCCTTCATCATCGTAATGGAGAAAAAAAAACTGGAGAAAAAAAAGTAGCTAGATACTTAGTATTAGATAGTAATAAGTATCTGATTTATATACATTTTTTACTTTAGATAATATTTTGACGTTCAATGTAAATAATTTATTTATGGCATATTGAATAAAAACATTTGAATCTTGAATCATAAATTATGTTGTCGGGGCAGCGCTCTCCACAAACTCCGGTCACAGCCAGTTCCTTCACAGCCTGGTACGGAAAGCCAAAATGATGACGATGACCTGTCCAAATGGGTTCTCATTTACCCCCATTTACATCCAATGCTCCCCCATTATTTTATGCTGATGTTTACTCCATGCAGGTTGGGTCGGCCTAGCTAGACCGCTGCGGGGGAACATTAGAACACATTTTAGAAATCACAAGATTCCTCATATTGAATGCCTAAGGCCCGGTTTTTGAGTTGAGAATTTTACTAAATACATACTTACGTATCGCTCTGTCACGCTCTTTTGTGAGAAATCTGCAGAGACAGGACTATACTTACCCATTTGCTTAGCAAAATTCTCAACTCAGAAACCGGGCCTTACTGCCGATTTATGAATTGAGAAATTCACTAAGCAAATGCTTAAGTATCGTTCTGTCTCTGCAGATTTCACACAAAAGATCGTGACAGAACGATACTTAAGTATTTGCTCAATAAAATTCTCAATTCAGAAACTAGGCCTATGAATAAGATGAAATGACATCTCAACAAAAAAATATGCTCATAAACGTGTCTTTTAAGCAACGTTTGTCTCCGCCAGGTTACACACAAACGACCAACTGCTAAGCGTGAACGGCGTCACACTAGTTGGTCAATCCAACGCCGAGGCGATGGAGACGTTACGACGCGCACTCATGCACGCCAGACCGAGCGTTCACGGGAACATATCGCTTACGATCGCGAGGCGAACTGGTAAGGGACACTTTCATTTCATTTAATATAGTAGTACTAGCTTTTGCCCGCGGCTTCGTCAGCGTCGACTACAGAAAAAGGATATATGCTTTACTTTGCTCCTGAGTGTAAAAGCGTGATAATATGTAGCCTATGTGCTATTCTGATGTCTAAGCTATCTCTATTCCAAATTTCATCCAAATTCGATCAGCAGTTTCAGCGTGAAAGAGTAACAAACCATCCATCCATCCATACTTACAAACTTTAGCAAATATAATATTAGTAGGAAGTAGGATTCACTGCAGATGGATGGCGCCACGTCCGCTTAAAAGATGAAACTGCATAAATGCTTAAAATACAACTTTGCATCAAACATCTACTTGATAGCTCCCTTGGCTATAGCGCAAGCATCAATGGAACAGTCCTTTGATCTTTTCTGCCGATGGATGGATGGTATAGGTGCTGGGCAAGCCTACTCCATCTAAAATGTCCCAGGCTTGCAGCGTCGAGTGGTCACTTCACCCATCTAGTGTGAGTGAAGGTGCCACTGGACGATGTATAAAAATCATATCATTGCGAATATGCAAAGGCCTTAGTTTTTCTGCCTTATTGGCCGGGACTAAAATTAAAAATAAATAAAATAAAATAAAAAGTGTTTATTGCCAATTTATTTAGGTACAGTATGCATTTGCTGACCCCCACACTAGGTATGGACTGTCTCGAAGGGGAAGTAAAAACATTTTATCGAATTACCTTATTACGGCGGTACAATTAAATTGAAATTGTTCTCCTCACAGAGAGCATGGACAGCCTAGCCCGGTGGAAGGACGATACGCCACCCAACGGAAACGACTCGACCACCAACAGCTCAAACAACAACTCCAACAATCTAGCCAACACCGTCATCTACAACTCAAACCAGACAGCCGACAAAGACAAACCCTCACTAGACGCCAACTTCAACCAGACGAAACCTCACGAGAACGGGATCAAAGACAGAGGCTACGATAACCACGACGGCAGAGGGAGCAAACGACATGCTTCAGTTGTTACGATAAATAACAACAACAGCTGGGTCTCGAATCAATCGGACGACAGCAAAGGATACTTAGAAAGAGACAAAGATACCCCTCCGCATGATAATAAAAGAGACAGTTTTGAATGGAGCCGATTGGACGGATGGAACCCTGTGATAGATAGGCTGACGGGCCTCAGGAACGAAAGCTACTATATGGCCACGCAGCTAGAACCGCCTTCAATGAATGGGCATAGAGATTTCAGACAGAATTTAGGACATGTTCACATGGCGATGTCGCGGTCGCCGCCCGCGCACCATAATGTTATTATCGAAGAGGACTATGGAACCACGAGGTGAGATTTTTTTTTATAATTTAGGGCATGAATTCTTAATTTAAACAATTTGCCGCATTTTACACTCGTTTTGTTTACCCCTTTGTTTTAACGCTACGAGACCTGCATGAATTGTTGTTATCCTAACGTCAGGTGTTGGTTTTGCGTACGTACACTAACTCAGGTGCTATGAATTTCAATGGTGCTGCAAAGTGGATTGCAATAATGCATTCCATGCAAGTAAGATCGAAATGCGCACCAGACGTCAGGAAGACCAAAATTCAGTGATGCCACTTTGCATCCTTCCAAGTGACGTCACCAGCATGGGCAAATGGCAAAATTGAGCTTTTTTATGAGTGTTGAAAGGAGCCTGTTTTTATTTGATCTGACCGATTTATGTTGACCAAAAAATCTCAAAAGTGATTTTTATTCGCGTAGTAAACTTAGATTTTGGCATTGTATTTTATTTTTAGTATTTTCTAAAGCACTAACCCCCCGTACTAGGTAACATAAAGGTTTTTATTTTATTTGTATCATTTTAAATTCTTCACCAACAAATCAATCATCAGTATCATCACATAACTTATTCCCTATCAGGGGCAGCGGGTCCGGCAGCGGAGTGCCCGAGTCCGAGAGCGAGTGTGGCGACAACGCGTTCAGCCGCGACGCGGTGGGGCGCCGCTCCATGAGCGAGAAGCGACACGCCGCCATGGACGCCAAGGCGACAGGCACTTACAGGAAGATCAAGGAGATGAAGGGTGAGTCCGAGAGCGAGTGTGGCGACAACGCGTTCAGCCGCGACGCGGTGGGGCGCCGCTCCATGAGCGAGAAGCGACACGCCGCCATGGACGCCAAGGCGACAGGCACTTACAGGAAGATCAAGGAGATGAAGGGTGAGTCCGAGAGCGAGTGTGGCGACAACGCGTTCAGCCGCGACGCGGTGGGGCGCCGCTCCATGAGCGAGAAGCGACACGCCGCCATGGACGCCAAGGCGACAGGCACTTACAGGAAGATCAAGGAGATGAAGGGTGAGTCCGAGAGCGAGTGTGGCGACAACGCGTTCAGCCGCGACGCGGTGGGGCGCCGCTCCATGAGCGAGAAGCGACACGCCGCCATGGACGCCAAGGCGACAGGCACTTACAGGAAGATCAAGGAGATGAAGGGTGAGTCCGAGAGCGAGTGTGGCGACAACGCGTTCAGCCGCGACGCGGTGGGGCGCCGCTCCATGAGCGAGAAGCGACACGCCGCCATGGACGCCAAGGCGACAGGCACTTACAGGAAGATCAAGGAGATGAAGGGTGAGTCCGAGAGCGAGTGTGGCGACAACGCGTTCAGCCGCGACGCGGTGGGGCGCCGCTCCATGAGCGAGAAGCGACACGCCGCCATGGACGCCAAGGCGACAGGCACTTACAGGAAGATCAAGGAGATGAAGGGTGAGTCCGAGAGCGAGTGTGGCGACAACGCGTTCAGCCGCGACGCGGTGGGGCGCCGCTCCATGAGCGAGAAGCGACACGCCGCCATGGACGCCAAGGCGACAGGCACTTACAGGAAGATCAAGGAGATGAAGGGTGAGTCCGAGAGCGAGTGTGGCGACAACGCGTTCAGCCGCGACGCGGTGGGGCGCCGCTCCATGAGCGAGAAGCGACACGCCGCCATGGACGCCAAGGCGACAGGCACTTACAGGAAGATCAAGGAGATGAAGGGTGAGTCCGAGAGCGAGTGTGGCGACAACGCGTTCAGCCGCGACGCGGTGGGGCGCCGCTCCATGAGCGAGAAGCGACACGCCGCCATGGACGCCAAGGCGACAGGCACTTACAGGAAGATCAAGGAGATGAAGGGTGAGTCCGAGAGCGAGTGTGGCGACAACGCGTTCAGCCGCGACGCGGTGGGGCGCCGCTCCATGAGCGAGAAGCGACACGCCGCCATGGACGCCAAGGCGACAGGCACTTACAGGAAGATCAAGGAGATGAAGGGTGAGTCCGAGAGCGAGTGTGGCGACAACGCGTTCAGCCGCGACGCGGTGGGGCGCCGCTCCATGAGCGAGAAGCGACACGCCGCCATGGACGCCAAGGCGACAGGCACTTACAGGAAGATCAAGGAGATGAAGGGTGAGTCCGAGAGCGAGTGTGGCGACAACGCGTTCAGCCGCGACGCGGTGGGGCGCCGCTCCATGAGCGAGAAGCGACACGCCGCCATGGACGCCAAGGCGACAGGCACTTACAGGAAGATCAAGGAGATGAAGGGTGAGTCCGAGAGCGAGTGTGGCGACAACGCGTTCAGCCGCGACGCGGTGGGGCGCCGCTCCATGAGCGAGAAGCGACACGCCGCCATGGACGCCAAGGCGACAGGCACTTACAGGAAGATCAAGGAGATGAAGGGTGAGTCCGAGAGCGAGTGTGGCGACAACGCGTTCAGCCGCGACGCGGTGGGGCGCCGCTCCATGAGCGAGAAGCGACACGCCGCCATGGACGCCAAGGCGACAGGCACTTACAGGAAGATCAAGGAGATGAAGGGTGAGTCCGAGAGCGAGTGTGGCGACAACGCGTTCAGCCGCGACGCGGTGGGGCGCCGCTCCATGAGCGAGAAGCGACACGCCGCCATGGACGCCAAGGCGACAGGCACTTACAGGAAGATCAAGGAGATGAAGGGTGAGTCCGAGAGCGAGTGTGGCGACAACGCGTTCAGCCGCGACGCGGTGGGGCGCCGCTCCATGAGCGAGAAGCGACACGCCGCCATGGACGCCAAGGCGACAGGCACTTACAGGAAGATCAAGGAGATGAAGGGTGAGTCCGAGAGCGAGTGTGGCGACAACGCGTTCAGCCGCGACGCGGTGGGGCGCCGCTCCATGAGCGAGAAGCGACACGCCGCCATGGACGCCAAGGCGACAGGCACTTACAGGAAGATCAAGGAGATGAAGGGTGAGTCCGAGAGCGAGTGTGGCGACAACGCGTTCAGCCGCGACGCGGTGGGGCGCCGCTCCATGAGCGAGAAGCGACACGCCGCCATGGACGCCAAGGCGACAGGCACTTACAGGAAGATCAAGGAGATGAAGGGTGAGTCCGAGAGCGAGTGTGGCGACAACGCGTTCAGCCGCGACGCGGTGGGGCGCCGCTCCATGAGCGAGAAGCGACACGCCGCCATGGACGCCAAGGCGACAGGCACTTACAGGAAGATCAAGGAGATGAAGGGTGAGTCCGAGAGCGAGTGTGGCGACAACGCGTTCAGCCGCGACGCGGTGGGGCGCCGCTCCATGAGCGAGAAGCGACACGCCGCCATGGACGCCAAGGCGACAGGCACTTACAGGAAGATCAAGGAGATGAAGGGTGAGTCCGAGAGCGAGTGTGGCGACAACGCGTTCAGCCGCGACGCGGTGGGGCGCCGCTCCATGAGCGAGAAGCGACACGCCGCCATGGACGCCAAGGCGACAGGCACTTACAGGAAGATCAAGGAGATGAAGGGTGAGTCCGAGAGCGAGTGTGGCGACAACGCGTTCAGCCGCGACGCGGTGGGGCGCCGCTCCATGAGCGAGAAGCGACACGCCGCCATGGACGCCAAGGCGACAGGCACTTACAGGAAGATCAAGGAGATGAAGGGTGAGTCCGAGAGCGAGTGTGGCGACAACGCGTTCAGCCGCGACGCGGTGGGGCGCCGCTCCATGAGCGAGAAGCGACACGCCGCCATGGACGCCAAGGCGACAGGCACTTACAGGAAGATCAAGGAGATGAAGGGTGAGTCCGAGAGCGAGTGTGGCGACAACGCGTTCAGCCGCGACGCGGTGGGGCGCCGCTCCATGAGCGAGAAGCGACACGCCGCCATGGACGCCAAGGCGACAGGCACTTACAGGAAGATCAAGGAGATGAAGGGTGAGTCCGAGAGCGAGTGTGGCGACAACGCGTTCAGCCGCGACGCGGTGGGGCGCCGCTCCATGAGCGAGAAGCGACACGCCGCCATGGACGCCAAGGCGACAGGCACTTACAGGAAGATCAAGGAGATGAAGGGTGAGTCCGAGAGCGAGTGTGGCGACAACGCGTTCAGCCGCGACGCGGTGGGGCGCCGCTCCATGAGCGAGAAGCGACACGCCGCCATGGACGCCAAGGCGACAGGCACTTACAGGAAGATCAAGGAGATGAAGGGTGAGTCCGAGAGCGAGTGTGGCGACAACGCGTTCAGCCGCGACGCGGTGGGGCGCCGCTCCATGAGCGAGAAGCGACACGCCGCCATGGACGCCAAGGCGACAGGCACTTACAGGAAGATCAAGGAGATGAAGGGTGAGTCCGAGAGCGAGTGTGGCGACAACGCGTTCAGCCGCGACGCGGTGGGGCGCCGCTCCATGAGCGAGAAGCGACACGCCGCCATGGACGCCAAGGCGACAGGCACTTACAGGAAGATCAAGGAGATGAAGGGTGAGTCCGAGAGCGAGTGTGGCGACAACGCGTTCAGCCGCGACGCGGTGGGGCGCCGCTCCATGAGCGAGAAGCGACACGCCGCCATGGACGCCAAGGCGACAGGCACTTACAGGAAGATCAAGGAGATGAAGGGTGAGTCCGAGAGCGAGTGTGGCGACAACGCGTTCAGCCGCGACGCGGTGGGGCGCCGCTCCATGAGCGAGAAGCGACACGCCGCCATGGACGCCAAGGCGACAGGCACTTACAGGAAGATCAAGGAGATGAAGGGTGAGTCCGAGAGCGAGTGTGGCGACAACGCGTTCAGCCGCGACGCGGTGGGGCGCCGCTCCATGAGCGAGAAGCGACACGCCGCCATGGACGCCAAGGCGACAGGCACTTACAGGAAGATCAAGGAGATGAAGGGTGAGTCCGAGAGCGAGTGTGGCGACAACGCGTTCAGCCGCGACGCGGTGGGGCGCCGCTCCATGAGCGAGAAGCGACACGCCGCCATGGACGCCAAGGCGACAGGCACTTACAGGAAGATCAAGGAGATGAAGGGTGAGTCCGAGAGCGAGTGTGGCGACAACGCGTTCAGCCGCGACGCGGTGGGGCGCCGCTCCATGAGCGAGAAGCGACACGCCGCCATGGACGCCAAGGCGACAGGCACTTACAGGAAGATCAAGGAGATGAAGGGTGAGTCCGAGAGCGAGTGTGGCGACAACGCGTTCAGCCGCGACGCGGTGGGGCGCCGCTCCATGAGCGAGAAGCGACACGCCGCCATGGACGCCAAGGCGACAGGCACTTACAGGAAGATCAAGGAGATGAAGGGTGAGTCCGAGAGCGAGTGTGGCGACAACGCGTTCAGCCGCGACGCGGTGGGGCGCCGCTCCATGAGCGAGAAGCGACACGCCGCCATGGACGCCAAGGCGACAGGCACTTACAGGAAGATCAAGGAGATGAAGGGTGAGTCCGAGAGCGAGTGTGGCGACAACGCGTTCAGCCGCGACGCGGTGGGGCGCCGCTCCATGAGCGAGAAGCGACACGCCGCCATGGACGCCAAGGCGACAGGCACTTACAGGAAGATCAAGGAGATGAAGGGTGAGTCCGAGAGCGAGTGTGGCGACAACGCGTTCAGCCGCGACGCGGTGGGGCGCCGCTCCATGAGCGAGAAGCGACACGCCGCCATGGACGCCAAGGCGACAGGCACTTACAGGAAGATCAAGGAGATGAAGGGTGAGTCCGAGAGCGAGTGTGGCGACAACGCGTTCAGCCGCGACGCGGTGGGGCGCCGCTCCATGAGCGAGAAGCGACACGCCGCCATGGACGCCAAGGCGACAGGCACTTACAGGAAGATCAAGGAGATGAAGGGTGAGTCCGAGAGCGAGTGTGGCGACAACGCGTTCAGCCGCGACGCGGTGGGGCGCCGCTCCATGAGCGAGAAGCGACACGCCGCCATGGACGCCAAGGCGACAGGCACTTACAGGAAGATCAAGGAGATGAAGGGTGAGTCCGAGAGCGAGTGTGGCGACAACGCGTTCAGCCGCGACGCGGTGGGGCGCCGCTCCATGAGCGAGAAGCGACACGCCGCCATGGACGCCAAGGCGACAGGCACTTACAGGAAGATCAAGGAGATGAAGGGTGAGTCCGAGAGCGAGTGTGGCGACAACGCGTTCAGCCGCGACGCGGTGGGGCGCCGCTCCATGAGCGAGAAGCGACACGCCGCCATGGACGCCAAGGCGACAGGCACTTACAGGAAGATCAAGGAGATGAAGGGTGAGTCCGAGAGCGAGTGTGGCGACAACGCGTTCAGCCGCGACGCGGTGGGGCGCCGCTCCATGAGCGAGAAGCGACACGCCGCCATGGACGCCAAGGCGACAGGCACTTACAGGAAGATCAAGGAGATGAAGGGTGAGTCCGAGAGCGAGTGTGGCGACAACGCGTTCAGCCGCGACGCGGTGGGGCGCCGCTCCATGAGCGAGAAGCGACACGCCGCCATGGACGCCAAGGCGACAGGCACTTACAGGAAGATCAAGGAGATGAAGGGTGAGTCCGAGAGCGAGTGTGGCGACAACGCGTTCAGCCGCGACGCGGTGGGGCGCCGCTCCATGAGCGAGAAGCGACACGCCGCCATGGACGCCAAGGCGACAGGCACTTACAGGAAGATCAAGGAGATGAAGGGTGAGTCCGAGAGCGAGTGTGGCGACAACGCGTTCAGCCGCGACGCGGTGGGGCGCCGCTCCATGAGCGAGAAGCGACACGCCGCCATGGACGCCAAGGCGACAGGCACTTACAGGAAGATCAAGGAGATGAAGGGTGAGTCCGAGAGCGAGTGTGGCGACAACGCGTTCAGCCGCGACGCGGTGGGGCGCCGCTCCATGAGCGAGAAGCGACACGCCGCCATGGACGCCAAGGCGACAGGCACTTACAGGAAGATCAAGGAGATGAAGGGTGAGTCCGAGAGCGAGTGTGGCGACAACGCGTTCAGCCGCGACGCGGTGGGGCGCCGCTCCATGAGCGAGAAGCGACACGCCGCCATGGACGCCAAGGCGACAGGCACTTACAGGAAGATCAAGGAGATGAAGGGTGAGTCCGAGAGCGAGTGTGGCGACAACGCGTTCAGCCGCGACGCGGTGGGGCGCCGCTCCATGAGCGAGAAGCGACACGCCGCCATGGACGCCAAGGCGACAGGCACTTACAGGAAGATCAAGGAGATGAAGGGTGAGTCCGAGAGCGAGTGTGGCGACAACGCGTTCAGCCGCGACGCGGTGGGGCGCCGCTCCATGAGCGAGAAGCGACACGCCGCCATGGACGCCAAGGCGACAGGCACTTACAGGAAGATCAAGGAGATGAAGGGTGAGTCCGAGAGCGAGTGTGGCGACAACGCGTTCAGCCGCGACGCGGTGGGGCGCCGCTCCATGAGCGAGAAGCGACACGCCGCCATGGACGCCAAGGCGACAGGCACTTACAGGAAGATCAAGGAGATGAAGGGTGAGTCCGAGAGCGAGTGTGGCGACAACGCGTTCAGCCGCGACGCGGTGGGGCGCCGCTCCATGAGCGAGAAGCGACACGCCGCCATGGACGCCAAGGCGACAGGCACTTACAGGAAGATCAAGGAGATGAAGGGTGAGTCCGAGAGCGAGTGTGGCGACAACGCGTTCAGCCGCGACGCGGTGGGGCGCCGCTCCATGAGCGAGAAGCGACACGCCGCCATGGACGCCAAGGCGACAGGCACTTACAGGAAGATCAAGGAGATGAAGGGTGAGCCTCTAGAGTGGACCACTAGAGCTCCAGTCACAAAAAGCGAAAACTAGCAGCGAGAAACTAGAATGTCAACATTTTAACAGTGAGCTGTCGCAGAAAGTTAGTATCAATTCACTTCGAGTGATGACTAAAGGTGCCACGGATACTGTATAAATCATCTAGGTAACATAGATACAAAGACCACACCTCGCATCCAGAATTACTTGAGCCCCTTAGCCCCCTCCCCCTAAATCCGCTAGTGTTACCTACCTACTTACTTACTGTGAAGGTACAGCTAGAAGAAAAGTTATTTTTATTTCCAATCCGAATCGATAGCTTAAATTTTGAACTCCATCCGCTAATTTGAATATTTACCTTTGCAGCGATGCAGGTCGGCCCATCGCTGGGCATGAGGAAGTCCTCGAGTCTAGAGTCTCTTCAGACGGCGATACAGGAGACGCAACGCAACCCTGGCAGGCACGAGCCCATCTATGCGAGGGCTAATCCACGTGAGTATTGCTGCCTTTCTCGTCGTTTTTTTTTGGTAAACTCTAATTTTTAATTCGAGTCCACGAAATGACAGTTGCTACAAAGGCTTTATGTGACAGTTGCATACTAGCAACTGTCATTCCGTGGACTCTATTTAAAAATTAGAGTTTAGTTAGTAGTTTTTTTTAGTATCTTATCTTAGGGTTTGATTTTGAGCGAGTTGAATATTATTTTAATCCGCTCGACGTCCAAGGAGATGGTCAAAGGAACTGATTTTTATATGGTCCGCGAAACAGGTGGCCGAGTTGCGAGACCAAAATTAAATGAGCACTATTTTTTTTACTCCTGAAGATTGTTCGATCGTAGTCTGTTTCGAAAAGGCAAAACTAGCGCCGTCAATGAAAAAAAATCATATACAGTGTGTTAAAAGACCGCCAACAAAGCGGGAAACCACGTATTCTCCTCATCATAAGGAACATTTTTGCCCAAGGAACTATGCCTGGGAAATCAACGGTTTCCGAGATAATGAGGTTCAAAGTCGGACTTTTCAACACTTTTTTTTTGCAGAAATGTATTCAGTATCTAGTTTTTAACATATCTTCTCAAGAAGCTATATCAAAATTATGAATATTTCTTACAAAAAACGACGTTAAAATTGAAACCCGCAATGTATTCTAAACATTGGCAGTTCAAGCTTAAGTAACATAAACTTGTACCTACGCTTGCGCAATATGACTACTGTGCGTTACACGTCCATTGCGTGATAAAATATTTTTCAAAATTATAACCTAAAAAACCATAATCATTTCCCAGCAATAATTTATCGAAAAAGTACTTTGTTTTGGTGTCTACTATGCGTGGCTTTCGGGTCTGTTGGCGGTCTTTTAACACCCTGTATTATTTTTGGATGCGGCCACCGTTGGCGAGAATCCATTGCATTCGTAGGTTCTAGGATCTGGAATCCAAACTTAGGTCCTAAAAATAGTTAAGCCTCGCGTTGATAAATCGCAGGAGCGTTTTTTGCTAAAAACGCATCCAAAAAGAAGATATGATTTTTTTTTTTCATTGGTTGCACTAATTGTGGGTTCTACTGGGCCTTAATAGTTCTGAACTCATGGAAAGTGGAAAATGCATCGCTTATAGAATTTTCGGCTTACGCGCAATGTTGATTTAAATGTTGTATTATGTTTCAGCTCTAAAACACTGGCTGACGGACGACAGCCACGGACCGGAGATCATCCGCGGGTCGCCGCAGCAGTCGTCCTTGTCACACAAGAAGCCCGGCCTGCTAAAGTCCTTATCAACTATGTTTAGGTACGTACGCTCAGTGTGAAGACAAAGACATGCCTTTTTATACGTTGATTTTTTTTTGCCTTTACAGCTCTTGTTAATTTGTACTTACCTCATTTAAAACCTGCGCCTAACTGTTATGCCGGGTCAATTTATAGTCGCTGTAAAGCGGAAAATGCAGTCTCCTTTGATTTTAAACAACAATTATTCTTACTCTTTTGAAAATGGGGGAAAAGGCGACGAAAGGCTTTGTACGAGCACCAAAAATAAATTGCCCTAGTTGTTCAGTATCACCAGTAGAACTTGCCATTTCCCGCTTTTCAGCGAAAAAAATCCGGTAGATGCATGCAGTTTTAACCATCTTATTTTTTGGTTTACTTACTTCCTACTTCTGTTTATCAGTGCTATTTAATTTAATTTCATTTCATTATTCAGTCACAATAAAAAATAATTGTATTTGAAATTAAATTTAAAACTAGCACTTATAATAATTAAAATAAAATTGTTCTTATTTCACAGAATAAAAAAAAAAACTGTGTGTGAGGGTGTGTTGTGCGTGTCTAAATCAATCTTGCTCTGCAATGTTTGGCCTCTTGTGTCACAGGATCGGCAAGCCACACAAGAAGGAGCCAGAGTTGTATGGCAGAACGCAACCCGGCAGATCGTCGGAGAAATCTCTGTCGCGTGACGCGCTGGGTCGACACTCCCGGAGCGAAGAACTGAAGGCCAACGCACCACAGCCAAGGTACTTTCATACGATTGAATAAAGATCCACATACGAACCTACCTCACTGCCACGTTCCAAAAAACCTTTGAGTAAAAAATAGACAAAATCTCGGAATAAACACACAGGCAGCAATATTTTTCATATACTTTCCATAATAATCTGTACATTCGTTAGCCTTTTTCATAAGACAGCGACGGAGCTCGGACCATTGCTTGTTTCTATCAATTTTCTGAAAGAAATCCGAACCTATTCAGGCTATACAGGCTCCAATAGTGCAACCGTATCATAAATGCTAAATTTGGCAAGTGGTCGGTATCTGTGATTATTAAAAGATTTTTTGTAATCATGCGGGCTTAGATCTCTAATCGCCAGGCGTCGAAACTCAGCAATCGGAAATCAAATTACACCGTGCTATTTTAGTGGTTTTAAAGCCGAAGGTTATAAAGAAAATAAATTAAAAAAAAAGGTATTTTGTTGCACTGGTGATTCTGAGCCAAATACCAAAATTTTACTCCAAAATGAGCGAAAAAAAAAAAACAATGTCTATTGCCAATCGATACCATTTGTATGGAGAAGTAAATTTTTTTATATAAGTTTTGTAACAAAATACCTTCGTCTTTAAAACCACTAAAATAGGACGGTGTATGTCAACGTCTCACGTCTTCTCCTTTGCCCCCAGGCCACACATCTCACACAGTCGTCAAGCCAGCGGCGAGCGGTCGGACAAGTCGGACGAGCGCGACCGTCGAGCGCCACCCTACAGGGGACCCCCTCCGAGAAACGCGCAGCCGCAACCACCGCAGGTAACACACCCGACTGTACGGACTAACATCTGGCACAGTCGGCCGGCTGGACGGCCTAACATCTCGCACAGTCGGCTAGCTGTACGGCGTAACATCTCACAAAGTCGGCCGGCTATACGGTCTAACATCTCACACAGTCGGCCGGTTGGACGGTCCAACCTCTCGCCCAGTCTCCTAACTGTACGGTGTGACAGTCTGCCGGCTGGACGGTCCAACATCTCGCACAGTCGGCTAGCTGGTCGGTCTAACGTCTCATACAGTCGGCCGGCTGGATGGTCCAACATACTGCACAGACGGCTAGCTGTACGGTCTAACGTCTCAGACAGTCGGCCGACTGGACGGTCCAATATCTTGCACAGTCGGCTCTAACATCTCACACAGTCGGCCGGCTGGACGATCCAACATCTCACACAGTCGGCCGGCTGGACGGTCCAACATCTCGCTCAGTCGGGTAGCTGTACGGTCAAGCATCGCGCGCAGTCGGCCGGCTGGACGGTCTAACATCTCACACAGTCTGCCGGCTGGACGGTGCATCATCTCACTCAGTCGGCTAGCTGTACGGTCTAACATCTCACACAGTTCAAAAGCAAGTGTCGAGCGGTTGGATAAGTCTGCACTGCTGCAGCAACCTCGGGTAATAAGATTAATGGTACGAATGATATGATACGGATAATTACATTATATTTCTCAGTCCACAAATCGCCAATGGGCTGGCTAAATGAAAATCCAAGAGCTAAATAATACAAACCAACTGTAAACTATACATCTCAGTTCATACAGTCAAACAACTCGCACAGTTGGCCAAACTGCAAAGTCACAAACATTTCCATGTAACATTGAGTTAAATGTGGATATCTGTTCAGTGAGTTAGGTCTATTATACAGGGTGTTAAAAGACCGCCAACAGACCCGAAAGCCACGCATACTAGACACCAAAACAAAGTACTTTTTCGATAAATTATTGCTGGGAAATGATTTTGGTTTTTTAGGTTATAATTTTGAAAAATATTTTATTACGCAATGGACGTGTAACGCACATAAGTCATATTGCGCAAGCGTAGGTATAAGTTTATGTTACTTAATTTTGAAGTGCCGATGTTTAGAATACATTGCGGGTTGCAATTTGAACGTCGTTTTTTGTAAGAAATATTCATAATTTTGATATGGCTTCTTGAGAAGATATGTTAAGAACTAGATACTGAATACATTTCTGCAAAAAAAAAGTTTTGAAAAGTCCGACTTTGAACCTCATTATCTCGGAAACCGTTGATTTCCCAGGCATAGTTCCTTGGGCAAAAATGTTCATAATGATGAGGACAACACGTGGTTTCCCGCTATGTTGGCGGTCTTTTAACACCCTGTATAACTGAGTAGTTTATTTAGGCATAACTTTTTTGTCCTTTTTTTATCAAACTACGCGGCTTGATTTATATGATCATGCGTCATACATATGGTATACCTATGGTTCACGCAATCAAGCATGATTTAGATATTTATCTAGATTTAAATGTCATTAAAAAAAACTTCGTACCTACTTGCCTACCAGCTAATGAACCTGTTTTGTATGCCTATGGTTCCGTCATAGTGGCTTTTGACGCCAATGGTTTGTTTTTGTCGATGTTTGTAACCAGTTTGTGTTGCCATGATAATCTTAACACTGCGAATCATCAATCGAATTAGTTTGTTTCCATGAGGATTAGTACGTGCCTTTGCCTACTTTTGACTACCATAAAAATATTAGATAGTGCATGCTGCATGTGACTCTAAATAATAGTTATAAATATACACACAAAATAATAATTACATTAATTCAATTTAATTACAATACATTAATCAACATTATAGATAATTGCAAAATGATATTTTAAATGTTATTTTTTTTAAACAAAATATTCACCACTGAAAGAAAAACATAATGATTATTAGCAACAAAATATTATAATTTATGGTCAGAATAAAGGCCTTATTGTATTTATTTACTTAGTTACTTTTTATTTATCAGTTTTTTATTTTGTTTGTAGTCAATGGACAGCGCATGGGGGCCCAGCGGTCACTATGTCAACTACGATGAGATCCAACAGAATCTGAAGTGAGTATTTGTAATTCTTTTCTCTTTAAATTATATGCCAACCGCTGAAACCTGTGAAAGGTTTATGTGCGGTTGGTTGAGTTAACTATCTTAATTAAAAGATTTAGTACAGATTAGTTCTTTACAGGAGGACCTCACGGATGACCCATTGTCTAGGTCCTAGACAATGAAAGGGAACGCAGGGCGCTGGCGGTTCGATGCAATATGCTGGCCCGCAGGTTTGCGCGTTGCTCTACTGAGGCGAAAATAACGTTATTTAAAGCTTACTGCCAATCGTTCTACACGTGCAGCCTGTGGGTCAGATATACGCGGAGAGCCTACAGGGCCCTGCTGGTCCAGTATAATAATGCCTTCAGGGTACTGCTGGGGCTGCCCCGTTACTGCAGTGCATCAGGGATGTTTGTAGCAGCACACACTGACGGGTTCCACGCAATAATGCGTAACAGAGTGGCTTCCCTGGCTGAGGAGCAGCACCAGCGATCCCCTGAATATTATAGCTGACAGGGTAGACGGATGGGTGGCTAAACAATCTAAACATGTGTCAACCAGAGCCGTGACATTTTAAGACGACGTACGTCTCACAACTAGCGCCGCCAATGGAAAAAAAATCATATCTTTTTTTTTTGGATGCGTTTTTAGCAAAAAACGCTCCTGCGATTTCTCAACGCGAGGCTTAACTATTTTTAGGACCTAAGGTTTGGATTCCAGATCCTAGAACTTAAGAATGCAATCGATTCTCGCCAAAAGTGGCCACTTTTGGCGAGAATCGATTGCATTCGTAGGAAATCTAATCCTGGAATCCAAACCTTAGGTCCTAAAAATAGTTAAGCCTCGCGTTGGGAAATCGCAGGAGCGTTTTTTGCTAAAAACGCATCCAAAAAAAAGATATGATTTTTTTTCCATTGGCGGCGCTAGTTGTGAGACGTACGTCGTCTTAAAAATTATAAGTGGACTAAATTGAATGAATTACCTGAATTAATAAATAAAATGAATTAATAGATAATAATTACTGTACCTACTAACATAGAATAGGAAATAATGTTACTAACCCTATGGACATTGTCTGAATTAAACGTTTTGAAATTTTAAATTGAAATATGAAATTTAGAAATAAACAAAAATATATTGGCTTAGTAGGTAAATAAATTTATATGCGACGCCGATGTAAAATAGCTGTGAAAGAAAACATCGTGAGGGTAACCCACTGTGTGTCTTTTTCAGCTATTTATGTCTTCTAACGCTCCACCAAGCTGCTGTGGTCAGTGGCGATTAACTTCAGACTCTAACAAAAAACTTAGACACCTATTTATTTACTTTTTGTTTTTTCTAAAGCACTAACCCGTGCTAGGGAATATTTTAAACATTTATTTCGACAGTTACTTGACTCCGTAGCTCAATTCGGAACCCAAAGTTTTTTGTTCGAAAGTCCGTTATTGGCTTAATCTTATCTTTAGACAATATTGAGAAACTATTTTTTTTTTTTTTTTGTCCAGTAATTTTGTTTTTATGCGCTAAAATGTTTTGTTCCTATGACCGCCAACAGTATGCAGACCGTCGCGTGACGTCATAAAACTGTATCTTTGAAAAGCTGTAAAATCCAAACTACTGAACCAAAATAAAAAATATTGAAATTAGTTTCTTATAACAGCGAAAAGTTTTGAATAAGCCAATAACGGACTTTCGAACAAAAAACTTTGGGTTTCGAATTGGTAGGAGCACGGTACGGTATGCACGGTACGCAAGAGGGTTCAAGTCCTATCCCGAGTGAATTTTTTCATCTTATTATAAATGTTTAACCTATTTATTTCCCGCAACAACTTTGATGCGCAATTATTATGACTGTGTTGATGTCGTTAATGACCCGTGCGTCGTTCCTAAACGCAAGATTTGGTGGCAGTGCGCGGCGCGAGAAGCTGAGTGAGGTGCAGATCGGGCAGATGCGGCGGCAGGTGCACGAACAACGGGCCAAGGCGCAGGAGGAGAGGTGAGCACCGACTTTACCTTCATAGCCACACGGGTTCACACTGACCGAGCAATCTCGCGAGGCAGACGTCTGGACGAACGTGAACTGTGTGCTTATTCTGTAAAAAAAAAATCTCCACAGTTGCTAGTCCTCAAAACCGTTTAATTTGCGGCAAAATATAACGTGTGACAAAATGACCTAACTCTTTTTGCAGGGTGTAAACTACTGGTCAACAGGGTGACATTTGTGTTTTTTTTTTAAAAAGACTTTTAATTTTGCATACTTTTAAGTTTGTAGAACATTGTGAAATGAAAACCATATTTTAAAAATACTTTTCTCCCGTCACAGCGCGTATATTGTATTAATTTAAAAATCAACGGAACGTCGTAGAGCAAAAACATTGTTATAGGCTGTGCTGTGATCCCTTTTGAGTTATAACCCTGTAAAAAGAGTTAGGACCTTTTGTAACACCTTGTATAGATAAAAATTAAGATTGTTTATTTCGATAACAAAAGCTACTTTCCCGCAAATAAACCGGTTTTTAGGACTAGCAACTGTTTTTTTTACAGAATAAGCACACAGATCTACTTATCACCACGCCTTATCACTAGGCCGACGCAAAGCTTGGTAGGTAATACTAGACGAACGCTTGCCTCGCAAGGCTGCTCGGTCAGTGTGGACCCGGCTTATAACGAACTAACAAATGAACGAACAGACAGACGAACGAACAAACAGACGAACGAACGAGCGAATAAGATGAGTGGAACAAGAGTTGAAGTTTTACTTGTTGATGAGAGATCTAATCAACATCAACGCTTTGTGCTGGATAATAGAGACTGACCAAAATACCTGTTACCTACCTACACACACTACCTAAATATAGGGTTAAGACGACGTACGTCTCACAACTAGCGCCGCCAATGGAAAAAAAAATCATTTTTTTTTTGGATGCGTTTTTAGCAAAAAACGCTCCTGCGATTCCTCAACGCAAGGCTTAACTATTTTTAGGACCTAAGGTTTGGATTCCAGGATTGGATTTCCTACGAACGTAATCGATTCTCGCCAAAAGTGGCCACTTTTGGCGAGAATCGATTGCATTCTTAAGTTCTAGGATCTGGAATCCAAACCATAGGTCCTAAAAATAGTTAAGCCTCGCGTTGAGGGATCGCAGGAGCGTTTTTTGCTAAAAACGCATCCAAAAAAAAGATATGATTTTTTTTCCATTGGCGGCGCTAGTTGTGAGACGCATTTCACCTTAAAGAGGACATTATAATCTAGAATAATAGTTGGGAACTGAAACCGCACATGGAGTGTCCGTGCACTTACCGAATATGCGCTTCTTTTCTCCACAACACGCGCCAAAGATAGACAAACCTTTTACGTGTTATAACTCGGCACAAGGCCTCAGCCGTTGAGTGACGGATTCTGTCTTTTCGGTGCCTAGACACATAATTTGCATGTTGAGCTGGCCTAAAAGCTAGATAAGGGCGGAGTGCGATGAGCGCAACATTACTTATTTATTTCTCATTTGGGACGTGTTTACGTTACCTACCTAAGTCATTATTACCAAGATATAAGTTTAGCACATCCAAATTGGAAACTCTCCGGCGGCAGCTGAAAAGCACTCCTGCCCCATCTACAACAATACAGCCAGATGGCAAGGGAAATGTTAAACGAACGTTAGGTATAGTCAGCGATACGCTATACATATACCCAATGGTAGAGCTCTTATCGTGAGCGGCATAAGTGCGTTAATCTACCAAAAATGGTTATCCTAGCGTGTCGCTGACTGTACCTACAACCTTCTACAACGTAATAACACGCAACATACTTACTCGTAAGCTGTCTAGTCATAGCCGAGTTACAGTTGATGAGACAATTTAGATTATAAATCGCAATAGGCAATGGCAGTCAGTTTCACTGACGATGTCCTTTATAAGTATGATCTTCTTGATGCGTGCGGAAAATGGCTCTATTACGCGCACTACGGACTCTACATGTCTATAATCAGGGCACGGATACATGGAACTCTTGCTGAAATTCTCACTGTCCTAATTGACTGCAGTTCGAACAAAAGGATGCATCTAATTCTCACAGAGCTGACCTAACCGGAATCGTCCCAGGCGAGTCTCGAGTAGTCATTAGAAAAATGACTTTCAATTAATACTAATAATGAGAAAAATGTTTTTTCTTCCTTTCTGCTCCGCTCTAATCAACTTGCGACATTGGTAAGATGCCCATGCTTTGTAATAACTTAATGTTTCATTAGTAGGGATCGGAGAACAATGAACACAAAGGAAGTCAGTGCTTCATTGCTCAAGCTCATTATTTATAGAGACAGCAGATCAGAAACCCTTTCTTATTGAAAGCCTCATTACGCTACTGATTCGGTTAATGATGATTAGATAACCGCTTCATAACTTATTATACAGTATCATTACAATCGTGCATTAGGTACACCTAATTAGCGGGATGTCATTTAGAATTACTATTGTTTTGCTGGAGCCCATGAGCGTACAACGGGAAAATATACATCATCAACTGGCCTTACTGAATCGGTGAAGCGACTACCCGGCAGAAACCGTAATATTTACTTGTTGAGATGGATGGAACACGCACGATTTTCAGAAGACAAAACTTTTCACTCTAGCCATAACCCAATTTTCTTTTTGGCGCATCATTACACGAGCTTCACCGTCTTACTTAGCAAATCTACTTACATATCACGCAACTCACCACACTTTATCTTAGTAAGTAGGTACATCCTAAGCAACACACCCTAGGCTCTGTTCAAGAACTTGTCTACCTTTAGTACAAACCACTTCCCATAAGCCCGATTTACATTTTTCATGTGTTTAGCGAAGTAGATAAGTACCACAAGTTTGTGTGTAAACTGATCGGATTTTGTTGTCCACTTCGCACTCGCTACAGTCTTTGACCAATGTCACTTCGCTACTCGTCACTATCACTGTCCTTGACTAATGTAAATCGGGCTTTAGTTCCTTTTTACCTAACTTACCACCACAACAGCTCCATTGCTCTCTTCCCTGTTCTAACTCGTATGTTTTTCTCCCAACAGCCGCCGAGTAGGCGTGGCTGGCTATCATTCGCAGCGATCGTGTAGGGACCCGCCGGCGCCGCGGCCGCAGTCCAACTATTACGAGTATGAGAGCGCCCCGCCCCGGCGGCCCGGCAAACTGTCGCACTACCACTGAAGGAAACCACGGAAGCTGTTGTAAGGTCTGTGCTCTTCAGTATCTTCAGCTGGCAATCATCATCCCGGAAATCTGTCGCACTACCACTGAAGGAAACCACGGAAGCTGTTGTAAGGTCTGTGCTCTTCAGTATCTTCAGCTGGCAATCATCATCCCGGAAATCTGTCGCACTACCACTGAAGGAAACCACGGAAGCTGTTGTAAGGTCTGTGCTCTTCAGTGTCTTCAGCTGGCAATCATCATCCCGGAAATCTGTCGCACTACCACTGAAGGAAACCACGGAAGCTGTTGTAAGGTCTGTGCTCTTCAGTGTCTTCAGCTGGCAATCATCGTCCCGGAAATCTGTCGCACTACCACTGAAGGAAACCACGGAAGCTGTTGTAAGGTCTGTGCTCTTCAGTGTCTTCAGCTGGCAATCATCGTCCCGGAAATCTTTCGCACTACCACTAAAGGAAACCACGGAAGCTGTTGTAAGGTCTGTGCTCTTCAGTATATTCAGCTGGCAATCATCGTCCCGGCAATCTGTCGCACTACCACTGAACGAAACCACGGAAGCTGTTGTAAGGTCTGTGCTCTTCAGTATATTCAGCTGGCAATCATCGTCCCGGCAATCTGTTGCACTACCACTGAAGGAAACCACGCAAGCTGTTGTAAGGTCTGTGCTCTTCAGTATCTTCAGCTGGCAATCATCATCCCGGAAATCTGTCGCACTACTACTGAAGGAAACCACGCAAGCTGTTGTAAGATCTGTGCTCTTCAGTATATTCAGCTGGCAATCATCGTCCCGGCAATCTGTCGCACTACCACTGAAGGAAACCACGGAAGCTGTTGTAAGGTCTGTGCTCTTCAGTATCTTCAGCTGGCAATCATCATCCCGGAAATCTGTCGCACTACCACTGAAGGAAACCACGGAAGCTGTTGTAAGGTCTGTGCTCTTCAGTGTCTTCAGCTGGCAATCATCATCCCGGAAATCTGTCGCACTACCACTGAAGGAAACCACGGAAGCTGTTGTAAGGTCTGTGCTCTTCAGTGTCTTCAGCTGGCAATCATCGTCCCGGAAATCTGTCGCACTACCACTGAAGGAAACCACGGAAGCTGTTGTAAGGTCTGTGCTCTTCAGTGTCTTCAGCTGGCAATCTTCGTCCCGGAAATCTTTCGCACTACCACTAAAGGAAACCACGGAAGCTGTTGTAAGGTCTGTGCTCTTCAGTATATTCAGCTGGCAATCATCGTCCCGGCAATCTGTCGCACTACCACTGAACGAAACCACGGAAGCTGTTGTAAGGTCTGTGCTCTTCAGTATATTCAGCTGGCAATCATCGTCCCGGCAATCTGTTGCACTACCACTGAAGGAAACCACGCAAGCTGTTGTAAGGTCTGTGCTCTTCAGTATCTTCAGCTGGCAATCATCATCCCGGAAATCTGTCGCACTACTACTGAAGGAAACCACGCAAGCTGTTGTAAGATCTGTGCTCTTCAGTATATTCAGCTGGCAATCATCGTCCCGGCAATCTGTCGCACTACCACTGAAGGAAACCACGGAAGCTGTTGTAAGGTCTGTGCTCTTCAGTATCTTCAGCTGGCAATCATCGTCCGGCTCAACCACTGAAGGAAACCCCCAGGTGTTTGGCGCAAGGACTGTGGCTCTTCATCTTCTGTTCTACCTTAAATGATCTTCAAGAGTTGGAGAATGAGCTGGTTCTAAAACCTGGGGTATCCGGGTAGAGTAAACAGTTGTCAAATAGTATACTATTATATCTGTCCCAAGAACTCTACCAGCTTTAGTTCGTACTTTAATCCAACTCTACTCTACCGATACTAATGCTGTATGCATTGGTAGTTAGTAGCATAGTACTCTACCGTGCGACTACGCCGTTTACTCTACCCGTGTAAAGGCTGTCTTTAGTCTTAGAACCAGCTGTCGGTTGGAGATCTCTAATGTATGTATTATTCAAATTGCCCATGACTATTTTGGTTGCTGAAAAGATGAAAATATGAGACACTGATAATTTTGAACAACTTTTGATAATGCACGGAACAAAAGATAGTTCTCTAACCTACCCAAGTACTGAGCCCTGAGCCATGTCAAGTGACGACACGTTTTTTTATGGGCATCTATCTTTCTTTTAGCGCATTTACAAAAGTGTCAGCAAAATATGTTCATTTGCACCTTTTCAACAACACAAAAATCATTTGGTTCTCTATCTAGCTAGATCAACGTGTGTGTCTTTTCAGTGCGTAGGTACATTGCCAAGGTTGTGCCATCACAATTTGTCATGGAATATATTCATGCTGGGACGTAGGAAAATAAAATACAGTTTCCTACCGAATCTGTGCGCCTGGTAATCTTGTATTCAATCCGTGCGGCGCTACGTCATGAAAATAAAGTAAATTTATTCCAAACAGAGACGCTCAGTAGCTAGATTTTGTTTAATGCTATGTGTACAATGTGCTTTGGTCTGCGACCGCCACGCTAAGATATTTTTTAATATTAAGTATGCCAATCAAGACTTTCCAATGCCGCTGTTGGTGTGTCGAGAACTGTCACCTGCTGCAAATAAGTGGGTTACTGCCTAAGGTACTTTGACTCACAAAGATAATTCCGTTTTTGTATTCAGCGCAATACCTAAACTCTGATTTTTAATTAGAGTCCACGGAATGACAGTTGCTAGTATGCAACTGTCAGAAAAAGCCTTTGTAGCAACTGTCATTCCGTGGACTCGAATTAAAAATTAGAGTTTACAATAACAACAAAATATGTTTGTATTGAGGAATTAAAATATTTAATTCGGGTCGACTTGAACCCGCAGTGGTTTATCGTACCGACGCTCTACAAATAGGTGACCAGTGTTCTTTTTCTGTAAAAAAATCTTCACAGTAGCTAGTCCTCAAAACCGGTTTGCGGGAGAATATAGATAAAAATATTTTTTTTCGACAAACTATACGTATTATTTGTAAAAAAAAAAAAGATTGTTTACTTCGATATCCCTCCTAAAGAAGTATAAAAATAAATCCTGTCTTCGAGTCGAAGCACCTTAAGTAAATGGTTAAAACCATTTTCTATTTCTCACAAGTCACAAAACCCCAATTTGCATATACGTGGTAGAAATCCCTGCCAAATGTACTTTACACCTTGTGGTGCCATTGAAAATGATCTATCTCTAATGTTTATTTGTGACAAATGACAACTATGACTTGTGGTAAAACTACATAATTGCTATTTTACCTCATGAGATATTATGTACACACGACAGCACGTAGATGCTTACACGCGTGCACTCTACTCGGTTACATTACGGGCGACTTTACAACAAAAGTGTACACTCTGACGTGCTGTCGTGTGTACTACCTACATTCCGTGTACATTAGTAGAGCGTTTAATATAAAAACGAAGCTTTAAAATATAGAATTAGGTAATAAATATGTTTAAAAGATACACATTAGGATCGTGTTGTTTTATTGGAAAAAAATCTCTTGACTGAATAATTTTTGTATAAAATTAGCCTCTATTGGTACTTGATAAATTGGGGCCAGAGACCGCACGTAGACAGACATGTTTTGCTAGATCTTCAATGTGAAATGCAGGTTTTCTACCTACGTCATACACGAGGTAGACAAAAAACTACTAATACAGAAGTACGATACACTATCCTGTCCCGATACAACGCCCAATTTTCGGACCGGTTCGGTCGGTACAGTTGGACTCGACCTTTATGTCGGCTAAAAAGTTAGTCACCTCGCAATAACATTTAGGTCCGATTGATCAATTTCCAGATAATTCAATTCAATTCATTTAATTATTTCGAAATATAAAACTCCATAACTTAAATAATTTGAAGCAGATAAGCACTATTCCTAGGAATCATTTGGAATTGGAACGAATTTAGTATGGTCGAATAACTAACTGGGGCTTTAACTGAGAATTGAAAAATCACGCCTTATTAGACAATTTATCAGCGGGATGTTAATTGTGAGAACAGCAGACCCGCTCTCGCAGCTCACTTCACAACCGCCAAAAATACTGCATCGGATTGTACGACCTTTTCAGCCTGAAAGCGAGTCATCGGCTTGATGGGCAATATCACGCATTTTCAGATATAACGCAGTAGAGCCTCTGTATTGGTAGTACTTTGTGACCCAGAAATGTCTGTCGTCGGTCTCATACACATTATGTTTTTTCTTTATTTAAAATAGTCAATGCATAGGTACAGGCTGGCTAGTGTAAGCTTCCTGCACCTGGAATTTCAGCAGCCTTGACCGGTAGGTATATTCTTGACTGACGCGAGTTTGTACATAATAGGTATTTTATAGTTTAGCGTAAGATAATGTCCGGTGCGATATCAATAGAACTTAGGTATGAATGAAACAGTTTCCCAATACTTGTGATAACTACTTAATTTTGTATTTTAATTTTGAAACTTATCCTTAGTTTAATTATAAAGGACCTTTCTGATAGCAAAATAGATGGCTAGGAATTGATTAATGACAATTTTTGTAAATTATATTTAGTAATTAGTGATTACTTAATTCTTTTTGTAATTATTTTGCGAAAGCTTAACGATTTGTCTCGTTGATATATTATGGAAATAGCCGAAAAATACTTGTTATTGAACAAATATTGCGTCGATATGTAACTAAACTTATACAAGTTTGCGAAGCGTACTTTGCAACCAAGTGCCCATAATATTTTGTAAATCGTCCGCGAAAGACGGTAATGGAATGTATAAAATTATATTAATTTTTATATAGATTTACATCAATTTGGAGATTGGCCATGTGTACCTTAATAAATAAAAGTATTATCAAGCATATGTATTTTATTTATAGATCCTTTATTGAGGGGGAAAATACTAGGAGCTCTTTGCTTATCTTTGTTTCGTTCCTGAAGCGTGCAAAGTCCAAACCGATCACGCACCATTAGGTTAGATTGCCTCGTGACTCGTGACTCGTGACGTTTATCAGGCGTCCTGAAGGGTAAGGCCAGAAGAGCTCGCGTGTCCACAATATTTAGGTAGGTACATACCTTACCCAACTAATGCAAATTGGTCTTGCCCTTTGCCTCGCGACCGCATACCCTTCCTGCCCGGACTGATGTCTACTTTCACGACCTTTGCTGACGTCACGTCACCCGGTGATGAATGTTGGTCACTGCTAGGGTAGGGTGGTGTAAGATTGCGCGGGTGATAAGATTGTTGCCCATATACGCCTTCACTCGATACCTGTGTGACACACGCCACCAACTTCAGTCGTGTTTTGGTTGCGTACTACACCAGTATCTACCCCTCCGTAGCAACTGGACAGATTCGCAACTGGACAGATTCTCAGCTGGACAGTTTCTCAGCTGGACAGAACGTGTACAGTCGCTTGAACTCCCGAAAAAAAAAATGGAGTTTGGTTATTAGGTTTTTATCTAATAATTTGACAACTTGAAGTGTAAACCCCTTCATGACTGATAATAAAAACCGGCCAAGTGCGAGTCAGACTCGCGCAAAAAGGAACCAAGGCCAAGGTCTCAAGTCGGCTAATGTCAATGTCAAGATTGTAAGCTAGGTGTCTATTAATATGCTGACAGCTACTCAAGCTCGATTGATTTTGTTTTCTGAGGTCACCTCTTGAGCTTGAGCTTGAGCTTTTCATTAATGCCACCCTAAGGGTGGTATTCTAGAACGCTACTTAAACTCGGTTTAAACAGAGTTCAGACTGTCGATAAAGCAGTGCATGTTTTGATATGAAGGGAAGGAAATTCAAATCAAAACATGCACTTATCGACAGTCGACACTACTAAACTCTACTTAAACTGAGTTTAAACAGAGTTCAAGGAGCTTTCTAGTTTGAACTGAGTTTAAGTAGCGTTCTAGTTTGAACTGAGTTTAAGTAGCGTTCTAGAATACCACCCTGAATGTGTTTCAGTTGATAAATAGGTAGGTACCTACTTCTAAATAAGTAGGTATGACTTAGGCCCGTAAGATCAATCACAGTTTAAACTCAGACCATAGATTAAACCTCGCATTTTGTATGAAAATAAATCGACAGATAAGGTTTAAACTAGCCTTTTGGTTTAAACTGTGATTGATCTTACGGGCCCTAATCGACATAAAAATTTCTAACCTGCATAGTTCCTTATTTTTAAGACTTATTAGGTAGATGTTTCACTTGTGTGTAATCAGTTGAAAATAAATCTAAGTAAGTACCTAAAAATATGATAGTGTGACATTTTTGGTGCTTCAGATTGCATGCAGTTCATAATATCTCAAAAAGTTATGGAAGGTCTCCTAAGAATGTTTTCCTGTAACTATAACAGTTAAGGTACCTGCCCTTACTGCCCCGTCTCAAAAATCCACCCTGTATAATATAACATTTTTGAATTGCGCAGTTACCTTGTTGTGAACTTTGCGAAGGGTTAAATAACAAAACTTAATTACCTAAGTACTTAACCCTTGAGTTAAACGCTGTCGGTAGGTATGAGTACTAAGCATTTTCAAGTTACGTAATGTGGTTCTACCGAGGTAGTAGGTACCTATAAGAAATATCACTGCGCATGTTCATAACCTTTCTAGCTCACCCTAGCTATTATACCTCTAATTATAGGAATGCTAGCTTTTTTCCGCAACTTTACATGGTTTATTAATGTTTCTGGTAGGTACCTCGATGTCACTTCTCAGCCCTCGATCCACCTCGGTGCAGAGATCACGCATTCCTTTGCTAGGAGTACTTTAGGATTGGTACTTAGTTAATAAGTTTAGGTAGCTATTCTTTGCGCGCGGGCTATCTAGTCACTATGTACCTACGGCGGCGCCTTAAAGTACCTACTTATCAAGTAAAAAAATGCAGAGCGCCGACTGCGCCGTAGACAGACATGTTCGCTCCATGACGTTAGTTCACAAAAACAAGTTATGTTGAATTGTTGACGTCAGGCCACTCAGCAAGCCAGTGGTTTAAAATGCTTGTGATTTCACGAACGGCCTTGCCCAGGATCAGGATCTTGCCTATATAGGATCTAGAATAATCTAGATCCTAATTTATCCTAGAAAAACTCAGATTAGAACAGATACATTGATTCTACCTGGTACTGTGTGCTATACCTACTGCAAAAAAAATCCACACTGTAGCTAGTCCTCAAAACCGGTTTGTTTTCGGGAAAATGGCTCTTATCGAAATAAACATCAATCTTTTTAAGACTAATAATAGTAATAATAGTCGTTTTTGAGAATTGAGAAATGTCGAAAAAATATATTTCTCGCAAAAAAACCGGTTTTGAGTACTAGCAACTGTGCGGATTTTTTTGTTACAGAATAATCACACTGGTTCCGCTTTGCGCGCAACATGTTGCTCGAGGAAAACTCCACAGCTTTGTTTCCCGAAAAACAAAAGAAAACAATATACAGGGTGTTAAAAGACCGCCAACAAAGCGGGAAACCACGTATTGTCCTCATCATATCAACCATTTTTGCCCAAGGAACTATGCCTGGGAAATCAACGGTTTCCGAGATAATGAGGTTCAAAGTCGGACTTTTCAAAAAAGTTTTTTTGCAGAAATGTACTCAATATTTAGTACTTAAAATTTGTTCTCAAGAAGCCATATCAAAATTTTTAATATTTCTTGCATAAAACGACGTTAAAATTGCAACCCGCAATGTATTCTTAACATCGGCACCTCGAGCGTAAGTAACAAAAGTTTATGTCAACGATTGCGCAATATGACTTCTCTGCGTTACACATCCATTGCGTGATAAAATATTTTCCAAAATTATAACCTAAAAAACCAAAATCATTTCCCAGCAATAATTTATCGCAAAAGTACTTTGTTTTGGTCTCTAGTATGCGTACCTTTCGGGTCTGTTGGCGGTCTTTTAACACCCTGTAGGTGGTTTCACGTTAGCGTTAGCGTCAAAAGTTATCTCTTTTGAAAATAAAAACACTGGTACCTAAGTACCTACTACGTGAATTCTGTTTGCACTTTCTCTTTATTTCTGAAATCCGCAACTCTCTCTACAGAGAACCTAATGACAAGTCATTAAGGCGTCTTTTTAACCGCGTACCATTTTTCCTAGCAACTTTAAAACCTTTTTATTTATTTAAATAAATTATCACAGTGATTTTATCATGAGAGTCGCCTTGATGTATTTTTTTCAATATGGCACAATTTACAAAATGCTATATTTCACGAATAAGATGCATTTTATATTTTTATTGTACAAAATAGCCTTTCCTTTGAATAAACATTACCAAAATCTTAAATTAAATTAAATCTAATAAAAAAAATACAATACGAATTTAAAGAGTAATTAATTAAAAAACTTAGTCAATACGAACGCAATATCGTTAAGACCTCCCCGATACCTAGGTTGTACAGCCGGCCACAGTCTCAGATACCCCTTTTTGTTCGATTGGCGCCCTTATGCCGCGCGCGGTAAGAGCTGCCATGGGGTATCTGAGATTGTGGCCGACCGTACCTGAGATGGTAATGTTTCCGTTGGCGACGCCCCGATGTGTTCCCTAATTTATCACGTGTCGCGATTCGCGTCTCTATAGACAATTACTGTTACAACCCCCTATATCTACTACTAGAGTTAACTAGAAAGATAATAATCACTTATATTTATAAGGTCTTGTACGCTTGTACCGCATATAGTTAATAGCGTAGGTGGAAATTTGCAGTGATTCACACACTACAGAAGGTTATACTTCTCGAGGTTAACTTATATTGCAGGATTGTGGGCGATATGCTACCTACAGCTTTATTTAATCTGTCATACCATACTTACCACCATGTCGTCAACTCTCGGTTCTTTTAAATGCGTAAAAACCCCAATAGCGTCACAAAAGGCGATAAACGATCGGAGGAAAACCGCAGTTTGAACTTCAGGTAATCGAGATCAGAATCACCGGGTAACTTTCCAACGGAACTACAGGGTGGTCACGCGACCGACGACGCTCGAAATGGGACGGTCTGCGTAATGCGTAACTTACCTACTCTACCTGCTTAACTCAACTTTGGTAAGTAACGCAATTTCGATACGCCGAGATAAATTGGCTCGGCTGGTCACTTCTTTCAACAAATCCTTTTTAGAGCTCTCTCTCACTCAACTGAGCCCAGCTGGGGGAGCACAACGTCACGATAAAAGTTTTTTCCCGCTCTCGGGTAGCGTTTAATCGTTTTATCGTGTCGTGCCAGAGCAGGCGTCCACTGCTATATGCTTCTTCTTGTCTTTTCCATATAAACCGGTCTGTCCTATTATGGTTTTAGCAATGAATGCGAATGCGACATTCTTGAGATTTGCCCCCAGGCCAAAAAGCGAAGGCATCGGTCATCATCCGCAGTTTCAATTCTAATTAAATTGTTCTATTTAAGTAGGTACCTACCTATTTTCGTAATCTTGTCATTGAAAATTTTGCGAAAAGTTCTGCTTTTACATAACCTGTATTTACGTGTTGCTTGACTAAAAATTACTCTATTGTTCATGCGATGAAAACATATTTATAACACCTGTGATCCCATCAAGAAACAACTGCCATACCGCCTTTTAGGTTTCTACTTCAGTTCATTTTATCAATGTTCAACACACGAGTTACGGGAGATTAGGTGGCAGCGAAAGGTCAGTGCGACTATAAACGCAGCAATAAGGCATAAAGGGAAGGCCACGGCTACGGCATTATGACCTAAATTAGTATTGACCCCATTGTACCCTTCCGGTGTAGCACACAACAAGCTTTAGAGGCTCCATCCCGGCTATATGCATGCAGCCTTCACGGAGTAAACGAAGTGGGAAATCTAGAGGCGAGAAGCCAAGGGAAACTATAGGTAGGTAAGTGGGTAATTGTGTAGATTTTCAGAGGTACTAATATGACAGCCGTAGGCTCAGCTTTTGTCTACGCTTGCTGAAGAGATAATAATTATACGAAATGAAGACAATAGTTGAGTCCTCGGCTGGCTAAAAGATGTTCCTTTTTTGTAGAGGTGCACTAAGAAATGATTGAAACTTGTAAGAGCCACAATGTTTTTATCAGTAAAATATTGTATGTACACACAGAGGTTGAAGTAGTGCCTGAATTTCACAACTTGTATCGAGGTCTGACAATATTGTATTTGCCAGTTATGCCTATAATCCAGCTAAGCCAGATCGAAAAGTAAGCGGCTTCAATTAAGACAAGGGTCATATCTCATTTTAGCTCTACATTTCTTACGTGCTTCAGTTATACCAATTAATAATTGAGCAAACGAGTATGGCTTTTAAAAACTAAAATTGAACACTGTTTTATTTATCACTAGCTTTTCGCCCGCGACTTGGTCCGCGGTGACTAAGATAAAAGGTTCTTTCTTTCTATAATTTTTACCACCCGTTGTCCTATTACCCGTTTTCCCTTAGGAATGAAGAATTTTCCCGCGGTAAAAAGTAGCCTATGTTCATTAGGGATAATGTCGGCTTCTAATGGTAAAATAATTTTTCATATCGGTCCAGTAGTTTCGGAGCCTATTCAATACAAACAAACAAACAAATCTTTCCTCTTATATTAGTATATTAATATTAGTGTAAACTAGGTACCTACTTAAGTTGATAATAAACGTGCACCTACCTACAAGCTAGATTGGAATGAGAAAGACAAAATAGATACCATTTTCTCAAGTGATCATTACTGAAACAAGTAGAACGATGAAATCTCTTCAAAGGAAATCCTGACAATTACAATACCGTATATCTAGTTGTCTTCTAACGAGGCTCTATACAGGGTGTTAAAAGACCGCCAACAAAGCGGGAAACCACGTATTGTCCTCATCATAAGGAACATTTTTGCCCAAGGAACTATGCCTGGGAAATCAACGGTTTCCGAGAAAATGAGGTTCAAAGTTGGACTTTTCAAAACTTTTTTTTTTGCAGAAATGTATTCAGTATCTAGTTATTATCATACCTTCTCAAGAAGCAATATCAAAATTATGAATATTTCTTACAAAAAACGACGTTAAAATTGCAACCCTCAATGTATTCTTCACATCGGCACTTCAAGCTTAAGTAAAATAAACTTATACCTACGCTTGCGCAATATGAGTTCTGTGGGTTAAACGTCCGTTGCGTGATAAAATATTTTTGAAAATTATAACCTAAAAAGCCAAAATCATTTCCCATCAATAATTTATCGTAAAAGTACTTTGTTTTGGTGTCTAGTATGCGTGGCTTTCGAGTCTGTTGGCGGTCTTTTCACCCTGTATAGATAGAGCCTCATTAGAAATCATCGTTCGTTAGATTGAAGAGTGCTCAATGTGAAAGGTCTAAAATAGGAGAAATTATTGGCATTTGATTAGGCAGTGACCCCAAAACAAACGATATATTCATTGGTGCCTTATCACACTAGCAATTTGCGGGCGCATTGAAAGCGAACCGAATGCGCGCCGAGTTCGCAACGTGTTCGCCGCGAGCGCGCAGCGAGTTCGCGACGTGCGAACCGCGATCCGCGTTTTGGACACTCAGTAACAAAATGGATTCTGACAAGGAAAAACTGCTGTTTTTGTTACTTCGAAAAAGCAGGAAACGAAAGCGAAAGCAGATACGACGAATATGGGAGGATCCCCCCTCGGCTTTTATGAAGCGTCCTGCCACCATGCTTTTCTCTTTGGATTTTCTCTAGAATGGTAGAGTCACAATCCAGAATATTTCGTTTTATCCCGTTGACTGCGTTTAAATGCTCCATCTAAATTGCCGCCGTCCACCGCATGTCAATTCTTTTAAGTGGATCGACGAACGTGGTCAGTTAATTGATCATCCTGCCTGCCTGACATCACGGCCATCGACGAGTTGTTTATCGAATGAACGGGACGCAGCCTGTGTACCTCCCGACATGTTGTTTCTTCAAGGTGTTATTGAATTAGATAGAGTATAGGCTTGCTCAATGCTCAGCACCTTTTACTATCCTCAAAACACAGGCCTAGTCCACAGGAAAGACTATCCCCATCCCCAACCATGTACCTAATTATAATTTTAATGTTTATTAAGGATTCTGTTGGCTTTCCTAATTTAATAAATAAAAAAAAATTACAGCGTCCTAGTAATGCATGGGGATAGTCTTTCCTGTGGACTAGTTCACCCCTCTGGCGTGAATGGAGGTGCCACGAAACGCTGTAAACATTATACAGAGCAATTTTTAAATAGCTTTTTCCTTAAACACCCCAACTTCATAAATGTGATTTCAAACAACTTTTCTTCTACGACTTTGATGAAAGAGCAATTTTCTTTTCGATGCAATTTTTTTTTGTCGCTGAGTAACAAATAGTGGAGGGGTGCGAAAGCGCGCTTCGCAGACAGCGCTGTAATGGTAGACATGCACACTTTTAAACAATAAGAAGTGTTAAAGAAGTGAAAATAAAATAACCCCCCGACTTTTTATATTCAAATTAGAATATTTCATAAACGGTTGAACCGATTTTGATAAAACTTGTCTTAGAACACTCGCTAGAAAACCTGCTTTCAAATAAAAATCAAAATAGTTTCTCCCGTTTAAGAGCTAGGTTCGTTGCCACAAACAGACAGACACACACATAGCGGTCAAACTTACGTATAAAACCCCTCTTTTTGTATCGGGCCCAAAATTTTACCTTTTTTTATACGAATATTCGTTTGCAGAGCCACACATACATACACAGCAGCTTTTGCTAACCCTCTGGCGACGCGGTTAAGCATTATAGAATCCACGTAAGGTCACACATTTCGACAGTGAAACCGGTAGTATTGTTATGTTATGATCTTACCTACTTACATAATGTTGTGTATCACACCAGTGCCATTCGGAATCCTTGCATCACACGCGTCCTTCGAGAACAACGTTCGACGCCCGCAGGAGATCCACGTAATTGGTTGAAAAGCTGCAGTTTAAATGCTGCATAGGAAGTTATAAAATGGACTGGTCAGCGAAAGTGAGTTATGGCTATGCAGCTGCAGTATCGGAGTCCAATTGTAGGGCGTCTGTCTGAGCGGGCGCAGGCGCAGGCGCGGCAAGGCGACGTCACAGCCCGTCGCACCACCTCTCTACCGCGGCGAGCGGCGCGCGCGCCGCCGCTCTGCAGACCTCGTTTAACCACGCTGCAGCTAACTCAGTCAGCCTGCGCCGCGCGTCACCGTATCACGTCCGTGGACGCCCGCGACGACGCTCGCCTCCGCCTCGCCTGCCCATCCGACCACCGTTATTCCTTTTTAATTGTCTGTCGCTCTCCAAGAGCCCCTCGTTCCAATAACAACAATAACAGTTCAGTGAACCTGCCTAGATCGAAATCTCACGCGAGTGCCCAGAGTGGATAGAAGTGGTGTTTGCACTGTCCGCGTCCGAGCGAAAGCGGTCGAGCGGCTTCGAGTTCGGTAAACGCGAACGACGGAATTCGGTCGTGTAGGTGTTTTCCTTCGTGAAGTGTCGCAATGAAAATAAGTGTTAAAATGTTGAAATCGTGTTTATGAGGAGCGCGGCGAGCTTGCCCGTGCGCTTGTGAGAAACGAGCGCAGATGCTTATGTAAGAGCGAACCCCTGCCTTTTCCAACATCAAGTAAGTAGTCGGGTGACGGGTGGCTGGCTGCGCGGGCGCAGGTGTCGCTACATCTCGCACTGATCTCTAATTAGCGAGTTGCCGTCGGTTGCGGTCTGCGGGCCGTCCTACCCGCGCTTGTGGCCGGTGTGCCACTGGCCTAACACATTATGCATGTAAGATTTAGAAATCGGCCACTTACAAAACGAAATGTTTGCAATATTTAATGTAATCATAAAGTCTTAACTAACGGTCCTAACTTGGTCACTCTCGTAAACAGTCATAAATCACACAGCTACTTACAGTAGGTATGTCCGAAAGTTAGTAGGTGTGTATAGTGTGTCCAAAGTAGTCAAAAAACTGCTTAATATCGGTATGTAGGTAGATCCCTATTTTAATTACCACATTGCATATTCTAGTAGGTATTCTAGGAGGTTAATACCTACCACATACCTTTCAACTGCAAACATAATTAAATTACACTCAAGTCAGCGGTATGAATGCCAAGGATTTCAGGCTTCTAGATACCTATCAGTCACTATCATATACGAGTCTTGTACTCCTTACAAATAAAGGAGACTTTTGCATCGGTTTCATCAAGACCCAAAAAAATCTTAGCAGACCGTTATGGAGTCCCTAAAAGTTAGAGGGTCGTGATGAAATTGAGAACTACGCTGTAGGTTACGTAGCTACCTACATTGTGCTCGGATAAAGACACTTGCCCCCAGTCACGTTTGTGATAAAACAAAGAGATAGTGCCGCCTTCCCCCTCAGGAATATCATCAGTGCCGGATTAGCCATATAGCAAATGCTAAGGGCCCCGCACATTATAAAAAAAAAAAACGTAACAAATATGAATTTATTCTGAATGCTATCTTCATGTTTTTTTGTCCAAACAACAAGGACCACACAAATGGGTTTGCAGTGTCAGATATTCAGGCTGCGATGCTTCGGTATGGTGTTTTTCGGCATAGCGTGCATTCGTGGTTTCATGATTCTTAATACAAACTTTTGTTACCTATAACGTTTTTAGTCACTGTAAACTTTAGTTGACACGTTATTCGAATTTTCGAGTTTCGGCATCAAGTAGCGGACTCTTGTATTATTTCATACCATAAACCTATATATTCAGATATAGATATTCAGTGCCTAATCCGGCACTGAATATCATCATCATCATTTTCTGTCATCCCAATTCAGGAATAAATAAAAGGCTCTCCATTAAGGTCGATTTGCGCCTTCATCTCAAGCTATAGGTATAGCCTTAAAACTGGCGGCAGGAAGAGAATATATATAATCTCTTCCTGCCGCCAGTTTTAAGGCATCCTCTCTTTCGTGTTCCTCGACAATAGGTTTTTTTTGGTACTTAGCAAGATAATCTTCATTGTATGGTTTCTGGAGTATTTTCCGCGAACCGCTTTGGCCCAACGCCAGCGAAGATCACGCGTGTTTACTTTTGTTTACAAATATTGAATTTGCTCAAAGACGCTCTCGCAAAGATCCTTCATTTTTGTGTACGTAGGCACTCCGGAGAGGCTGTTTGCAGAAAAAAAACCGGCCAAGTACGAGTCGGACTCGCGCACCGAGGGTTTCGTGCCATCATTCGGCCATGTACCTATTTGGAAAAAATAAAACTGGACGCCAAATGCGTGAGTGCGACTCGCATTTGGCAGTTTGTTGTTATACTATCTATACAATAAGATCTATGTATAATCACATTAAATTTGATGCCTGTAGGTAACTATGTATTACACTTTTTACGGTCGATAAAAAAAAACGACAAAATATATTTTTGTCCACACAACAAGCGTGTCTCCATAAACCCCTTGCTTTTTTATGACTCCGCCACACATTCTGTTCAACTGGTTATTAATAGGGTCCCGTTTGGCACCTCTTGTGTACGGAATCCTAAAAATTAGAGAGCACTTTAAAGTAACGCGCACTAAGCTGATTTAAATGTGTTTGCAACAGAAATAATTAGGTACATACATACCTAGGACATAGGTTCTTATATTATTTCTACAATCACCTGAAACTTAAAGTTTTTTGTGCCCTTAATGTGATGGGGAACCAACCATGTTCCTATCCTCAGTATACCCATATACGAATATGAGTTACATTTGATTCATCACTTTTTAGACTCGTGCAGTGTACATATATACAACGTGTTACAAAACATCCTAACTCTTTTTTCAGGGTGTAACCTACTGGTCAACAGGATGTAAATTCTGTAAAAAAAAGTTGAAAAAATCATTTTTTATTAACCTCAAAATTTAAAAATTTTCATAACTTTTTTGTTTTTGGTATTAGCTCAAATTTAAAAATATGTGTGTGGGTGTAGGTGCATTTGCATAGCTTTGAGTTGTTAAAACATTGTGAAAGTCAATGAAAACAATATTTAAAAAATACTTTTCTCCCGCCACAACGGAACGTCATAGAGCAAAAAAAATATTTTGGTTGTGATCCCTATCACTGGGTGCTATTACCCTGTAAAAAGAGCATCTTTTGTAACACCTTGTATACAAATATCGTTGTTATTTTAGTGGCTTCACTTGCAAAAATAGAAGTTAAAAACTAAAACCCGACTACTAAAAGGCTTAAAACAAGACCTGCTTATCCTTAAAATAGACTCATAGATAATTAATCGTAGTCGGAGGCCATCGGTTTATCAAATGCGAATGTGGTGTCCTCCGACTACGATTAATTATCTATGAGTCTATTTTAAGGATAAGCAGGTCTTGTTTTAAGCCTTTTAGTAGTCGGGTTTTAGTTTTTAACTTCTATTTTTTTTTGAGCTTTTTAGTTAGTTATTTTGGATGATCACCTAAAATAGAACCAAGAAGGGCAAAAAAAAACACATTTTGGAATATTTTGTTCTATTTGTTATGTTGACGCTACATGTGTTATACATTTTTGAAAAGGTCTTTTAAAGCCCTTTCATTTGATACCCATGGTGATGGTATCCGATATTTTTTATTTTTAGGTCCACCACTTTAGGGCGCAGCACAGCCGCCATCTTGGTTTTTTTCAAAATTAAACTATCCTATGTTACCTGGGTGATTAAGACGAATCCAACGACACCTCATTTGTTGAAATCGGCCGAGTAGTTTAGGCTCTGCGAGGGAACAGATGAACACACAAACATACATACATACATACATACATACATACATACATACATACATACATACATACATACATACATACATACATACTATTAGGATTTCCAGAAGATAGGGACTACTTATAGCATGTTATAACACTTCCCGATAAACTATAAGGCATTTATAGAGGATCCAAGAAATGAAACATCAAATAGAGAGATAAAGTAAAAGTGTATTTTTTTATTACGTTGCAATATTTGGTAAGTAAACGTTAATGTTTAAATCAGCAATATCAAAATAACGATCGCAATAAAATATTAATAAAAACGGTAACAAAATATGTTGGACTTACAGTATTTTCCAGTTAACAAACCACTTATCACTTATTCAACCGATCGCCACGGCAGCTCGTGCTCGAATGCCCGTTATTACCTGCTCAACGGACCGAATGGCCGATTCGCCGGAAGTCCATCCATAAATATTGTATGTAAATATGACAGCTCGTTTGGTAAATCTAATATCACGACTTCCGGAAGGATGCCGAAATGATTTGCCGGAAATGGATCACAAATATTATTTAAATTTGACAGCTCGTTTGACAAATCAAATTTCACAACCTCCGGAATGACTGTGTTTGACGTGAAATTTTACAATTTACTCGGACAATTCGTGATTAATTTCAAATAACCTAACAATACATACATACATACATACATACGCTGCTAAAATCATAACCCTCCTTTTTGCTTCGCGTAGTCGGGTAAAAAGGCTTTGGTGCCATTTTGTTCAAGTAATGCAAAACATGAATTGATTACACATTTGGAAATAAACTGGGTAAAACCGCAAAACAGAGCAAAAAGTATACAGGGTGTTAAAAGACCACCGACAGACCCGAAAGGTATGCATACTATTTTAGACACCAAATATAATTTTGTAAAATATTTTATCACGCAATGGAAGTGTAAAA